>JAAGEH010000076.1:19620833-19660807 GCA_011751065.1 Lasiurus cinereus | reverse complement strand
GATAGATAGATAGATAGATAGATAGATAGATAGATAGATAGATAGATAATGTGGCTTAGAATCTATGGACATAATATACTAGTTAGGATAGCCCATGGTCAACAAACTGTGGCTTGCGAGCCACATGCAATTCTTTGGCCCCTTGAATGTGGCTCTTCCACAAAATACCACGGCCTGGGCGAGTCTATTTTGAAAAAAGTGGCATTAGAAGAAGTTTAAGTTTAAAAAATTTAAAATCAAATTTTAAATTTTTTAAACTTAAAAGAAATTTCAATCGTTGTACTATTGATATTTGACTCTGTTGACTGAGTTTGCTGACCACTGGGATAGGCTATGGATATGCTTCTATGTAGTATTTTCAACCTTTGTTGATTAATTAATAGAAACTTGAAATAAGTGCATGGAATATTTTAGATCCCTTATGCTGATGAAACATCTTGATTTCTCTGTTCAGGTAATGTGAGAGAAGGGGAAAGTATACTGGACTTTCCATATTTAATCTTAGTTCTATTATTTTTAGCTTTCAAAACTTCGGTAATTATAGTTTTTGAACCCCAGTTTAGCTCTGGAAAAATAAAAAATAAAACTCATAATACTCAATACCTACCTCCCTATCCATTTTTATAGGGCTCTAATCACAAGGGAAAATGATTAACAAGTATAAAAGGTATTAAAATGATTTTCACATACAGTTTATGTTCTTTATATCTGTGTTCAGTAAAACACTTTAAGAAGCACTGTTCTATTGAATTTTTAGCTGTTTATTTTACGTTGAGGGAGCCTCCAGATGGCAATAGGGTCTGGGTTATTTACACAATGCCAACCACTTGACCACAGCACAATAAATGCAATAAAATAATCATATAAAATCTACCTTTCCTATATTCCAGACTAAATCTCAAATGATTACTCTGTAAGCTATGTCAGGCACTTTTACTAAGTTGTAGATTTTTTGTCTGCCCTGTGTAGCTCAGTGGTTGAGTATTGACCCATGAACCAGGAGGTCACATTTCAATTCCCCATCAGGGCACGTGCCTACTTTTGAGCTCAATCCCCCAATAGGGGTCAGGTAGGAGGAAGCCAATTGATGATTCTCATCATTGATATTTCTATCTCTCTCTCCCTCTCCCTTCTTCTCTCTGATGTCAATAAAAACATTTTTTTTAAATTGTAGGTTTTTAAAAATATCTCTTAAGATTGAATATTTTTAGAAATATATTCTGCCCTTTTTGCACAAAGTTCTGGTAGAACCAGTTTAAAGATAAAAAGAGGTATGATTTAGCAAATAGAAATATGTAATTAGCATCAAAGTCATTATGGAGTAGAAACAATTTCATTTGAAAAGTTTTCTAAATCCTTTAAGAACCTATTTAAGGTTGCTACCTTCTATATATATAAAAGCCTAAGTGACCAGTCGAGCAGTCACTATGACATGCACTGATCACCAGGGAGCAGATGCTTAATGCAGGAGCTGCCCGTGGGGGTCAGTGTGCTCCCACAGCCAACTTCCATGGTCCCTCTCCCAACTTCAGCCGGCCAGCCCTGATTGGGACTGGGCGAGATGGCCCTAATCATCCCAATCACTGGCCAGGCCAAGGAACCCCACCCATGCACGAATTTGTGTACTGGGTCTCTGGTATAATATAATTCAGGTGCTCTTATTTCCTGTGGGATGTCTGGGCCTCAAGCTTTAATACGTGCCTCAGAATTTATCAGTGTCTTTGTAAATACTGATACAACTTTTATGTTACATGTGAGTTTCTTAAAGAGTTGCTGCACATTGAGTTATTAAATATCATGTTTTAAACATTTTAGTGGTGCTATATAAATGACCCCCAAAGGAAATTCTTTCATAAAGAATATTTTTTCTAATATAGGCTAGTAGTCTCCTGATTCATCACTGGTTTCCTCCTTCCCTTCTTTAAATGTTTTAGATTTTTCTGTTTTCCTGAGACACAGCTATTTAAGTCTTTGAGGCTCAGTCACATTTGATTTTTGATTCAAACAAAGTATATAAAAATAAGAATGCAGTCATTCAGTAGCATTTTGATAAGTCTTATTATTTACAACACATAGATCACATTAAGAATATTTAGAATGATTCTACAAATAAGATAATTTTATAATATTCTAAATCACCCTGTATGTTATTATCACTTTAGTTTTATGGGAACAGAGCAAAATAACAAAAGCATATTTGGGTCATGGGATTTCAGCCAGGCTTCTTTTGAGAAACTTTACAACCATCATTAATGAAACTTGGAAGTACCTGATGGCTTTTTTTATGAAATTCATTCAGAATTGTAAAATGAAAAGAGGTAAATTATGATAGAGGAACAAGCTGAAGATAACCATTTCCTTTGCTCATCTTCCCACGGAGAGACAGCTTTAGCTCCCCAGCTTTCTCAGCCCAGGGTCATTCCCCCTTCTCTTAGGTGTTATTTAGATTGCTTAGGAAATCCCAGTGTCTAGACCAGTGGTTCTCAACCTTCCTAATGCCACGTCCCTTTAATGCAGTTCCTCATGTTGTGGTAGCAACGAAAATAATTTTATGGTTGGGGGTCACCACAACATGAGGAACTGCATTAAAGGGACGTGGCATTAGGAAGGTTGAGAACTACTGGTCTAGACTGATAAGGCACCAAAAATATGCTTCTGTCAAGGGCACTTGTCTATTTCCTTACTTTGGGGGACTGGATTCCTTTTTAACTTGAGCCGTCACTGACCTCTGTGAGAAAACCTCCTGACAAGCAGTTAGTCTTCAATTAGTTCTTTAGCTCTCCAAGGTGATAGGATGATAATTTTGGGAGGAAGAGAGGGACTTGGAATAAAACATGCTGTCTTGTAGCTTTAATATATATATACTACTAAAAGAAAAAATATATCCCCATGAAGGTTCTACTCCATGGGAGCTATCAAAATTAATGCTTATGAATCTGAATATACTCAAGATATGTTAATCTCTAAGTAACTTGCTTAAAAGTGGAGAATGGACTTCAATGAAGACATTTTTTCAAAATACTGATAATGGCATTTGAGCAAATCTTAAGGACCTGAATATTAGAAATACCTAAAAGTACAGAAGGCCTTGAACCATCCCTCTGGTACCTGTCTATTGACTGGATGGAACTACATGTGCCAGGCCAAAAGAGATGGTACTTAGGTAAGCGACCCAAAATACATCTAGTGTTGGAGCACTGTAGTTTGCTTTTCTCCTCTCTAGTTTTTGGCTAAGTATTAAATTTAAAACTATTTTTATTCTGGGAGGAATATATTATGTCTAAGTTGTGCCTAGGAATAAACTAGCCTAGAATGGGATTTTAAGGCATGGTGGAAAGAGCAGATAAAAGAGTAAATCACCAGTATTTTCCTTTTTCTGTTGTCACTGCCCATCTTGCTGTGTCCACTGAAATTTTGCAATAGGATAGCAATTGGGAGGTAGGCTGGGGTAGTAGCTGCTTCTGCTATATCTCTGGCCAATCTTGATCCATGCAGTTCAGCACATCCAATAATAGGATTGGCAAAAGTATACATTGTACTCAGTGTTCCCTTTTTCTAGATTATGCTCCATAGCAACCATAGGGCCACCACATTTGAGATTTTAGAATGTACAGGGAAGTCCATCTGCATCCTTTGGAAATGTCTAGTCATTAGTACCTGGATTGAGTTCAGAAGGTTAGATAGCCTTTTCAGAATATGGTACCAGCCCTGACGGGTTTGGCTCAGTGGATAGTGTCGGCCTGCGAACTTAAGGGTCTTGGGTTCGACTCCGATCAAGGGCATGTACCTTGGTTGCAGGCACATATCCAGTGGGGAGTGTGCAGGAGGCAGTTGATCGATGTTTCTGAATCTATCCCTCTCCCTTCCTCTCCGTAAAAAAATCAATAAAACATTTTTTTTAAAAAGAATATGGTACCAACTTATTAAATATGTTAATATTTAATCAACCTGCAGGTTAATAAGTAGATATTTCATTCATTCACCTATTATATATATATTTTTTAATTGATTTCAGAGAGAAAGAGATAGAAACATCTATGATGAGAGAGAATCATTGATTGGCTGCCTCCTTCACCTCTACTGGGGATTGAGCCTGCAACCTTGGCATGTGCCTTGACTGGGAATCGAACCGTGACCTCTTGGTGCATAGGTCGATGCTCAACCTGTAAGCCACGCTGGTCTGGCTCACCTATTGTATTTTATTGTATATTTGTGGCATGATTTATATATTCCTTCATTGATGGACATTTATAATTATTTCAAGTTCTTACCATTATAAACAGTGATGAAATGTTGAATATTTTTGTGCATGTCTTCCTGTGCATGTGTTATTTCTCTAAGGCAGTACTTATGAAACTTTTTCACATGATACTATATAATAAAAGATATTTTTACTGCCCATAATTACCTGGGAGGTGGTAATGTATAGTAAAGCCACAAAGATCTCTCCAGCAGTGTGTTTCAAGTAAAATCTTAGGCTCTCGTAAAAGGGGCTGCCAAATTGTGGTCCTCAGTGAAACTCAGCCCGCCGCCTATTTTTATACTAAATGCAGTTTTAGTGGACCACAGCCATGTTTGTTAGCTTATTGTCTATGCTGCTTTCATACGACAATGGCAGAGTTGAATAGTTGAATAGTTGCAACATAGGCCATATAGCCCTCAAAACCTAAAATATTTACTATATGGCTTTTTACAAAAAAGCCTACTCTAAAATAATAATTACTGAACAAATACATAGTTTCAACCATTGTAAATTTGTGAATAGTATATCCTAATCTAAACAAGAAATTAACACAATCATTTAAAAATTCTCCCTTATAAGACAAAATGTGGTTAGTGATGTTATAAAGATTTAAACAAGAGCCCCAAGGGGTTGGAAGGTACAGTCAGTCCAGCCAGAAAAATTAGAAAAAATGGCACTTGAACCTGTCTTGAATAAGTTGCAAAATGACCAGAAATCTTAGGTATAGAATTCAGAGTACTTGGCAGATGATAATAAAAATGCTTATGTGCCTATCATATCTTATGTAGAATAGTGCCCAAGTGTCACAACTCCTAGGCATTACTTTTCCTTCTGCCTGACTTCCTAAATATGGGGAGAAAGTATTAAGCCATCTGCTTCTCATTTATCCCTTAGTAGAATGTGACTAGAAAAAACAGTCTGATAGGCTTACATTTCTCAAGGAACTCCAAAACAGATCTTATAGAGGGTGCTTAAGTACAAGTACTTTTTTAGCTGTAAAAGTATGAATATGATAGTGCTTTAGTTAAATAAACCTTGTGTTTTATGTTCATTCTTAACTGTCATTGAATAGATTTATGATAGGTTTCTTATTCATGGAATATGTAATTTTATAACATATTAGCAATGATTTGGGGAAGACAGTAAATAAATACAATCATTCTTTTGAAGAATATCTGCAAAAGATAGCCAAGTTAATAAAGAATTGCTTGTTTGGAAATTTTTTAATTGAATTGAAGAAATGACATAGGATTGACAGGGTTTTTGTTACTCAGTCTTTTATTATAAAGAGTGGTAAGTATATAAACAATAAATGTTACCCTGAAAGATTTGTTCTTTTTTAAATTAAGTACATAGAAAAGTTGTAAATTACATCAGGAAATGCATTTTCTGCTAAGATAATTTGGAATGTGACAGTTAAATAATTAATCAAAAGATTGGATATGAAAAAACTTTTCTCCAAAAGAAAAAAAAAGGGGATAAGTTACACCATGTCCATTGAACAATATTCTGTACACCAACAATAAAAGCAGGGAAGCATAAAGATTACAGAATTTTGTAGCTTTTGCAGGACAGCATCCATTGTGTGAGTAATAAGTGTTATGTTTATATTCATGATAGTTTTAAAAATTTGATAATAGCTTTTAGATACTTTTTAAAATGTCATCCTAACTATATAATAAAAACCTGATATGCTAAGTATATGACTATTTGTTCGGCCGGTTGCTATGATGCTCACTGACCACCAGGGAGCAGATGCTCTGACCAGTAGGTTAGCTTGCTGCTAGGGTCCGGTCAATCTGGACTGGGCGAGACGGGCCGGACACACCCTAGAGCCCTCCTACAGTCCCTCCCTGGCCCTAATCATGCACTGGTGGAGTCCCTTGGCTGGCCTAGGCCCTCTCACAACCTGGGACCCCTCGGAGGATGTCTGAGCCGGTTTTGGCCCGATCCCCGCAGGAAAGGCCTAGGGACCCCATTAGTGTACTAATCCATGCACTGGGCCTCTAGTTAATTATAATATGTAATTATTGAACTAATTAATGTATATAAAAACAAATAAAAAGCAATAAATCACTGTTCTGTGTGGATATGAAATTTAAATTATGCCTCTCTTTTGATTAAATGAAATCTCTATTCTGACATTTTCCTTAATCTAAAAAGAAATAAACATTACTGATAAATAGTAATTTTAATTTCAGTGATTTTATATGAAATGGCTATGATTTTTTTAATAAAAATATATATATTTAATGGAATTTTCAGTTTAATAAAAAAACTAATATATGTATTTCTGTAATATGCCCTTAGCTATTTATTTATGCATGCTCCTCTATTAAAGTAATGAAATTGGCTCTGTAATTGAGTAGAAATGGAGTGGCCACAGAGACATAAGAAAACACTTCTGTGCATTTGCCACACCATTTAAAAAAATGTTTTTATTGATTTCACTGACAGGAAAGAAGAGGGAGAGAAGGGATAGAAACATCAATGATGAGAGAAAATCACTGATTGGCTGCCTCATGCACACACCCTCCTGGGGATCAAGCCTGTAACCAGCCATGTGCCCTCACCAGAATTGAACTGTGACCTCCTGGTTCATTAGTCAATAGTTAACCACTGCGCCACACCAGCCAGGTGACAAACCATTGCTTAAAGACCATCTTATAGTTCTGTCTCTCAGAAATGAATTGCCTGGGTCTTTAGAGTATGTTGAGCAGATTAAAGAAAAGGGCAGGGAGAGAATCATTTGGAGAAGGTTTGAATGCAGTCTTTGCATTGTGGCTAAAATACTCTATCTAGCCATCTCATTCTTTAAAAATAACAGGGAAAGTGCCCTAACCGGTTTGGCTCAGTGGATAGAGCGTCGGCCTGTGTACTGAAGGGTCC
Source organism: Lasiurus cinereus (assembly GCA_011751065.1). Taxonomy (NCBI): domain Eukaryota; kingdom Metazoa; phylum Chordata; class Mammalia; order Chiroptera; family Vespertilionidae; genus Lasiurus; species Lasiurus cinereus. The sequence continues at coordinate 19,653,675 of JAAGEH010000076.1, read as the reverse complement.
CAGGTTCGATTCTGGTCAAGGGCATATACCTTGGTTGCGGGCACATCCCCAGTAGGAGGTGTGTAAGAGGCAGCTGATCGATGTTTCTCTCCCATCGGTATTTCTAACTCTATCCTTCCTTCCTCTTTGTAACAAATCAATAAAATATATTTTTAAAAAAATAACAGAGAAAGAAATTCCACAGCTCTGTTTTGATTAAATTACCTATTATCAAGGACAAACTAGCATTTTAAAGCTATTGCTTTTTAAAGTAAAATATAACATGTTGTTGTCCAGTTTTATGTTTAAATTAACACAATACTATTTTGTATCGGGTACCACCAGTAAGAGGTACTAACAGAAAAGGACTCTTCTGTTTGTGGATTTTTTTTTAAAGGGCCATTGCTGCTTCTTCTGTCTTTTTTCCCCTCTATGTTTAGGTTACTGACCACCAGAAATAAGGAAGGAAATGCTCGGACCCCTTCATTTCCTTACTTGTCATTTTACAATCTCTTTCGTGATTGGAATGAGGGACAACATATTTTTACAACTGCCACTCAATATCCCAATTCATACAGAGATTTGGACACATTTTTCTTTAGCAGCACTAATGAAAGAATTCACTTTCTCCCAGTGGCCACCCCATAGAACAGTAAAAATGATACTGTTCTCTTTCTCCAAAATTAGTTAAGAGAGATTCTCCAAAACTAATTAAAAGATATGTAATTGTAGATAATTTCTTCATTTTAAATAGTTTTATGCCCATGCTATGGTAACTTGGCCCAGGTTATCGATATGATGTGCAGAGGCTACAGTCCTTGATAAAACACAACTTAAGAAATAATGTTTCGTTGCATGATGGTATATACCTATAACCACCAGCAAGCTTTCCCTTTTTGACAGCTGGCTTTATTTAGCATTTTTAAAATTGCATGTTATTTGCCTCTGGTGCTTGGCATTCTTCAATTAAAATTGTAAATGGTTTCTTATCTTCCCCTAACAGAAATCTCACTTATGCCCTGAATCTAGCCTGAGACACCTATTCTTGGGGCCATTTTTTTTTTAAAGTTCAATATGAAGTAAATTTCTGTGCTGTGTCATGCTGGAATGAAAGAAAGCACATATTATTATATTGGAACCTGATCAGAACTTAGATGGGCTTAAGTAAAAGTTTGAGGCCTATTAAGGATATGAGATATTATTACAAGAAAGCCATTTCAATAAATATTGTATTAACTAGAGGCCCAATGCACGAAATTTGTGCATGGGGAGGGGGTGTGCTTCTCAGCCCAGCCTGCACCCTCTCCAATCTGGGACCCCTCAAGGGATGTCCGACTGGTAGGATCGGGCCTAAAAGGCAGTGGGACATCACTCTCACAATCCAGGACTGCTGGCTCCCAACTGCTCACCTGCCTGCCTTTCTCATTGCCCCTAACCACTTCTGCCTGCCAGCCTGATCACCTCCTAACCACTCCTCTGCCAGCCTGATTGATGCCTAACTGCTCCCCTGCCAGCCCGATTGTCCCTAACTCCCTCCCCTGTGGGCCTGGTCCCCCCCAACTGCTCTCCCTGCAGCCCTGGGTCCCCCTCAACCACCCTTCCCTGCAGGCCCAGTCACCCCCAACTTCCCTTCTCTGCCAGTCTGGTCACCCGTAACTGCCTTCTCCTGCAGGCTTGATTGTCCCCAACTGCCCTCCCTTGCAGGTCTGGTCCCTCCCCTGCTGGCCATCTTGTGGCCATCTTGTGTCCACATGGGGGCAGGCATTTTGTGTGTTGGAGTGATAGTCAATTTGCATATTATTCTTTTATTAGATAGAATAGAGGCCTGGTGCACAGATGGGGCTCAGCTGGTTTGCCCTGAAATGTGTCCCGGATCAGGGTGGGGGTTCCCTTGGGGCATGGAGTGACCTGGGTGAGGGGCCTGTGGTGGTTTTCAGGCTGACTACGACCCCCAGCAACCTAAGAGGAGGCCCTGGTATTTGGGATTTATTTATCTTCTATAATTAAAACTTTATAGTCTTGAGCAGAGGCTAGGGCAGGCCAGGGCAGGTAGAAAGCTTGGCTTCCTCCAATGCTGGGGAAACCCAAGCCTCCTGCTTACTCAGTGGCCGCAGCCCTTTTTATTGGGATTTATTTATCTTCTATAATTGAAACTTTGTAGCCTTGAGCAAAGGCCAAGGCAGGCCAGAAAGCTTGGCTTCCTCTATCGCCGGGGAAACCCAAGCCTTCTGCTCTCTCCAGCTCTGTGCCTGCTGCCATTTTTGTTGGGACTTATTTATCTTCTATAATTGAATCTTTGTAGCTCTGAGTGGAGTCGATGGCTGGCCATGGTGTGCAGGAAGCTCGGCTTCCTCCATTGTCGGGGAAACCCAAGCCTCCTTCTCACTCCATGGCCACCGCCATCTTGGTTGGGTTAATTTGCATATTTGCCCCTGATTGGTTGGTGGGCATGGCTTGTGGGTATAGCAGAGGTACGTCAATTTGCATATTACTCTTATTAGGTAGGATATTCTTAATTTTAAGAGTTCTTATTTTGTTAACAACAATTTGGAGATAATATAGGGAAAGAGGCTTGATATATCATTTTGATTTATTTGAAGCTCTAAAATTCCACCAATTAGCAAAGAGTAAAAAACTGTTATGAGGGCAAATTTAATGTACAGTGGTACCTCGAGATACGAGTTTAATTCATTCCGTAACCTTGAGGCGTGGGAAACCATGAGACGCTCGAGTCCCGGTAAACTGGTGGGTCGTGTGCAGCCGGCTGATCCACGCGATTACTCCTATCTCAAATGTTGCTCGTATTTCAAAGCAAAAATCGCTCACTCGACGGCTCGTATCTCAAAAATCTCGTATGTTAGGTCACTCGTATTTCGAGGTACCACTGTATCTGTTTGCTATAAAAGAAAGAGGATTTCGTAAAGGCTACACTTCCATTTATATTAAATTAAAGTCTTCATGTCAATATTGACCAGAAAATTCTTACAGTTATGTACTTGAAAATATCTACATTGAAGTAGAAATTAAATATATTTAGATAGAACAAGTTTCTTACCAGGGGAAGAGATCTCAGGTAACCTGTGACTCATGCTCTATTGAATGTAAGCTGTTTCTCCAAATACTAGTAGCCTTACAGTTGGACTGAAAAAGCCTTTGATTCCATAGAAAACTCTCTTTGTGTTTCTAATTTGTGATCAGCTTAGCCTTTGTTGGTTGGGTAAAGGTCTCATTGGAACCCTTTCTTGGCCTAGCTTCCTCTTTGGTCAAAGGAAACACTTTATTTTTTCCCATCATTAATAATTTTTACAAGTTTCTGTTGTATTTTTTCAAAAATTTTAAAGACTCTCCTACAAAATAACCCTGGAGGGTGGATAGCATGATTTTTAATTAATATATGACAAGAAAAGAAGGATTAGAGATGTATTAACTAGACAGTGGTGTCAGAGATCACAATTTTCCAGTTTTAATTTCATCCGGATCATATTGTCATTCTGTTTGGCATAATTATTTTAAGATTTTTTTTAAAGATATAAAACAATGACTACCTATTGCTGAAAAAAACCCAAGAAGTGTAAAAAATGTAACAAGGAAAATAAAAATACTTTAAATATATGTGTATCTGTATTCTTTAAGTTTTTTTGAATGCGTGTATTTTTTTAATTAATATGCTTTATTTCTTAGAGCAATGCTAGGTTTACAGAAAAATTTATTTTCTAATAAAGTGTGCCCTGGTCAGATAGCTTAGTTGGTTAGAGTGTTGTCCTGATATGCCAAGGTTGCTAGTTTGATTCCCCCATCAGGGCACAGACAAGAATAAACCAATCAATGCATAAATAAGAGAAGCAGCAGATCCTTCTCTCTCTCCCTCTATCTATCTATCTATCTATCTATCTATCTATATCTATATATCTCTCTCTCTTTCTCAAAATCAGGAAATAAAAATTTAAGAAAAGAGAGTACAGTGTTACCATATGCTCATATGCTCCCTCCTCCTGTTCTTACTTCTCCCCTCCTTCTTCATGGCCCAGTCCCGCTATTACTAACATTTGCATTGATGTGGTACATTTGTCATAATTAATGAACTGATATTGATTCATTATTAACTAAAATCCATATTTTACCATTAGGATTCAGTCTTCATATTATATAGTACTAAGGGTTTTGCCAAATGCATAATTTCAAGTGTCCATTATTACATAATCATATAGAATAGTTTCACAGCACTAAAAATCTCCTGTGTTCACTCCTATTAACCTCTCCTGCTTCCTCCTACCTATAGCAATCACTAATCTTTTTTTGTCTTCATAATTTTGTATTTTCCAGAATATCATATAGTTCAAATCATACATTATGAAATCTTTTGTGACCGACTTTAAAAAAAAAAAAGTTCCTCCGTGTCTTTCTCTGGCTCGTCAGCTCATTTCCTTTTATTGCTGAATAATATTGAGTTGTATGGATGTATCACAGTTTGTGTAACCATTTCCCTATTGAGGGACATCTTGGTTGCTTCCAGTTTTTAGCAATTATGAAAAAAAGCTGGTATAAACATTAATGTTTTTGCATGAGCATATGTTTTTAAGTAATTTAGGTTAATCCTTAAGAGGTGATTGCTGGGTTGTATGATAAGACTATGTTAAGCAGTATAAGAAACTGCCAAACTGTCTTCCAAAAGGGCTGTCCTAAGTCTGCTTGGGCTGCCATACACTGGGTGGCTTAACAGGCATTATTTTTCAGTTCTGGAGGCTAGAAGTTCAAAATGAGAGTGCCAGAAGGTTCGGTTCTTGGTGAATGCCTTTCCTGGTTTGCAGGATGCCTTTTGCCGTATCCATACTTGATAGAGTGAGGAAGCTCTGGAATCTCTTCCTCTTCTTTAAGGGCACACTATGACCATTATAGAGGCCTAACCCTCATGACCTCAGCTCAACCTAATTACCTTCCAAAGGCCCTTCCTCCCATCACATAGGGGATTAGAGCTCCACATAAAAATTTGGGAGGACACAAATATTCAGTTCATAATAGCTATACCATTTTGCATTCACATCAGCAATGAATGAAAGTTCCTGCTGCTCCATATCCTTCCCAGAATTCCATGTTGCCACTTAGTGTTTTAGATTTTAGCCATTCTAATAGGCATGTAGCGGTATCCTGTTTTAATTTGCAATGTGCTAATGATCTATAATATTAATCATCATATGCTTATTCACTATCTGTATGAATTGGTGAATCTGTTCATCTTTTGTCCATGTTATAATAAGGTTCTTTGTTTTCTTACTGTTGAGTTTTAAGAGATCTTTTTATATTTGAATATAAATCCTTTAGCAGATATGATGATACTGATTCTTTTCTTGGTCATACTTAGCCTACTGATAAGTCCATCAAAGACATTCTCTATTTCTGTTACAGTGTTTTTTATTTCTAGCATTTAGTTTTGATTCTTTAGTAGAGTGTCCATCTCTTCCTTACCCATCTTTTGTTGCATATTAATCATAGTTATTTTCAATTCCCAGACTGATAATTCTAAAATCTCTGCCATATTTGAGACTGGATCTAATGGTTGCTTTGTTCAATCAGTCAATTTTTTTTTCTTTTATCATTTAGCATATCTTGTAAGTTTTTTGGTGAAAGCTGGACTTGCTGTATCTGCTAAGAAGAAACTGAAGTACATAGGCTTTTATTGTCAGGTGTGTTAACTTTTAGCTATAACCATGGAGTCAGATGCTAAGTTTTCTTTTAGTGTCTTTTTTTATTGCACTGTTGTTTTTAGGTTTTCTTGAAGATTTCTTAAATAGGCAATTCTTTTAGCTGTAATCTTTTGTTACTACTCAGTAGACCTATATTGATATGGTGATATATATAGTATGGAGGGAGGGAAATATTCCATAGTCCCATGATTAGGGGGTCTGTTTTTTAGAAAACCTGAGGTTGGTATATGCCTTCTCCCAGATTGTTAGGATTTGGTAAAACCTCTTCAGTAGCTTAGGCTCTGGTAAAATAGTTTTCCTTGAAGGCAGGTCTTATAGAGAACAGAGAGCTCTGTTGCAAATATACTGAGTTAATATATGAAAATTATCTGAAAATGAAAAAGTACAATATGTTTTATTATAATTATTAGAGGCCCAGTGCACAAAATTGTGCATGGCGGGTAGGGGTGTCCTTCAGTCCAGCCTGCTCCCTCTCCAGTCTGGAACCCCTTGACTGCTGGCTCCCAACTGCTCACCTGCATGCCTTCCTGATTGCCCCTTACTGCTTCTGCCTGCCAGCCTGATCACCACCTAACTATTCCTCTGCCAGCCTGATTGATGCCTAACTGCTACCCTGCCAGCCTGTTTGCCTCTAACTTCCCTCCCCTGCAGACCTGGTCACCCCCAACTGCCCTCCCCTGCAGGACTGGGTTCCCCCAACTTCCCTCCTCTGCTGACCTGGTCACCCCTAACTGCCCTCCACTGTAGGCTTGATCACCCCCAACTGCCCTCCCTTGCAGGCCTGGTCTCTCCCAACTGCCCTCCCCTGCTGACTATCTTGTGGTGGCCATCTTATGTCCACATGGGGACAGTCATCTTGTGTGTTGGAGTGATGATCAATCTGCATATTACTCTTTTATTAAATAGCATAGAGGCCTGGTGCATGGGTGGGGGCCAGCTGGTTTGCCCTGAAGGTTGTCCTGGATCAGGGTGGGTATTCCCTTGGGGCATGGGGTAGCCTGGAGAGGAGTCTGTGATGGTTTGCAAGCTGGCCACACCCCCCAGCAACCCAAGCAGAGGCCCTGGTATCTGGGATTTATTTATCTTCTACAATTGAAACTCTGTAGCCTGCAGTGGAGCCAAGCCTTGTGCTTGCTCTGTGGCAGCAGCCATTGAAACTTCGTTGTCTTAAGTGGAGGCCTGGCCTAACAGGGTGTGCGAAAAGCTTGGCTTCCTCCATCGCCAGGGGCAACCCAAGCCTATGTCCTGCTCTCCCTGTGGCTGTAGCCATCTTGGTTGAGTTAATTTGCATACTTGCTCTGATTGGCTCATGGGCGTGGCTTGTTGGCGTGGCTGGTGGGTGTAGCGGAGGTATGTTTAATTTGCATATTACTCTTTTATTAGGATAGCAATGATCACAAACAACAATAACAAGGGATATGAAAATATTAGTTTTAAGTAATATTTTTGTATATTATGTTATATAAATATCCTAAGTGATAGTCTTATACATTATTTTCATTATTTATTTTAAGTTAATATACTATAATCTAAAACAAATAAAACTCTAAAAGAAAGGATAAACTTTGTTCTAGCAATAAAGCATGCTTAGCATAATTTTCAGTTTCATCAGGCTCAGTACATCATATAAAAATTAACTATAAATTCTGATATTTAATAACTAAAGTAGATTCTAGAGTGTTTGTAACTCTCAAAGATAAATTCTTTTGGCTTGGAGACTTAGATTCAGCTCCCTCAAAAAGTGTACAATGAAATTATAACAAAACAAACAAAAAACAAACAAAAAACAAGAATATTATCATTTTTCTGAGTAGTATGCTAGTTAGGTACTGCCTTCATTTAAGAATTTTTCTAGTTTCTTAGATAACAAATACCTGGAAAATGATACATTATCACTTACTAAGCTGTATTTATGTAATACCTTTATTCATATTTTGTATCTTAAAGCAGTAAAACTGATAATAGTCTCAAATCTCAAAATTCACCCTTAACATTGTGGTTGTAATGCTGAGTGGTGGGCTCATCTACTGACTGAATGGTAATTTCCTACAGGACATGGTGGCATCTAGGCTAATTATAATATTTCATTTATTAAATTTATCAATTTAGTTAAGCACTTATTTTGTGCTTTCTATGTGCCTGGGGGAAGTTGTAGGTGCTGAGGAACAAGTGAATAGTTTAAGTTTTATATCCCCATTTCAGACTTGAGTAGGAGACAGATATAAACAAAAACATTATTATAATACAACTTGGTAAATGCAGTGATAGTACATGCAAGGATGGTTCTTAAAATTACGCTATTTACTGAGAGTTGAAATACTAAAGTTTTAAATCTCTGAAAGCCAACATTTTGTTATATACTAGTTATTAACTTCCCACAGCACCTAGTAGCATCCATTTGGGGGATAAAGCCCTTGCTGTCTTCCTATCTTCTGTGTATCATGTAACCACCTCTCTTCTTCTCCTCCTCCTCCTCCTCCTCCTCCTCCTCCTCCTTCTTCTTTCTCTCTTTCTCTCTCTTTTTCTCTCTTTCCACCCTCTCTCTTCATACACACACACACACACACATACCCCTTATTCTCTTATCTTTATACTGCAAGAAAAAGACATAATAGTTTATTGGTACACAAAGAAAAAGCATTCTTTAGAGCCAAAATTTAATGCAGTCCTTTTGTGCACTGAAGCCTAAGAAGGGCATGTTGGGTCATATCACTGATTCATTCAGTTCAGTACTCTGATTTAACAATAGTTCTTAGTGATATTTTGTGATAGTTATAGTTGCCATTCTTGTGTCAAAGTCTAAACATTCATGTTTTCCCCAAAACATATCATTTCTGGCTTTTATCTTTCTTGGAATAATGAATTATGTGAGCATCCTCCTTATAGTATAAAATTAGACTTAATTTTTTTCTTAAACTACTTCTTTTAAGCACCAATACATAATTCTAAGATTTGGTGAACACATTCTTGGACACTATGTCTAAATCTTTCATGACTTAACAGGTTTTTAACATATCAACTTTTTTTTTTTAAGAAACAAAATGATGAGCATTATATTTAAATATCACAATAAACCATTTCACAGTTGTAATTCACATCAAATGGTAACCATTTACTGGCTGGCCAATGTCACCCATCTGCAAGTGGAACAGACAGGTTTGTGTCCATAGCTGCAAGCATATTTTCTAGTAGAGTCAGACTTACTGATGACATTTTCGATTAAGTTCCATTAGATTTTTTCCTTTGATTTTTTAATTATTTTTTAATTAAATCTTTATTATTCAGATTATTACATTTGTTTCTCTTTTTTCCCCTCCGTAGCTCCCCTCCACCCGGCTCCCACCCTTACCTCTAACCTTACCTTCCTCCCGTTGACCTCATCCATAGGTGTATGATTTTGTCCAGTCTCTACCTGTACACCCCTCACCCCTTTCCCCTGAGAATTATCAGTCCACTCCCCTTCTGTGCTCCTGATTCTGTTATATTCACCAGTTTATTCTGTTGATCAAATTTTTAATTCCCTTAATTTTTAGATTCACTTGTTGATAGATATGTATTTGTTGTTCATAATTTTTTGGCTTTTACCTTTTTCTTCTTCCTCTTCTAAAAGAGTACCTTTCAGCATTTCATATGATACTGGTTTGGAGTTGATGGACTCCTTTAGCTTTTTCTTCTCTGTGAAGCTCTTTATCTGCCCTTCAATTCTGAATGATAGCTTTGCTGGATAGAGTATTCTGGTTGTAGGTTCTTCCTATTCATCACGTTGAATATTTCTTGCCACTCCCGTCTGGTCTGCATCATTTCTGTTGAGAAATCAGCTGACAGTTGTATGGGTGCTCCCTTGTAGGTAATGAACTATTTTTCTCTTGCTGCTTTTAATGTTCTCTCTTTATCTTTTGCCCTTGGTATTTTAATGATGATGTGTCTTGGTGTAGTCCTCCTTGGATTCCTTTTATATGGGGTTCTGTGTGCTTCCTGAACTTGTAAGTCTATTTCTTTTACCAGATGTGGGAAGTTTTCAGTCATTATCTCTTGAAATAGGTTTTCAGTATCTTGCTCTCTCTCTTCTTCTGGCACCCCCACAATTCTGATGTTGGTACGCTTGAAGCTGTCCCAGAGGCTCCTTACATTATCTTCACATTTTTGGATTCTTTTCTTGCTTTTCCAGTTGAGTGTTTCTGATTCTTTATTTCAAATTTTTGGCTTGATTCTTGCCTTTCTCTAGTCTGCTGTTAGGTCTCTGTATAATATTTTTTATTTCAGTCAGTGTATGTTTAATTACTAGTTGGTCCTTTACCATCTCTAGTTGGTCCTTTTCCATCTTTAGTTGGATCTTTTCCATCTCTAGTTGGTTCTTTTTCATCTCCTCTTGGGACTCGTTAACTTTATTCAACTTTTCTAGGATATTCTTGAAAAACCTTATAAGCATGGTGTTTGAACTCTATATCCAGTTGTTTGTTTTCCTCCATTTCTTTTGTTTGTGATCTCTTCCCTTGTTTCGGCATTTTCACTATGCCTGGAGAACTTCTGTGTTGGATTCAGTCTTATGATACCAGACTTGCAAAACCACAAAAGCTTCTCTGTTGAGCGTGGGATGGGTGGAGTCTCAGGGCTTAAGGAACTGACTTGCCTTCCAATCGGCCCTGCCCTCCATGGCCCTTGAGTCTCACGTGACTGGGTAATCGCTGGAGCGGTCCCTGTGCGCGCACGCGCTTGCTCGCAGTGCCTCTATACTGCTGCCCCTCCGGCTCCCCTGTGCTCCGGGACCATATGAGTCTGGGTCCCCAGGGCTTCGCCTGAAACTGGGCTTTAGTGGAGTTAGAAGTGGAACAGTTGGGAGGGTCTGTCTCCCGCCCACTCGTGAAAGCCAGTGGCACAATCAGCAGTTGGTCCTCTGTGCGCAGGGCCATGCACATCACCAGACTTCTGATCTTTTGCGACTCCCCTAAATTTCCGTGTACTTCTCTCTTTTCACAGTCCAAACTTCCCCCGTATGGGTTTCGGCTGGATCTGGGGTTTAGTGTCGTAGGATAAGGGGTTCAATGCCTTTGAGAGTCTCCATCTCCCTCCCACCAGAGAAAGCCAGCCAGGTTCTCCAGCACCCGCTCTTTCCACTCGCGAGTCTGTAGCTCAGCTTTTTGCAGCTCCTCTGGGTCTCTGTGAGCCCCTCTCTTTCCTTCTAGTTGTTGAATTTCCACTCAGCCAGCTTTCCTGTGGTTCTGGATGGTGTCCATTCTGTCTTTTAGTTGTAGTTTTGAAATTGTTGTGTGAGGCAGCAGTGTAGGTCTTTACCTATGCCGCCATCTTGGATTCCTCAACATATCCACTTTTGACTGTCATCATTTTATATAGAAGAGAATTGTCCTATTGTCATTTGGAAGATCTCCTTCTTCTTAAGTAATATTATATCCCTTTATTCTTGAGCTATTGTAGCTGAACTACACAAATTTATTCAGATACTAGAGGCCCAGTGCACAAATTTGTGCACCTTGAAAGGAACAGTGGGCATGATGCTGCAGTGGGCACAGGGGCAGGTCTCAGCCCATCCTCTGTGCTCTTGGTCCCCTGTCTGCTGGTAGCCCTGCTCCCACCGCTGCCACTCCCAAGCGCTGATGGCACCTGCCCCACTCGCACCCACTGAAAGTGCGGAGCAATTGGGGCCAGCACCAGCAGTGTGAATGAACGGAGCAGGTGCTGTCAGTGGGTGTGAGCAGTGGCTGCTGTCCCAATTGCCTCTCAGAAGCAAGGGGGAGGTGAAGAAGCCCTCAGGGCAATTGGGGCGAGCAGCCGCCATTTGCACCTGCTGACACACCTTAGCGATAGGGGCTGGTGTTGGGTGCCTGCAGCTGGTGCAAGCAGCAGCTCCCATGCCTACAGCAGGTATGAGTGAGGCTGACATTGGCAGCAGGTGCAAGCGCCCAGCGAGACCTCACTGTGCGGGAACAAAGAGTTTTCTGTAACAACCAGAGGCTCACCTTAATGACAGTGACTAGCGCCCCACCTTGGTCTGGTGGCCCCACTTTCCTGCTCCACCATCCCGCCTGCTGCTGATGCCTGCCATGTTCCATGTGCATTCCCTGTTGCTCAGTGCATGACATAACAACCAGTTGTTCAGTTGTTCTGCCATTCGATCTATTTGTGTATTAGAGTTTTATATATACATATAAATAAACATAATTATGATCATCCCCATTCATGTATGTTCAATTTAATCTATTGAATTAACTTACTTACTTTGTATCACCTCTAAAAGTCCTTTCTCTGATATTTATTTACTTTTTTAATGGAATTATTGAGGTTACATTGGTTAATAAAATTATATAGATTTCAGGTATACAGTTCTATAATACATCATCTGTACATTGTATTGTGTGTTCACCACCCCAGTTCAAGTTTCCTTTCATCACCATTTAAACCCCCATTACCTCTTCTGTCTCCCTTCATCCTCTCTCCCCTCTGGTAATCATACTGTTGTCTGTATCTGTGAGGTTTTTGTTTTTTGCTTATTCCCTTCACCTTTTTTACCCAGCTCAGCAGCCCCCTCCCCTCTGACGGTTGTCATTGTGTTCTTTGTATCTATGAATCTGTTTCTATTTTGTTTACTAGTTTATTTTGTTAATTAGATTTCACCTTTCTCTGACGGGCTTATTTTACTTAGCATGTTTAATATTTTTAAAGTTCCACTGACATGAATAAAGCTAATGATTATAATAAGTCTGAAATTTGTTTCGGAAAATATAAAATATTTATATTTATTGTATGAACCATTTTAGGTACCATCAGTTGTTATACCCTGAATTTGAAATCATATCATCCATCAGGAGTCCTTTAATTTTTAAAAAGTGTTTTTTTATTGATTTTGGAGAGAGGGAGAAATAGTAGTAACATCAATGATGAGAATCATTGATCATGTCTTCTGCATGTCCCACCCATGATTGGTGATCAAGTCCATAAACCACACATGTGCCCTGACTGGAAATCGAGCCATGACCTCCTGGTTCATAGGTCAGTGTTCAACCACTGAGCCACACTGTCCTGGCAGGAGTACTTTAATTTTTAAAGACTTTATGAAGAAATTGAAATTTATTTTTTTATTCCTAAATATACCACTGAACAAATTAGAGGAGGAAATAATTTTTAAGGATAAAAGTATTTTAGATTACAAAACTTTTTTGCTTTAATGTTTAATAGTAGAAAATAAGTATGTAAATAGATAATAGGGAAAGTGGTTATAAGTTTAATAAACCTCTTTATGATCACTTTGCTTCCAGATCCTTTGTTCTGAAGTAGGCTGTTTCTTCTTCATGAAAAGCTTATTATAAATTATTAGGAAATACTGTCATAGGTTGGTTTTAATTCACATTCTCAAGTTCTGAAGGTATTATTAACTCTTAACCATGAGCTTTAAGTTGACTAAAAAGCACCCGAATTGTTTCATATAAATAATTTAAATTTGAGATAAGCTGCTTTAGCTTTTATTTTTGTTTCTTCTGGTATCCCAGTATGAACCCAAAATGATAATGAATAAAATTGTTTTGTTAAGCCACAAATCACAGCTAACTAATTGGTTTATATGGGCATGTATGATCAACATTTGAAGTTTATGTCCTTGATATTAAATTCCTAGATCTAGTGCATATGTAAAGTGACCTAGATTTTGGCTTTTTCTGAAACTTTAAAGTAATAGAGTAAGAATGGAGTAACACTTCAAATTCTGGAATCATAATGTCTGGGTTCAATTCCTGTTTCTGACTGTTAGCTGGGATATCTTGAAAAGATTACTTAACTTCATCTTGAATAGGGGTAAGAGAATACTCACCTCATCATGACTTTATGGGTTAGTTAGAAAATATATAGAAAATGTTTAATGTAGTACCTGGTATATAGTGTTCAGTAAACGTTCTTGAAGTTGCTGATAGGGAGGTGGGACTAGGACAGGGTGGCTGCAGGAACTGTTTTAGAAGTGGCTTATAGCATGGGTCATGGAGAAGGAGTAAAATACATGGAAGGAACAGACTCTGGACCTTCATCTCTGCCCAGGATTTTATAAATTGAGGAGAAAATAGAATTACTGTAAAATGATGACTTCTGATTTGGAGATCTACCAGGTAAGACTCCATGGCCTGTTAATAGATAAATGTCTAAAAAGATGTTGTATATGATGAGGAATAGTAGATAACCTTCTTAGCAAGGTGGCGACAGATTTTTTTTGCAAATTTTGGTGAAGGTTCTAAAGAAGTTTGGGGTCATACTTCCTCTGTGTTAGGCATAAACTTAAAATGTCATGGAACCCATAGTGTAAAGTATCAAATCTGTACAAAGTATTAAATTTTTTAGGCAATAGCAGGCCAAAGACTACCTCTCCTCATCTCACCCATCTCCTTACCATTTGCTACATTTATCTTCCTCCTTCGCATTCCTCTCCTTCCCATGCTCTCTTAGGTAAGGTTTCATGTCTTTTGCCTCTAAGATATTTTTCTTCTTTTATGGATATCCCCTGCTCTCCTCTCAGTTTAACCAAAAAGAGTAAAATAGAGCCACTTTTTTGAGTAATGTCTTTATAGTATTTATCTTAGCTATGCCACCAGAGGCTATTAGATTGTCAAGTATTAGCTCTCTTTCTAGTTAGGTAACACAACCCAAAAGAGGAGAAAGGAAGGGTCAGGTGATTTTTACCAGATTGGCAGCAGCAGTGACAATAGGAGCTGTAGCATGGCACATAAAGCCATCCCCTACTACTCATCTTCTTTCTTCCATGGTGGAGGAGGAGGCAACTAGGAGAAAAGATGTATTCTGCAATTTGAGGAGGCAGGAAGAATTAAAGATGGGAATGGTAGCAGATGACCCTTGGAGCTGCTGATACTTTGTGGATTGGTCTTCCATGCAGTATGAGGGAGATTGCTGCTCCAGCCCCTGCTTTAGTAGGCCGAAAATGTTTGTCTGTTTTATCAGCATTTTGCATAGTGCTGTACAATGTGCTGCACTTGATTAATTCTCTGTTCTCCTCCAATCCCACAAGTCTTAACTGTTCTGTTATTATTTCCTTTTTCCAATATGACTATTTTTTTTTCTCATGGTATAGCCAGAATTTCTAGTGATAATTCTTGTATCTTAAGATACTAGGATTGACCTTTATGCTATCATCAGGAAACCCAAATTAGGCTTTCCTGATTTACCATAATTGGATCGTAACTTACCAGAGAAATTACAAGTACTATAAATCTAACACGAAATGTTGCATTCCAACTCTCCAGCTATGTGCTAATCACAGTGGCAGCTGTAAAATTACCCCAAAAGGAATAGGGAACGCAGCATATGCCAAGTGACTGATCTGCCCTGTGAGATCCTGATGGCACACCTGCTCACCAGTCACGTCTTTCAGGGACTTTCAAGGAATTAAAAGGCCGTTATTGCCATGAGGTCCTCCTTCCTGGCTATTTCTTTCAAGGAGATATGACATGTGATGAAGGAATAAGAGGAACATTAAAGTGGGATTGTGATTTTTCACAAGATGGGGTAAGAGAGATTGGGATTTGGCTCTTTAGTAAATTTGATGAAATTAAACCTTGTCTTTCTTTCCACTCCTCTACTCTCTTGTTTCTTGCCAATAAGAAAAGTTATTCTAGGATTCTTTAGGATCCTTTGGGTTGGAAGAAGGTTCTAAGTCAGAAGAAAATACTAAATTATTAAAACACAAACAAACCAAAAAATCCCCTAAACCTCTAGCCATGGAGTTCTTAGGGCCTATGCAATCTAAAACATCAAAGAAATTGTTGATAGTATTCTCTTTATGAGCCAGCTATCTGCGGACCATATGAAACCGTTTGGCAAAGTAACATACTAGTATATGCATATAAAAGTTAAATGCCTAAATTTGTTTAAAAAATATTAAGAATGACTTCAGGGAACCTTCTGTTTAGTGGAATGAGGCAAGCAAACTTCTTTGATCTTTTTACTTTTGACCCTGTCCTGCTTGTCTTATCCTGGTCTGCATAACTCACTAAGATACCACATATTTGCCATTAGCTGTTCTTTTAGTCCCCTTTCCAGAGTTCAGTCGGTCAGAATCTCATTGAGGTCAGTGAACCCATGAGTCTAGTTGCCTTTGCAAGGCATTTCTCTTTCTAGTAAAAGAAGCAAGCACCTCATAAGAATGCTGCACAATTATTCCCATCGTGTGATATGCTAATTCTTAAGAATGTTGCTAACACTGCACTGTTTCATAGGATTGAATTTAAAACTTTCACTCAGTTGGTTGAGGCTTCAAACTGGCAGGAATAAATCTTTTGAGTTGTTGCTTAAGTAGAGTGGTGATGGAATTCATATGGCAGGCAGCAGTTGCTCATTCAAGTTCAAGAAGAGATCAGCTGCAGTGGTTGAAAAACAAAAAGTCTACCAGATGTTCAAGTTTTAATAGTATATCTTTTCTCCATATTTCAAATGAGAACAGAAATCAGTCATTAAATGAGGGTATAAATATTAATGTCATCATTGTTAAACCCAAAAAAACAGATCTCTTACATTTATGTGTTTTGTTTTTTTGTTTTGTTTTTTGATGGCTATCATTTGTGTTCAAGTAAAATCAACAAAGCTCCCCATGCCTCTAGAGGTCTCATGACAGCTAGTTAGATTGCAGTCTTGCTCTTTTTTTACCTTTTTCCTCTAACAAGTTTCAGAGAGTTTAGTAAGAATTTAATCAAAGTCATATTTAGTCACACAGAGTTAAAGAAAATATAAATTCTAGAAGTCCAGATAGTCTTTAGGATACTTTTTTTTTTTTGCCATACTATGAACAGGAAGTGTTACTAGGTTAAACAACTTACTGCTATTCTGTGCTTTTAGTATAGAACAGAATTTGGGGTCAGATGAAGTTGGTGAGGATAATTCTATCAGAACTTTTAGATAGCTTGGAGTCACTGCTATTCAGTTTGAACATTTGTTGAATATTTTGAAAAATAGCTGCTCATTGTTCTATTGACTATGGTAAACAATATGAATAAGATTTACTTTGGGTATATATCTTTTTAAAAATTCATTTATTTTTTAATTTATTTTTTATTAATGTATTACGTTTTCATATCTTTCCGTTGCCGCCCCTATCCCACTCCCACCCCGCAGTGTCTTGCGTCCATTGGTTATGCTTATATTCATGCATACAAGTCTTTCAGTTGATCTCTTATCTACCCCACCTCTCCCTAACCTTCCCACTGTAATTTGACAGTCTGTTTGATGCTTTACTGTCTCTGTATCTATCTTTTTGTTCATCACTTTATAATGTTCTTTATTACCCATAAATGAGTGAGATCATGTGGTATTTTTCTTTCATTGACTGGCTTATTTCACTTAGCATAATGCTCTCCAGTTCCATCCAGGTTGCTGCAAATGGTAAGAATTCCATCTTTTTTTATGGCAACATAGTATTCCATTGTGTAGATGTACTATAGTTTTCTGATCCAGGCATCTGCTGACGGGCACCTAGGCTTTTTCCAAATCTTAGCTATTATAAATTGTGCTGCTTTGAACATAGGGTTGCATATATCCTTTCTAATTGATGTTTCTAGTTTCTTAGGATATATTCCTCGGAGTGGGATTACTGGCTCAAATGGGAGTTCCATTTTTAGTTTTTTTGAGGAAACTCCATACTGTTCTCCACAGTGGCTGCACCAGTCTGCATTCCCACCAGCAGTGCATGAACGAGGGTTTCTTTTTCTCCACATCCTCGCCAGCACTTGTCATTTGTTGATTTGTTGATGATTACCATTCTGACAGGTGTGAGATGGTATCGCATTGTCATTTTGATTTACATCTCTCGGATAACTAGTGACTTTGAGCATATTTTCATGTGTCTCTCAGCCTTCCTTCTGTCTTCTTTTGAAAAGATTCTATTTAGGTCTGTTGCCCATTTTTCTATTGGATCAGTTATCCTCCTTTTATTAAGTTGTATATGTTGGAGATTAAACCTTTATCAATGATAACATTTGCAAATATGTTCTCCTATACAGTGGGCTTTCTTGTTTTATTGATGGTGTCTTTTGCTGTGAAAAAGCTTTTTTATTTTGATGTAGTTCCATTTGTTTATTTTCTCTTTAGCCTCCATTGCCCTAGGAGCAGCATCAATGAGGAAGTTCCTTTGGCATATGTCTGAGATTTTGCTGCCTGTGTATTCCTCTAGTATTCTTAATGTTTCCCGTCTTATGTTTAAGTTCTCTATGTCATTTATCTCTATGTCGTTTATCTTTGTAGGTAACTTTCTGTCTCTCTCTGGCTGCTTTTAAGATTCTTACTTTGTTGTTGGTGTTTCCCAATTTAATTATAATGTGCCTTGACATCGGTCTTTTGGGGTTCATTTTGCTTGGGACTCTGTGAGCTTCTTGGATTTGTGTGGGTTTTTTCTTGCCTATATCAGGGAAATTTTCTGTCATTATTTCTTCAAACAGGTTTTCTATTCCTTGCTCAGTTTCCTCTCTTTCTGGAACCCCTATTATGCAGTTGTTGTTTTGTTTCATGTTATGCCAAAGTTCCCTTAGGTTCTCCTTCTGCTTTTTAATTTTTCTTTTTCTAGAAGCTGCACTATTTGGGTATTTTTTTTCTACCTTGTCTTCCAGCTCACTGATGCAGTCCTCTGCTTCTTCTAGTCTACTTTTGATGCTTTCTGTTGAATTCTTCACAGCAGCGATGGCATTTTTCATTTCTTCTTGATTCTTTTTTATTTCCTCTTGGTTCTTATTCGTATTGTCGAATTTGTCTTCCATTATTTTCAGTCACCTTATGATCATTTCTCTAAATTCTTTCTCTGGAAGGTTGCTTGCTTCCATTTCATTTACTTCCTTTTCTGGTAATGCTTGTTCTTCTCTCATATGCAGGCTATTTCTTTGTCTCCCCAGGGTCACTCTTCTCTAGGTGTCTGGTTATGTAGTTCTCTTTCTCCTATCCCAGGTGAAATCCAATCTTTCAATGTGGAGTTTAGAGCTCCTCTGAATCCAGGTGTTTGTGCCAATTTGGGGACCAGTATTCTGGGGGTTGCAGCTGTTCCGTGGGTGCCATAGTTGTAGGTTTTCAGGCCTCCGATAACATCCACTTTGCCCTTTAAGATGTTGCGATCTCCATGTCCGAGCTGGTGGCTGCGGGAGAAAACCCAGCAGCAGTAGGGGCTGCCTGGTCAGGAGAGTTCCATCCAGCAGTCCCCGACCTTCTCCTGGAGTACAGCTGTCTCTTAACTCGCCAACAAACATCCCCAGTGTAACTCTAAGCTGTTCTTTCTATCTGCTCAGGGACAAGGCTTGGGGCATGTCCATCTATTCTGCCACCATTTTTTTTCTTATATCTAATGTATTTGGATATATCTTTGACTCACTGAAATGGGTCACTTTTATATATTTTTCAAAGTCTGTGTTATTTTGGCAAATAAATTCTTCCAAGATCAAACTGTAGGCAACTTTTTGAGAATTATGCAACAGAATTATTATACATTAGATTTCATGCTCAATTTTCTTCAGACAGTACCTCAACCTTAAAATGACTCAATGAGTAAGATACTTTTATTAATCTCATTTTGATGATAAATTAGGTGCTATTATCAATGCCATTTTCAGATAAGAAACTGGGGCAAAGTTAAATATAACTTATTTAAAGTCTTAAAACTTAATGTAGAGGATTTGAACACCATTTTTACATTTAAAGTTATTATTGATAGGTACTTAATTGTCACAATTTTTATTCTTTACCCCTGTGTTTCTTCTTCGCTTCCTATTTCTTTCTTTTGTTTTCTTTTTCTTTTTTCTTCTTTTTTTTACAGCAGACCCTTTAGCGTTTCTTGCATTGCTGGTTTGGTGGTAATAAATTCCCTTAGTCCTTTTTTGTCTTAACTCCAAAGCCTATATTCTTAGTCACTATGCACTACAGTCAAGGTACTATATGAATAAGCATTTACCTTATCATATATTATTTTTAAATATTTTTTTTCTTTCAGAGAGGAAGAGAGAGAGAGAGAGAGAGAGAGAGAGAAACATCAATGATGAGAGAGAATAATTGATTGGATTGATTGGTTGTCTCCTGCACACCTCACACTGGGAATTGAGTCCACAAACCAGGCATGTGCCCTGACTGGAAATCAAACCAGGAACTCCTAATTCATAGGTCGATGTTCAACCACTGAGCCATTGCCAGTCAGGCTGCCTTATTATTTTGTTTGTTGGCTCTCCCTACTCTAGCCTCAAATAGGGCCATGGGTCTCAGCAGTTGGCATAGTCCTTGGAATAGCTGTTGTGTGTCATGACAGCCCTTAGGAAGGGAATTACAACTTTATTCTTGCCTTGGCTCTTCACCTATGTGGCTCAGTTGGTTGGCCATGTGCACCAAAAGGTTGCCGATTCAATTCCCAGCCAGGGCATATACCCACGTTGCGGGCTCAGTCCCCAATGAAGGAATGCAGAAGGCAATCCATCAATGTTACACTCTCAAATCAATGTTTGTCTGTCTGTTTATCTATCTATCTATCTATCTATCTATCTATCTATCTATCTATCTCTGTCTCTCTCCCTTCCTTCCTCTTTTCTTCCCTCCCTCCATCTCTTTCTCTGTCTCTCTCTTTCTTCCTCTCCCTTCCTCTCTCTAAAAATCAATAAATATATTTAAAACAACAACATTCTACCCTTCCCCTATTTGAGGGAAGTCTAGACCTATGAAGGATTGAGGGAAATCTCTTTATGAGGCTTGAGTTCAGAAAGCAAACAACTTTCTGGTTTCATAATCTCCAAAATGTTACTAATAATCCCTTCCTCTCTGCAAGTGAAATTTAAGTTCTAGATAGTGATGTCTTATTGGATATTTTTTTCCAATTGGCAACACTATTCCAAATCTCTTAGCTTGACAGTTCTGAGCTCTGTGAGTTCTGTCTTCAGGAGAATTCCCCCTCCTGAGTTCTGCTTCTTTCATAAGTCAGTAGTACAGTTTCTTAGTAGCAACTGAGGAAAGAAGACTGTAAATGCAGATGAAATCTCATGGACTGAGAGCCACATCTTCTCTACCCTTGAAACATGTTTTTGTTATAGCAGAACCTGTTCATTTATGGTGGATGTTAAGCTTCTAAAGCCCTTTCTATAGAGTCTACTGAAGAGTAATAACTAATTGACTAGCTTTGGGGCCAGTATGTCGGTCTTATGTCACATAGAAAGATGACAGTAATGCTTTTAAATGGGGCTCTTAGGAATTGACTAGGAGGGAAGGTGCTTGCATGCAGCTGTGGAAATCCTTCCTTCCAAAGAGCTGTCTGTAGCCCTGGCAGAAAGCTATTTGTGTATAACAAGCCTTTTGAGTATCACCTGCCCTGAGCAAAGAGAAATCACTTTATAAAACAGGATTATCAACAAGAGGAGGTAGTCTGAAATAATTAATAATGATCATGTTCATTCCAGTTGAACTGGACACTCAATTTTGTAATGTCCAGGCTACTTTGCACTGATTCTTTACTAATAAATAGTGTATCACTTACTTATGCATGTCTTATACATAGAAAACATTCTCTTGCTGGAAGGTTGATATAGTATTTTTTTTAACAATAAAGTCTTAAGAAAATGCAGGGCACTCTTGATTGATCAAAGGGGCCATATTTAAGTGGTTTTTAAATATATATATATAATATTACATGATTTATGACAAATGTGTGTGTGTGTGTGTGTGTGTGTGTGTAGGTTCCAGAAAGCAGAATGTAAGATAAGTAATGAAGTTAGCTCTAGTATCTGATCCTAGCCCATTTATTAGCTGTACTAGTATTATCTTTGAGGAGTTCATTTAGCCTCTTCGTCTATTTCCTCTGTAAAATGAGGGAGTTTAAATAAATTTATGTTTTCCAAACTCAGATTACTATAGATTATTTTAGGTGGCATGTGAGATAATTTGAGGCAGTTTCCTGATAAAGTACTAAAATAAATATTGAATCACAGTTGAGAAAGTTATCCCTTTCTCAGTCTTATTGATTATGTCAAAGACAAAGTCTCAATTTGGTATCAGGATATGTATAGTAGTTCTTTAATGCTGGATAATTGTTTGGGTTGGGAACAGAAATGGATGGGGAGAGGCACTGTAAATCCTTCATTTTACATGCGTTTCCATATGTGGGAAGTAAATTCCATTCCTTAGAAGGGAAAGTACAGCAGTGCTTGGTTGTTCTTTGTGACTGCCTCATTTCCTTTCCACCTGCAGTGGAAGTAACGTGCTATACAACTGGTGAGCTTGGGCAGAGGTGCCAAATGTGACTGGCTTCTCTCATGGCATGATGCATTCTCAGAACACATATTCCTTCTCCTCCACAAACTCTGCTTAGGACTTGGTAGGAACTATTAGGAAACCTATGAGACCATAAATAGAAAGAAAAGGAAAATAAAAAACCTACATTCTCTAATTCATCCTATTGGTAATCAGGTTGATACATTTTGATTGCCATTTTATTCCTCTTCTCATGTCTCATTTAGGTTTAGACTTATAGGAGATGTAAGGAGAAAAGTAATTATTACCACTTAAAATCTCACTAACAGTCTCTTTTTTTAAAATAGAAATCTGGCTTCAGCACAGTGCCCTTTAATAAGCAATAGCGCACACACACACACAATAAAAGAGTAACATGCTAGTTGACCATACCTTTGAGATGCCCACCAGCCAATCAGGAGTGAGTATTCAAATTAACCCAACAAAGACAGAGGGTTAATTTGCATACACAGGCACCAAGCGGCCAGGGGTGTCCTGTACCACCCTAGACACTCCAGGCCTCTGGGCAGCATGGAAGGGTGGAAAGGCAGCTCTGGTCAGAGCAGAAAGGCGGCTCAGCCAGAGCGAAGGCATTGACAGCAACCAGGGGAAGGAAGGCCCATTTGTGCATGAATCTTTGTGCATTGGGCCTTCAGTATATAATTTAAAAACATGGTTTAATTTTCAATGAAGTTATATTTATAGTTACCATCTATAAAATAAGTTCATTTAAGTATTAAAAAGTAAATTTTTAAAACATTAAATAATGCAGATGATACTTGGCTATGATAAAAACTATAAAGGTGGTTCATAAATCACTAAAATTTAGGAAATACTGAATAAGATTATTTCTAGGATCTATTCCCAATTTAAATTGTTTTGACTGTGTATTTCAGTAGGTAAAAAATGCTATGTGCTAAACTAAGTAAAAGAAGGGAAGTTCTAACAGAAAATGTACTGTTATTTACTTTCATTTTGGAACATATCGTTATTGAGGAAGCTGAACTTTGATACTATGCCTGTATTTTTATTTATATATATATAAATACCCTTTTCTCTTAATATTTTACTAAGCAGTGAATTGATATCTTTTTGATAGTATGATTTTTGGTGATGATGTTTGAAAGCATTCTAGTTCTGGATGAAATTTTTGAGCAGGAAATCATGGAGGCAAGAACGAGTCATTACTGTATACTCTGCCTACTGTAGTGTTTGCCACATAGTAATGTTTAACAACTATTTAAACGAATGAGTGAACAAAGAATAAAATAAAATTATACCATAAGGTCTAGGTATAGTTTTTATTTCTTTCTGAAAGCTGTCAATAAGGCTATCTGTAAGGAAATGATACCTGGGGCAGTCATTTTAGGGCAATTTAACCTTACTGAGAAGAAAATCACAAAAGGAAGGTAGCTCTACTAATTTTGCTTTTGTTTATGGTCATATATGAGAGGCTAGGGTCTTCCTGTTTTTTTCTTTTTAATATAAAGAACTACCTTTATCCCTTCCTCATTTTTCTAATTCATGTATTACTCTCTTATCTTCACATCAGGGAAAGCAACCCAATTTTCCTGGCCTTCGGGAGACTATTAGAGTTTAATTGAAAATGTATCTCACTCTTTCCCCACATACACTTAGTTATAGTTTCCCATATAATAAGGTTGCCCAATTTTTTCTTAACTGGGAGAACTGCCATACTGATGGTAAATTTATTTATTGCCATTTTTTCTTGCAGCAAATGTTATGTTTTAAGGGCTTTGTTCTAAGAATCCTGAAATGAGTTTTACATATCAGAGAGAGAATATTAGCCAAACATTTTTAATTCTTAGTTATATCACTGATTTTCTAATAACTATACAGTTGGTTTGAGTGATTTCATTCCCAGGTCATGTAATTTATTTTAAAACATTTTGCATAATGCAGAAAAACAGAATTTGAGGACTGTGTATTCATTCTGGTGAATACATTTTAAATGTATTCTAGTTTTAGTCTCTATAAGTACATTCTTTAATGGTTTAGTGATTAACTCTGATTCTAATTCATTATACATAATGACAACATCTTAACTTGAGTTATCTTATATGTTCAGGTTAATACTTTTTGTTAATGAAAATTTAATTCAGTACATTTTATATTTATGAAATCTCTCTGCCTGGTATCTTTGTGTCTTCTAGTTATTACTATGTGATCTTTAATATGTAAATTAAACTTTAGTAATGCTGGCTATCACATTTTGGTTCTTCTCATTCATTATATTGAAAGAACAGTAATATTAATGACATGTAGAAGTTGGTTTCTGAAACAAATCACCATCTCCAAAAATTAGTATCTAATCTCTGTTGTAACTTTAAATCAATATCCAGGTAAACACAGGTTCTATTGTTATCATAATCTTGAGTTTAATAGGCCTATTTAGGCCAAAGAAAAAAAAGAATTTAGAATAATCTAATTTTTTTCTTAAAAAGATATAGATCCTTGGCTTATAATTGTAATTTTTAGGTATCTTCAGAATCATTTGCTCTGTCATGAAAGTAGTGCAAGAGCCATTTGCTATAATGACAAGTTTTGAGAGTACTTTATGTCTAATTAAAACAACAACAACAACAACAACAACAAAAAACACAACAACAATTACAAGAAACAGAATTTGGCCTGGGTGGCTGTGTCCACTGGCAATATGGTTATTCCCTGATGAGCTGCTGTGAGTTCTGGATCCCATCCTTATCTGGTGTGGAAGTGTTGCTTTGGCAGCATATTATGGTAGAAAAGAAAAGCTATGACTTGAGAGGCACACCAACCCAAATGTAAACTTGAGCTCTGCCACTTTAGTACTAACAGGTTGGGCAAGTTACTTAACTTCCTTGGTAAAATGGAAATTATACTTCTCATCTTCAAAGTGAGTTCTTGTTAAATGGCAGTAGTTGTGTATCAACAGTACAGCGTGGTGATGATATTTTGATATTCTTTCAGGTGAAATAAAAGACAAAAATGTTCAGGTGGTCGAGCTCCCCATTGTGGACAGTCTTCATCCTCGTCCTCCATATTTACCTCTGGCTGTACCAGAAGACCTTGCAGATCGACTTGTTCGAGTTCATGGTGACCCTGCAGTGTGGTGGGTGTCGCAGTTTGTCAAATACTTGATCCGCCCACAACCTTGGCTGGAAAAAGAGATAGAAGAGGCCACCAAGAAGCTTGGCTTCAAACATCCAGTTATTGGGTGAGAATCTGATTTGTTCCTCATAAAGTGATATGGAGTAGCAGGAATATATACCTTTACAATATATTGGGAACTTTACAATATATAGGGAAACATACTTCCTTCTGGATCAGGAAAGGCTTCAGAGCTGCAGTGATTGAACTAGATCTTAAAGGTGGAAAAAGATAACACATAATACTTAAGTTAGCAGAATACTTCCAATTACATTACCTCATTGATCCTATAACACAGTCCTGTGAAGTGGGCAGAGATAATTATTCAGAGGTGAGAAAAGAAAGGAAAGAATATCTCTGCCGAAAGTTCCAGAACCTTCTTAACTTTGGCTGTCCTGTAGTTTTACATACCAGAAAGCAACCCTTATTAATTTTCCATGTACCACCCACCAGATGGAGAGTTAGCTAAGTGTAGAAAATTGAAGTAGCACAGACAACTAAGTTATTTGCAAGTGAGGTGGTATGCTGTAATGAGAGAGGAGTGCACTAGGACTTAGGAATCTGGGGTCCTATCTAGCAAATTTATGTGATTTTAGGCAACTTACTTGCTCATTATGGACCTTCATTAATTGTTACCCTTTCCTCATTTGTTATAAACAAAACAGTAGATTAGATGATATTTGTTTTTACTAACATAATACTAAACAGATTTTTGTGTCTACCTATCATTTATTCATTTTGTTTGTTGAATTGTGAATAAATAAAAGAGCTTGATATCTAATAGTGAAAATCAGTCAGGTACACAAATAATTTCTACTTTTGTGAAGATTGGGTTGAAATACTGCATTTTTTTAAAAAATATATTTCTTTATTGAATTCAGAGAGGAAAGGAGAAAGGGAGAGAGATAGAAACATCAATGAGAGAAGATCATTGATTGGCTGCCTCCTGCATGCCCCTTACTGGGGATTGAGCCTGCAACCCAGGCATGTACTCTTGGCTGGAATCGAACCGGGGATCCTTCAATCCGCAAGCTAATGTCTATCCACTGAGCTAAGCTAGCTAGTGCGAAATGCCTAATGTTATATGTGCTCGCCAGAATGTTTTCAGAAGCATCAGTTTTTAACTGTTACATTAAATGAAATGACTTCTATCCTTCACAAGTCTTAACATTCTGATTCTTCCGTAGAGATTTCATTATGGTCCTCCATCAAAATGTTGGTCCAGGCCTAATTTCAGGAGGACTGGGCGAATTGAGAAGATTGCTAGTGTAGTACTCTGCCACTGCCTCAGACACTCCGCTTCCTTTGATTCTTCTTTGTGTTACATCTCTCCTTTGTTTTTGTTTTTATTTTCATAACTCCCACCCCTCCTTCTTCCCTTGTGTCTTAGTTTTCATACGTATATAAGTTACTGGCCCCTATTCCAAATGTTAAAGCTAAAGAGACCAGCTGGTGTGGTTTAGTGATTAAGTGTGGACCTATGAACCAGGAGATCATCTTTTGATCCCAGTCATGGCACATGTTCAAATTGCGGGCTCAATCCCCAATGGTGGCTGTATATAAGACAGCAGAACAATGATTCTCTCTCATCATTGATGTTTCTATCTCTCCATCTTCCTTTCTCTCTGAAATAATTAAAAACATTTTTTTTTAAAAAAAGCTAAAGGAAGTACAAGGTGAAATCAATATCAAATAGTGTTTCTTCTCTTGAAAACTGAAATTTAATGGAATTGTTCTTTTTGTCCCTTTTCGTCTCTTTGGAGCACAGTGAACAATTCCAATTTTCTGAGAGAAGCAATGATTAAGAAAGATGTGGGAAGGAAAAGATGATAGAAGTGTTCATATAATATAGTATTCACATCTAGACTGTAGACTGGAAGGCAAAGGAAAGAATAGCCATGAAGATGCCAGAGTATCTTCAATGAAATCAAACCCTCACCTAGATTCATAATAAAAGGTGGCCTTTGCTTGACTTAAAAGGAAACAAGTCTCCTTTTTTCCTTTTCCCACATATGAATAGTGGTGTAATAATTTGGGGAGAGACGGAATACAGAAAAGGCAAATTTCAGGAGAGTTGTAATTTATGAAAACAAGCTATGGTTACTATTCTTATTTTCATTAAAATCACTTTGAAAGCAGTAGGTGGAAAGAGAATACTGTACTGTGGAAGTCAATGCAGTCTTTAGTACAGATGGTATAAACCTCCATGTCCCCAATTTTATAATTTTGGAGCTTTTCTTAAATAGAACAGATAAGCTAGACCAGTATCTGCCTGTGTTTGATAGAGTGTGAAAGACAGAAAAAGGAAATTCATTATGCCTACAACAAAAGGGCTGAAACAACTCCATGAACTTAAAAATAGTAAGGAGCCTTCAAAAGTTTGCCTGCTTTGACTGTGGCATAAAAACAATGCATGCAAAGTCTGTGTTTTCTTCAGGCGACTTTAAATTCTACAAATTGGCAGTTATAGAGTGACCAACAGAGTAAAATGAAGAAAAAGAAAACTTGGATGAAAATGTTATAGTCAATACATTTAATGTTCTATAAGAATAACTGTTGTCATTTATTGTCAAAAATCTTGTTATATCCAGTTTTTTTCTGGAAGGCTAAGTGGCATTTTGTTGCCTAATATGGAATAGAACTCTGGAATCTCTCACTTATTCCTGATATACCAATTACTTTTTCTATAAGGAAGCACTCTTTAAAGACTTCATTTACTTTTTAAAATTCCCCTTGTATTATGTTAACATACAAATATATTTAAGATATATGTGTTTGAATTTTTAAATTTTTCTCTTATTTTTTCAATGGCAAAAAATGAAAGGAAGACAGGTTTAAATGTTCATAATGCCACCATGAATAGGGGTATAAAGTTGAGTACCCTAAGAGCATCCAGTGGGTCAAAGTATTGGCAGCAGAATCTGACTTTGTCCCTCTGCCTCCAGAGTCCATGTCAGACGCACAGACAAAGTGGGAACAGAAGCTGCCTTCCATCCCATTGAGGAATACATGGTGCATGTTGAAGAACATTTTCAGCTTCTCGCTCGCAGGATGCAAGTGGATAAAAAAAGAGTGTATTTGGCCACGGATGACCCTTCTTTATTAAAGGAGGCAAAAACAAAGTAAGTTAGATGAAGTAGTGATTCTAGAGTGGGGCTCTTTTCAGTTGATTCCCATGACTTGTGATTCTTGTTATACTATTACTGACTATTGGGGTTTTTTAATTCAACCACTGTGCACTTGTGTAACTTGTTAATATCATCAAAACAATTGTGAGGTGCTAGCAAAGTTACATTTCATTCTGAAGACTCTTTTCTTGGCTTGTAGGCAGCATCACCTCTCTGTGACCTCACATAGTTTCTTTGTGTGCTTAGAAGAAACAGCAGACTTTTTGGTGTCTCTTCTTATAAAGGCACTAATTCCATTATGAGGATTCCACCCTAATACCCTTATTTAACCCTAATTAACTCTCAAAGATCCTATCCCCAGATACCATCTACACTGGGGGTTTAGGGCTTAAACGTGAATTCGGTGGCGGGGGGAGAGACACAAATATTCAGCCCATCACACTAACCAATCTTTACCAATAAAACACAAAGGTACTTTTGCCTTTTTGCTCTCATATTTTCACTAACAATTACAGGCAACTTAAAACATAAATAAGATATAAGTTTTCATTTCATAAAAATTTCTGGAATTTGGAAGTTATATTAAAAAACATAAAAAATCAAAAGATAAGTTTTGTCAGTTCAGGGGAAGGACTACTAATATGTATTGAAGAGTAACCATCATTTATTGAACTTGTCTAGATTTCAGGCACTGTGCTAGGTGCTGGGCATCCATGCTAAGCAAGGCACTCTCAAGGAATTTCAGTTTAGGTGGGGAAAAGACAATTGTTTTACAGAATGAGTAGTGCTTTTACAGAATTAACATTGGGTGTTATTAAAGCACTGATCCTACTTGGGAATTTATTATAGGATCTGGGTGAATCTAGAGTTGGCTTTTACTTACTACCAATAAATATGGAATGCATTAAATATTTGTGGAAGTAGGGAATGGGGAGAAGAAAGCTGTAGTCTTAGCTCTGCTAAGAGTTAATTCTGGGATGATTTTGAATTATGTTTACTTCAGTTCCATTAGTCTGAAAGCATTTTATTAATCATTAAAGATATTTGACTATTTAATTTATTTCTCAGTCCCTTTTATGTCACAGATTGCGGTTGGAAAGAAAAACAAATTTAGAATTGAGGACTATACAGATGGTTTCTTCAAATCATTAGATAATAATTTAAATCTTATTTCTACCTCCTAAGAATTTAGATTAACCTGATGTAAATTGCTTTTTTTCTTAAGTCTCTATTGACTACACACACACACTTATAAGAATCAAGAAATTCACCAGCCAGATTATATAATTTTAATTCTTACATAAGAATTAGAGATTAAGTGCATGTTTGGGCACAAAACACAATAGAAAGTTTTCACAAGTACTTTTCCAATTTGATATCTAAACCTGTTAAAAGAGAAGTAGAAATTGTTCACTATGCACCTTCATTTTAAAATACCACATTAAATTTACAGCTTAGTTGAAAAAAATATTTAAAAATTAATTTTATCTACTCTTTTACTTGTTCTCAAATACATTATAAACTTTTTAAATTTTTTTCCTTGATTAACAAAATAATACATGCTCATTAAAAAATATGGAAGTTGGTAATTATACAAGCAAGGAAAAAATAATGCCCACAATCCCATTACTCAGTTATTACTACTTCAATTTTGACATACTGTATTCCCTTCATCATCTACATAGTTACACTATTTTAGTAGTTTATTACATTCTATATAATTTGAAATCTTTTTTGATTAATACAGCAATAGATCAATTTTCTCAAATCACTAATAAATCATTATAAATACCTTTTTTTAATAACTACATAGCAACCCTATAAATATTCCATTGCTTATTGACCATTCCCCTAATATTGGATAATTAGGTATTCCACAGTTTTTTAATCTTATAAATAATGTTAGGATATGTACCTAAAATTATCCTCATTATTTCCTTAAGCTACATTTCTCGACTCGGAAGTATTTAGATAAAAGTATCCGTTACTCTACAGCTTTGATCCATAACACCACATTATATTTTTACACCAAACAACCCTTGTACTGTATTACAGTTGGCAGTACTTAGATTATGACAGTAGTAAAACTTGAATTTTCTTTTTGTGGTCAGCAACTAGTAACTCCTTTTCCTCTTACAGTCTAGGCAGCAGATTCCTTCATATTCTATTACTACAGGCCCGTTGCATGAAAATTTGTGCACTTGGGTGGGGGAGTCCCTCAGCCCGATCTGCATCCTCTCACAGTCCGGGACCCCTCGGGGTTATCCACCTGCCAGCTTACGCCCACTCGCTGGGGGATCGGGCATAAGCTGGCAGTCAGATATCCCTCTGGTAGCCCTGGAGTCCTCAGGGGATCTTTAGCGCTGTCATGGAGGCAGGAGAGGCTGGCCAGCCATGAGCTGGCTTCTGGCTGAGCAGTGTTCCCCCTGTGGAAGTGCACTGAACACCAGGAGGCAGCTCACCCTTGGTGATCAGTGCATATCATAGCAACCGGTTGTTCCTGGTCATTCTGCCTTTAGGGTCAATTTGCCTATTACCCTTTTATTATATAGGATAGGATAAATGTAGTAACCTTTTATGCATGTTTTTCTCTTCAAAAATCATTTAATTTTCTGAGTCATAAAGAGGAGTAACTTCTATCTGGAGAAAGAGTTCAGAAAAGAAAATCTGATGTTAGCCTTTTGTTGGTGATGTAAAAATAAATTTCTATGAGGTAGAAGAAGAATAAAATATTTTTCCTTGACAACCTCTGCAACTTCACAATGGAAGAATTGCTCTGCTGACAAGCTTGTGAGCAAGAGACAAAAAAGAAATATGTTTGTACAGAAAGTTCTGTGCTCATTATTGGAGATGCAAACTCTCCAATTTTTCTCTGTGTTTCTTTGTTTGTTTGTTTCCCCATTCTCAGTGTCCTTCATCAAGTGGTTTATGAATAGAGATAAAGCCTGAGGAACTTAGGAACCCTTTTGGTTTCGTTCCAGGGAGGGCATTAATGTTAGTGTCCCTTCTCAGTGAAAGGATCACTCTTTTGTTTCACTGAGCACCCAAACCATGCTGACAAAATCGGTCTTTATTCAAGGATAAAACCTTTGCTGGTGTGCTGTAGCAGTTTATCCTCTCCTCCACCGTTCAGCCTTTTCATGTTTATTTATCGCTGTTTCTGCCCCATGCTGGGGTATGCAGCTTTATAGGAATAACATTAAAAGTCTTTTTGGTTGTTTTCTTTTTAGAATAAATGTGACAGTTCCTTCATCTTCCTGAATTAGAACTGAGGAGGGCAAAATGTCAAAAATAATGAGGCCAAATAGATCCAAACACTGAACACCGATCTGAAACAGTGCTCAGAGACTTTACCTTCACAGTCGTTGTTAGAGGCAATGAGAGAGAGAGAGCTCCGTGGTGGCTGTGAAATCCAAAGCAGCTGTTAGGGGATTAGGAAAAAGTCCCAGGCACAGATAGCATTCCCTTGTTCATGTATTTATTCACAGTGTTGTGTGGAATGCTATGTGCTGTGATGCAAAGAAAAATTAGGCTTAGTCCCAATTTGGGGGGAATACTGTGTGGAGACAGACAGTAAAGTGACTCATAATGTTTCAGGATTTATAAATAAGAATTATTATTTTTCAACAAATACTTAGCGGTCCTCTATTACATCTCAGATTGTCTTATAGGTGCCAAGAATAATGGAATGAATGAAATAGATGAAATGCATCTCTTCAGTTAGGAATGGTAGAGGTGGGGAATGAATGCATACAGGCAGTAAATAAGCAGTGTATATGTTATGTGCAATGATAATAAGAGCCATGGAGAAAAATTAAGCAGGTAAAAGGAATACCAATTGCCAAAGTTCATACTATTTGAGCAGAGATTTAAAGGAAGTAAGGAATAAAACCAGATGGATGTCTGGGGAAAATGTTTTACAATCATAAGCAATATGTATTGAGCATTTGCTACATGTCACATAGTTATCTTCTAAATAGTTTATATCACTTAGTGCATTTACTTAATGCTCACAAAATATATGAAGTAGGTATAATTATTATCTCCTTTTCATGTAACTTCTCAAAGTTTGCATTTTAACTCTGAAGATCTACCTCAGGCACTGAGAAAATGTATTCATTCTATACTAGAGTATAATTACACCTCTAATTCAGAGTAGGATCATTTGAACATATGGTAGACTTTTTAAAGACATCTGTTTTAATAGTTTTACATATCTTATCCTCAAGACTACTAAAATGTTACTTGAGTGGACATCTTAGAATGTATTAGAATGGTTTACATTACTGTTATTGGTTAAGATGGTGCTTCAAGGATGGTGGTTAGAGGATAAGTCTGAATTATTGCAAATTCTAAATTAAAATTTTGAATGAAATTTAATCATGATATTTATATTCTAAAGGAAAAATTCAGTGACCAAATATGAAAGCAGCTTGTAAAACCTCGTAGAGCTCACTCATTACAAAGAAAATAGGAGCCTTCTGTTTTCAACTCCTTCATGAATTGAGAAGGGACATTGTGATATATCAGGGTGTATTTTTTAAGGCATGCCAATGACATTTAACATGCAGGGTACTCCAGAGTGGTTTCTGTCCAACTAGTGCAGTGGTTCTCAACCTTCCTAATGCCGCGACCCTTTTA
>JAAGEH010000076.1:19493313-19620433 GCA_011751065.1 Lasiurus cinereus | reverse complement strand
TAAAAGGGTCGCGGCATTAGGAAGGTTGAGAACCACTGCACTAGTTGATTTCAAAGAAGCTTCATTGACTACTCTCTTGAATATTATCATTTTAAAGCTCTCTTTACTGTTAGAAAGAGAGGAACTCTTAGTCAAAGGAGCAGGTCTGCCTCCTGCTGATAGGATACTACCTCCTGATAGTGATTTCAGTGATATGTATCATTTTTTTTTCTTTTTCAGGTACCCCAGTTATGAATTTATTAGTGATAACTCTATCTCTTGGTCAGCTGGACTACACAATCGGTACACAGAAAATTCACTTAGGGGTGTGATTCTGGATATACACTTTCTCTCCCAGGCAGACTTCCTAGTGTGTACTTTTTCATCCCAGGTAAGTAATAGTAGGGTATTTTTAAGAGGCCAGTACTTTTTGGTCATATTAGGGTCAGGAAGTTCTTGTTTCCTTGTTTGTTTGTTAATCCTCAATCAAGGATATTTTTTCATTGATTTTCAGAGAGAGTGAAAGGGAGAGGAGAGACGGAGAGAGAAGCATGGATATGAGAGAGACATATCGATTGGTTGCCTCCCACGCATGCTCTGACCAGGGCCAGGAACGAGCCTGCAACCGAGGTATGTGCTCTAGATGAGAATCGAACCTGGGACCCTTCAGTCCGCAGATTGATACTCTGTCCATTGAGTGAAACTGGCTAGGGCTTTTTTAAATGTTAGTTATCATGATTCTAATGAAATTTTCCTAATATTTGCAAATTAAAATTCGTTGTGAAAGCATGAGAAGATTCCCCCAAAACATAGCTGTATAGGTGCACTGTATACTTAGTTGTTTGCAAACAACAGTTGAATACATCTCCATTGAAGCCAGCTACTAGAGTTATTTAAAATGCTCGGCTTGTTCAGAGCATTAAACAGAAACAGCAGGTAATTAAGCTTGCTTAATATTTTCTGATTTTGCACACGGTCAATATTTAACCAGAATCCATCCATTTCTACCATTGATGCACTGATACTGAGAGGCTTAAATGCCCAGGATTTTGTCTGAATTGCTTTATATAATATAAGAAAGAGTAAATTTAATTCCTCTTTAAATCTTACTACATTTCAGCCAAATAAGAAACTATACATTAAATTTAAGCAATACCATATTACAATCATGTTTTGAGAGTAATTGTTGTAGATAACTATGTGTTATGGGTTAGGTGTATCTGTTTTTATAAGTGGGACAAGCAGCTCATATTTCCCAGTGGAATATCACCATAGCAATATTTATTGTGGATTTTATTCTGCTCTTTCATTTATGTGCATATTACGGGTAGTTCATTCAAAATCTGCAAAACAACCATTTGTGCTCAGATTTATACTAGGTGTAGAGGGGATTACAAAGAAGATGAAGTTACAAATACTCACATGAAATAACTACCAAGAAATATAAATTATGTAAAACAAATATATGCCTAAAAGCTTAGATGAAGTTGAGAAGAGAAAATATGAAGAGGAAATCCACATCATTTTCATGCAAATATAAATATATGGACAGTTTTCTATTGTGTGACGATGCACATTGTCACAGTGGAATGGTGATATGACTGTTGGAAAGATGCCTACCACGGCCAAGGCTATACGAGCTTTTTCAATATGGAATAGGAATACAACTAACTACCCCAAAAAAACAGCATACAGAACAGGGGTCACATAGGCAGCAATCCTAGTCAGGAGGAAAACTTCCTTGGCCTTCAGGTTTGCATGAAGCATCCACTGCTGATGTTTCTCCCTAATTAAGGTCACGATCCTATGTTTGAGAAGCTCCCTTTTCTATTCTTGGTTTCTCTCAACTGTTTTGACAGTCTGACTGTGTGTCTACGTGGGCAACAGGTGCAAATAACTAGTACCAACCTCCACACATTTTTGAATGGGTATTCTTACAAAGTGTAAATCATTCTATGTACCACCTCCTCTGTGGGCCTATACTGTGGGCCTGCCTAAGGTTTGTTCCTCTAATCAAGGGTTTCTCTACCTGGGCACCATTGGCATTTGGGGCCAGAACAGTCATGAGGCATTGTCCTGTGCA
Organism: Lasiurus cinereus; assembly: GCA_011751065.1. Lineage (NCBI taxonomy): Eukaryota > Metazoa > Chordata > Mammalia > Chiroptera > Vespertilionidae > Lasiurus > Lasiurus cinereus. The sequence continues at coordinate 19,618,371 of JAAGEH010000076.1, read as the reverse complement.
TTTTAGGATACCTGTCAGCATCCCTGGCCAGTAGCACTCCTATCTCAAGTTGTGACAATCACAAGTTTCTCCAGCCATTACCCAATGTCCTGTAGGGGCAAAATCACCCTTGTTGAGAACCACCGCTCTATCATAAAGCTCTAAAATCCAATGAATATAGCCTAGCCAGTGTGGTTCAGTGGTTGAGTGTCAATCTATGAATCAGGAGATCATTGTTTAATTCGTGGTCAGAGCACATGCCTGGATTTCAGGCTCGATTCCCAGTAGGGAGCATGCAGGAGGCAGCCAGTGATTCTCATCATTGATGCTTCTATCTCTCTTTCCTTTCCTCTCTGAAATCAATAAAATTATATTTTAAAATAAATAAAATTCAATAAATATATACAAGTTTGAATATTACTAACTTTAGTGTCGGTAGGCCCTGAGATGCAGGGAAGGTGCTTGATGCTTTGCTTTCCTTCTTCCAGCATTAAAATCACCATAGGACAAAATTACTTATTTTCCCCCTTTGACACTTCCCTTTGTGACACTTAAAAGCATTCTGTGACACTCTTCATTGTCTAGTTCCAAATCCACACATAGCATAACTGGCCTCACTACACTCTGAATTCGATTTTGGAAAGTGCAGTTGGAAAAAAACAGATATTACTTGGCACACTAGAGATCCTCTTGGTCTTGTCTATTTTGATAAAAAAAAAAAAAAGGATATCTCAGCTGCTCTGAGAAATCTTTGGAGACTCTTGCAAACTCAGCTAGTTGTTCCTCAGGATAAAATTCAGACTAATGGATCTTTCTCTCCTTTTTAATTGTTATTTTTAATACAGTCATATCTGTGTTTTATCCTTTATCAGGATTTTTGTTCTTACCCATTACCTTGTGCTTATTGATGTTCTAAAAGTGATATAATGCCATGTCAAAACAGAATGAAATAAAAGATACAAAATGTGGCCAACTACTGCTTTGCAAACCAAAGGGTTTGCCTCATCAATCATGCTACCTGTCAGGTATCAAACTTGAGTACTGATCAGGTGAAAGCCTTCATTCTGCCACATGATTTGGACTTGTAAGACCCAGAGAGGAAGCCTAGAGTGATTAAATGCAAACATCAACATTATAGTAATTCTTCTAGCTTTTGCAGTAAATTGCCCCACTGTTAATATAGAGAAAAAAATTCAGTTATTCAGAATGTTATATATGGAGCTTAAGGATTAAAGTACCCCTTGTGGACTTGCATCTCCAATGCTGGCTGGCATTATGCATGGAATAGTATTCATTCAACAGATAGTTATTGAGTGCCTATGTGATAGGCACTGCTCTAGATGCTTATCCTAAGGCAGTTTAATGTGTGGTTGAGAGCCAGAGAGTGCTAATTGTAGCTCTGCCAATTACTAGCTCCTTTTTTCTTTACTTTGCCTTTTTTTTTTTTAACTTTTTGGAAATTTACTTAATCTTTCTGTGGCTTAATTTCTTCATCTATAAAATGTGAGTAATAGTAGCCACCTTATAGGTTTTATGTGAGTTTTTGAGTTGAAGAAGATGTAAGCAAGCACACTATTAAAACAGTACCTGAACCATTATCAGTGCTCATTAACCTCAGCTGCTATGATTATCACCAATATGAGGAGGATATACACTGTGGACAGAGAACAATTTGACATGAGTTCTCTGTCCACAGTGTATATTGGAAGAATTTTTCAAGCAAAATGATAGCATTCTCTCTTATATTGCTCCATCTCAGTGTCTGAAATTTCTATCATTCGTTATCACTTTGGCTTAAGAAAATACATGTCATCCAGCAGACTAACACATCAACAATTACTGATACAGAACATAAACTGATAGTAAGATTATTCCCTCAAAAGGAAGCTTCTAGGATATGGGACTGGGGGTAATGTTGTTTTTATGACTGGGATATTTAATAGTGGAGAAGAGGAAGTAAAGTACATTAGGGTTCATTGCCACAGTGCGCATCCCAAGGTTAGTCAATACAAGGTCATGCATTTCTGGCTAAAGATGATTGAAGAGTACCTGCACAGGCTCTGAAAAGAAGACTCTCAGGTTTACCCAAGGCCAGCCTCGACTTATGTTTTATCTTTCTGGTGTTACAGTTCAAACGTGGAGAACAGCATCTATAAGAGAAAATATGCTTAGCAGTTAACTAGCATATATGGACAGTCTGTGTTCAAAACCTGAATCTACCACTTAATAATAGTATAACCTTAGGAAAATTTCTTAATTGACCTTTGACATCTGTAAAATATAATAGAATTGTATAGGGCTATTGAGGGGATTAAATTAGATAATACCTGAAAACACTATCTGATAGCAAAAACTCAGTAAATATTAGCCTCGATTATTGTTATTGTACTTTGCTATTATTAGAGCTGTTTTGTTTTAATTTTTTAGTTTCTTCCTTTCCAGAGTCTTCCCTTGATTTTGCTTGTCCTCTGTGGGCCTTTGGCTGAATTTAAAGTTCAAGTTCCAAATCTTTTTAGCCTTATTTGTTATAGTCTCAGTATTCTACCAGTGTTTTCAATTGTACAATGACATTCCCAATACAAAATTAGTTCGTTGATGAAGTAGCAGGTTTGAATGGAAAGTCATTGTCCTGGTTCTGTGTCTAGTTCTATATCTATTGGTACAGGGACAATAAAACTTCATTAACTGAGATAACTACAACTGGAGATTTAAGAAAATTTGACATGAGTTCTCTGTCCACAGTGTATATTGGAAGAATTTTTCAAGCAAAATGATAGCATTCTCTCTTATTTCTTCACTATTCTTAGAGGAGTTTCTGTAACCTATTTATGCTATAATATATGTATTTTATTAATTACTTAAAATGTTATACTTCCATGAAGATAGTTACAGTTTAACTTAATCACCAAGCATTAAGCTCAAGGAATGATACTCAGTTGTGGAATTTCAGCTGACATTCATCCAGTGGGCATAATAGGTATTCTTTGGACAGAAATCTTTTAAGTAGCTGTAAATGCATCAGATAGATGCATCTTCCCCAACGGCTAGAATGCTACTATTTACACAGCACATTTAAAATTTTTTAGAATTGAAATGGTAGATATGTTTCACTTGCTTGCCAGTGCTAATAGATTGTCAGTAATTACATGAATTTTTATTGAAAAAGAGTTCTGAGGTCAAGTTCAGATTAGCAGAAAAGAGTATGTGATTGATTAACACTGAAGGGAGCAGCAGCATTTTTGTAAACTATTTATAACCCCAATCCTACCCTTAAAGTCTTCAAGGGCACAAACTTATGTCTTAGTCATTTTATACCATTTCATACCACCAGTGCCCAACATGGAGTACTATGTGGTTCATAATGAATGTTTATTAAAATTAACTGATTCATATTCTTAAAGTACTTTGCATTATATGTTTTTTTCCTCCCAGAGACCTTAATTGTAATATTTTATGTTAAAAAGCAAAGAAACCACAGATGCAAGCACAGAATGAAAAATGACTTATGCTATGTGCTATACATTGCTATACATCACTTGAGAGCAAATGGACTGGAAACTTGTGACTGGAATCCACTACTTCTCATTCTCTCAGTTCTGGTCCTAGTCTAGTTCTGGTCTCTTTGGCTCAAGGATTTTAGATTGTTCTGAAGGGGATCTTACATATACTAACAATTTTTTAAAAATTATTTCCCAAGGTCTGTCGAGTCGCTTATGAAATCATGCAAACACTGCATCCTGATGCCTCTGCAAACTTCCATTCTTTGGATGACATCTACTATTTTGGGGGCCAAAATGCTCACAACCAGATTGCCATTTATCCTCACCAGCCTCGAACTGCAGATGAAATTCCCATGGAACCTGGAGATATCATTGGTGTGGCTGGAAATCACTGGGATGGCTATTCTAAAGGTGTCAACAGGAAACTGGGAAGGACGGGCTTATATCCCTCCTACAAAGTCCAAGAGAAGATAGAGACAGTCCAGTACCCTACATATCCTGAGGCCGAGAAATAAAGCTTAAGATGGAGAAGTACAACTAAACTCAGTTCAAACTATTTGAGCCAAACAGTAGATGAAGAAGGTTCTGTCCTAACAACACGTGGTTAAATGAGCAGACACCCTCGGCATCAGGAGCAGCTGAGAACTGACAGATGTTTTGTTGGTGGAATTTCTCTTTAACAAGGGCTACAATGCCCAAAACCCCTGCACAGTCGAATAATGTACTCACATATAACATGCAAGCAGGTGGTTTTTGACTTTGCTTCTTCTTTCAAGATTATGTCTCCATGAGAAAAACACTGCCACATTGTAATTTAAGTGACACAGACATTTGTGTGAGACTTCAAACATGGTGCCTATCTCTGAGAGACCTGATGAGAAGACTTGAACAGCTCCCTGCCACGGGGAGGTGGATTCATACCCAGTGGTGGTATTGCAACCACTGAATTCACTTCAGTCAGCAGATTCAGAATGAGAATGGATATTCTTGTCTGGAATTTTTTTTAAGTAATTACATCAGTTCATCCACCTCATCTTTAATAAGTGAAGGAGATACATTGAAATAAAATATTCTCATTCCATTAGGAACTTTTGTAAAATGATGCCATGAACAGATTCTTTAGTACTCAATGTTTCTGGCCATTCTCTTTGATAACAAAAAATAAATTTTAAAAAGAGAAATTTTGTAAAGTTTCTAGAATTTTACATCATTGGATGATGTGGTGGTCAGCTTGATAGTAGAAAATCTATGATAAGGAGTTTTATAGTTATTCTGCTGGGTTTTTATCTGTTGCTGATTGGGTAACTAATCTGGTCTTAGTTCAAAGAGTCAGTGAGCCATTTTCACACTGAAACCAGTTTAGTTGGTGAACATTGCAAGGCTGCTAAGAACACTTCCATTCTCTTAATTTGGACATTGTTTTTGTTGAATCAAATAATCATACTGCTTGCCCTTAGAGTAACTGTCACCTCCATTTCCAAAACTAAAAACCAGGTTTGTTGGTAACCATTTTTACTGTAATTCTTGTCACTTTTGTGAGTTGTGTCCTTTTTCTCCCCCACCACACTCAGAAACCAACGTATGCCCTTTTCTATTATATCCTGCTTTGGAGAGTACCAGGAATCTTTGGGGTTGGAAATCTAACTCTGTTTCTGAAATTTAGTCTCACAAGATGTAGAATTCAGTAAACGAAGGAGAGAAGAACCAGTATGAAACTCAAAATGGACTTAGGATTATCTCTTCCAAATACTTCCATTTAGTAATGCCATCTTAGAATCACTTCAGAAGACAGGGCTCTGATGTTCTTTAAGCTTTCTGCATGAACATCACTTTTCTCATAAAAACACTTTCTATGTTCTGTAGGTTGCCTCCTCCACATGTCTGGCAGAGCATTTCATAGCATGTGTTCTACCTTCTGGGAAAGAAAAGAAAATAGTGATCCCTATAAGAACTAGTAACAGTCCTGGTATTGAATATTAGGAATCCCAGACTGAAAAGCTTTGTCCTTTACATCCTCACCAAGTGAAAATACCTCTACATAAAACCTCTCCACCCAACTGCCCTAAATTCTCTCTTCAGTCAATACTCGCAACGAGCAACACTTACCTATCATGTCAGTAAGCAGTTTTCAATTTAGTTTTGGCATAAATAAAAGTCACTTGAGCCCTAACTGGTTTGGCTTAGTGAATAAAGTGTTGGCCTGCAGACTGAAAGGTCCCAAGTTCGATTCCAGTCAAAGTAGCGCATGTACCTTGGTTGCGGGCACATCCCCAGTAGGTGTGCAGGAAGTAGCTAATCTATGTTACTCTCTCCTCGATGTTTCTAACTCTCTATCACTCTTGCTTCCTCTCTCTAAAAATTCAATAAAATACATTTTTTAAAAGTCATTTGAAACAAACATCTCCAACTGAGAAGTACTTTTGAATATGAGTTATTTTCTAATTAGCATCTTACTTGTCATCAGAACATCAGTAACGGTGGGTTGCTGATAATTGCTTTATATTTCTCTGAATCATGATTATGTTGTGCATTCTATTGTATTTCTGTGAAGAATACTGATGTTTGTTAGCAGGCATTTAATTTTATGAGACTCAAACTGTAAACTGTCTTGGGCAGCAGCTCAAATCTCAATTCATTTTTTTTTACTTTGAGCTGGAGTCTTTCCCACACACATGGTTCTGGGGTCACCCAGAGATGTGGGCAGAATCTATCACATAATTTGGGGTCCCTTTCTTTAGCTCTCTTTCTTCTGAGGTCTCTCCTCTCACTTTCAGGAGCTGTGGTTGCTCTCATTCTTCAAACAGCCTATCAGCCTAAAAGCCATAAAAATGGAAACTCATCTTGTGCCATTTCCTTCTTTGAAGTTTTAACATCTCCAGAATTCACCTGATTTTTTGTTTAGTCACCAATGCCTTCAGGCAGTTTTTTTATTATTATTTTGTCAAGAGTCTATAGTTGTTATTATTGGGAGATCTGTTTACTTCCTGTGAGACACTTAAATTCCACCATACAGGGAAGAGAAACTCTGAGGCAGAGACTTAAAATGAAAAAGCGTGGAGGAAGAAGAGCTTAGTCCTATGACAGCCTTCATTTAGACTCTGGCCTTAATAGCTAAGGGGCCAGTAGCTTCAAGCAGGAAGGAAAAGGAAGAAACAACTAAATTGTAAAATTTGCAGGCATGATAGGATAATGAATATTACCACATCATACTGACAAGCTCTTCTGAGTCACTTTTTTGCAAATCATCATGTACGTGATGATGACTCCTCTTAACTCCCTCTCATGTTGGAATGGCTGATGGTTCCTCATCACCCTTATATTTTCCTCTTGAAAACCTGGTATCTAAAGACTGCATGGTTTTGAATTGAGTGACCAGTGCTGCATTAGGAAGGTTTGGGTCTTTTCCTGGTTACAACAGCCTTATATAGAACCAAAATATTATCCTGGACTCATTGAATGGAGGTACCAGAATTCTGTGTATTAATGACAAAGCTATTACAAGAGTGTCTTCCCAAGAGTTTCCTGGTCTTACCACTCAAGTCTGGTTTAGTACTGAGCTGGAAAGTTCATGCCTGTTGTGAAAGGGCTCTTAGCACTAATTCTGCATTTGTATCCTCAAATGTGAGGAGACTGGTTGCTTTCCTCTCTGAGCTTTATTTATTTTTCTATCTTATAGAGCCTAGCCTGTTTCGTGAGCTCCTGCTTAATATCATTGAGGACACCAACAGACTCAGCTTCTGAGAGGGTTAGGGTTAAAAGAGAAAAAGCACCTGTAAAAATCTCATAGAGTGATTATTGTCATCATTTAGTTCTGAGAGAATATAATCACTTCATATTCAATAGGCGGTAAAAGTATTGGATCTAAATGATTCATCTAAAAGAATCTCCTCGGCCTCAATGAGAACAGATTTCCTTATCCAAGTGGTAAGAGACAAGTCCTCTTTGACCATAGCTAGCAGCCTGATACTTCATTTGTGTTCTCAGGAGGCCACACAATAGCCAGGATCAATAAACCCTAAAAGAATAGATGTGTGGCTTGGGTTTTGATGAATCTTGGAACTTGCTGTAACACCTTAATTTATGCCAGATACAGGCTCTGGGGAATTTTTTAAATGCATTGCCAGAGGGAAGCACAAAGGAGGATTTGGCTCCATACTTACTGGTTCCTGGCAGCAGCTGTCCTCAGGAGAACATGGAGGGGTTGCTCCAGGACCTGTGGCAGGGCAAAGGCAGACCTGGGCAGGTTCTTTGGCTTTGGCTGTCATTGACAGTGCGCATGTTTGAACACTTGCCCTTTGACAGTGTATTTATTTTAGGTTCTTTATACAAGTCAGATTCTCCAACTCAGTACCTGTTTAACTATTCAGCCTTGCCCTCTCCAGTTCAGTTCAATTGCTATCTGCTTTCTGCTCTCATTCTTAAATAAGACAATCTTGATTTTATATGCCCACTACCTGTGTAGAGTATGAGCTCATGTAAATGGATCCCTATTACTATTCTATTCCTCATGCAATAGCCTATAGTTTGGCTATTGGCATCTCCTAGATATAAAAGGAACCAAATAGCTCCTTGGACAGTTTCAGGTAAGATATTTCTGGACCTGAGGTATAGTGAAGCTATGATACTGTGTGTTGTTGGCTGTTTAAATTGAAGATTTCAAAGATTTTTACAAATCAATGTCACTGCACTCAAGGGGCATCCTTTGTGTGAGACTATGTCAATCTGAACTGAGTGCACACTTTTTAAAAGCAATGTATTGAAGGTCACGGCCACAGCCATTTGACATTTGGGAAGAAAGCCAGGAAGCAAGTTCACTCCTACTGACCTCCTGTCATCTGTAACTGTTCTCTATAACCTCTCCCCCGAGTCAATGTCCCATGGAGCCTATTGTTCCCTAACTGCCTGTGTGGGTAGGGAAAAGGCCATTAACAAAGTAAAAAGTCTCATGTTTGGTCATAACCCAGCTGGATCTGAGGGCAACTGTGGAGGCTGAGAATGTGCAGTGCTTTGTACGAAGAGCACAGATAGTTTAGTCGGTGGGTGTGCTCAGCAGCCTGAGGAATGCTGGGATTTTGAGTTTCTGATTAGTTTTACCTTCCCAAGTGGATTGCAGCCCCTTGGGATTTCTGGCCCAGCAAAGGGAATGCAGGGGAGTCAGTACAAAAGCAGAAGACCTAGTTGTCAGTTTCGTGTCTCTTTGTCATGCCTACCAGCAGTAATGTCCCTGTGTCTCAAATTCTCAAGAGAAAGATCAACAGTACTCACCAAAGACCACTGAAGTCAGATTGAGAACACCTGGCCTGATTTTGACTGCCATTCAATGTAGACAGATAAAATAGTGTTTCATGGCTCTAATTTCTTCATCTGTGGAATTAAACAGTTCGATGTATCAGGATTTATAAATAATGCCTGGTTGGGTTTTACATATCTAAATAGGGTAGCTACTAGGCCTTAGCTGATTTTTATTCTAAAGACATAATGTGGCCAGATCTTTGTTTTTTAAGATGAGCAAAATCTATTTTATGCCAAATCTTAAGATTTTTAAATATTAAAAATATCAAATAGGTTAATTCAAATAAGTTACAAGGGAGGCATATAAGACATATGTGGCTACTTGGTCTGTGATCTATTAGTTTACAACCCCTGGACAAATGTAAAAGGTTCTTTTCTAACCTCAAGATTCTGACTCTGGAAAGGATTGGTGGGGTGGGTAACAGCTGTACAATGATTTCAAATTCAGTTGCTGCGTGTGTCCCAATTCTTTGGAAATGTTTGCTTAGCTGGCTCTCATCCTTGAGCTCAGAAGTAACTTATATGCTAAAGGACAGCAGAGTAGTGATTGTTCATACTCTGGACTCTATCAGACTTGGCCCTGAGGATTCAAAGTGGCTCTTATTTCAACTGGCCTAACCATCAATCTAGATTTCCTACACTCAGGCTCACAGACTGGTAATGACTCAACAGGCCAGAAACTGAGGTGCCTCCCTTATGGAGTTACCGCTATTTTTTACCATTGGACCCAAATATCAAGACATCAAGTCTGCTCAAGTCTCTGGCTCTCATTGAGAGAGCGATACCTGTACACTTGGAAGTCTGTAAGAAAGCACGGTGAACTATGAAGTGCTGAATTGTTGAAGATGATAGACACTGACTTGTTTAAAAATGAGAAGATAGGTTGCAAACATGCAGATAAATTTGACAAGTCATGAATAAAGTTTTAGACTGGATTGTTTAAAAAGTGGTAACTATATGTAAGAACCAAACATATCAGAATATTGTTTTTATATGAGAATTATAATAATAGCTAACATTTATTGAGCACTCTGTGTATCTGGAGTTTTCCTAAGCACTTTACCTGGTTACTTGATAGTCACAATAAGGTAGGTACCATCATTACCTTCTGAAGCACACAAGTCTTAAATAATTATGGAGTGGTACAGCCAGGATGCCGATTGCTTTGCATTTAACCTTTTCAAGGAACACCATATGTATGCATTCTGCCTCTAGGATTTCAGGGTAGCATTAAGTATGTTACTGTGGACAAGATGGTAGACTCGGTGGAGAAGTTATAGTAGAGAACAGTTAGAGACAACAAGAGGTCAGTAGGAGTGCTGAACTCTCTTTCTGGCTTTCTTCCCAAACATCAAATGGCTGTTAACTCTATCCTGACTTGCTCTTATAGTTTATTAATACTTTGAAAAAGGACACTGATGGACCAATGTGATGTAGTTAAAAGTATAAATTCATCAATCTGCTTGGGTTCAAATCCTGTGGCTTGAGCAAGTAACCTTTCTCTACCTTTTTACCCATTAATTTTAGTAACTATTTCATAAGGCTTTTGTGAGGGTGAAATAATATATGAAAATCTCTTAGTCCAGTGCCTGGCACAAAACTAATAGTGGCCATTACCACTATTCTTACTGCATCATTATCATTTTTAATTGATTTTTTTTTTTTAGTAACTAAAAGCTGAGATAATAACAAATTATATTGTTTGAGAGAATCAGGACCCTTAAAAGTTTTTTTTTAAGTTGAAATGAAAGGGTGAATCTAGCATATACTCAGGGCAAGAATCACTGCATAAATAATAAGTGCTGGAGCACTTAACATATTGCACAGCTTACAAATGTAGTTTATTCTTAGATCCAGAACGTCAGGGGTACCCCAGTTCAGCCTATGGGAGATGGGACTCAAGACTTAGAAAAGTTATTTGTTCATAAATGTATTGCCAAAAGTGTGCTGTGACTTCCCTGACATCTCAAAACCAGCAGTCTCCAGACAGGGAAGGTATTAGACTATTAAATCTCACCTTGAATCTTATACTTGGTATTCCATGGCAGCATCTTCAGTAACTGGGTGTATAAAATAGCAGTAACTTCATCCAGAAGGGAAGCACCTCAATTTGTGGCCTGTTGAGTCATCACCAGTCTGTGAGCGTGAGTGTAGGAAATCAAGATTGATGGTCAGGCCAGTTGAAAAAAGAGCCACTTTGGATCCTCAGGGCCAAGTCTGAGAGAGGCCAGGGTATTGCTATGTGAAAAAAAAACAAGTAGGATTGTGATTACAGAAGTATACTGAAGCAGCAACAGTAAGAGTTTAAATCAACATATGAAAGAACTTCCTAATAAATTGTGTTGTTGATAATAACACAGGCTTATTTGGGGGACAACTTCTTGTCCTTGCAAGGTTATCCAAACAGAATTGGATGCCAAAGGGAAGAAACCTTAAGCATGTAACAGGTTAGATAACCTCCAATTTCCTTTCCAGCCCTAATCTCCAGAAGGGTTATGGAATGATGGTCATGTTATAGAGACTAAGATTCCAACAAGGTCCTAGGAGGTGCCAACCTGAAGCTATGTGGGTCAACAGCCAGGTAGAAAGAGGAACAAGGGCCTCTCTGTTTGCTACACCAGACCCGTGACCAGGTCTTTCTGTAGATCTCCATCTCAATCAGGTAACTCAATTTCGTACCTAATGAAACAGGCTTTGTAAACCTACCTGTTTAAATTTGGAAACTCTTTTGTTTGCTTTCTTTTCCACCTTTGTTTCCTGGCAAAGCTTCTTTTATAGAAACACAGCTCTTTTTTCATCTAAACTAAGGGAAGTGGAGTTTGTGGAGACTAAGGCTAAGAGAACTGAGGAGTCAGTTTCCTTGGAGGCCAAGAGTTGGGGTGATACCCCACTGGACTAGATCTGACTTTTCTTCCTGTTCACAAAATTAAGACAAGTGTGAGTCCCTTCTAAGGTATTTAACTTTTTAAAGTGATATCCATAAACATTGGAGATTGCAAACACCTCACTGCGTACTGCTGGTCACCAACTTGCCAAAAATAAGAACCTCTCATGTGTGTTAAGATTAAAGAACACAGGGTTTGAAATCAGTTCTAGTTTCAAGTTTTGGCTTCTCACCTTTAACAGGTTCGATCTAAATGAGGTCATTGCTCTTTCAAGAAATTCTTACTGATAATTCAAATAACCATATTTCTTTCTATAAGTCAGTAATTGGCAAGCTTTTTCTGTCTTTTTTTTCTAAGTAGAGTTTTACTGGAGCACAACCACACCCGTTCATTTACATATTATCTGGCAGCTTCCAGGCTACAAAGCAAAGCTGAGTACTTGCAACAAAGACTTATTGTGTGGCCCACAAATAATCAAATATTTACCATCTCTCCTTTTACAGAAAAAGGTTTGCTGACCATTAGTAGTATCAGTATTCCTGTTAAATTTAAATTGATAATCCAAATGGGCACCATTTCCCAAAATACTGTTTAAATTATTACATAAAAATTCGGTTGTGATAGGAACTCTATATGATGCCTTTGTGCAAATAGGATAAAGGTACTCCTTTAGATAATTATTGTAATACTAGAAGCCCAATGCATGAAATTCGTGCAAGGGGCTCAGACCTTGCAGCCGCAGTGGTTTGCCTGGGTCCTCGCAACTACAGTGGCTTGCCTCAGCTTTGTTCGGAAGGTTGTCCAAAAGGACCTCTGGAAGGACGGCTGGTCTAATTGGCATATTATGTTTTTATTATTATAGATACTTATTTTTATAACAAAACTCTTACTGCCATAAAAGTACTTCGTAAAAACAGACAAATTTATAACATCTGCAATATGAATTGCACTCCTCTGTACAACTATGTGCAACAGCCCCAGTACCGTACTGTGATCTGGTAAAAACTTGGAGTCAACAGAGCTGAGTTTTGCTTCCAGTTCTGAAACCTGATATCTGGAGCAAGCCACATAATGTCAAGGCCTCTGTGTCTTACCTTTAAAATGGAAATAGCTTAAAGTTGTTTTGAGAAATTAAATCAAATAGTACACATTAATATTGTTTTGTGAAGGTTCACAGCTCTACAAAATCTATCTCCAGCTATATTTTGGACAGCGAATGTAGTCCTAGGCTTGTCATAGGTGTGAAGAGAAGGAAATCAGTGTAAAAAGCTTATAGTCTAATCAGAACATAGAAACGTTATGAACATTTAAACTCGTTAGAGCACTAGTAATACTGGTTTGTGTTTACTGACCTACTGTGTACCAGATGTTGTACTAAGCCCTTAACATGCTTTATCTCACATGTAATCTTCACATCAGCCATATCTCCAAATCTCACAGATAAAGAAGAATAACAACTGGCATTCCTTATTCATTTACTGTATTCCAGACACTACTCTAATGCTTTACATATTTTAACTCATTCCATCATCACAAAACCCTATGAGATGTATACTATTACTTCAGGCCTGATGCACCAAATTTGTGGGCAACCTCAGCCTCGGCCCCTGCCTGTTGCAGCTTTCACTGGAAGGAAGGGCATCCAGAGGGATGTCCAGTCTATTCAGCATATTACGCTTTTAATATTATAGATTATTCCCATATTTCTTTTGAGAAAATTTATTCAGAGATTGAGTGCCTTCCAATCTTTTCCACATGATGGCATACATAGAAAATTTTATTTGTTTGGCATTCTGAGATAAATTTTAGGGGAATTGAGGGAACTTGAAGGCATCTACATAGGGTTTGGTAAAAGTTTCAGTATATCTACACTTCTTTTAACAGTGGATGGTTAAGAGGTATTGTAGTCATCCCAGACTGCTCTCTGGTCATGGGTACTTTATGTAAACTATGCAACAAAATAGCAATTAGGACATTCATAGGGACCCATACAAATAGTGTTCAAATGTAACTTCAACTATTATAAAATGAATAGTTACAAAAATTGCCTTAAACTTTTATTATAAAACTAGTGGCCCAGTGCACAAAATTTGTGCACATTAAAAGGGAATTAATTAGAGGAAATATTTTAATATTGCTATTTGCCCTTTCTCTATAATAGAAGTGTCAGAGATGAAAGAAAATGAGTAAAATGTATATGACAATCTTTCTCCTGTCAGAATCTGGGGCATGTCGCGGGACCCAGAGTCAAATCCCCACCCACCCGCGGTGCCTCAAAATCACATGAGACCCAGACTCAGCTGGCCCCACCCACATTGGGCAAGATCCAGACCTGGCCAGCCTCATCCCCATCAAGCCCCGCTGTGTGGGGGGCACAACCTTAGGTCCCCTGGCCCGGCGCCAGGGCAGGCAGCATGGCCTGAGGTTCCCCAGCCTAGGACAGGGTAAGGGACATGCCTTGAGGTCCCCCAACATGCTTGGCCAGGCAGGGGGCACAGCCTCAGAACCCCCAGCCCAGTACCAGGCAGGGAGTACAGTCATAGGTCCCCCAGCACCAGGGTACTTTGTGTAAAGTATGCAACAAAATAGAAATTAAGACATTCAAGAAACCTCACAGGGACCCATACAAATAGTGGCCCGGGGCAAAGGGAGCAGTCTGAGGTCCCCCAGCCTGACACTAGGTTGGAAGGGGCAGCCTGAGGTCCCCTATCAAGCCCCACCAGGTGGCGAGGGCAGGCTCAGGTCCCTTGCTCCAATCCCAGCACCATGAAGTCTCAGGTCCCTGCTGATTGCTTCTTAAGGCTCATTATGGGAACCCAGCTCCTGCTGTAGGTGCAGTCATCTTGTGTTACAGAAACCCCGCCTACACTGTGCGCGCTGGCATATTTGTGATGGTATGATGGTCAATTTGCATATTCCCTCTTTATTAGCTAGAGTAATTTACAACCAATAGTATTTTGTGGTACACCTACAATCTACCAGTGCCTAGCAAGCCCTCAGATAAATAAATTGCTTGCAGGTGGTTGAGTAGAACCAAGACTTGAATGCAGGACTGTCTGACTCTTAAATTTATTCTTTTAGCTCTATACAATCTTGCCCTTTTGCAGTGAAGAACCAAACTGTGTGACTAATACTTCTTTTATCCTTAGAGTGTTTGATTATTTGAAGTTTGATCATCCAGGCTCACTCTAAGGGTAATCTTATTATTAACTATCGTTTTTTAATTAACGATGTTCCCCTACCCCATTCTCCAAAAATTTTAGGACTAACATTCCATATTTCTTTCTATTCACTCTCTATCCACATTCATAGCAGGGAACAGATGGGCAGATAAGACAAATGAAGATTCTGTGAGTTGATAGGCAGCAGGCTGCCCCTGTGCTCTGGAGATATTCTCTCTCTCTCTCTCTTTCTCTCTCTCTCTCTGCTCAGTAAGGCTCTGTTTACCTGCATCGACTGGAAGGTAAGTCCTAACAGAGTGTTCATCCCCAGCTCAGCCTGCTGGGTACACAGAGATGCCAGATTGTAATAAATGGCTACTTAAGCGAACACCTGACCCCTAAATGCAGAAGGAACTCTAGAAGTGGTTCTATTTGCCTTCTGTGCTTCACAGGATACAACTCTGAGAACCTCTGGTCTGCTGTGCTACAGATCACCCACCATCCTGATGCAGGTGGATACTCTGTGACTGAAGCTAATGATGGAAATCATATTATTACATCATATATAAAACCATTGGGTTTGCCAAATTTCCAAGCCCACTTGCATTTGGTTTTTCATACTCCAGGCTTCTGCAGGGTGGGGACAGCTGAAGGAGCCAGGATACAGATGGTATTTTATTCCCGGCTCTGTCTGGCATGCTGAATGGCTGCTGTGCAGGTGGTGAGATGTGGCAGGACATCTGGGGTGAGGTTAGTGACCCATAAGGTGTCCCGAGCTCTGATTAGAGAGTGCTTAGAGCCACCAGAGCTGTCAACCTTCAGTGTCCTTTTTATTAAGGTTCTGCCTCTTAAACCCTGGAGGCCACTTATCCTTCCCACCTGTAAGAAAAGACAGAGGTAAAGCCTGAGGTCTTTGCTTAGCAGAAGCCCCAGAGCTGACTGGGCCAGAAAGGGCCTTGGTCAGCAGTCTTTCCAGTGTCAGAGTCCTCTACGGACAGGTGAGCTCCTATCCTGTGATATGTCGAGCTCCTCAGCTAAAATGGCTCTCCGAGGAGCAGCTTCTCAAGGAAGAGTGAAGATGCTACAGAACCCCGTCAGCAAGGTAGGGAGGCCAGGGGGAAATCTGGCTGTTAATCACTGTGGTCACATTGCTGTTTCAAGGGTGACTTTTTTTTAGCCCAGGCTGGGGTTTATGCCCTCCCAAATGTGAAGAATTCAGTTTTCTATTCTCACTGTGATCTGGTCTCTCTTGCCTCAATACACTGTTGTCTATAAGCTCCTCACCCAGCTTCAGCTTTTCAAAGACAAAATTTTATCTTACTCATCATCATGTTCTCAATATCGGCACAGAGACTAGCACATAGTAAGTGCTTGAACATGTACTGTGCTGGAATAATTACAAGTTAATGATGTAGTATCTTGGATTTGCTTTCAAGTACTATGGGAGGAAGGGGGAGTTGGGTGGAAGTATAGATGAAATGAGAGTGACCAGAGATGAATGATATATGGGATGTTACATTATTCTTTCTAGTCTTGTTCAATATTTTCCATAATAAAATGTTTTATTAATATATAAATTAAGTACTAAAAATGTTGGCTCAGTGCTCTCCAAACAGTCTCATCTCTCATCTCCATTCCTCCCCCACCCTGCACATAGCTAGTTTGTACTTTGTAATTGAGTCATATGACTTAGGTTCTGACCAATAGAATGTGGACAGAAGTAATGTCAGTCTCTCTCTTGCAAGTGTGGCTCTTATTCTGCATGGTCCTCTACACTTTCTCTTATCCCTTGCCTCTAGGATGGATGCAAAAATTAGTGAAGAAGTTAACACGCCTCTGCAATGGTGGAGCCTTGGTGAATGAGCCGGGACCTCTGATTGGTTGTGCAGAGCAGAACTGGCTCCTATACTCTGCTGAGACAGACTGTGATGTGATGAAAAGATAAGCCTTTAGTGTGTGTGTGTGTGTGTGTGTGTGTGTGTGTGTGTGTTTAAGTACAGTATTGAATTGCCCCAAATCTGACAAACCAGGTTTTGAACTCAGCTTGACATGGGAGGAAGCACTTAGTAGTTCTTTGACCTTTTAGGGCCATGGTCGGCAAACTGCCACTCGTGAGCCACATGCGGCTCTTTGGCTGTTGCTCTTCCACAAAATACCAAGTCTATTTTGAAGAAGTGGCGTTAGAAGAAGTTTAAATTTAAAAAAATTTGGCTCTCAAAAGAAATTTCAATCGTTGTACTGTTGATATTTGGCTCTGTTGACTAATGAGTTTGCCGACCGCGGTTTTAGGGCATTCAGAGCTATAATTAAGTACCTCTGATGGTGATGATAATAAAATGAACATTTGTTGAGTAACCACTATACAGTATGTGCTATGTTAAGTACTTTATATGCATTCAGCCATTTATTTCTCACAACAACCCTATGAGGGAGAAACTGATATGGTTGCCATTTTGTAGAGGAGGAAACTGAAAGAATAAGTAACTTGATGGAGCCAAGATACAAATCGGGTCTGACTCAGGCTCTGTCTCTTCCCCAGCCTGCAATATGCTGCCATATTTTGGATGTGGCCATGGGGCATGAGTACCAACAAGTATCTGGGCAGTGTGTCCTATCACCTACAGTGCTGGGCCCCATTCTGGGGAAGGATGCAAACCGAGTCTGCTCTTCCACTGCCCTGTAAAAAGTGTTCCAGTGAACGGAATTGAACTGTAGTGTCCTTGATCATCTGGGATAAAAGCAATTGTGAGGGCTTCATTCACTCTGAATGGTTCTCTGATTTAATTTTCTAGCCTCTCCACTCAGCCGTGGCCACTCCAGATTTGCCACAAGGAGAAAATATCTATTACCTGCTTCACTAGCCTCTCCTCCTTCCCCACACCCGCACCTGGCCCATACTTTGTGACTCTCCTCTCCTTGGTCCCAGCCCAGAATCTATATCTCTTCCAACAACTCAGAGCACATATTAGGGTTGGGAGTCGTATACATGTTTATTAAACCTCCACATGACAGTAGGAATGAGTCAGTCCCTTGCTTTCTGACCTCACTTGCCTGGCAATGCTGGATGCTGCCGGTCCTCAACAGCCAGCAGAGCGAAGGACCCAGTCACCATCAAGTTCTCACCAGTGCTCCACCTGGGATGGGTTTCAAACTGCACCCCATGGAAAGGCTTCAGGGGCCACCTGAGATTATTGGGAAGGATTTGGAGGATGCTGAGTGAGTGGGCTCTAAAACCCCCAACCCAACTTACCTCATAGCAATTCTGCTTTATCTGCTCCATGTAAGATTGCAGTTAGAGAATTATCCCATTCTTGAAACACTAGAGAGAAGAATAGCTTTGCTTTGGAAGGTCCTTTGAGTCTCCAAGTCTTTGAGCCTGACTTTTATGTCTTAAACCTCTCTGGTATCATCCTTCCTGCCTACCAGGGGCAGAGGTGGGAAAGAAGCCCAGCTGACTGTTTCAACTTTAACTTGCCCACTCTTTAGGCCCTGGAGCCAGTGGACATTGCAGTAGAACCAGCTCATGGGAGCAGAAAGGGACTCTGGGTTGCAGTCCCCCTCCCCTCTACACACATACATATACAATTTTGAGTCTTACACAGATTAGGTGCTAATGAGCATGGCATGAATAGATGGATGAGCCCATCTCTACTGGCAGTTTCAGTTTGTGTGTGTGTAGGGAGACGGTGGGGGGAAGGGCAGGAGGGAGTAGTGGATAAACCGACCTTGAATCACAGAATGGCCAGAATATTTATTCAAGATTCAGAGAGGCAATTTGGCATCGACATTAGGAACATGAGATCTAGAATAAGACTCTGGCTCTGCCACTTTCAAACTCTGTGACTTTATCCTTGTAAAATATGAGCAGCATTCCCCATAAGGCTGTTGGGAGGAACGAAGGAGTTAATATGTGTGAAGCACTCGGTGCCTGACATGTTAGTGCTCAGTAAACATTAATAAGCCTTAGCTCTCATCCCTTGCCCTGTGCAAATGCCGCCCCCTGACTCCTAAGCAGAATTCATTACTCTCCTCTGTTACTCGCGCAGCACTTGGCTCAGCCCTGATGGAACTGTGAGGACTTGGTTTGTTTTTTGCAAACACCAAATCAAACCAGGTGGTGGGGACAATAAAGCAGATTCTTTGATGTTGGGATTCATAGATGTTATAAGGGAAGTCCCTACTCCTTCCATCGTCATTATGGTTATATGTCTGTCTCTCCCTCAACCTCTGGCTCCTTTAAGGCAGACTCCACATTTTATTCATCTTCGTATCCAAGGGCCTGCTGTACCGCAGTTTGGTGGAGTGGCTGAGCAGCGTTGGCTCTGTCTAGAGAAAACCCTGACCATTGTCTTCTGGCTTTCCTTATCTGCCTTGCTTCCCACAGGCTTAGCATCTTTCTTTGCTCCAAGAGGAGGATGAGGTTATGAGTCTGGGCTAGATCCAGGGCCCCTCTGCTGGGCATGGCTGTGGGAACTGAGAGCATGCAGAAGAAAATAATATGTGCTGAGCTCATACCACATTCCTGGAACTGTGCTAGATTCTTTACAACACTTAATTCTCACGGCAGTTTAGTGGAGGTAATATTTTCATTAGTCCCGTTTTTCTAGATCTGAAAACCAAGTTTAGCCAACTTTCCCAAGACACACATCGCCGCTGTGTCAGAGGCGGAACTCAAGCCTGGGACTGCTTCTGAGCTTGTGCCCTTTCCACTGTCCTTGCAGGCTCCATAGAAGCCAGCAGAGGTCTGTACCCCATCCCACTTTCCTGTTCTGCTCCGCCTAAGTCTTTTCTTTATTCTACCTTATTATCCTCCCTTGTATCATTTTTCATCTGGAGTTGGCTTATTTATCACTTGGCCATGTCTCCTTAATAATATAACCAGAGCTTAAACATTATGCATCCCCACAGCCTCGTTTGCCAGCATGGTGCTGAGCACTTAGGAGCTTGGCAATTAGACTGAACTCAGAGGGGCTATAATATCTACATCTTCAGCTGCTTTCTTAGGGAAATGGGGTGAAGAGGAAAGGGTATGCAATGGGGCAGTGCATATTATATGCATGGACAGAGGGACCGAGATGGGGAATTGGGATGTGATACCACCAGGCATTTCTCCCCTGATGGACTCGGCCTTAACTCAGTGCCCTTCAGTGGTCTGGGATTGAGCCTCCAGCAGACCCTGGGGCATGTCCACCAAACAGCCTCCTTCTATCTTATTTCCATGCCTGTTATCATCAGCAGCAGCAGCCACGGCTCACTTACTGACTACCTGCTGTGTGCTTTATACACTTCTCATTTGACCCACAGAACGATCTCAGGAGCTAAGTATTAATATACTCCATTGTATAGATGAGGAAGCTATAGCTCAGAGAATGTAAGTAATTTGTTCTAACTCACAGCTAGCAAGGGGCAAATTAAGGAGAAAGGACAGAAAGACCTGAAAATTATGGAAGGGAAGTTGAGGTGAGAGGCAATTGGCCATCAGAGTGGGCCCCTTGAAGCTGCTCCTGTGTGAGCTCCTGCCCAGATGAGCTGGCAGGATTCAGGGAAAGAGACACTGTTAGAAGTCTTAGAGATAGAGCAGAAGACAAAAGAATTTCTACGCGCAAAGGCAAGCTTTTAGAAACATGACAGTAAACGTTTCCCTCCTACCCAAGACCTGCAGCCACTCCCTTCCTTTTCCTACAGGTAACAAATGTTATTGGTTTCTTTCATACCCTTTAGAGAACACGTATGCATAGATAACCAAACAATGTTATGCGTTCTTTTCACTCATTTTTTACACAAATGGTAGTCTATTATACTAAGTTTGTGCCCCTTTGCATTTTTATTTTAAGTTCTTTTTTTTGGTGATGTTTCCATGTTAGCACATTTAGATATTACAATAACTTGTAGCTGCACCCTCATATTTAACCAGTCCCTGAGGGTGGACATGAAACTCAGTGATACCTTATAGAGGCGGCCCCAGATACCAGGATGGCCTGCACTTCAGTTCTGACTTCCTACCTCTGGTCTCCATAAACTCCACTCAGACCTTGGTCTTAGCTTCTGCAGCTGTGGGCCTCTGAGAGACCCTGTGCTGGTTATAGCTCACACCTATACTGGTCATAGTCTTCCTACCTCTTTCTTTGTTGGCAGTGACTGGGTCTGGTGTGGTTCTAAAGATACTTTTGTCCAGGATCTAAGGGCTTCTACCATGTACCATGTGTTCAACAATCTGTTTCTTCTGTGAGGCTCTCTTTCTGCATCACTGTTTACTTCTGCACTGTCTGCCACCCTCATCTTTTCTCTTGAGACATTTGTGGCCCATGAATCCTAGAGCATTCTCAATAGTCCCCCCTTCGTTTTCATCACCTTGGAGTACCTGGAAATGGGACTCTGGTGCTGTCATCTAACCTCACACCCGGGGTGACAAATGGAGTGTAGGGACAATGAGAAGCCAGGCCAGAGGGACAGTGGTGACAAGAAGTGGCAGCTGATCTGCTGGGCTCTCCCGGATGATTAGGAGTGTGGGTGTGCAGGGTTAGTGGAGGAGGGCTCAGCCTATGTAAATCTTCGTGAGAATCTCTTTGGTGGCAGTTCGGGGTGGGGTTGGGGTAGTTAAGAGCTAAGCCAATACATTAAGCCCTTACATTAAGCCTGTAAAGAGAGAAGAATCCTTTGGGTTATTGGTTAATTTCTTGATTAAACTGATATTGATCGACTACCTAATACATGAAAAGCACTCTATTAGATGGTTCTGCGACCTCCATTTTATCGTTTTACACATTATGGTGTTGCCTCTTTTGGTGGGGCTACTAAGTCCTACTGTCCCATTCATTGCTGTTGCCACAAACTCTCTTTTTTTTGGCCACAAACTTTTGTGATCTTTCAAAGCCTGGAAGATTTTCCCCTGGGGCTCAGCCTGCAAACCAGAGTGCAAGTCCTTGAACGTCACCCTTTAAATCAGGGCAGTCACAGAAGTAGACATCTGATTAGGATGGCGCGTAGAACAAGCTTAACTAATTTTGTCTCAACTGAATGATCAGTGTTAAGGGAAGTCCTCCTGTAGAACCACATGGCATACCACGTGCCCTCACTCACTGGAGATAATGGCCTTGGGAACAATTACCAGCCTAATTTCTTTTTTACATCAATGTGGATTTGATGTCCAGTAATATATGTGTTGTTCCTTTAATAGCCTTTTAATGATGAAGAAGATCAAACGCATTTTAGATCTGAACCTGCACCATTAGTTTCCATTCCAGAAATCCACCGTAATTACCGCTGCTGCTTCTCCAAATCCTGCAAGAGCACCGAGTAACTGTGAACCTATCTGCACAGTTCATCTCAATCCAAACAGAGCTAGGTCTGATGCAGGTCCCAGGGGCTGGTAGCTGAAGGTGGAGAAGGTTGGGGAGGGGAGCGGGAGGAGTGAGGATCTGAGGCATTCAGGGCCTGGAGTGTCAAAATCTCTCAGAACAGGGGTTCTCTCAGCCCTGGTCCTCTCCTCTCTTCTTACAGAGAGAAATAAGAAGGTGCTATAAAACTGTTGGTTATTGGTTAATTTCTTGATTAAACTGATATTGATTGACTTATTGGGTTACATAAGTCATCCTGGGGAAAAAAACCAATGACAGTGAAAGGAATTCTTGGTGATCCTGCATTCTCCCCCACCCGACTTGTGAAGGTTGGGCATGGTGGAGGAGAGGAGGGCCCGGGATGCCCGGCTGGGGGAAATGAAGTTGGATAGGCAGAATTTGGGGGAAGGAGTAGACATGGAAAGATCTAAGGGAGAGTGATGTTTCCCGGGGGCGAGAGATGTCCAGTTGAAATGGTTATGGTGCTGTGTAATCTTTTGAATCCCAATCCACAAGATCCATTGTCTGCCATTCTCTGTGCCCTGGGAGGTTGACTCATGGACTGCATAATGCAGGCTCTCTTGCCCTCTGGCTTTGACTAAAGGGAGGTCTTGGCAGGAGATCTGAGGTTGGAAGGAAGGAGAGTTCAGGGCATTTCTTCCTCCATTCCCTTCCTGCTTAGGGACTGCAGCTCTGACCGGTTGATCCTCTGCACCTGTGGCTCCTGTCAGGAAGCCCTTCTTCCAGGGCTCTAGCTCTTCCTGGGCTCTACTAACACGTGTCCCTCTTCTTGCCTTTGGAATAAAGGTGGTTTAAGCTTCCTGCTTTTGCTAGTCCCTGGATGTATCAAAACTCCTCATCAATGAACACCATTCATACCTCTGTAATTCACTAAATTCAAAATCCCAGCGAGCTGTGCCATCTGTTTCCTGCGAGAACCCTAACTGATACAGTGGGTGTGTCAGAGACTGGCTAGTGTTGCCCAATCTTGTTTCCTTTCCCTGGATACACAGAGAGACTACTTTTTCCATTCTCCTTTGCACTTGGGTTGAGGCTATGTGAGTGGGTTCTGACCAATGAGGTGATCTATGGCACTTCTAGCTCTGTGCAATTGTCCTCACCACCTCCCTCTTCCAAGTTCACATCGTAAGCTATACGTGCAAGGTTGCAGCATCTCCAATTGGGAAAGAAGTTTGGATCCCTGAGTCCATGCTTGGGGGAGAATTGCCCAATTGTCTTCCACTATGATGTGAGTGAGAAATAAGCTTGTTATCATGTTGTGCACTGAGATTTTGAGAGTGGTTTGTTACCACAATTAGGGTTAGCTGCCTTGGCTAATTCAGTGGAGATGTTGAATGAAGAGGCCTTGTAGAGCAATGGAGGACCCCAAACATAAATATAAGGAAGCATGTAATCTAACCGGGGTGAGACTGCAATGAGGGTAAACAAAGTATGTCACATCATGGCTTCATGAAAAGAACAGGGTCTTGGATGTCAGATTTGAGTTAAACCCAGGCTCCACATTTTCTAGCTATGTGATCTTCACCTTTTTAAATTTTCTTATCTGTAAAATGGGGGAAGTATGCCTATTTCACAAGGGTCTTTTCTGAATAGATGACTTATTTTAATAATAGTTGGTACTGAATAAAATTTCCTTCTTTCTCCTCTCCCAGCTGTGAACTCTAAACTTAGTGCCTCCAGTCATCTATACTAATAAAAGGGTAATATGCTAATTATATCGGGAGACCTTCCGGACAAAGCCATGGTGGCGGGGCTGAGGCAGAGGCAGTTAGGGGTGATCAGGCCAGGAGAAAAGGGCAGTTGGGGGTGATCAGGCCAGCAAGGGAGGGAAGTTGGAGATGAGCATGCTGGCAGGCAGAGTCATTAGAAGCAGTCAGGCTGACAGGGAGGCAGGTGATCAGTTAGGAGCCAGCAGTCCCGGATTGTGAGAGAGATGTCAGACTGCCAGCTTAGGCCCAATCCCACAACTGTCAGTTGGACATCCCTCAAGGGGTCCCAGATTGGAAAGGGTTCAGGAAGGGCTGAGGGGACACCTGCCTCATGCACCAATTTTGTGTACAGGGCCACTAGGTGGTAAATAATTCCAATTTTCAGGGCACTTATTGCCTAATCTATAATGGTAGAGAACAGTTCATATTATCCTCTGAGGATAACTGTAAATAAAAAGAGTATTAAAAACTCAGTTTCACAGTGGATTGTGGTGTGGAAGGTGTACCAGGTAGCTTATATGAAGGGGAGACATTTCAGCTTCTGTTTAAGTTTACTAGTGGATATCGCTTTGCCTCCTCTCCCATCATGTTTACTGGTGAAGATGTCCCCGTTCATCCTCACGCTTACAGCGATGGTCATATCTGCTTATTCCTTCTGACAGAAGACTGGTCCCCATCATGCTCTTAGGCCGATTAGTTTGTCTTGGCGTCATTAGTATGCTTTCCAGCTGCAAAGAAAAGAGACAACCACCAGGTAATTCTATGTTCAAACATGTAACAAGAATCCCCCAAAAAACCAAAATGATGGTTTGATATTACTTGATGCTGCTACTATCATCTTTCCTCCTGAGAAAATGAGTACTTTGGTCATTGTCTTTGAACTTTAACCTTTGACTGGAAGTGACCCACAGGCAATGAAGACTACTTTCTTTCACTGCATTTTTATTCATGTGCATTCAAGGCACATGCTGATCGCTGGTTCAGTCCAGACAACAGACATGCTTTTTTACTAGTCATACAGCACTAATGCATGTGTTAGGAAATGTCAATTCTAATTCCATTTTTTAAGCTTTTGGAAGAGTTCCAGGTCCTCATGTTTTGGGCATTAACAATAACTTCCATGGCAGTTTTAGGGTACAGAAGAAAAGGACAAGAAGATACAAGATGTCGTAACAGCAATGGATGTCGTAACAGGAAAGATTTTTATTAGCTCCTCCCACCCAGTGATTCATGCATGAATAGGGCCTATGGAATGAACTTATCCGCTCTCACGGGAATATGGACAAAGTGAGGGATCTGACACTACTTTGAAAGTCACCCCAACTTATTTCTATTTAGATTCTATGTACTGTGATCCTAAGGTTAGCAGCATGAATTATCATGCATCTTTAAAGGATGGTGATGGAAGTTCATTCTGTACCTATTGAATAGTTTATAGCGGCTGTTAAATTGTTTTGATAAGGAAGGTTTTAAGTAACATTGGCAGACAGGTACAATGTGCTCTCCCTGTGGAGAAAATAAATTCAATTGTGGATAGTCCCTTAATCTCTGAAGTGAAGTAGGGGTAATATAGGGCATGAATAGTTTAATCAAGGCTTTATTCTGGAAGCAGGAAAGGGGCAGTGATGACTACACTGCTGCCATCCATAATTTGGGCTTCTTTGTATATTAACAAATTTTCTGAGTAGAGTACACTCTGTTATTTCCTGCTGGCCAGCAGCACGAGCCCTGCTGCCTAAACACTAATTTTTGTTTATGTTTGGACAAACCATAGACATTTTTGTTTGCAATTTTGTTTCTTTTGTTAAGTTTTAAGTCAAGTTTGAATGTTATAATACTTTAATTGAAAACTTTTGTCAGATATTTTTCTTGTAAATTTTCTTTTCTTGTATCTTCTTGTCCTTTTTTCCTGTATCCTAAAATAAGAAATACATTTTTGACAGAGGCTTAATGTTTTTTAACAAAACAAAACAAAATACCATCCCACCTCCACTCCAACAACACTGAAGATAAGATAGGGTGTAAAGTCTTAAGTTAAGATGTGGTCTGCTCTCCATTCTTATTTAACAAACACATAGCTCTCACTACATACCATATAATATTTTAAGAGCTTTTAAATACTATATTAATTTAACCTCTGAGGTAGATACTATTGTCATTCTCCCTGAGACAGAGAAATTAAGTAATTTTCCCAAAGTCATGCAGCTAGGAAGTAGCAGGGTGAGGGTTTACAACCCAGGGAGTCTGGCTCCAGAATCCTCACACTGAACCATCACATTATACCACTTCCCTGCATCGTTGCTTCCCCTCTGCCCATTGCAATGAATTGTAGCCAAAGGGAATTACCCTTGGACCTTACCCATTCCCACTGAATTCGTTTTCTCTTCTTGGCTTATGATTCTGTCCAAGGTCACAGCCATGGCTGGAGTTATTGGCTGCACCTATGGCTCTCTTGTAGTCATAGGTGCAGCCAATAATGAGCTTCATTGCCCTCTTGGCTGGGTAACCAGCCAAGGCGGTGGATGGGGCAAATCAATGAATTGCTGCGAGACAGAGGTCTTAGAAAGGTGGTCCTGGGCCTATGGGATCTCTCATCCTCTTTTTAGAGCCAGCAGGCCTGTGCTGCCGCTCAGTGTGCCCCTCAGGAAGAGGAGGATGCAAGGGCGGTACTTGGAGTGTGGACTCTGTATTCACTGCTGAGGATCAGTTCCCTGTCCATAAAGTGGGGGCAATTACAAAGGATTTTGTTCATAAAACTGTAGTGAAGGAAATAATTTCAGTTGAGTGCTAAGTATAATGCCTGACATATAGCAAGTGCTGAGAAAAAGTTAGCTGGTATCACCTCCCTTAGTTAAACACAGCTCTTCACCATGCTCGGAAGTACTCAGAAGCCCAGGGTGGCTCTGCAGGCCCTGAGTCAAGAACAGAGCTAAAAGATCCCAGGAGCCTTTTGGAGTGGGGAAACAAGCAGCTTTGGCCCCATCATACAAAGAGGTGTGTGTCTTCTTGCACTGCCCTGTGCATCGTGTTGCAAGGTAGTGTTAAATGTGGTTAAATCATTGGATTGTGGGAGCAGTCAACACTGCCATTTACCAGCTGTGTGACCTTGGGCAACTTCACATTCTTGAGCCTCAGTTTCATTGTCTGTGAAATGGGAAGATGATGCTATCCTCTTTCATAGGGTTGTTGGAGGATAAAGTAAGTTAATACATATAAAGTCTTTATAACAGTACCTGGTGTGATGTAGGATGCAATAAATATTAGCTATTATAAATGCATTCATTTGCATTAAACTACCCTGTTTCCCTGAAAGTAAGACAACCCCCGAAAATAAGACCTACTTCCAGTTTTGCCTCTTGCTGTAATATAAGGCATCCCCTCGAAAATAAGACCACCCTGATAATAAGGCCTCCCCGGAACTTAAGGCCTCCCCGGAATATAAGGCCTCCAAAGCTACCGTAAGGCATCTGACTCCTGATTTAAAGAGACCTCGCACTGCCTGAATAGCTCCGGCTGTGCTGCGGCCAATTAGTGAGCTGGTTTGTGATGGCAACTACTACTGTACCGTATACAGGTAATAAATTTCCTTTTTTGTTGTTGTTGTTCAACAATAAATGTGTACTGTATTCTTCTTCATGGAAAAATAAGACATCCCATGAAAATAAGACCTAGCGCATCTTTGGGAGCAAAAATTAATATAAGACACTGTCTTATTTTTTGGAAAACAGGGTAGTAAAACCTTTTTGTTCTAGAAAAGGCTGGGGAAGATTTTTTTCATTAGTCAGAAGAGGTAACCCACAAAATCCATGAAAGGAAGTAAACCAGACTTTGAGGGTGGGAATTTTTCCCCATCCCAAAACAGGAATATGGGAGAGGACCCCATGCCTTTCAAGGCTACAGGCCCAAACACAAGCCAGGCACAAAGACGGACTGACCTCAGGCAGCCACATGGAGATGGGGTCCCCAGAGGCCCGAGTGAAGAGGGCAGTGAGCTTTTTCTCAGGGCACCAAGTGAGTAAGGAAGTGAGCAAGAATACCACTCCTTGCCTTCCTTGGAGATGATATTGAGATTTTGAGCTCCTGGAGTTCTCTTCTCTACACTGAGAATGGAGCGCTCACTGCATAAGTTTTTCACCTCAGGTGTAGAGGGGCTCCCTTTGCCCCTCAGAAACCCCCATAAGGACATAAAGCGGGAGATGAGGCACACTGATAATCCCTGGCAGTCTATGCTACGTGACAGAGAGGGACTACAGGATCGGGAAACCTGGCTTTGAATCCACCTCTGCCACAAACTGACTGGTGGCGGTAGATAGGTCACTACACCTTGCCGAGCATCACTTTCCTCCTCTGGGAAATGCCAACTCTCAATGCATGGGATGACCTGTAAGTGACATCCTCTCAGCTCTGAGACCCCATGAGTGTTGGGACAGTAATTCGATGAAGAGTTCAGAGGAGGGACAAATCAATGGGCATTGAGTGGTCAGAGCTTTCCTGGAAGAAGTGCACTTGGTGGGTTTGTGTAAGTAGAAGGGAGAAGTTCTTGTTCTCATGGGCGTTAAACCCCATCCTGACAGCTGGCAACTTGGCCCATTCATCAGATAAATCTCTCTGGGAGCTGGAGCCCACCTCCTCGCTCCACGGTGTCATGCAGTCACACCAAGGCGATCAGCAAGGCCTCCGGCTGGGGAAGCTGACTGAAAAGTCACCTGCCTGGAGGCCACGCGGGACAGTCTCCTTTCTAATTTCTATTTGTCTCTTTTAAGCGCTGCCCAGATCAATGGCAACAAATGTCCCCTGCTGGAGAGAGTGTCTTGAAGCAAGACTGAGGCTCCTGGCCAGGGCTGGATCCCGCTGGTCTCTCTGAGGAATGCTGCTCATTCAAGAGTAGGGCTGTAGGTAAAAGGTCTCACCAAATTTCAGACATCACCCCTTCTTATCATCATCCCATGAGGGGTCACCAAGGAAGCTGTCGTGGACACTTGCTTAGAAAGAAAGCTATCCCTTTACATCTCAGCCCCTAAGATGGCTCAAACTGTCCAGCACTGTTGGTCTTCCTGCCAACTCCAATTTAATGACACAAAAGACCCTGACTCTCTTTCTAAGCAAATTAGATGCCCTCGTAAGGTGGGAAGGGAAGGCGATACATCAGATCCTGAGAAAATGGTATTATGTGATCATCGTGGAAAGCTGATGGAAATTAAACTTTGTGTTGTGTGCCTTTGCTCTGATCTCAATTTTTTATTCCCAGCTCATTTGGGGGGCTCTTCTCTACCTCCTTTAAAATTGATACAGTGAGGTTATTCTTCATAACGGGCCACCTGCCTACTGCCTGTGTTAGGAAAGTGACATATTTCCTTTTTCTCCTAACGGTCAAGCTACTTTACTCCATGTGAGGGAGTCCAGTGTGTTTGTCTCAGATGACAACCAGCCTTGACTGATGGATGACACCTGGCCTCAATAGCTCTGAGGCAGGAACCTCCCCCTTCTAGGTGAGCAGCCAGGGGACTTGGCTGCTTCAGGCTGAGTGATTGAGACCAAGTGAAAGCTTAGAGGCTCATGGTGATAACTGCCCCTTCTTAAACCCTCCTGATGGTGAGTTCATTGCAACCCCATCCTTCCAGGCCTCAGTTCATCCACTGACCTCCAGAGTCACTTGGGAGCAACCCAGCCCTATTAACTGCAGTTCTCCAGGCTCCAGACCTTGACGCTTGCCCTCAGCTCTTGCTGCCTTGCGACGTGCAGGGTTACCATTTCAGATGCCACCTACAAAGGACTTTCCAGCATTTTTTTTTCCCTTTGCCACCAGAAGACTACAGTCGGGAACAGAGATCTTCTTCTGGTCATCTATTTTTTAAATTACACTAGAGTTCCTCCAGTGCTATGGTATTTTCAGAAGATGAAAGGTCACGAATGCTGAGAAAACATTGTACTGTAGCCAATGAGTGACGAGCGTTGAGGCCTTTTTTCATGATGAGAGGACTTGCTCTTCACTGTTTCATTTTCCCCAGCACTCTCTTTAAGGACAAAGCCCACAGGCACAGGTGGACCCAGCTGGAAGGAACTTCAGAAATTAATCAATGCAGCCTCTCATTCTCCAGATGCAGGAATGAGGCTCAGAGGGCTGAAGTGACTTGCAGACTCAGAAAATATGGCCTTAGGAACGTGGTTCTCCGGGACCCTCCTTCTCCTCCTCTCTGTGGCCTGGGAAAAGTAGGATGCTCTTTATGTTCCTACTTTGGGGGTGTGGCTCTGCCATCTTCAAAAAATAGACATAAAACAGGAATGATGTAAAAAACGAGAGTGATGTTTCCACTTCAGTCTCTTGATAAGAAAATGCCTCTGTTCCCTCTCCAGCTTCACAAACTCTCTACCTTGTGTGTTCTGGGCATCCATTTCAACTTAAATTAGACCCTGGCTGGCTGCAGGAAGGGTATTGCTTCTCTCCTACCTGGATGGAGACTCCAAGTACAACTAATTGGAGCAGACAGAGATGCCTGACCCTACAGAGTCCCATTCACAGACCCATCATCTGCCAATGATATGGTTAAAATTTGGGGTAGTTGTCAGACAGCACTGGACTTGGAAGGCAGCATAGGATTGGGTATTACATTGGCCATGATTATTAACAAGGTCATTTTAGGGCTTTGGTTTTATGCAGAAAAGTCTACTTTTTTTAAAAAACAAGTGAGAGGATGGAATCAACATAGGGACACATGGTCACAAGCTACTGTGTTCCCCAGAGAAATGGACAGCGAGGCTCAGCCCCTCATGCTCTCTGGTGTCGTGAGGCCAGGCCTTACTTCACTGAACTTTCAGTCTTCTGTCCTGTCTTTTATTTGTGTTGGTCTTAGTCCCTTACAAGCATGACCTCTAATCAGAGCATTATCTTGTACCATCCATGAATGTAAGTCTTGTTCCTCAAACCAGGAACAAGATCTCAAAGACCAGAGGTTTCTGTCTCGGCCTTTTGAAGAATCTTTCCAGGTAACTTGGAACTGTGACAGCTGCAGAGAGGCTGAGCTGCAGGCTTGCTGGAATTCCAGTTCCATGAACTCTTTTAAACATTTACATCAATTGGTCCTGAGGAGCCTTCCTGAGCTTTCCCAGGGCAAGCTGTGCAGTATTAACTGCAATTATTATCTTAAGGGGAATGAATTCCAATGGGTCTTCTGTAGTCCAGCAGTCCCCAGACCTCCTTTACCAGCAGGTTGAGCTGAGATTATAACTAGAGGCCCGGTGCATGAAATTTGTGCATGGAGGAGGGGGCGGAGCGAGGGGAGTCCTTCAGCATGGCCTGCAATGACACCAGTGTCCCAAGCCCTAGCTCCAGAGGCCCACCGACCATTACATCCAGTTCCCCAGCCACTGTGGGTGCCACCATCTTTTGTGATGAAGTGATGGTTAATTTGTATATTACCTTTTTATTAGATAGGACTAGAGGCCTGGTGCTTGAAATTTGTGCATAGGAGGGAGGTTGTCCCTCAACCCAGCTTGCACCCTCTCCAATCTGGGACCCTTACCAGGATCGGGCCTAAATGAGCAGTCAGACATCTTCTCACAATCCAGGACTGCTGGCTCCCAACTGCTCGCCAACTTTCATTCCTGATTGCCCCTAACTGCTTCTGCCTGCCAGCCTGACCACCTCCTAAACACTCTCCAGCCAGCCTGATTGATGCCTAAACACTCTCCTGCCAGCCTGATTGACCACCTCCTAAACACTCTCCTGTCAGCCTGTTTGCCCCTAACTGCCCTCCCCTGCAGGCCTGGTCATCCCTAACTGCTCTCCCCTGCAGGTCTGGGTCCCCCCCAACTGCCCTTCCCTGCAGGCCCAAATATCCCCCAACTTCCCTCCTCTGCCAGCCTGGTCACCCTTAACTGTCCTCCCCTGAAGGCTTAATCACCCCCAGCTGCCCTCCCTTGCAGGCCTAGTCCCTCCCAACCTTCTCTTCTCAATCAGGCCTTCCTCCATGCTGCCACCAGAGCTGTCTTCCAGGTGTCTTAACATGATGCTCCTATTTACCATCCACTTGTAGCAGGTGCTGTCAGTTGCTGTTTCTTGGCCATCCTCAGAGCTGTGCTTCCTCGCTGGCACTGTTGGCCTCTGTGAAAGATGCCAAAAGTGGCAAATATTTACACTCCCAGATTTCCTTGCAGCTGGAGCTTAGGACTGTAGCCCACTTCTAGCCCACTGGACTTAAGGGGAACACTTCTAAAGTTTCTGGGTAATATGTTCCTCCTTATTAGACACAAGTGAGAGAAAGTTCCTTTTCCGTGCTTTGGGATTTTGTGTATTGAAACCACGATGCTTGGACCTCGATTCCCACCTTGTGATTATGGAGGGAAGCTGACCCAAATCCTATACCGATGCATTCCTGAAGCTTCCTACTGCTGTACGGTTTTTTATATGAGAACATTAAATGTACTTATAACTTAAGCCACTTTTTGATGGGTCCTCTTTTATTATTTATAGGCAAAGCAGCCGAAGACTTTGTTCACAAATTCTTGTAGGATAAAATCCAACTTCTTAGCAGGTGACATAAGGCCTTCACATGTTTGCCCTGTATCTGCTCCATCTCAATTCTTACTGATTTTTTTTTTTTTTTTACAGAGAGGAAGGGGAAGGGATAGAGAGTTAGAAACATTGATCAGCTTCCTCCTGCACACCCCAGACTGGGATGTGCCCACAACCAATGTACATGCCCTTGACCAGAATCGAACCTGGGACCTTTCAGTCCGCAGGCCAACACACTATCCACTGAGCCAAACTGGTTTCAGCGAGCTCATCTCTTGCCAATCCCACCTTTCATCCCCATCCCCAGCTATACCAAACCATTTTCCAACTGGCCCAAGCTTTATAATCCTCAGCCTGAACGTCTTCCCCATGGAGTCACCACTTACTCACATTACAAGACCCAACTCAGGCTTTTGTTGATCCTGCACACCGTTTGTATAGTGGACCATCCTTTTCCTGTGCCCCTCTGAACCTGTAACTATGTCTATAGTAGTACCTGCAACACCTGTTTTTGTTTACGTGTTTGACTCTCCTTCTCCTCTTCTAGCTGTAAGTTCACACACACACACATACACTAGAAGCCTGATGCACAAAAATTCATGTAAGCGTAGGCCTTCCTTCCCCCAGCTGGCAGCACCAGCTTCCCTCCAGCAGCCAGGACCCGGGCTGCCTCACTGACTTCCCTCTGGCACCTGGGACCTGGGCTGGCTTCACAGGGGCCACCTGCAGGCACCCTCTAGCCCTGGCTTTGTCAGGAAAGACATCAGGAATGATGTCCAGAAGATATCCAATCTAATTAGCATATTACCCTTTTATTATTATAGATTTTTTTTTCAGCTTGGTATGTTCAGTACAGATGCTCAATAAATGTTCTTCTAAACAAATAAATAAGTAAATAATTGAATGAGTAATTAAATGAGTTGATACCAATTCTCAACTTTTCTTAATAACAGAATCACTTTAGGGTGTTAGCTTTGTTTGTTTTTAAGTGTGTGAGTCTGTCCACTGGTGCTGCTCAGCCTTCCTGTGCAGACAGATCACCCGGAAACCGTGTCAGCATGCAGATTCTGTAGCAGGTCTGAGTGAGCCTTCAAGCCTGCATGTCTAACAAGCCCCTGCTGATGCTGCCGGTCCGAGGAGCACATTCTGCAGAGCAAAGCCATCAGGGCAGAGGTTGCGTCTGTCCATAAGGGGATGAAGCCCTAAAAAGCAGGTGGAGATGTGTTGAAGATGACAATTAGATGACCAGGAACCTGCTTTGTATCATCATTCCCATTCAGGAGCTTTGGTTTCCTCTGCAGTTCACCTCCTTCAGTGATGGGCTGCACTTTCTGGAGCTTTCATGTCTCATTTTCTCCAGCTAGAATCCAGCCTTGAGCACAGCCACTGCTCCCTCCATATTGTTGATAGTTGTCAGGGGCTCAGCTGAGCTGGGAGACAGCACTGAGGTGATGGAATAGCTGATTAAATCAACGGGCCACAAAAACAAGAGTTAAGCTGTTAATCACCTACTGTAAGGGTATAAGCAAGAGTCTAAAACTAGAAAAGATAATGATTCTTCCCTGTTCTGTTTTCCCCTGTGGAAACATACACCAATCCAGAGACGGAGGTCAGTATAAATGTGGGTGTTGTCTAGCTGTTGAAGAAGCTCCCGAATGAAAGACTTCAGTTTTATGGATCTTGAGATTGTGGGCAGAGTGAGGGGAAAGGGCTAGGAGTGGAAAAGTACTGGGTACAGAGTCAGAATGGGGTAAGTGTCTTCATAGCTTTCCCTTGCACAACCACTTCCCACCCCGCAAATAGACCTCAGCAGGAATGGGCATCTGAAGAGGGCCTCTGCCCAAGCCTCAGATAGACTAGGAATGCAGCTGCCTCTGAGCTGGGAAAATCAGTATGTGAGGAGCATGACCAGGGAGGGCCTTGAGTGCTTGCACCTAGAGACTGCGATGCAGGGGCTGTGCACCAGGGCTGCTGTGGGAGGGTGATTGCCCGCTAGGCCTGCCAGGCAAAGCCTGTGTAATGGCCTATGATCATGCAGTCACACACCAGCTATTAACCAGAAGCTGGACTCCTCAATCGTTTATTTCACCAAAGTGTTCACTTGAAATTCATTCTCTCTCTCTCTGCCCTCTACCCCTCCTCCACACATACACTCTCCACACCCTGCAATTCTACTCTGCCTTCTCACCTGTATTAGTTATTTATTGTTGCATAACAAATTACCCCAAAACTTAGTGGCTTAAAACAACAAATATGTATTATCTCATAACTTCTGTGAGTCATAAATCAAGGTATGGCTTGGGTAGGGGCCTCTGGCCCAAGGCCTTCCATAAGACTGAAAACCTTCAGCCAGGCCTGCAGTCTTATCTGGACTTCAGGGGGACCATTTCCAAGCACATTCACATGGTCATTGGCAGTGTTCAAGTCCTTCATTGATGTTGACAGAAGGCCATTGGAGCCTCTCCTTAGGGCATCTTATGACATGGCAACTGACTTCTCTCAGAGCAAGTGGGCAAGTGGGAGAGTAAGCAAGAGTGAATACCCAAGATGGAAGGGAGAGTCTTTTATAACCTGGTGCATGACATCTGTGCACTCAGGGGTGGGGGTGGTCCCTCAGCCTGGTCTGTGCCCTCTCACAGTCTGATATCCCTTGAGGGGTCCTTAGTGCTGCCTTGGAGGCAGGAGAGACTGAGGGACCTCCTGGGCTGAGTGTGTGCTCCCTGGTTGTCAGTGTACATCATAGCAACCAGTTGTTCCGCTGTTTAGTCTATTTGCATATTAGTCTTTTATAATATAGGATGTCAGAAGTGACATCCCATGACTTCTGCTGTATTCTGTTGGTTAAAAACCACATCCTTAAGTCCAGCCCACAGTGGTAGGGAATACTAGGATCATTGAAGTTTGGATATCAGGAAATGAGGGTGTTGGAGACCCCCTTACCCAGTCATTCCTTTAGCATACAATAGAGTCTGTTTTCCCTGTAACCAAGCTTGTGATTTTATTCTATTCTGTACAGTTGTCTTATTAGCCCAAGTAACTGAGGTGTCTCTTCATCATGGAATTCCAACATCCTAGTATCAAAGACTACTAGATTTTGCCCATTGCTTCTCTTAGAATCCCCACTGTATGCATCCCAGGACTAGGGCTATGATAAATATTTGTTGATTATGATCAACTCTCAACTTCAACTTATTTAAACTTTCTCCTTTTAGTTGAGCTTCCTGGGGCTCAGGGATTTCTGTGTGAACCTTTATATTCAGAGCCTTTTCCTGCTAAGCAAACAGACCTTGTCTGGGTCGATGATCCTTGCTGGGAGGGTGAGACAGGATTATTGTTGATATTCCAGCACTATCTTCTAATGCCGTTAAGGTTGGACTTTGGCTCCTGAGAGAAGCAAGAATGGCTTGGAGCCCTTGAGATCACAGAAAAGGTGAAAGGCAAGAGAACTAGCACTTTTGTTAAGTATCTCATTGAATCCTCCTAACAAATGTGAGGTGGAGTTTACCACCCCCATTTTCCAAATATAGATTGGAACCCCACAATTAGCAAGAAGTAGAGACAGAACCTGAACCCGGGCCCCAGAATCTCTCCCTCATCCTTGCCTTCTGCTTCTAGGTGTAATTTCCAGGGTGATTCACCCTCCAATCAAGGTCCTTCCTGGGAGGAATATTTGCAGTATGCAACCGCACTCACTGTGACTTCTCATTCTATTCATGCATCTTGGAGTGCCCAATAAATATCTAATGAGTGAACTCTCCCTCCTGTGGAGTGGGAATGCCCATGGGGCTTCCACACTTACTCCTGAAGGCTGGGCAGGACATTGAACCCACGTGGCCAGGGCGCCTGACTCCAGGCATGGAGGAGTGAGTGAGGCAGGGAGATGCTGGCTTGGGTGACGTGTAGCATAGATATCTGTCAGCAGTTCTAACATCACAGGAGAAGGTCACTTGAAATATATGTGTATGTAAATGGATGACTTTGCTAAACAGATCTGTTTGTCCTTTTCTGAGGGGACCCACAGTGGCCTCAAATCCCTGAGTAGGACTCTTGTGGAGGGGCGGGGGTGGCGGGGGCTGGCTATTGTTGCAGAGGACACTGAACAGATCCAGAAAGGTATATGGAGAGAGTTAGCATAGCAGGCCTAAGATGCTATCTTTTTTTTTTTTTTGAATCCTCACCTGAGGATATATTTTTTATATTTTATTGAGAGAGAGAGAGAGAGAGAGAGAGAGAGAGA
Source organism: Lasiurus cinereus (assembly GCA_011751065.1). Classification (NCBI taxonomy): domain Eukaryota; kingdom Metazoa; phylum Chordata; class Mammalia; order Chiroptera; family Vespertilionidae; genus Lasiurus; species Lasiurus cinereus. The sequence continues at coordinate 19,581,738 of JAAGEH010000076.1, read as the reverse complement.
GAGAGAGAGAGAGAGAGAGATTGGTTGCTTCCCAAACACACCCCAACTGGGGATGGAACCTACAATGCAGGTATGTACCCTGACTTGGAATTGAACCCACAACCTTTTGGTGTATGGGATGATGCTCCAATCAACTGAGCCACCATGTCAGGGCAAGACTGCTATCATTTGAAAGCCCTGCTTACAAGGTTGGCCTCTGGGAACTTGACTTTTAGAAGGGTTCCCATCATCAGAGGGCTCCCTCCAACCCCCAGTAAAACTCCTGGGCACAGAGTCTCTGTCATGCTTCCCTGGAGGACTGCATCCCCCATGCTGTCACTGGTTGTTGCTGGAGGAATTGTGTCCTGTGTGACTAGACAGGGATAGCGCTCTTGAAAACTTGTGCCCGGTTTCCCTTGGCTGACTTGTCTTTGTGTCCTTTGGCTGTAATGAATCTTAGCCGTGAGTGTGACTAGATAATGAATTGTTTGAGTCCTCCTGGAAAAAAACAAAACAAAATATGGAACTTGGGGTGGGCTTGGAGATCTCTGACGCAGTAGGAAAGAGAAGAGGAGGGAAGGGCAGGGCATGAGCTTCCCCTGCCTAGATGTCTGCAAACCCTCTTTACTTCACAGCTACCCAACCTTCTCCCTCCTGAGCTTTCCTTTTCCCTCTCATGGTCTCTAGTTTTCTCCTTTCCATCCTTGAATACTCTCATCATTCAAAATAAATGCTTGAGGGTGTCCCTCTGTGATTCAGCCTCGTCTGAGCTCTGATACCCAGAGAATGAGACCAGAGCTTAGTAATATGAAAAAGTCTCGACTCTATTAAAAGATAATAAAATACTTGTTGGTGCTCCATTTAAAATTCTTCTCTGCTTTAAAATATTTGAAGTGGTGCCCTTCTCCTTTGAAAATGCAGATGGATGTCACTGAGTGGTATCACTGAGCAGAAAGTGTCATTTGGTATAGACACAGAAGCCAGGATCACTGGCGGGACTGTTACAGAAGACCAAAGAAATACCAAGCAGTGTATTCTGGGAATAATTTCCAAATCATAGTGAAAAGACATGCAGAGAGCCTGTCTATATATATCCCGTTGGGGTCTTTGTCTTGCAGATATGCCCCCTTCCCCCTTCCTGGCCCTGCAGGAAGGCCCCCATCTGTCAGGCCACATCCTATGGGTCTGTTCTGGCACCAGCATAACAACACTCTCCTTCCCCCTTGCCACCTCCCAGAGCAGTGTGTCGCTCACAGTTCTACAGTCTCTGCATTTAGATAACAAGTTCTGCAAGACCAGTTTCCTCCTTAGGACCAGTCGAATGTCTCCAAGCCTTAGACTCCATATCCCACCACTCTCATCCCTGTCCCCCAGGCAGACCCTCTTGAGGTGGTTGGAATTCAAATTAACCACCTGAAGGTGAGTGGGAACAAAAATGGGAACATGGCCAGATCTAGTAGATGATGGAAGCTTTTCTCACAACTTTGAATTTCAGTTAAGGTGCAGGGGTCAAGGTGTCATGGATGGGTTTTCACAGAGGACTGAGACCTCCAATACCGTTTCTAGTTCAGAGACTATCCATATGAATACTCAGATAGCTCAGACCATTCCTGAAGAGGTATAGGGCCATTTCAGAAAACTCGATGCTGTAATTTTATGTCCTTTTATTGTAATTTCCAAGAGATGAGAGCCATTGAGTCACCACTGAATCATCATCGGGGACCCTGCCTTGCTCAGCACTCTTCTCCCTTCCCCTGCCATCCTTGCTTTTTTCTTTAAGAATAGGCCTAGTCTGGGATGAAAAAAATTGGAGTCTTCATTTTCTTTTCCACAACATTGTCATTCAAATTAAGTCATTTAGTGAAAGGGCTCATAATTTGCATTTAGAAGAAAAATCCTAATTTAACTAGGATAGTAGGGCAGTCAATCAACAGGAACTCACCTTAATGATTTCCCTTTCTCAGTAGAAGCACCCCAGGGACTAACTTCCCTCCTCAGACACTGACCTTCTCCTGTGATGAGGATACATTTGCCCTCTGAGCAGAGGTCGAATGTGGGCTGATTAATTGTACTATTGTGAAATAATAATGCCATTAGACCAATTTGAAAATGGTGAAATAAAAATCTTTCAAGAGGTTAAAGCTTAACTCAACATTTGTAATAGGATCTTCCTCTTCTGATACAAAACAACTTTCACAGATGAATTTCATTTCTTAAATATTATATTATGTGCTTAATATGTGCCAGATACCATGCTAAGAACTTTATTTGTATTATTATTATTATTATTTATATTTTATTGATTTTTTACAGAGAGGAGGGAAGAAGGATAGAGTCAGAAACATTGATGAAAGAGAGACATCGATCAGCCGCCTCCTGCACGCCCCCCACTGGAGATGTGCCCGCAACTAGGATACATGCCCTTGACCGGAATCGAACTTGGGACCCCCGGTCTGCAGGCCGACACTCTATACACTGAGCCAAACCGGTTTCGGCTTTATTTGTATTATATAATTCGCACAACTATTCTTTTGTAGGACCAATTTATTGTTTCCATGTGATGGTGAATTGCATGTGTTAATGTGACTGGGTCATGGGGTGCCCTGATAATTGGTGAAACATAATTTCTGGTTTGTCTTTAAGGGTGTTTCTTAGTGAGGGTAACATTGGAAGTAATGGACTGAGTAAAACTGATTGCCCTCCCCAAACTGTGTGGGCCTCATCCAACCCATTAAAGGCCTAAATGGAGTAAAGGCTAATATGTAAGTATTCTCTCTGCCTGCCTTTGAGCTGACCATCAGTCTGCTCTTGCTTTCAGACTTGGACTCAGACTGGAACTTATATGGCCGGCTTTCCTGGGCCCCAGCAGACCTTGGGACTTCTCAGCCTCCATAATCATGGGAGCCAGTTCCTCACAACAAATAATCAACTAACCAATTAATATCTCCTTTAGAAAAATATATTACTACTTATGAAAAAAACAGGTCTTATTGGTCTGTTTCTCTGGAGAACTCAGGCTAACACACCCAATTTCCCAGAAGTGGAATCTGAGCACAGAGCTGAGATTACTGTGGCTTTGGTAAGAGGACCCAAACTGTCTGATTTCAGAGTTCACAATGTGTGGCTTAGCTCACCAAACATTAAAGAAACTCAAATAGCAATGAAGATTTGGTTCTTTTACCTCTGAAGTTAGCAAATATGAAAGACAGTAAAACAACACATTGTATTGGTGAGAGATGAGTAAGTGGCTACGCCTGGGCAATGTTGGGACTATCAACCAGTATAACCTTTCCAAGGGTAGCTTGAGGATATCACAACACAAAATGTGTAGGCCCTGTCAAAAGCTGGCTCCCGAGATATCCCCAATGCAACCTGTTGGCTTACCTCCATGAAGGAGACCACTGCCTCGAAAATCTTTGGCAATGTCTCCAAAAGGGAATGTAAGGTCAGAACTTGCTGTAATGGAAGTTTGGTTTAAGGTGAGTCTTTCAATGAAAGTGAGGAGAGGCATAATCCTTGCTGAAGATTGGCTAAGAACCACTCTACAATAATCCAGAGTTGGAGGAAACAGCAAGTGAGGATATTGAGGGGAGGGATTCAAAGAACTTTAGGGCACATTCTATTGATGTTTTCATTGAAGGGATGATGGGTTTTTGAGAAGTTCCTGTAATGAACAATCAAACCATTTGCTTATGCAAGACAGGGAAACAAAATTAGGTCTCTAATCAACAGAGCAGAGGTGGGGTTTGTTGATAGTTTTGGTATAAATTATAATGAAGTTAAAGTAGATTTTAAAGGTTAATGAAAAATAAGGATCCTTCAGGTGGTTAATTTGAATATATTACATAAACTACTCCTTGAAACTTCTTTAATGGATATTCATCACAACATCATTAATAATAAACAACCCAGCCCTGGCCAGTTTGGCTCAGTGGATAGGGCGTCAGGCCTGCAGACTGCAGGGTCCTGGATTTGATTGTGGTCAAGGGCACAGACCTTGATTGGAGGCTCCATTCTCAGCCCTCGTGTGTCTTTCTCATGTTTCTCTCTCTCATCCTCTCTCTTCTACTTTTCTAAAAAAGTCAATGGAAAAATATCCTCCCATAAGGATTTAAAAAAATATTAATAAGCAACCCAAAGGTCCAACAATAGGGGAACTGGTTCAATAATGCATGGACATCAATACAGTGGTGTTTGGCCATTTAGTCATTACAGAAATGACTGTATGAAAGCATGACTCTATTTGTATGATGCACCACCCTGCCTATGTGTCTCTTTTCTTAACTTTACAGTCACTCAGGCTGGCAATGCAGAGAGGCACTCTCAAGGATGGCTAGAAGTGGCCAAGTGAAGGCACATGTGGAGCTGGTGTGGATGGAGGTGGAACAGAGAGATCAGAATATTTGCCAGCATCACTGGTAGTGAACACAATGCAATGAAAGTGGTTTGGAAAAAGGTCTTGTAACATTCCATTGTCAGGTTTGGGAGTTGGGCTTATCCTTGTTTCCTCTTCAATGTCCTTCTTTGTGGATCATTTCTCAAAGGGACAGCAGGTTGAGTTGGGATTGAGATTTGTCATATAAAAAGGAAATTAGGGTCCCATTTCTCCCTTCATTCTCTTGCCTTTTAGGAATTCTGCATATTGAAGAGGGCTTTCATCTATCCTACAGGAAATTATAGGGCTAGTTACTTTATCATTCTACTGTGCTACCGTTCTCTCTCTCTTTTCCCTTCCTCCCTTCCAAAACAGTTTGGTCAGGAGAAATTAGAATACTGTTCCATTCCCCAGGGCATACAGCAGGATTCCTAACCTAGCCAACATTTAGAAACAACAGAAACGATGGACAGAACACCTCTGGGTGCTGCCAATGATATAGCTTTGAGTTTAAAATTTTCAAGAAGTTACCCTCCATTGGCTTTGGTATCTACTTCTTCTTATACATTTGCATTTTTAAAGAAAGAGCCAGAATATGGAAATAATATATTCTTAGAAATGGAATTATTGGGTCAACTGGGAGTTCCATTTTTAATTTTTTGAGGAAACTCCACAGTGGCTGCACGAGTCTGCATTCCCACCAGTAGTGCACGAGGGTTCCTTTTTCTCCACATCCTCTCCAGCACTTATTTGTTGATTGGTTAATGATAGCCAATGGTGTGAGATGATATCTCATTGTCATTTTGATTTGCATTTCTCAGATGATTAGTGACTTTGAGCATGTTTTCATATGTCTCATGGCCTTCTGTATGTATGTCCACTTTTGAAAAGTGTCTATTTAGGTCCTTTGCCCATTTTTTGATTGGATTGTTTATCTTCCTTTTGTTAAGTTGTGTGAGTTGCCTGTAAATGTTAAAAATTAAATGCTCATCGAAGATAACATTGGCAAATATGTTCTTCCACGCAGTGGGCTTTCTTGTTGTTTTGTTGATGGTTTCTTCTGCTGTGCAGAAGCTTTTTATTTTGATGTAGTTCCATTGGTTTATTTTCTCTGTAGTTTGCATTGCCCTAGGAACTATATTGATAAAGATAAATATCACCTTATCTCACTCATTTGTGGAACATAGTAAATAACATAAACTGATGAACAAAAATAGATCTAGAGACAGAGAAGAATCAAATAGACCGTCCAACATCAAAGGGAGAGTGGGGATGGGGAGTGGGTAGAGATCAACCAAAGGATTTGTATTCCTGTATATAAGCATAACCAATAGACACAGACACCAGAGGTGTGAGGGCGTGAGGAGGAGTTAGGGGTGGCTAGGGAGCGGTCAATGGGGGGAAAGGAGACATATGTAATACTATATGTAATACTTTAAATATTAAAAAATTGAAGAAAACAAACACAGCAAAAAAACCCTCATAGACAGACAACAGTATGATGAGTACCAGAGGGAAAGGGGCTGGGGAAGATAGAAAAGGGTAAAGGGGGATAAATGGTGACAGAAGGAGACTTGACTTGGGGTGGTGAACATACAACACGGTATGCACATGGTGTATCATAGATTTGTACACCTGAAACCATATCATTTTATTAACCAATGTCATCCCAGTAAATTCAATAAAAATTGTTTTAAGTGAAAAAAAAAAAATGGAAATGAGAGGGCCTAAATCAATGAGGAAGGCATTCAGCTGCCAGTGAAAGAACAGCCTAACTACAATGATTTACATAAACAGGGATGATTTTCTTTAAAGAAGAAGCATGGCCATCACTGACATTGGCTCACAGACAGCCTGCACCTCTCGTGGTGGTCACATCACTGCGCAAGTCATCACTTCTCCATTCCAGAGTGAGAGAAGGCAGAAGGAAGAAAGAGGTGGTACTTTTTTATTGGGAAAATAGTAACCTTCCAGGAGGCCCTGGCAGACATCATTGGCTGGAATGATGTCACATGGCCATTCCTGCATTCAAGGGAGGCTGGAAAAGGAGAGACTTGAACCTTGTAGGAGAGCTAGTTGGAGGAATGGGCCAGGAATGTGTGTGGATGCAAACTTTCCGTTTTCCTCAGGGGCCCACAGCCTTGGGATGGAGGCATTGTCTGTCTTCTTTTTATTTATGGTTCATTGTTCTCCTTGCCAGTTCACTTTAGCCAGCACAAACAAATAGGCTCAGTTGTTAGACCCTGTGAATTTTACCGATTGGATTTAACAAATCTTTTTCAAAATGAGAAAAGCACACAGTTGTCTAGGGGACAGAGGGACAGAGGTGTGCAAAGAAGGCTAGACAAGCACATGGAGACAAGGCTTTGCAGGAAGATGGCCTCCGGTTGGTTAAACATCGGGCCGCATCTGCCTACAATTCCTGTTGTCACTCCACAAGCAAGCAGAAGCCAGTCCTGGTGTGGACCAGGCTCAAAGCTTATAGCTTTGAGTCTGTGGTGGGGAAAGGCAGCACCCTGGGAGTCCATTAGAGGAGAAACTGGGCTCCTCTTCAAATCAACCGACTTCAGAACCCTCAGAAGCAAATTGCTTCCTTCTTCAGGACATCCGTGTAGGGCCCATTAGAGCGTAATGGAAAAAGGCCTCCTCCAGAGCCTGCAGAGAAGGGCCAGGTAATGTTCAGGCTGAGTGTGGAGAGGCTGGCTTCTGGTCCGACAGGCTTTGTGGGAGTGTGGAGAGTGGGCTGAATAAGCCAGTCATTTTCTCAAGTGGGGAGCCACTCTGGCACTCTCGCCACCCATCTGGCCATAACTCTTCAACTCAACGCTTTCCTCACACCAGCGGCTCCTGCACCCCAGGATCAGAATTGTCCATCACCATAGCAACCTCAAGAATGGCTTCAGATGAGATCTCTTTGATCCTTGAGAATGCAGGTGTGTTTTTCTGCTTTTTTTTCTTCTCTCTTGTTTCCCCTCCAGGAGGCGAGGCGAGGCAGGGCAGTGATGGAAGATGGTAAGGATAGGGCTGAGCTGTTGAAGACGCTCACTCCAACGAGCCACGGCCTATGCCTTCAGGCAGAGGATGAACAGATGGTGTGCAGCTCGTGCCGCCAGCCTCTGAAGCATCGGCACCCACAGGTTCTCAGATCCTCTCACAGGAAAGAGGGGGTTTGTGTTATGGCTGCAGGAAATGGGGGAACGGGATTGCTCTCCTAGGTCTGATTCCGATACATAAACAAGAAAATAAGAACGCTTTTTGGTTATTGCTCTCTCTTGTGGTTACTTGCTTTTCAGAAGCAGTCCGGTTTATGTGGAAACACTAGACACTTCAATAACTTCAACAAACTTTTATAGAGTGTCTTCTCTTTATTTTGACTTTATGGTTTAGATTTCACCTCTTCCAACAGGAATTCCAGGCAGCTTACAATCAAGGGCATAAAAGACAGGACCAATAAAATAGAAAATCAGGACCAAGGAAAGAAAAAGCAAACATTCTAACCATGAGGGTTAACATAGTGGTAAGAGAAGATTAAAATTTAACTTTCGGAATCCTAAACACAAGGACAAAAGAAAATTTATATTCTTAGAAGTTTCTCTTGAAGAAAACAATTATTCCATGACCTGTTTAAACCAGTAAGCTGTGAACCTTTTCTTTAAACCCTCACTTGAGGCCCGGCTGGTGTAGCTCAGTGGTTGAGCATTGACCTATGAACCAGGAGGTCATGATTTGATTCCCAGTAAGGGCACATGCCCAGGTTACAGGCTCAGTACCCAGTGTGGGGTGTGCAGGAGGCAGCCGATCTCTCTCATCATTAATGTTTCTATCTCTCCATCCCTCTTACTCTTTCTCTGAAATCAATAAGCATATGTGTGTGTTTTTTAAATTCTCAGTTGAGGATATGTTTTTATTGATTTTTAGAGAGAAAAATAGCCATGTGAGAGAGAAACATCTATCAGTTGCCTCCTGAAACATATCAGTATGCACCCTGGCTGGGGATCGAACCTGTAACCCAAGCTACCCAGCCAGGACAGCTCTGAACCTTCTTTAAGCACCTCAGTTGGTCCACAGGGCATGGCTGGCCTCCCTTACAGACCAGGGGGCAGCAGATGCTGTCCCACCCCAGAAACTTCTCTGACATGAGGCCTTGCAGACAGGGTGATCTGGTGCAGGTAGCAGGCTCCCAGGCTGAGCTCCAGAGGGCAGAAGGGCCTTAGCCCTAAACAAATCTGTCCCCACAAAGTTTTGTTTTAGCCAAGATGCCCACAAATATGTGACACCAGCAAAAGGCTGGCGTGGTCTGGGCTGCTACTCACATTTTCTTTCTCCCTCTCACCTTCACACAGGCCTCTCGAAGGTCTTACAGTTATGGCCTTCCAAGAATTTAGCAGCCTGTCTCTTGAACTCTACTGAATGGCACCTTCTTCTAAGTCAACACCCGTCTGTCTCTTGCACCGTCCACATTTCATAGATAAAATATCCTCTCCTCTAACTGCCGTGGCCCCAGATAGCTCTGCCTGCAGTCCTCCCTCCTCCACTGCACCCTCGTCCTAATTTGCATGAGCATACTTGAAATTTGCCACATTCCTCTTCATAATAATCATTACTGTTTCTCTAGTGCTTATGTGGCTGGCTTGGAGCTAAATGAATTCATGTAGGCCTCTGTGCTACAGGGCAGAAGATGGTGAGTGTTATTTTACACAAGACAAAATGAGGCTTAGTGAGGCCCTATCACTGCCAGGGCCGGAGTGGCAGAATTGGGATTTGACCCCAGGAGATTGACTCCAAAATCGCCTGGGCACCTCTGCCCTGCCTGCCTTCCCCCACCCCATTCAGACCCCTGCTGAGATGAAAGTTTCAGCAGGAAGAGCACAGGAGCTGCTTTGCATACACCATGACACATAGCTTACCCACGCTAAAAAGGCAGTTTTTAAAACCGACGTGTTCCTCTGCTTTAGTTATGAACATTAGGTTGTATTTCCATACATTGTCTTTTAACTGTTTGCAAATGGATATCTACTCCAGAAAAAAAAAAAATCTCAAAGGATTCGAGGACCTGAAAAACAAATCCTTGTTAAATATTTCCTTAAAAGTCATTGTGTGTTGCTGCCAAAGGAACCGAAAATAATTAAATTCCTTTGCATCCTGTGATATAATTTACATAAGCAGTCACGCTATTCTCTCTGTAAATGTCAAACGTCTTACTGGGTCCCCTATGGAACCTGTGTTGGTATAATTATGACTTCAGCGTTGGGAGCCAAGCTGGGGTGGGGCCTTGGCACTTTATTCAACACACAGGAGTCTCCCACTAATTCGTGGTCACTGACAGGGTAGCCCGGGACTGGGAAAGGTGTTTTGTATTTGCCCGACCCTAACGCCCTGAGAAGATACAAAGCAGCGAAAGGTCCGAGGCCAGCCCTCTTGGAGGGCTCCTGGCCACTGCCTGGCCGGAGCCAGTGCTCAGAGCACCGCCAGGGAAGCTAGGTCACAAAACATTTTCTGGGAAAGTCCAGCAACCACTTCGTATTCTGTCTCTGACTCCCAAATAGGACCTAGGGCCAACTTACCTTCTATCTGTGTCTAGCTCTCCCCCCTTTCTAATAAACCAGTCTTCTCTGCTATGCGAGGAAATGGCAGTTTTGTAACAGGCTTTGCATTCCAGGAGGAAGGACACTTTTCAAGTAGAAAACCCACTACATCCTTAGCTAGGTGTTTTTTTTTGTTTGTTTGTTTGTTTGTTTTTGTTTTTGTTTTTTAGCCTCTGATACAATGGAAGGTTATGCTTTCCATTCTCTGCATTCTGGGGGTCTGGGGGTGGGTGGGGTTGGAAGGACTGGAGCAAGGGGACCAAGGACAGAAACACTCGGAGTGGATGGAGAGAGTAAAATTTGCTGTTTCCTGTGGTCGAGCTTGCAGTCCAGCAAAGGGGCTGCCAGACTGCTCTACAAAGGGGCCTTGGGTCAGCCACACGGACCTCCATGGCTTTCGTGGCCTTTATCGACTTCAGTAACAGGAGTCATATTAATCCACACTCATTGGTGTGCAGCGAGAGCTGGATATTTTAAGTGTTCTGGAAAATTTCACCGAGCAACCGGTGATGGCCTGGCTGCTGGGCCCCAGGTCACCGTAAACACAGAGTCTACCAGTGGGACACGTGCAGGGGTTTAACTGCAATTATCCACGGGGAGACCCAGGCAGCATCCCTGAGGAAGGAAGAGAATTTTGTGACTTGGAAATAAGACAATGCAATCCCTTTGAGCCTGCTGCTTCCTATTAGGAAGGAAATGATTGGGAAGCTCAGGAGCCACAGGGAAGCGTCTGTGCCAGTGACCATAAACCAGGAGGTTCAGCAGGGGAAGAAGCGATTTCTCCAGCTCCAGACGGGAGGGCGTGGGGTGGGGAAGGAGGGGAGAGAACAATGCAGGGGAAGGAATCTGAAGAAAACCATAAAACCAGAAGGAAAGCTGGAAAAGTCCCCGGAGCGATTCATTAAAGAAAAGACTTAATTGCAGGTCAAACTAAGCTGCTTTGGGTCTTTTCTACTGGATAGGTGGCTGCTGGAGCATCTGCTTCTGGATATACCTCAGGGAAGTGTGACTCCATCCTGACAGACCTCAGCCATCCATCGGGGCTCTAGACTAAGACCCTGTTAGCCATCGCCCGCAGCCACCTGAGGTGCAGGGCTGAGGAGGAGGTCACAGGGACAGACAGCTTCTCCTGAGGGAGGGTACTGAGACCTCCACGACCCTAGCGGGAGGCTGTTCCTTTCTAACAGAAACCCAACCCCTGCTCAGTGCTCTGATCTTGCCGGTGGATTGTTTAGTAACTTGTGGGACACAGGGAGGAAGCATTCAACAACCAAACCCACAAGAATCAAACTCCAAACAGCAGCTGAGGAAGGAGGGCTGGAGTGAGTCCAGGGCTGTGTGATTTCTTAGGCCGCTTTCCGTTCCCGCGTGCTCTCAGGACCAGAGACCAGTTAGTGTCTGCACTGAGAAGCCTTGTAAAACCCTTTGTGGTGGTGCCGGCACACTCTGGCCCTGTGCTGCCAGGGACCTCTTTGCAAGTTGAGGCAATTTCTACTTTCTCTTCTCTTTCTCTTGAAAGGAGCTAGGATGGGCATAGCCTGGGAGGGAGATGTAAACACCCTTCTCAGAGCCTGGCTGTTTGCCCGTCAGGATGCAGGAGAACAGACCTTGGCTTAGTTTTTCTTTCTAAGAGAGTGATCCACCATGGTTTCTTAGCTCCTAGACAAGTTACAATGAGTCTAAACAAATGACTTGCAATATATCCAAGTGTGTGTGAGGATTTTTAAACACATCAGTATATCCGGAGGCCACACAACATAAAACAAAACCAAGATGTCTAATAAGATACAATTAAGGCAATAGAAGAAGAATGGCTACTCCAGAGCAGATAAAGGCATATTTGAACAATCTGAATGCATGTAAACAAATAAATCATCTTGCATCCTTGGGTGATGATAAAATTACATAATAAACTGGAGGATTGGAAAATTTCTCAGGTTGCCCAGGACTAAAGCGGGGAAGAGCCTTGCTTGATTTTGATGAATGCTATTGGTAATATTTAAGATAGTAACTGAAGAACTACACTACAGGCAATTGAGTAAAGAGAAAAAAAAAAAGTAAAACTAGGGCAATGGGAAAATAAAAACCTGATACAAAATTTCCAAAATATATAAGTCTTGCTAAATATGGAGGTCCAAGAAGCTAATGGTGCAGCAGGGCCTGATCGTGTATTGTTGGCACCCTGGTGTGGGTGGTGCAAGGTTAGGAAGGATCACTAATGGCACAATTCAAAGCAAAGAGAAACTTCTGACAACCACTCACGTGATGCCAGGTTCAGAGTTCATTCATTCATACATCTGTTCAATCCCCCAGTCGTTGTGAGTATATAGGATATATAAACTCTGCTTTGGGTGTAGGGGGCATCAGAGAGAATAAGACAATAATAACGTCTTTACTCCCATGAGGCTTACATTCTGTGGAAAGTAGACTGAAAATAAGTAAGCAAGCTCACGAGCAGACAAGATAGAACCAGACAGCGATCACTGCCATGAAAAAATGACAGCCAGGTAATGAGGAGAGGGTGGCTGGGGGTGGTGATCGGAGCTGCTGTTAGATAAGAGGTCAGGGCGGGTCTCTCTGGGAAGGTGAGTGGCATTTGAGCAGAGATCTGCACCGTGAGAAAAGATGGTCATGGGGAAATCGTGGGGAAAGGTATTTTAGGCAGCAGGACTGGCACAAGCAAAGGTCCTAGGGAGGTCACAGCTTGCTGTGCTTAAGGAACAGAAAGAAGGCCAACTTGCCTGGCAAGGCCAGCGGAGCCTGGGAAAGGTCTGAGAGGCAGGCAGGGGCTAGATCTGGGGGGGCCTTCTAAACCAGAGTGACAACATGGGTCTTAAGTGAGGTGCTGTCCGAAACCAGAGAAGGTGGCGCGGATGCGATCTGAGCCTAAAAGTCTGGGCAGCAAACTTGCAGTTGGCACTGGTGGGGCCTCTCCATCAGGAGGTGTTTGGAAAAGGGAGGGGATGGCCTTGGACATGGATCAGGCTGCCTCACACCACAAGGGCAGGCCCCCACCCAGGCTGGCCAGACACTCTTCAGCAACTAGATGCTGCCAAGAGGATCTTCGGTCCCAGCCTGGATTGCTCTCGTGAAGGGAGGACTGGGAAAACTCTGGGGTGGTCAGCAGCTGTTTTCCTCCTTGTAGAAAGAACAGCAGGAAAAGCGGAGCAGGGAGAACAGTAACAGCTGACATACACTAAGTGCTCTTCTGTGCCATGCTATTAACTAACTCATTTTACCTATTCTCATCCCTGTTTCAGATGAGGAAACTGAGGCATGGAGAGGTTCAGTAAGTCACCCCAAATCACTCAGGGGATAACCAGGTAGGTGAAGGAGCAGAGAAGGTATGTAGAGAGAAACATTAGAAAGCTGGGCTCCCGAATTCCCTACAGCCCCCAGATCTTGGTTTTCCAGCCCTTCTGGAATTCTTGCTTTTGTTTGGGGAATTCTTGCACCCCCATTTCCTGGCCTCTCCCCTCTTTGCAATGCTGGCCCAAAGAGATTTCCTTCAGATGCCACTAAGGGCCCAAGCTAATGAATATTTAAACTTCTAGTTGTGGGAATAGAGATAGTTTCTATATGAAAACTAGAGACTCAGTGCATGAATTCATGCATGGATGGGGTCCAGCCGTCCTGCCCTGATTGGCTGATTGGGCAGGGCTGGCCAGGGGGGAGGGGCCCTGGGCAGTTGGCAGGCCACCCTGCCCTCTGGTTGAACTCCCATAGAACTCCAGGTTGTGGGGAAAATTTGCATATTACCCTTTTATTATACAGGATACAATCTATTCAGCTGGTGTCTCAGAGAAAAAGGAACACTTCCATCCCCCCAGTGAGAATGACAACATCATTAATCACAAGCAACACGTGCGGTACTCTCACCGCATACTAGGCTCTTCTCTGAGTCCCCGCCAAGTGCTAACTCAGCCAGTCCTCACAAACACCCTGCGAAGTGTGTGCTTCTACTTTCTTCCTTTAGGAGGAACAGAGGCAGAGGGTTGAATTGTGTCCTCCTAAAAGGTGCGTTAAGACCCTGACCCCAGCACCTCAGAACAACCTGAAGTGGAAATAGGGTGGTTGTAGCCGGCTGGAGTGGCTGGGTGGCTGAACATCCACCTATGAACCAGGAGATCAGGGCCCAGGCCCAGGTTGGGGCTATATACCCAGGAGGGGATGTGTAAGGAGGCAGCCGATCAATGGTTCTCTATCATCATTGATGCTTCTGTCTCTCTCATGCACATCCTCTTTGAAATAAATAAAAATTATAAAAAATACTTAAAAAAAAAGAGTGGTTGCATTCTTTAGTCACACAAGAGTAGGCAGCCCCTAACCCAGTAGGACTGCTGTCCTTATAGAAGAGGACATGCAAGGAGGATGCCACGTGGAGATTCGGCAGAGACTGGAGTGATGCCTCCTCAAGTCATGCAACCCCGAGGAAGGCCAGCAGCCACCAGAAGCTTGCAGAGCGGCCTGGACCCCATTCTCCCTCAGAGCCCTCAGAAGGAACCAACTCTTGGTGACACCCTGATTTCAGACTTCCGGCCTCCAGAACTATAAGAGGATTCATTTCTGTGCTTTTAAGGCGTCCAGTTTGCAGTACTTTCTCCCAGCAGTCCTGGGGACTAAATGCAGAGAGGTTAAGCCCTTTGCCCGGTCACACAGCCAGTGAGGTGGCAGAGGAAATGGAAGATGGGGGTGGGTGTCTCTAAGTTGTTGTTTTTATCTTCTCTGTGGAAATAGGTTCCCCCCGCAGCGCTGGGTGTCATGTTGGAGGGACCCCTACTCGGAGGGCCAGGCGGAGAGTCAGCTGCCTTCCCCGGGGTTCCTGCCTGCTCTTCACCTGCGGGCTAAGGCAGAGAGTGGAAACGGTTAACATGCACAGAGAAACCTGGATGGGCAACTTGCTGGGGTGCAGGCCAGCCTGACAGATGGTCACCCAGCGCCTCCCCAATACCTGTAGGGCCTTGGGCGGGCCTGTGTGCGGGGAGCCTTGCTGGCCTTAGAGTCCTGCTCGGCCTCCCACCGGCTGGGTGACCTTGGCCGAGTCGTCCAGCTTCCCTGAGCCTCGATTTCCTCCAGTAGAGAAGGAGAGGTCGGACCCCCAGGGTTGTTGTGGCAAATACGGCAGTGAAAACGACACGTCAGAGCCCAGAGCAGGACATAAGATAAGAAAGCACGCAGGCAGCCTCTGTCCTCCGCCGGAGCCACGGAAGTGGCACCTGCTTTGCTTCCCTCTCAGTGGCTTTAAGCCGAGACCCTGGCCTCCCAAACCCGGCTCTTAGTATGACCATGGCCTCCCAAGCCTGGCTCTTAGTATGACCATGGCCTTCCAAGCCAGGTTCTTAGTATGCACAGCCCTTCTCTAAGCTTCTAAGTGGGATGATTTCCATGAAAAATTAATTGTGCATTTCTCTCTATTTTCTTTCAAGTGGAGAAATTATTCAGGGCTTTGGGGAAGATGGGGCAGCTATTTGCTATGCAGCGTCTCATCCCCTTTGCCGTCGCCGTCACCCCGGCCATGTTCAGCAAATGATGCCTCTATTCTCTTCTCAGCAGGGGGTCTGGCAGCTCCACGCGCTCCACGCATCCTGCAGGGTGCTCTGGGGAACGCAATGTGGTGGCGACGGCTGTTTCTAATTACTGCCGTGTCAGGAGGCAAAGGAAGGAAACTGCCAGCCTGGTGGGCCGCTGAGCAACACAGACATCCAGGTTTCCGGGTTCTGGTGCCGGCAAGGCCTGGTTCCGCGACTGGTCACTTGGGAGTGGGATCTTGCTTTTCCCCAAACAAGCTCTACATCTGCCTGATGGACAGGGACACAGTAATATACGCCCTTATTTGCTGAGTACCTAGTAAGCTCTCGGTTTTGTGCTAAGCACTGGGGCTGGGGCGATACAGGCAGTAATAAACACAGCTCTGTCCTCCAGAAACTGACATAATCGCTGGGGATGAGGACAAAGAAACAAAGAAAGAAATAGCTCCAATAGCTCCATTTGTCCATCCAATAGCATTGATTGAGAGCTGTCTCTGTGGACTGCATAGTCTAGCGGGGGACAGAGGCAGTACCACGACGCTCTCACAGGCATGCCCAGGCTGCGAATGAAAAGGGCAGGGGCTCTCAGAGCATGCAGGGGACCCGACTTGTTCTGGGCTCAGTGTGGGATTCCTGATGAAGCCCTGGCAATGGAAGAGAGAGGTTACTCCTGAAGTGTGTGCGAGGAATTAGCAGGCTGCATGGACAGATGCAGGCGTGATGGACATGGCTGCTCAAGATGAGTTCTGCGTCTCTGACCAGAATGCCTGCAAGTCAAAGGCGCTCTTGCCAGATGGGGCAGTTGGGAGGGACATCGGTTTTGCAAGGGGAACAGCAGAGAACAAAGCAAGTGGAGAGGACAGATGGGGGACTGGAAATGCAACAAAGTGGGAAGGCAGGCAGTCCGGGCGGGGACAGGGGAAAGATGTAGGGGGTGGGGAGGGGGTGAGGCGATGACTCTAAGGAAAAGGACTACATGGACGTGAACACTGGGCAAATGCTCCCCTTGGGGACTGATCAGAGCCGGAGCTTCCCTGGGAGAAAGGAGCTCACGCCAATGAGCAGGAGTGTGTGCCTGGTTCTGTGTGGCTGTTTCCGCACTGCCACTCTGCGGATCACCAGGCAGCAAGGCTCAGAAACTCACTCACGGGCTACCAGTAAAGTGTGTGTGTGGTATGTGATGTGGTGTGTGGTACATGTGCCTGCATGGTGTATTGGTGACATGTATGTGTCTATGTGTGTATATGGTGTGTGTGCATGTGTGTGTGTGTGTGTGTGTGTGTGTGTGTGTGTGTAATGTGGCATGTGTGGTGTGTGTGTGCACAGCCTGTAGTGTCATTATATCCCAGGGCATGAAACAGCTGGACCACCTGGAACAAGACCGTGGAAGTCGGGCATGGCAGCCCCTTTATCCATCTTTCTTGGGACAAAAGGTATCTAATTTCTGCCTTCCTCTCTGTGTCTGTTCGCTTTTCCTGCTGCTCTCTGCTGCCTATTGGATGCCTTTCTTGCTTCTCTATGACCTTACTGTTGCTTTTTAGTTCAAGAATTCGGTATTATCCATGCAATCATTCATCCAATAAAATGTATTGAATAGCCACCATGTGTCAGGCAGTGATTTGAGGCGCTGGGGTTACAGCAGCTATCAAAGCAGTTTCGTCCCTTCTAGCAGGGGAGACAGAGTAAGCAGATACACAGAGTTCCGGGTACAACACTGCTGTGAGGAAGAGGAGTGAGGTAAGTGCGGGTCGGGAAAGTGACTTTGGGAGGCGGGCTGAGTGCTGTGTGTGTAACTGCAGGCTGGGAAGCCTCCCTCTGGTCCAGCAACATCAGAGCAGAGACGGGAAGGTGAGTGAGCGAGTGGTCCATGCGGATGTCTGAGGCGGAGGGAGAATGTGGTAAAGACCTGACATGGGGCATGGCCTGAGGTGTTCACAGAAGAGCAGGGAGGCGAGTGTGGCTGGTGTGAGTGGGTGGGGGGGAGCGTCAGAGGAGCTGAGCGCTGAGAGGGGCCAGGGGGCCAGTGTACCCAAAGCCTAGAGGCATATGAGCCACGAGACCCAGCCTTCGGGAGGTGGAGAGCGGAGGAGGGGCGTGGTGGGACTTGCCTGGTAACAGGCAGGTGCCGTGTGGGACCAGAGAGAGCAGTTAGGAGGCCACCGAGGCGCTCTAGATGTGAGGACGGAGCCACATCAGTCTGGAAGCTGAGGGGTGGCGAGGTGAGATGAGATTATGGATGGGCTTGAAGGCTGAGCAATTGCTGATGGATCTAATTTGTTTCTGGATCTTTTAGTTCAGTGGTCAGCAAACTCATTAGTCAACAGAGCGGCAAACCGCAGCTTGTGAGCCGCAGTTTGCTGACCTCTGTTTTAAACCAATTTGGTGGATGAACTGACCAGAGAGGGAGGAGGGTAGGGTCAAGTGAGGTAGGAAAGATGCTCAGGTAAGGGCACGGGCGGCCACATGGCCGGCATGTCCCTCTCAAGCATGCCCGCTGGGTTAAGGATGCTCCCAGCAGCCTGTGCGGAGTTATTTATGCTAGTCCTCCTTCCAAAAACTGGCGCTCAGAGTGGGTGAGTGACGAGTGTATGGCCGCAGAGCTGGGACAGGATGGGACCTTTGGATTCTGTCTGACTCTCAAGCCTGTGCTGTAACTAGGAAGTCAGGCTGCCTTGGGGGATGACGGGGTGCCAAGGAGCAGGCAGGGAGGGGTGCAGGTCCTGGGAGTCCCCACAGGAGTGTCTGAAGGATGAGAAAGTGGCTCCCCGTGCCCTGTGGCAGAGAAGCCAGTGAAGGGACAGGTGGGAGGCTGCCTTTGCCCAGAGACCTGTGCTGGGCGGAAAGCAGGGCAGAGGAACAGGAGCTGCAGGGGCCTGCGGTTAGAGGGACGCTGCCCCCTGCTGGCAGGGCCATCTCGGGCAATTGCCTGATCTGATCTGTGCCTCCAGGTCCCCTATCATCAGGTCCATTGGAACCAGGTTCTGCTGTGTTAAACCCCCGAAGTTTATTGCTTTTTCATGTTCCATGGTCACTGTGGATTGGCTTTAGCTCTGCTGATCCAGGTCAGGTTCAATGTGACCCAGACTTAGATGCTGCCACTGTGTAGGCCTTGCCATTTCAGTGGCAAAAGATGGGAAAACCGAGGGAGTAAGGGGGAGAGAGAGAGAGAGAGAGAGAGGGAGAGAGAGAGAGAGAGAGAGAGAGAGAGAGAGAGAGAGAGAGAGAGAGAGAATATCACATATGACTCTCCAAGCGAATGGGAGAGGAGAGCATGATCCCCCAGGGAAGGGCAGAGATGGTTTGAGCAACCATTTGATCTACCCCAGTACCGACCTCCAATGGTAGGAGGGCTTTAAGAAGCACCTACTGTGGCATCTTGGCACACAGTGAGAGCGCAAAAACGATGGCTGTTTCTCCTATTGACTGGCCGCAGTGCCCGGAAGGCCATTTGCTGGGCACAGCAGGAAGAACTTCCATCGTCTGCATTAAGCAGTTTGTCACCAGGAAGGGACAACAGCTGTCTGAGAATCTTCAGCTGCATCGTTTCCTTTACCTGGTGCAGCAGCCCTGGGGAATGCTAACTGGGGCCTTGGAGCTTCAGTCAGCCGATGAAGAAGCCGAGGCTGGGAGAGGTAAACCTTGCTCAAGGTCCCACAGCACCCGAATGGCAGGGCCAAGTGCCGTTACAGCAATGCTGCTTGCAGTGGGATGATACCGAGGCGGACTCGGGGATAAGGGAGAGAGTCAAGAGCTCTGCCTGGCGCCACCACACCAGGGCCAAAACCCAGCTCGGTGGCTCCAGAGTCCCTCGGGAAAACCCAGTTCCTGCCGGTGTAAATGCCGAACAGCCAGCCTCTCCCAGCCTCGCTGATGGTTGCAGCGCTCCAGCAAAACGGAGGAGGCATCTGTAATGCGATGTCCTGCTATACCTGCTGCCTTCCCACAGAGGACCCGTGATGCTGTCACTTCTTGATTTAAAGGGCAGAGTCTCAACAGAGGTTGGAAGCGACAGTTATACTCAACTCCACTCAGCTAGCAAACCCTGGGAGCCAGCTCAGCGAGCGCCCGGACCTGCGCCTGGTACGCATCAGAAGGACCCGGGTGATTTGTCCTCGTCGGAAGGGGTCAGGGGAAGCACACAGCATGAAAGGCAGCTCTTCTAAGCTGCAGCGCAAGGAACAGCGCGGATGAACAGCACGAGGGAGATGTCCTTTCCCATGAACTTCAAAACCTGGGCGGTGATGACTGGATCAATAGACTGTCATTTTGAAAACAGCCAAAGGACAGGAATATGACGATAATCTGCAGGGTGCATGACTTACCAGATAAAAATCGTATCACACTGAAACAATTTCTTTCCATCACCAGATAGTTGGCTTTGGCTTGGGGCCACAAAAAGCAGATTTAGAGGAATATCAAACCTCCGTGAAGAAACAGCTCTTACTTCAGCTTTCGCTGGATCCTAACTCGGGGAGGCAGCAAATGCACTCGTTCTTCTAAATCGGGGGAGAGGGTAGGAAAGGGGAAGAGAAACGGCCTCTCCATTGGAATTTGCTTATCTTGAGAACAAGGCTGAGTTCACCCCCTTTACTGCCAAAGGTGAAATTCTCCCATGGAGGCCAGGCTGTCCTGGGCTGCGGAGCCAGAGGAAGAACGTGTATTGATTGAGTTCATGCATTTTACAAGGAGAGACGTGCCCTCAGTTGCTTGGAATCTCTTTCATGGTGTAACTCTTTCTTAGAGCAGAGTTTTCTTATTTTTGAGCATCAGCCTTCAGAGCCTGGTGGGCCTCAGTTGCCTTGGGCAAGGATCTTGTTTTTCTAAACCAGATACTGTACCAAGAACATGTAGGGCAGCCCCCCGCCTCCACGGGCTCCCTTCCCTGGCCCACCCCAGGCCCAGGGCGAGACCCTGAGGACTGTTCCAGTCTTGGGGTGCAGCTCTCTTGCCCAGCCCCTGTGTGCCAGATGTAGCCTGACCTCGGGGATCACTGCGGGTATGTGCCAAGGCTGATGGTTTAATCTTCACTGCCAATCTGATAGAGGAGTAGGAGGATCTGTCAAATGGGGTTTACCTTGCCTCGCTAATAAACGCAATAAAACCTTGGCGGGTCACGGTTGGTAGCCCTGGAGGCTGATAAACCGTCCACCAGCCTGGAGGCTCTGGTCTGCCAGGTGGTACTTACATGATTACCCGTAGTTTATGAGAGAGTCTCATCCTTCATTCTCCCACCGACGTTTATTGAGCACCGATCGTGTGCCAGGCGCTATGCTAGAAACTGCTGTTATGAATATATAAGTAAAGACAGTTCTTCACGCCCAGAGTGTGGAAGGGAAGACACACACACACATACACACACACACACACACACACACACACACACACACACGGTGCAGTGTAATGAACACAGATTCAGATGTTGCAGGAGAAAGTGGAAAACTGCTTTCCAGGGTCAAGAAAGGCTTCCAAGAGGAAGATTGTTTATCTGGGTTGCCAAGGACTCAGCCGGTGCTTCTCAGGTGTGCTCTAGGCTGGCAAGCCTATATCAGGTGGGAGGTGAACCACATGGACTGAAAGTGGGTCGGGGAGTGAGGGACCCTTACGGAAAATCAAGGTGTTGTTACTAAAACAAAAAAAAAGTGTGTGTGTGCTGGGGAGGGGGTCGGGGGAGGATGGTATGCCAGGCAGGCAAAAACTACAGCAGAATTTTACCTGCTGAATTTCCAGCAAGATGTAATTCCTCGAGCCGGAAACCTGGATTACAGATTGTTTTGACTCCTCCACGGCAAGTGGAGCCCAGGAGAAACACTTACTGTGGAATCAGCTGGGCCATCAGCTGCGTGTGAGCTTGGGAAGCAGCTGTCAACACCGACTTGCCTGAGGAGAGGCTGGGGAGCTGTCTGGGAAGTCTCCCACCTCTTTTGTCCCTCTCACAGGCTCTCCCTGGGTGCCCCAAGGACCTCGAGCGCCTTGTACCTTTCCACCAGGGGCACCCTCACTGTCTTGCGGTTGGGGCTGTCCTGGAGCTTAGCTGGGTCCACTTCCTGATCAGTCCCTGGTTCTCACCAGCTGCTTCAGCTGAGCGGACCACACCTGGCTGCAGGAGGATTCCCCTCACAGCTCAAACGCTGTCCAATTTATGGAAGTTGCTGCTATGGAAAGCCCAGGAACTATACTTGTCATTAAAGTGACAGGAAACTCTAAGCTCCAAGTTTTCTCTAACAGGTGATTAGGGTCTTGAGGGTTTTCACACTTTGACTGAAGATAGACTAGAAGGGAAAGGGTTGGGCGTGGGCACAGAGACGACCCTGGAGCAGGGAGGCCTTGGGAAGCAGGGCTCACACTGAGACAGGCTGAGGTCCGATCCAGTGTCACAGATGACCCAGCTCCTTAGGTACCTCTTTCAATAGTCACTTGTTCAAGGGAGAAACCCTGAGGGGAAAGAGCACCAGGCCGGGGGATTGGGAAACTGGAAGTCTAGGCCCAGCTCTGCTGTGACTGGCAGAGGCACTTTCTGTGTCAATTTCATCTGTGAAATGGAAGCTGGCCACCCAGGAGAAGTGTTGTGAGGGTCACTTAGGATATCAGGTGCTCTGAGCTTCCTCTTTTTTTTTTTTTTTCATTTGTCTATGAAAGAGTCTGGCTCTATCTCTAGGCTTTTTCCAGCTCTTAACTCCAATAGCTATTTTGAAAAATGAAAAGTTGTGATATAAATACTTGGTATCTACACTAATAAAAGAGAAACATGCAAATTGAGCATACCTCCGCCACACCCACAAGCCACGACCACCAGCCAGTAGGAGTGAGTGTGCAAATTAACCCAACCAAAATGGCTGCAGCCATGGAGAGAGCAGAAGGCTTGGGTTTCCCCGGCAATGGAGGAAGCCAAGCTTTCTGCCCCCCTTGGCCTTCCCTGGCCTCCGCTCAAGGCTACAAAGTTTCAATTGTAGAAAATAAATAAATCCCAGATACCAGGGCCTCTGCTTGGGTTGCCAGGGGGCATGGCCAGCCTGCAAACCACCACAGGCCCCTTTCCCAGGCTGCCCCATGCCCCAAGGGAACCCCCACCCTGATCCAGGACACCCTTCAGGGCAAACCAACTGGCCCCCACCCATGCACCAGGCCTTTATCCTATCTAATAATCCTATCTAATAAAAGAGTAATATGCAAACTGACCATCACTCCAACACACAAGATGGCTGCCCTCATGTGGGCTCAAGATGGCCACCACAAGGTGGCCAGCAGGGGAGGGCAATTGGGAGGGATCAGGCCTGCAAGGGAGGACAGTTGTGGGTGATCAGGCCAGCAAGGGAGGGCAGTAGGGAGGAACTAGGCCTATAAGGGAAGACAGTTGGGGGTTATCAAGCCTGCAGGGGAGGGCAGTTAGGGGTGACCAGGCTGGCAGAGGAGGGAAGTTGGGGGTGACCAGGCCTACAGAGAAGAGCAGTTCAGGGGGACCCAGGCCTGCAGGGGAGGGCAGTTAGGTGCAATCAGGCTGGCAGGGGAGCAGTTAGGCATCAATCAGGCTGGCAGCGGAGTGGTTAGGGGGTGATCAGGTTGACAGGCAGAAGTGATTAGGGGCAATCAGGAAGGCAGGCAGGTGAGCAGTTGGGAGCCAGCAGCCCTGGACTGTGAGAGGGATGTCCGACTGCCCTTTTAGGCCCAATCCCAGTGGGTTTGGGCCTAAATGGGCAGTCAGACATCCCTCGAGGGGTCTCAGATTGAAGAGGGTGCAAGCTGGTCTGAGGGACACACACCCCTGCACATGAATTTTGTGCACCAGGCCTCTAGTTATTATTAGAATTGTTACTAGAGGCCTGGTGCACAAAATTTTTGCACGAGGCAGAGGAGGGCCCCTCAGCCCAGCCTGCACCCTCTCCAATACAGGACCCTTCAGGAGATGTTCGACTGCCAGTTTCGACCTGATCCCCAAAATCAGGCTGAAACCGGCAGTCAGACAGCCCTATCACAATCCAGGACTGCTGGCTCCTAACTGCTCACCTGCTTGCCTTCCTGATTGCCCCTAACTATCCCCCCACCAGCCTGATCACCCTTAACCACCTCTGCTTGCCAGCCTGATAGCCCCTAACTGCCCCCCCACCATCCCCGTTGCCCCTAACTGCCACCCCTATCAGTCTGATCACCCCTTAGTGCCCCCCCTGCTGGCCTGGTTGCCCCCAATTGCTCCTCCTGCTGGCCTGGTCACCCCTCATTGCCTCCCCAATAGCCTGGTTGCTCTCTACTGCCCCTCCCCCTGCTGGCCTGTTCACCCTTCACTGCCCTCTCTGCCAACTTGGATGCTCCACTCAGTCTGCTGGTCAGTCATTTGGTTGTTCCTTGCTAACCTCTCTGCCAGCCTGGTCACCCCTTGCAGCCTGCTGGTCAGTAGTTGGATCATCCCTCACTAACCCCCCTGTCAGCCTTCTTGTCCCACGTAGCCTGCTGTTCGGTTGTTACTGTGAGGGTGTTATGCCCAATTTGCATATTACCCTTGTATTAGTATAGATTATTCCAAGTGGTAAACGTAGGCCTCACTAAGATATCAAACAGCCTGCTATTCTCCTCTGGCTGATGCTTAGTAAAGAGAGCAAGGCATCAAAACATGTGATGGACCAGACGCTTCTCTGTGGAATGATGTTGTGACAGCCTGTTTGTGAGCAGACTTCCATGGTGAAGAAAATCGATGGGGAAATTGCCAGCATCTCCCCCTGACAAGTTGGAATGATTATTATAGTAAAAAAATTAATCTGATTTGCTAGATCCTAAGAAAAGCCTCTCGGTGTGGACCCACGCAGGGTTCCAGAGAGAAGCAAGACAAGATCCTTGGTTCTCATGCTGGGAAAGCAGGACATCTGAGCATGAAGCAGATATAAAGGTAAGTTAGATGAAAATATAGTGCAGAGCACACAGGACCCACAGGATGCTACGTGGCTCGCTGGTGCATGAGGGACAGAGAGAGTGGTGTGTGAAGATGAGGACAGAGGTGTTGTTAGGAACCAGGTCCGTGAAGCTGGAGGTGTAAGGAGACACAGTGAGTAACCAAGATGGCCACCTCGTTGGGTCCCTCAGAAGCAGAGGTCCAGGCTGGGCAAGGAGGAAGGGCGGAGGCAGGGGCTTCATTAACCTAGAACAGTCTTTCCCCATATCAACGCCCTCTTATGACTTCACAGATTCGCTCTGGCACTTGACAGATTCTAACATCTCCTAACGAACCCTTCAGGAAAGAGGACTCTGCTTTAGGAAATCATTTGTCTATTATGGAAAGTTGCCTTTTTGTATGTCCCAGACTTTCTCTCAGAGTGAATGGGGAACAGGAATGGACAGAGTATCGCGAAGAACACTGAACTCCAGAGGTCCTCACCTTTGATGGTGGACAAGTCACTGAAATTTGCCGGGTCTCGGTTTTCTCATTTGTAAAATGGGGTGAATTCTCAGTATGAGTCTCTGACTCAAAAGGAAACACTCCAGTGGGAGAGCTTTGTCAACTCCAGAGTTGTTACTGGCAAGTGAAAAAATGAAAGTTCTCTGGTGTAGCTCTCCGCTCACTAGTCCTTTGAGCCCCGTGTCCTCATCTGTAAGTGGAGGTAATGACAGCCCCTGCCCCGCAGGTCATTCTGCAGAGGAAACGAGGCAGGCATGGGGGTGCAGTTCCCCGTGGGTGCAGAACCCATGTTAGTTCCTCCTCTTCTCCCGGCGGTTCAAAGTTTAGTCATAAGGAAGGTTTGAAGCCAGGAAGGCAAAAGACCCATTATAAACACCCTAGTGACCGAGACCTCTAGAAAGGATCCAAGAATTAAAAAGTATGTGGTCACTTGTTCAGTCCAGTGATTCACAGATAGATATCTTTAAAGACATGGTTCTTTAGCAAATCGTGGTGCAGACAGCAACGTACTTTGATCTCTCCCGCCACTTTCTGGGCCTTTGATCTGGGCATATAAGGAGCAAGTGACCAAAGGTGTGGAGCCAGCAGAGAGGACCCTCTGGGGCTTGCCCACCTGTGCTTCAAAGGTGGCCCTCTGGTACAGCAGCTCATCCCTGAGGACGGGAGGCGATGCCAAGTGGTCCTGCAGCCTGGAGCTCCATGGGATGGGGTGACCAAGTGCTGTGAGTCCTGTGCCTCGCAGGCCAGAAACCCTGAGTTGTTTTCAGCCTCAGCACCGGCCAGCACTGTGCACTGGCTCAGGAAACCTCAGGTTATCCAGCACCGAAGCTTGGTTTGCCTTAATTGGCCATTTGCTTGGAGTCTTTGAGACTTTCTCTGCCTTTTGAGATCGTCTTGGTTCTACTCACCTGGTCCCATTTCCTCCTCCATCACTCAGCTGGGTGGGCTACGCAGTGTTTCACCCGCAGGTTTTTCTCTTCTCTCCTCACCACCCACAGGCAATTCCGCCCACCATCGTGACTTCCACCATCACACCACTCTGGTATTCAGATGTGTCTCTCCAATCCCCGCCCCTCTCCTGAGCTATATGCCCTAATCACCAATTGTCCACTACACAGGCTCCCTTGGATCTCCCACATACACCTCATATCTAAATACCCCAGACCACACGCAGGTTGGACTGCATTTAGGAGCCAGATTGCATGCTTCGCAGGATGGCATTTCAGGTGAACAGAGCGCAGTGAGTTGCCATGAAGCATACTCCTGGAGGTTCCATTGCCACTGGGAGATAAGTACAACACTATAGAATGAAATGCAAAATCTGTATTAAAAACTAAAGTGGAACTTAAGATTTTAAAGAACATGTGTCTGCAGGGTTTGTCTCAGACTAAGCCCTCAGTTTTGTTCTTCCCATAAAGGATTTGAGGTACCTGGAAGTAGAGCATAGGCATGCAAAGTCACCTATAGGAGAGAGAAGGAAGGGTTCCCAGCCAGCAGGCCTGGTTGTCACGGGCTGAATGTGTGCGTGGGGTTGGTCAGCAGTGGAGCCCCAGAAAAAGGAATGTATTACCATGCACTAACCAAGACAGGGGGTGCCTTGCTCAGCAGAATCCAGGCATGAGTAATGTGGAGATGGGGTGTGCAGATCTCCACACCATTTGACAAGAACATATAATAGTTAAGTTGTAGGCTGCAGGGAAAATTTTTAATTTTTCCTCTTAGTATTTGCTCATCTCCTTTTATTAGTAGCCCCCATTAATGTTTGAGATTCACCTTCCCTCATTCTAAGACCACGTCTTTTAGGTATGGTCTGATCTCCAACTTACTGGGTAGACCATGAGGTGAGCCTAGGTTAGTCAGCACGCTTCATTCCCCTCATTGCAGTGTGTGAATTTTAGAACTTTGCAGGTCCCCTGGAGAAGAGGCTGTGTTCTTACCTAGTTTTGGAGTTGTGCATGTGAGGCTGGTGCTTCTGCAGACACTTTGCCACCCTGTGGAGAGAATTTATCTGGGAATGGAGTCAACCAAGAGGAAGCAGGGGCAAGGAGATGGAAAGAGAGAAACTTACTCCCTTTAAGCTCCTGCATTAAGTCATGCCTGGGGTCAGCTCTACTGACTTCATCAGTTGTATGAACCAGTAGATCCCGTTTTGCTTAGGCCAGTTGGATTAGGTTTCTGTCACTTGCAACCATAAGAATTCTAATGGCACGTACAGATCAGCCCATCTAAGCCTGAGGGCAACTATACATTTGTTTCTTCTCACGTTCCTTGATTTCATTTCATTATTATCAAGCTGCCTTTTGATTACTGTTGATTTTCCAATTAGATCTTCCCAGGGAGAGTGAATGTACTGATCACATATGTTCATAGACTTTTTCAATTTAAATAAGAGGTTTTGAAAATGATGGTAAGGAAGTAAATGGGATTTCTGATTTGATAATTTGGTCATTAAAGAAGGTACAAATTGGTTTCTGGCTTACAAGATCGAGAGTCAGATTCTGGACAGTGGAAAAGTAACTAGAGTAGTAGCTGAAGGCTGTGGGCCTCTTCCCTTGAAGAACAGCTTGCATGGGTGTCAGAATCCTTTTACATCCTTGTCCTTCAAGAGTCATCTAACTTATCTCCTTTTTTCCCATTTCTTCAATGATTATTTACCAACCACTGGGTGCACTTAGAGAATAAAACTGATAAAAGGCAGCTTATATCCTAGCGAGGGGAGGAGACAACAGACAAGATAAGTACACAATACAAACAGTAATAAATATTTGGGGGGACTGGGATGTTTTAGACAGGGTGATCAGAGCAGCGACTCTTGACCAAAGACCTAAGGAGTGTGAGGAAATAGCTGAGCAGTCACCAGGTAAAAGCTCCCAGGAGAAGGAGCAGCCAGTGCCAAGGTCCTGGAGCAGGAGCTGACTTGGCAGGTCCAGAGAGGGCTAAACTACAGGGTATTAAGTTAAAGAGAAGGAGACTCAGGGCATGGGTGCACATGAAGTCAGAGTGAGGGTGTGTGAGGTGGGAGCATTTGAGGGCTCTGAGCAAAATAGCAGTATGATCTGACTCACATTTGGGCAGGATCCCTCTGGTTGCCCTATTGTGGATGGATTACAGGGGCTATGGGCAGAAGTAGGACACTAGTTGGGAGGTGGTAGTGGCCATAAGAAGAACAGAGGCTGGCAAGCAGAATTTGCTGACAGATTGAATCCAAGGTGATTTGGTTTTATGAATGCATGCATGTAGGTAAATATTCATGTATGCACGTGTGTATGTGTGTGCTTGTATGTTTCTTTTTAGCCTAAGTACCAATACATCAACTTTGTGCTACAGTGAATCCTTATTTTGTGGCATGCTCAGTTATTTGAGAGAGAGGGAGAGAGAGTGAAAGAGAGAGGGAGAAAGAGAGAGAGAGAGAAACAGAGAGAGAGAGAGAGAATCACATATGAATCTCCAAGTGAATGAAGAGCATGATTCCCCAGGAAAGGGCAGAAATGGTCTACCCCAGTATCTACCTCCAATGGTAGAAGAGCTTTAAGAAGCACTTAGTGTGACATCTTGGCACACAGTGAGAGCTTAAAAATGATGGTTGTTACTACTATTGACTGGCCTTCATGCCCAGAAGGCAGCCTCTTCTCTAGGAGATCTGCAAAGTTCCTTCACTAGGCTATGGGCTTCTTTAGGGAGAGTGCTTTTCTCATTTTTGTTTACCCCTGATCTGCGTGGGAGACATTCCCTGCAGGGAGAAAACTGCGTGATAAAATGGAAAGAACCATACAACTGGGATTGAGCAACTCTCCTTTGGGAACCCCACTGAAAGTGCTCAACAAGGAAAGGGGCCGTGTTTCCTGACTGGCTGGTGACTCAGGCAAGTGGTGCAGCTGTGGGGGGGAGCTCAGGACCAGTGTTTGGAGGGACAGACTCAAGGGAGATCTCAGGGCTCTGAGTGGGTGAACTGGGCATTGTATTAGGAGCATGAGTGTGTGATCTGCATTAGCATGGAGCAAAGCAGAAGCCAGCCTTCTGGAGGCAGTTGGCAGTGGCAATGGCCATGAAGAACATCCAGGTTGGCAGCCTGGTAGAATGAGGTGCACCAGGCACGAGTCATTAGCTAGTCATTATCCAGATAGTTGATAGAGGATAGGACAGAGACTGGAGGAGACTCTGATGACAAATGGAAACAGTGTAATCCAAAGGCCCTCTATCCCTTTGGAAAGTCTTAAGGAAATACAAGAAAGCGGAAGACTACGATCATGCAACAGGGTAGGTATAGACATTGATCTAGAGAACATACTACGAACTATTAAAGTGACCTTGCCTAGGATAGGATCTAGGGGACTTTTTGGTTTATAAATGTTGTCTCTATAGGACAGATCTGTTGATAACAACTAGTCCCCTCTGTTCTCTAGGGGTATTAGTAATGCTAAGGTACTTATTTTCTGGTTCCAAAGCTCTTTTTCATTGTCTTCTCTTTAGCTCTGTCTGTTGTTTGTTGATGTCCCATACTGACCCATGTTCCTTGTTGGCCTCTGCAGTTCAGTACTGTATTGGTTGCTCCTCTACATCAAAGCTTCTACAAGGATTGCTGTGTACTCTCACTCTGTCCCCAAATATTTGTAAAGATGAAGCTTCAATATGCAGGGTAGGGCAAAAGTAGGTTTATAATTGTGCATATATGAAACAGTTTATTATTATATTATTATTTATTGTAGTATTTTTGCATATGAGGAACTGTAAACCTACTTTTGCCATACTCTTTACATGGGCTTCTGACTCAATTCAATCACCTTAATCAATTGGCTTTTAAATTTTCTTTTTTTGTGTGTATGAAATCTATTGTCTTCTGATTACAAAAGAAATAACATGCTCATTGCAGAATGCAATTGATTTTCTAGAGCCGTTGTTTTAAATTTGCATTCACAGGGACTGCCCATTGGGCAATTTGGGAGATGCTAGAGGGGCATCTCCTGAATGCAAATGCATTCTGTGCAGCCTTTGCTGGTAAAGGGGCTTCTATTGAACCATGTGTTCACAGCTCAGTGCTGCCTGGACAACTTTCTCATTGTGCAAACATCCTGTTTCTATCATTGCTTTATCGTCCCTCCCTTTCAAACATGCTTTCAGCAACAACAGCTGGAATGAAAGGCACTCACTTACCAGGAATTATGGTCTTGCCGGGGCTTTGCTGCTTGCTTGTTTCATACTCTTCACTTGGACAGTTCCCATGTGATTTGAAGGGCTCCCTCATCCTATATAATAAAAGCCTAATATGCAGGACAGACCAGGCTGAGGGACCCCACTGCTGTACTATTCATGCACCAGGCCTCTAGTTTATGTATAATTTTGTAGTTCATCGTGTGCTAAATTTTGGGGTGCATTCTTTGGTTTTTGAGTATGTACAGCTATTACACTTATATTCATTTGGTCAGAGTGGGAGGAATTAGCTAACAAAACCCAGCTGCTTTTTCATGCTACACATTTTTCTGTACCCTTTCCTCCACCTGCACTCATTAAGTACTGTGGGCCATATACACAAAGATTACCTGTCCTCATAAATGCCAGGGGGAAGAGAATAACATTTATGGAGCATCCAGTCTGTGTCACTTATATCTTCTGTGACTCAAACCTCATTGCAACTTTGAGAAAAGTGCTGTCCCTATCTTATAGGTCTCCATGGTAGATGCATCAAGAAACTGAGACTCAGGGAATTAAGCACCTGCTCAAGAAGTTTGAGTTCAGTCACAACAGTTGCTGTGACTTTGGATACATTTTTCAATACTATTTCATGGCTAGAGCCAGAAAAATTGCAACTCAAGGAGAATAAGTTAAATTGCTTAATTGTTCATTGCAAAGACCAAGATGTTGATTTTCTGTCCAGTTTTTTTTTTCCAGCTCTTTTTCAAATCTACTTTTTCCTCATAAACAACCCGCCAGGCAGGTGCCCAGGGATTGACATATGGCTGGGAGCAGATTGGTGTGAACACAGACAGCAAAACCCAAGGAAAACCTACTAGCTTGGCTGATGGGGTGACAGCTTGGTAATGGGACTCTGAGAGTGTATATATGAATTAAGCACCTCTCATTTCCTTTACTGCAAAAACATCCATTAAGCTTGAGTAATCCATGGGTTTCCCCCATTTTCAGGCAGAAGAAAATCAGCACAAATTGTCTTGAGTGATTTTTTCCTAAGCTTTGATCATTAATTGTCTTCAGCTCTTTTCTGCCATCCCCACCTAAAAATCACACACACAAATAAACACAGAACAACAACAAAAAACCCTTCCCCCATCCTTGCCCTTCCTGCCCCGCCCCCCGCCCCCACATACACACTGCCATTTCTGGAACCCACTATAAACATTAACTAGGCAATTTGTTTGGTCTTGAGTACACTGAAAATGTGCATTCAATGTTTTGAAGGCTGATTCTATGGGGAAAGTGCCAGTCGGTTCTCCTTAAGGCTGGTGGAGGCTTACTCAGAGCCCTTTTGGGCAGGTTGGCCAAGCTGATTGGCTTTGAAATCACAGTCTGGTCCCTAGCTGGTGCTGCCCTGCACTTGAACAAACAGATGTGTATCTGCAGGCATCTCCATCTGACACCAGCCAGAGAAAGCCGCATTTGTCTTTAAAAGGAACCCCCTACCCCATACTCTCTTTTTGAAATGATATTAGAAATTCTGTGCTGCAAGACTCGGTATCAGCAAGTGTCTTCCCCACATCTCAGACCCTATTCCAATGGTCTGGGGAATTCTGGACCCACCTGATAGGACCTGGGCTCCCTGAGACAGCAGACCTCCAGAGATCACCTTGCTCCTGTGCTTCCAGCATCCACCCACACCTTCCAGCAAAACATCTCAGCTTTTCATGACACTGGAGTGGCCCTCTACCAGGCACTTTCATTTGGTTCCCACCACAGCTCCATTGGGTAAAGTTAGATGGAACCTATGAAACCCCTGATATGCTACTGCTCTTGTCCTGGAAAAGACAATTTCAGGTAGTGTTAGTCTTATTTTCCAAAAGTGGTTTCCTTTTTTTTTTCCAGTAGGCAGAAGATTCAGAGTCTCAACCCAGAGTTGATTCTATATCCGCCACCCTTTAAGTTTCTTTTTTAAGTTATAAAACATTTTAATTACAAACAGTAGATATCATATTTTATACAGAATTGAAGCCTTCCTTAATTTCCTTCCCTCTCTCCCCAGAGAGATGCACCATCTGACTGTGGTATTTATCACCCCCACGTGTGATTTACACTTTCTTGTCATGTAAATGTACCCATCAATGTGTGACGGCAGGGTTTTACATTTTCAAGTTTTATTTAATTGATATTAGAGTATGGTTTGCTTTTCTTTTTTTCCTTCTGTGACTTTCTTTTTCATGTGTCAGGCATCTACCCATGATGCTATAAGTGTATTTATTATAGCTGCAGAATACTATTTCATTATTTGATAAGCCACAATTTATTTCTGTTTTCTGGTTAGTGTGCAATCTGTTTTTTTCTCGTTTTCCACCACTACCCACAGTCCTGCAGTGAACATTTTATAAGTGTCTCTTTGTGTGTACACTTCAGAATTTCTCTAGGAGTGGATTTCTGGGTCAAAGAGCATGCACATCTTTAATTCCATTGATCATTTCTGAATTGCATGCCAACAATGGCTGTGCCAATCCACACTCCCACTAGCCTGCTCATTAATGCATGGTATTGTTAGACTTTTACATGTTGCTGATATGATGGTGCAAAATGTTATCTCTTTGTTGTTTCTCCATTTCCTTTTCTCCTTTTTAAAAATAACCTCAGAAAAAGAGAAGCCACACTTGCAAAGATGATCTCTGACTGTGCTAATTTGTTTTCTTAGGGGAGGGAAGGAGCAGTTTCGGGCATGGGTTGTTTTGCTCTGTACCTTGGACACCTGAGATTCATAGCACCTAGCACTGCTGATCATCCTTCCTTTGCTTGAAGAATTTCCCATATTATGAGTCCTGCCTCTCTAGAATGAAGCCATAACCCGATTCACTAGCATCCTAAGGAACCAGATTTTACACAGGGCTTCCAATCTATCAATCAGACATCCTATATAATAAAAGGCTAATATGCAAATCGACTGAATAGTGGAATGACTGGTTACTATGACGCACACTGACCACCAGGGGACAGATGCTCAAAAACATGAGCTGCCCCCTAGTGGTTAGTGCACTCCCAGAGGGGGAGCACCAGGCTCATGGCTGGCTCATTAGCTGGGCTCACAACTGGCGAGTGCAATGGTGGTAACGGGAGCTTCTCCTGCCTTGGTGGCAGCACTAAGCCATCAGTGGGACATCCCCCAAGGGCTCCTGTACTGCGAGAGGGTGCAAGCTGGGCTGAGCGATCCGTCTAAGGACACGAATCTCATGTATCAGGCCTCTAGTACCCATATAAATACAAATTTGGAATTTGAAGAAGGAGGTGCTGAGTGGAATCTAGTTGGGTAAAATAATAGAGACATCCTAGTTTTGGAAGCTACAGTGGTAGAGCTCTCAATGGTAGCACCCTACAGGTGAGCTTAACCTGGAAACTGCTGAGATGGGATTTCCACGGGAGCAGTTGAGGGGCAATTGCACACTCTCCCAGAATGCAAGTTTAATTCTCTGACCCTCTTACATATTCCCTGAGATAGCCTTTATTAAATTCCTTTGCTTCTCAAACTTGCAGAAGTACATACAGTTTGTGATTAAAAACCCCATCATCAGCCTGGCCGGCTGAACCTACAAACCAGGAGGTTACAGTTTAATTCTCATCACGGCACATGCCCAGGGTTGCAGGCTCAGTCCCAGTGTGGG
Source organism: Lasiurus cinereus (assembly GCA_011751065.1). Taxonomy (NCBI): domain Eukaryota; kingdom Metazoa; phylum Chordata; class Mammalia; order Chiroptera; family Vespertilionidae; genus Lasiurus; species Lasiurus cinereus. The sequence continues at coordinate 19,548,085 of JAAGEH010000076.1, read as the reverse complement.
GAGAGCAGGAGGTAGCTGATGGATTCTCTCTTATTGATGTTTCTATCTCTCTCTCTTCCTCTTCCTTCCTCTCTGAAATCAATAAAATATCTATCTATAATAATAAAGGCATAATATGGAAATAGACCAAATGGCCATTTGGACAACCTTCCAGATGGCTGTGGGATTGAGGCAGCCATTGTGACTGCAAAGGCCTACTCTTGCATGGATTTTGTGCATCATGCCTCTAGTATATAGATAAGAGCCTAAGCTATGGTTACAACTGCTAGGACCGGAATGACTGGTCAACCAGTCACTATGATGTGCACTGACCACCAGAGGGCAGACACTTAATGCAGGAGCTGCCCCATGATGGTCAGTGCATTCCCCTAGCCAAACTCCCACAGTCCCTCCGCCCAGCTGGCCAGGCCCAATGGGCCTTGATTGCCCTGATTGGGTCAGTGGCCAACCTCCAGTGGCCCCTTCCCCTGGCCAGCCCAATAGCCAGCCAGGCCTAGAGACCCCACCCATGCGTCAATTCATGCACCCGGCTTCTAGTATATATATTCTTTAAAAAGAATCCCATTGTCATGCTCACTTTTTGAGGTCTTAACTATTTGCTAGTGCTTCATCTGCTTATTGGCATCCATCTCTCAAGCACTCTACAAAGCCAGCTTATTAGTCCTATTTTAGAGATGAGAATACCAGGGAATGGGAGAGTAACTTACCAAGAGCAAGTGGTAGAGCTGGGGTTCAAACCCAATATTGACGGACTGCAGAACCCATTGGTGGAAGCTCATCTCCTCCCACCACAGTTTGCTTTTATTTTTTTCTTCCTAGCACTCACACAAGCTGGAATGATCTCATTTATATGTTTACTTATATTCTACCTCTTTCAACAGACATAGTTTCTTAAAGAGCAGGGACCAGTCCTTGTTCATTGTATGTCTAGCCTTGAAATCACAGTTAGATAGTAGGCACTCATAAATATCTGTTGCGTGAATAAATGAACTGAACCATCCTACCATGGATTTCTTTAGGGAAAATAATCCTACCTGCATTTCTACTGAGCTCAAAATATTTTCAATACTTTCTTGCATGTGTTCTTTCATTATATAGTAACAGACATATGCCTTATGTCTATTAGAGCTTGAATCTAATGCCTGCTTTCCTTTTCTTTCTGGATATTTTAAGACCTTCCAATATCTATTCAAATGTGCTGCAATGCCTATGCCCTGAGACTGTTTCCCCACAGCCAAGATGGTCCCAGGGTGTCTCGTGCCAAATGGAAGGAATAGAGCTAGAGAGTTGCTGCTGTTGACAGATGTTCTATGCATCTCTTCTCCAGCCCCACTATGAACCAGATCTCAGCCCTTGTGTTTGAATGAGTTGATGGAGCCAAGATATTCTCAGCTTTTCACCTGTGAGAGGCTTGAGGCCAAATGGCCCCCCATGAATATGTCAAGCATCTGGAAGGTGCCAGCCATTCTGTTTATGACCCCCTTCATTTCACTCATTACCCTTTCTCATAGACTCTCTATGCCATGTTCTTTTGGGCTAATGTTCCATGACCACTAGCTTACAAATAACTATGACTGAGCATCATTATTCCATGGCCAATGCCTCCTCCAACCAATTCCTTGAAGATGGTTTGAATTGTTTCTTCTCTCTTCCTCTTTTGTCATTTCTTGCTCACTCTTAAGGGCCAGAGTGGAGAATTGTGATTATTAACAGAATTTTAAGACTCAGCTCTGCTTCCCCCTCCTAAATCCACTCAAACAGTTAATTCCTGACAGCAGAGCACTTAATGGATAGAGAGAACTTTGGGGAAAAGGAATTATGAAAGGAAAAGAAATCTGGACTAAAACATTAATGATTTAGTTTCCCCTAGACTGTTATATGGTAAAACTACGTGAGAACATAAAGAGTGTGTGCTTTTAGGGGTATCCATGCCTAATTGAATCCCAGTTATTCTGCTTACTGTCTATATGACCTTGGGTAAGTTACCTACCCTTGACCTCTCTGAAACTCGGTTTCTTCATCTGTATACAAGTCTTATGGAATTGTGCAGTTTATATATTATGTATGTAAGTCACTCAAAGATCAGGCACTTAGCAAAGCCAGGTGAGGTCTGACTTGGAGCACTCTCCATTCCTAGCTCTCTGTCTGCCCAATACAGACAGAGAGACACACACAGACACACACATAGGCACAGACACACACCCAGACACACATACATAGGCAGACACATATACCATTCTCCCATATATATACACTTCTCCCCACACCACGCACACATATACACATACATATCATACCCACATACATATCATATATATTATACCCACACACCCAGACACATATACACACATATACCCTTCTCCTTATATATATGCATTCCTTCCACACACCTACCACATGATACACACTACAATACATACCATATACCATACTCATATACACAACACATACAAACACACTATTGCATCCCACAGGGATACATACACACACATTTTCCCCAACATTCATGCCCCCCACATATAGCCCTACCCCTATATACATACACCACATACACACATATCCAGGTGAGTTTCCCCATCTACTCAGCTGATTTGGTGAAAAAGGAGACTCTGTGCTATGATCTGAACACCGTAAGGCTATTTGACTTCACTGAAGAAGAAAGGATGCAGTTTACTTCTCTGAGAGGTTCAAGGAAGTAAATGGGGGAAAGAACAAAGTAACTATTCAGGGAAGAGTTTCAAAAACCTAGTAAAAACCCCACCAACTCTGCTATTTGGTTCCAGTTCTGCCCAAAAGGTCTTGGAGAACAGCAGGCCCAAGCTACTGCCTAAAAAAGCCAGGGTTGGGGTGATGATTTGCCTGCTCCTTCACAGGTAAGTTCAGTTGGCTTCTTGTTTTACTCAGATAGGCTTGCTGGAAAAGACAAGAACCTTCAGAGCAACATCACCTTCAGATTGTATGGGGTGTTATATTCCAAATGCCTTGAATGTTGTTGTGTGATTATGGAGCAACCCTTGGGATGTGTCACAGCTGACAGCCATCTGCTCTTGCCAAGCCCTATGAGCTTTGGCAAAATAGTAACTCGTTTAGATTCACGTTGAATTATGGCTTGGGGCTGCAGTCACCAACCAGGCAATGTGAAAAACATACACATTCCACTTATTGGCGTGTTTTGTATTACATATTATGATCTTTGCAGGGAAGGGAGGCAGGGAACAGGTTGAACAGATGCGTTTCAAGAAGGGAATTAAATTTCCTGAGCACTAGGAAGTTCAGCCCCAACACATATTCTCTTAAAACATCCACATGAAGTGGGTGTTGTTTTTCTCTCCATTTTATGGATGACAAAACTGCCTTAGGTCAGTAACCTGCTCAGGGCAACACTACTAATCAATCAGTGGTAGAGTCAGAATTCACCCTAGGTAGCTCATCCAATATATTGCCAGGGGCAAGGTCAAAGGCATACTATCAGGAGGAATTAACCTTCCTCATATGTTTTCTATAAGAATAATTAATGTTAAATTATAGTTTGTGTCGGAAAAACATGCTTGCTTCTTAGGCAAACCAGTGAGAATCAACTGTGCCTCTCACAGGTGGGAATGACCTGGGGTCTGGCTCTCATCTCTGCTCTCACTCTCAAGCACTCAAATGATTCTTAGTGAGATTATTGGCATTTGGGATAGAAAAAGCCTGTCCTGATTTACTGTTGGATGTGTTAGCATCCCTGCCCCCAAGGACTAAATGCCCACAGTGTGCCCAGTCATTGTAACTGAAACAAGTGTCCCCTCCCCATGTCTCAATCCTCCCACCCTGCTTAAGAGCCAAAGAGAGAGCATTTTGAGGATGGCTGAGATGCTAGAGTTCTAGGGGGCAGCACCTCCTCCTGTGGGAGGGGTGGAGTTTCCACGGTACAGAGGAGGAGGAGAAGGCTGGCCTGGGGACCTGAAGGAGTGGGCTGCGTGGAGGGGGGTAGGGATGAAAAAGGGAAGAGACCGAGGTCTGGAGCAAAGGGTCTTCATGAAAGATCAAGTGTGCACAGGCTCTCCTTTATAAGCTAAAGGAGCCTCTGCTTTCCCTCGGCCTGCTGCTTTCTGAGATTGCAGGCTGCCCTGGGCTCGAACTGGAGAAGGTTGAGTGAGTGAAAAGCATTCTGGAAAGGGGCCACAGGCGCCACGCCGTCTTGCAGTGGCTCCAGCAAAGAAGGAATGAGCAAACCACCTTCATCTCATGGTAGGATTACCTCTCAAGAGACTGATCATCTTGCTGTGGCCCAGGGACCCCTCTAAGGGACAGGAGCATTGTAGGCATGGCTCAGGGATTTTAGGAGGTTGCCCCAATTGGGAGGCCATTTCAGATGGAAAGTCCTATTGAACACTGAGTTATATAGGACTTTCAGGCTAATCTCAACACAGTTGCCGGAGTGATCCTATCTATAATAATAAAAAGATAATATGCTAATCAGACGTTTTTGGGATGTCCTTCCTGACAAAGCCAGGGCCAGAGGGAAGCCAGACAGGTCCTGTGTACCCTTGGACCATGAGGAGGAAAGCAGCCTGGGTCCCAGGTGCTGGAGGGAATCCTGTGCTGGCAGCAGGGGAAGTAAGGCCTACTCTTGCATGAGTTTTCGTGCATCGGGCCTCTAGTTAAAAGATAATTCTGCTCAAAACCCTCCAATGGTTCCCCATTTCACTCAAAAGTAAAAAACAGTTCTCACAATTGCACCCAATGTTCTCCACATTTTGTCAATGATTACTTCTCTGACCTTACTTCCTTATACCAATGGTCGGCAAACTCATTAGTCAACAGAGCCAAATATCAACAGTACAATGATTGAAATTTCTTTTGAGAGCCAAATTTTTAAAACTTAACCTTCTTCTGATGCCACTTCTTCTAAATAGACTTGCCCAGGCCATGGTATTTTGTGGAAGAGCCACACTCAAGGGGCCAAAGAGCCGCCTGTGGCTCTCGAGCTGCAGTTTGCCGACCATGGCCTTATACTGTCCCCTCTAATCCACTCTGCTTCAGCCACATTCCTCTCCCTGGAACAGCCTCAGGGCCTTTGCGCTGGCTGTTCCTCTGCCTGGGATGCTCTTCCTCTACACACCTGCATGGCTCTCCCTCACCTTTTTAAACTCGGCTGAAATGTCACCTTTTCAGGGAGGACCATGCTGACCACTCTTTCAAGTAGCACACAGTCCGTCCCTGGTCCCTAATCATTCTTATCCTTCTTATCTCACTGACATTTTTTCCATGGCAGCTGCCTTCAAAAATCTAACATATTATTGGAAGATGTATTTGTCTCTGTCCCCTCCCAGGGACACGATGTCCATCAGAGCAGAGGTTTTGTCTGGCTTGTTCACTGATGTATGTAGTGCCTAGAACAGGGCCAGTGGGAGCTTAATCAATATTATTGAATGAAATGCTTCTCTTAAGTTGGAATTCCTCTGTAGAACGGGGCTCAAGGGATGGAATTGAAAGCTTTTCGATGCTTCTCATGTTCACACTTGCTGGTCCTTCTTTCAATGTGCATGCTTTCAGTTTGATCCTCGTACAGCCACAATCCACGAGAATCTAGATGCCCTCTGCATAACCTTGACTGCTGGCTCTGCTTTGCCGATGGAGTTGCACTGACCCCGTGAGCCACCCTTTGGAGCTCACCTTAGCCAGGTTACACAGTTGCTCTGTGGAACTCTGCAGTGGTCTCTCCCAGCCTGCATTCTCTGGGCTTCCTGGTCTCCTGCCCAAGCGGCTACTTGATAGTCCATGAAACAGAATTCACACTCCCCCACAGGCGCCCCCTCTCTCCCCCTCACCCTCCCCACCTGCCCTGCCCCATCCTTGAATGGGCATTCTCAGTGCACACTCCTAGCTCTCCTAGAATCTGTCTTTGTTTTTTTCTTGAGCCAGAAGTCTGGGAGCTGAGAGGCAGGCAGAGGTGGATGAAAGGCAAGGCATGCAGCTACAAACTCCTAGACAAGAGAGTTAAAAGATTTCTTCCAGGCGGGGGATGAGATGCTTTGTGTTACTCTAATGAAAATGACACAGAAGGGCCAGAGTGAAGACAAGAAAATAATTCAGAAATTCCATAAGTTAGCATTGATCAGCAAGTTCAGAATCCTTTAACATTCTAATGAGCTTTCGGCATTTGTGCTGTTTGCTGGGCTTAAAGAAGCACACAAAAAACAAAGAACAAGAATTGGTTTTAGGTAGGGCGATGATATCTAATGCATCTATTTTCCTCGCCATGTTCAGTTTTCATTTCATTCTGAGATCCCACTAAACTCAGGAGGTTGCCTTTAGGTTTTCAACACTGCAGGGGATGATATAAATCTAAATAATAATAAAAAGCCACTGCTTTTATTAGACTTTTATTTTATAAGTTGATGGAAACATTTCATATAGGATTAGGTTTTGTAACCCAATCTTGGTACTTGCTGAATCCCAGAGGGGCTGTTTCACTACCTGGGAGTTCCTGGCGTTTGCATTATTTCTCCAAGGCAGAAGGAGAAAATGCTTTCAGTGAGGCAGAATAGTGTTTTATTTGAAAGAATTCTGTTTAAGGTACACACACACACACACACACACGCACACACTATAGGTTTATAGGTTATTTCTCTCTCTCAAGCTATATTATAAAATTATAGAGTTTTGGAATTCAAAGGACTGTTCTAACACTGGCATGTTACATATGAGCAAGCTCCTGCCCAGACAGGTTAAGTACCTCATCCAAGGTCATCGGCATCTGGTGGAAGAGACCAGACTACAATTCAGGTTTCCTGACTCAAGTCTAATTTTCTTTCTGCCACACCACATTGCCTCCAAAATAAGATAATGTCTATGAAATCATTTTGAAAACTGGAATCCATTATACAAGTATTGGGTGGGTAGAGGGAGCATGATAATGAGTTTCTTTCTTCAGAGACAGGCCTGAGGAGCTCAGATCTTTTTCCAAATGAAGTAAATTCACTTTACGTGAATCACATGTCAGATTTCTAAATAGGGTCCTGGGAATGGCCTCCAGCAAATGAGCATCAGAGAGGTCAAACCAATGCATTCTTCATTCCAGCACAATATTCAGTATCCCCTTTTAGCTTCCTTCTCACCCTATCTACCTCCCTCTAGTGTCCATTTTTAGTTATTGCATGTATGCCAATAGGCTATATACACTCATTACAAAATGGTATGTATTATTTATTAAAATCTGGCCTATTTTTTAATATCAGCAACTTTTATCAAGAGCAAATTAGAATGTTTTTATATCAACAGGAATAATTGGCTAATATAAAGGCTTGGATACTATTTTTAAAAGTCTTTAAAATAGTTTTATGATTAGAATGAGGACATATTTGAAGTTTGGTTATTAAATTGTTATTAATAGATTAAATCATATAAAATTCTTATAATTAATTTAAATGTTTTAATTATGAGGAAACATTAATTTTTCAAGGTAAAAGGACAATTAAATTAAATAACATGATTTATTAAAAGCATTAATTACTACTTTAACTACTTGGAATACTGAGAATAACTAAATATTATTGCAAATGACTTGAGGGAGTAAATTTTTATTTTGGTGCTACTAATCGATTAATTCACTAAATTATTACAATAATGGTAAGTAATTTTTTAATAGCCTTATGTTGTATATACATCCCCCAAAATGTAACACACCTTTGAGTAATTATAACGGCAGTGTTCATTAAAATACATTTCATTTTCAAAATCGAGCTAGCAGTCCTTGTTCATTACAGTTTCTACTTTTATCCTTGAAAGAAGCTTGTCCACCATTTCAGTATTCTAACCTGACCCCTTGTTAGTGTGTGAAATATTGGCAAGAATGCTCACAACTCACTGGAAGGAAATTCTTTGGTAGCCTTGCCTAAAGGCTCTGGATCCAGGAAGACGAATAGGTTGCTAACCAAGTCTATAAATCCAGACCCCATTTTCTGACTTTGAAAAAGTCCATGCAAAAGTCTGAGTGATGTTCACAAATAAGAGCCTACATGCCACCATGCCCCCAGCTCCTGTGTCAGTCTGTGACGAATCGGCCAGCGTGCAGGTGAGAAGCGGGACTGGGCCTCTCTCCTGCACCGGGCACGCCAGCAGGCAGGAACGGCAGGCTGTCTGACCGGGAGGCCCCGGAGGAGGGTGGGCTGACGGCTGGCCAGCTGCCCGCGCAGGGCTGTGGCCACAGAACAGGAGACGCTGTGGTGGACCAAATCTCTGACTGCACAGAGGCGGCGGGAATCGAGCTGCTCACAGACTGAGTGTAGAGGACAAGGAACAGGTAATGCGGGTCAGAAACTACGAAGTCGCCGCAGATGTGGCAGGCAGATGGCATGTCAGGCACCCAACCTGGCAGAGCAGTCCTGTGCACACCTGGGGAGGCTGCACCCCGAGTGTCTGCTGTACACTAACCACACGCAAGCAGCGCAGGGTTCTGGAGAAGCGCAACCTCCGGAAATGGAGCCAGTGCGGGCAGCCAGGCAGAGCAGTGCGGGGCAGTGTGGGGCTCTCGGGCAGAAATGGTCACGGGAGGATGAGGCAGTGCCAGCCGGAGACCTGCACTCACTGGGATGGGATGAGTATCTCGCCGATGGAGACTTTTCTCCCCTTTTACCAACATGAGAAGAGAGGGAGGGCTGAATTAGTGGTAGAAGCAGATACTTTTGCTGGGAGCCTTTTAAAAAGACACAGGTGTATTCAACGTGATGAATAGCAAAGCTATCATTCATAATTGAAGGGCAGATAAAGAGCTTCACAGATAAAAAAAAAAAAGAGCTAAAGGAGTTCATCAATTCCAAACCAGTATTATATGAAATGCTGAAAGCTACTCTTTTAGAAGAGGAAGAAGAAAAAGGTAAAAGACAAAAAATTGTGAACAACAAAAAGACACAGATGTGTGGTGGCTCCTGGTGTCACCCGGGATTTACTGCAATAAATGGGTCAGGTGTAAAAAGAAAAAAAAAAAAAGGCTGTTAATGGATGCTGAAGAGCTGAGAAAACGTTGGGTAAGCTCTAAGCAGCTCAGCATGGGTTGTGCGATCCATTCTAAGATATGGAATGACTGAAATCACTGCTCAGCCAGTGTCTTGCCTGGGATGCCTCTGAGGAACCCTAAAAAAAAATCTTTGGGGGGCCTGGGGATGGCTTTAGACTCACCCTCCACTTCCATCAGCACATGGTGTTCCAAGAAACAGGTCAGCAAGAAAGTCCAGGCTGAGAATTGATGTGCGGGAGATGCCTAGCTCAGAGGAATTTTGTGATTTTGCGGGTCCAGTATTTCAGCCGTAAGCGTCTTTGCCATAGACAACTTTGCCACAAGCAATTTCACCACCTAACTAATTGGCCATAGGCAGTTTTGCCTAAAAAGGAGAAAATCATAACTTCATTGCAAAATACAAAAGATTTGAATACATTTAAATTGTGTATCGATTCATAGCAATGCTACTGAAATAACTGAATTTATTTTGGGGTTGTACTTAAGCACTTTTCGTTGAAGTCTTCTGTTACATAGTATTATGCATTGTTTTTCTTGTTGATGCATTTCCTTGTTCAGTGTCACGCTTTTTCTTTCTTGCTAAAATTTCTTCCTTCATTAAGAGGCGTGCGGGTTTCCCAGTGCCAAGATGCTAAGATGTAACAGCTTTCCATTGCGGTGCGGAAGCCTCTGCCCTGTTTTCTCTCGACGCGTTGTCACATGGCCATTGATAAACGATCCTAAGGTCTATGGGAAATGTGGGCTAAGATTTATATCATATAAAAATGGAAGCACTTCATCAATGGAGAAATGAAACCAAACTGTCAACCAGTTATTTTATCTTTTTTACAGCAATTGATTCATCGATGGAGAAATGAAAGCAAATAAGAATAACCCCAAACTGTTATTTTATATTTCTTATGGCAGTCAATTCGTCAATGGAAAAATGAAACCAAGCAACCCACCAACCAAACAGAAACCCAAACTATCAAACAGTTATTTTATTTATTTATTTTATAGCAAGTGCTTGTGGCAACAAACACGCTACAGCAGTAACCCGGAACTGTGATTTTGGAGCAAAGTAGATAATCTCATCTCCTTTGCATGAAGGCCGTGGCCCCCGGGGCAACCCCAAAGCAGAGAGGGATGTGAGGCCCGGCCAGTTCACTGTGCAAGTCTTTGGCAGGGCAATAAATCCGTCTGGCTGAAAAAATTGTTGACTGATAGCACCAAGCCAAGCAAGTCGGGCCTTAATAGACTGATGCTGGTTGGCTGCTTCCTTTCTTGAATTTGGTTCTGTTCACAAAATACTGATTTAAGGCACTGCTGACTTTCCAAACTCCTCTCACACCTGCGTGAAGAGGTGGTGTAACCTTGGCTTGAAGCAGGAAAGGCAAAGAGAATGAGGCGGGAGGCAGTGCGGATTTACTTCCAGGCCCCAGGCAATGTCCTCTTGAGGTGGGTGTTTCTGGAATACTCAGGTGGCCTGGGGCTTTACTGATAGAGACCTGCATTTAAACTGGCCTCAGCTGGGGGTGTCATCAGAGTAGAAGGCATGGTTCTTGCCTTCCTGGAGCATGTAGTCAACTAACAAATCAACAACAAACCATATCAGAAATATCTAGAAATGTTTCCTTTAATTGGCGTAAGAAAGACAGTACAGAAAGGACTGAGGATGGGAAGAGGAGATGCCAGGAAGAGAAGTAGACTTATCTGGGCTGGGCCCCTGGGGTGGGTTGGTGGGAGCTTAGGTTTATGTTTTGTTTTGTTAATCCTCATCCCAGGATATATTTTTCTCCATTGATTTTCAGAGAGAATGGAAAGGAGGGTGGGGGTGAGAGAGAGAGAGAAAGAGAGAGAGAGAGAGAACCCCTACCGGTGCCAGAGACCAAATCTGCAACCCAGGTACGTGCCCTTGACTGGGAATCAAACCCCTGACCCTTGGGTGTGCAGACTGATGCTCTAACCACTTAGAACACTGGTCAGGGTGTGGCTTAGGTTTTAGAAATGGAAAGAGAGGCTGGCGACATGGTAACACCCCAGACGGTGATGCTTCCGAACAAAATGAGCCAAAAAGGTACAGGGCTGCCCTGAAGAAGGAGAAAGAAAAGGAATGTCGGCAGGAACTTGCTTGATGGAGAGACTCAGGACTCTCACAGAAGGAGAAAGCTTTTATTGAACAACAATAAGAGAAGCTGCTGGAGATAGAGAGGCAACAATTACATGAGGAATGGTGACTGTGGCAGCGGAGGCACAAGAAGAATTCAGAATGAAGAAGGAAAAGGAAGAGGCAGCTAGAAAACAGCAGGAAGAACAAGAAAGCTAAAAGGAGAATGAAAATGGTAGAGAAAGAGAAGAGGAGCTGAAGCTATAGGAAGAAAGAGAGAGAAGACTGGCGCAGGTTGAAAATGAGGTGGAAAATAAAGCATAACCCAGAACCACCCACAAGACTGATGAATGATGGAGAAAGGTGAAACTAAGTGTCTATTCTACAGTAAAATGGGAGCTTGGAGATTTGAAGATAGGTGTTCACGTAAACAGTTTCCCAACATCAAACCTCACCCTTCTTATCAGAAGCATGTTTACAGTGTTTGAATGGAGCAGTGCTGAAGGGATGACTGTGACCCAGATGCCAGCCTGGAGGGCAGCGAGGAAGAGACCTACCCTTGAAGACATGCTCCCCCAGGTCCATAAGGTGATCCAGTTCAAGATTAGCTGCAACGTGAAACCTCATCTGAGGGGCAATGTATATGTTCAGTTTAATGGGTGATGGTATACAGCATGGCAGCTCCTGCAAATTTCTTGCCCTGTGACCCCATGGAGAATGGCAATGTGTGATTTGTATGAAATACAGCAATGCCCAATGCAGGGTTCTTGTTCCAACATTACAAAGGGTTCAGCAAGAGAAAGGCTGTGCATAGATTAAATAAGAGTCCAGAGACAAAAGATAATTTTGAAAGGCAGTGGGGGTCAGAGGACCTCCAACTAAAGGAGCTAAAGTTCTTGTCTCAGGACCCTTGCTTTTTATTAATACAATTTGTCCTAAGGCAAGGTGGAGATAATACACTTCAAAGGGTAGGGTACAGAAGCATTGTCAGATTGGGGGATAGCCTATGGCTGTTTAGGTGTTTGGCCAATAGGAGGCAATAACATGTAGATTAAGAAGTCCTGAGCTGCCTGGCAGAAAACAATCATCCTATTCCGGTTTGGGGGAAGTGCCTTTCAGTCATTCCAATAGGTGATTCCATATGTGACTCAGCCCTGGTTGAGTCCCCAAGTTTCATCAACTTTTTGATGAAACTCTTGCAAGTATGACATGCTGGAATTGGCTTCCAGCAGCTCAAGAGCTCCCATATGGAGGTTGTTTCATAAATGGTGGAGGGAAGGTAATGTGTCATGCAAGCATGCATGTGGCAATCTCCTGGGTATTTGCAATTTCTGGCTATCAACCTGAGCTATACATGCCAGGAAAACTCTGTGGATACTAGGCAACCCTGCTGTCCTACACAAAAACTTATTGGGATGGGAGAGGGCTAAATACCGCTCATTCTTTGGCTCCCATGGAAGCAAAACCAGTGCAAATTAATGTCTCAGTAGGTTATTCTGCACTTATCTGTTTGCACTTGGGTTTGGTAAAATGGTTTCTACCTGCATCTACCTAGTCATACAGAGGCAGACATACTTGGGAGAGAAGAGATCAGGGTCCTGAGAGTGCCCTTGTTGTTAGTCTCATTCTCTTCTCTCTCTCTCTCTCTCTCTCTCTCTCTCTCTCTCTCTCACACACACACACACACACACACACACACACACACACAAGGATAGAAAGATAGCTCTCTAGATCTGAGAGTATGGGCTGACTTCAACCAGAAAATGGCAACAGGTCCCCTGAGAGGAAATCTGTCAAGGGCAGAGGTTGAGGCTTTACTGGCTGAGCCTGGAACTGTGGCATGTCCTATGGTAGATTTAGCAGGTGGTCCACAATATGTTAGCTGGCATGTGGTGAAGAAAACCCCGTCCACATCTGATGGGTTGGAGTGGCCCTGTTCAGTGACTAGAGTCTGTCATAGATAATATGATCACAGATGTGGGAGTGGAAGGAGCTATGCTTTGACCCTTAGTAGTATCTTATGCAGTCTGAAGGCAGTGGTAGAGTCTAGACTGGAGCTAGGCAGCTAGGCAAGCCCCATTTGAATCATTGTGACCTTGAACACTGCTTCTGTCTCCACAGGCCCCTCCCTGTCTTGCTAGACAGGGGTGGGTGCCTGAGTAACTGAGTCCCTGAGGAAGAGCTGATAGGGGCAGCTTCAAGGGGCTCCTCTGGGATCTTGGCTCCCTAACAGGCTGCAGTAGGGTGAAGGACCTTAAAAAAACAGGCAAAGACTGGGGATCCTTATAGGAAATTGTGTGGAGATCAAAGCTGCTGGGCTTTGAGACACTCATACAATTACTTATTTGCAATCGTTGCCTCTAAATACCAAGTAGATCTGATACATTCTCAGTGTCACTGAGTTATCAACAGCTCCTCACCACCCTGGTGAAGGCACTTGGGCCCGTAGCATGTTCTAACAGCTCATGACACTTGTATCTCCAGGGGGCTTCCTCCTAAATTACAGGCTGTCATCTAAAGTATGTGGGGCATTTGGTATTGGACTTAGCAGGTGACACGTGTAATGTGTTAATTGAGCCTGGGGAGTTAAAGAAAATAGATCTAAATACAAACGTAGGGGAAAGGCTTCCTAAATTGAAACTGATGAGTATGAACATGCTTATCAGTAACTTCCAACAAGTTGTTAAGCTGGTTGTAATAATTCATTTAAAAACACAATGTCAACTTTCTCCGAATTTGCATGGCCCATATTTGCTGCTGTCAACCTCAGTCACTTTGAAAGCCAAGATGTAAGAAACTGTTCAGGGCCTCTCTGATCTCTCCATGGAGGACAAGTGCTCCTTCTAGAGTATTCTCTGAGGCTGTGCTAGGACTAGTGTTAAAATGGTCCTGAAATGAAGTCCTGCCCTTCCTCTGGGAAAGACTATTCCATCGCTAGATCTTATCACAAAGACAAGTTCCCCTTGATATTCTTTTCCAACTTTCTGTTCTAAATGTCATCCTGGCAATCATTAATCACAAGGAATAGCAAGTTATAATTAATAGAGGCCCAAATCATTCAAGTGGAAGATTACTCTTTTGAATTCTTGTATATTTCTTGGAATATGTCCTTGAGTTAATTATTTAGTATTTGGGATTTTTTTTTTCCCTTTTAGCCACAATCTTGTTTCCAGAAAGAACAAATTGATCACAGTACTGTGGGGCAGTAGGGGATTATGTATAATGTATGCAGGAGACAGATGTTAAAAATAAAAACAGGGCTCTGGGGGCTTTGCTACTCCCCCTGCTGGCTCTTTAGAACAAAAAGGAAAGCTGAGGCCAGCTGCAAGGAGAGGCTGGCCATGTCCTCCGAGTGGGGGCAGATCTCAAGGATGCTTCTAGGACTCCAATGAAATACAACCCAAGCGACATCTGACCATTGTCAGGTTCTCTTCAATGTGGGACACAGCGGGTAGGAGAAAAGGATGGTTTTCAAGCAGATGGGAGGTTTGGCTGCTGCAGGTTCCTTCAGGCCTGCCATTTAGTACACTGTGGGTCATATCTTTTAGATGGAGCCATCCTGTGCCTCCAGGAATAAAAAACCACATCCATGTTGAGAACCTAGGACATCAAGAGCTACTAGTAAACTGGAACATGGAGGCAACCATTCATCAGTGAGACACAGAAGAGTGCAAATTAGAACCAAACAGCTACAGGGCCGCTGGTTCTGTGCCCAAGGGGGAGGGGCAGGGAGTGTGGAAGTTTCCAGAGTCTCCACACTGGCTTCCCCTAGCCCTGACCTGCTGGCATTGCCTTGGCAACTCAGACAGCTTGGGATCATGTTCCCAGGTACAATTGATATTGATGTCCTACATTATCTTGTTGGTCTCCTCGTGCCACTTGTTTTTAAAAGGGACACAGCTGTGTACTTATTCTCTAGACTCAGCAGCTACTGGGTTACAAAGCTCCAGAGAGGAGTCCTAATGCATCCGGCTCTGGGCAGTTTTCAGCATCACTCTGGCGTTGGGTTACAATGCCTGGGTCCCATTCCTGCTGACCTAGCTTCTTCACCCTGCTGGCCTTGGGGAAGCCCGATTCACAGGATCTTCATTGTGAAGGGTTCTGTGATGGAGAAATGGAGCATCTTGGGTATTCAAACTGGAATCCTGAACTGTGCAAGAGTGGGGAAGGAATGGTGCTTAAGACAAGTTCTAAAATTCATTCATTCATTCATTTCCTTATCAGGCATGAACATAATTAGAAATGCAATTTACTGCAAAGTGAGTTTGTGTGGCTTTTAAAGAAAAATCTTTCCACATTGACATACATTGTTAGCAAAGATGCCCCACTTCTCCTGCATCCATCTCCATACATAATTTTAATGTGGCTTTGCAGCTTTCTTCTTGGGAGAAGGAATCTCTCTCTCCTGTGTAGAATCTGGGCTGGTTGTGTGACTTGCTTCCACGGGTAGAAGGTGGCAGAAATGAGGGTGTGCCAGTCCAGAGCCTGGGCCTCAAGAAGCCTTGACCACTTCTGCTCTCTCTTTAAAACCCTGTCACCTTGACAAGAAGCCCAGGACATCCTAGATCAGTGGTCGGCAAACTGCGGCTCATGAGCCGCATGTGGCACTACCCTTACCCAGAAGTTTTGACTTTAGGTTAGAGACATTAGTACATTATTAAAATGTTTTTTAAGTTTTTTTCCCTAAGGCAGTGGTTGGCAAACTCATTAGTCAACAGAGTGGCAAACTGCAGCTCTGGAGCTGCATGTGGCTTGTGACCCGCAGTTTGCCGACCACTGTCCTCGATAATCTTATAGCCTGCTGACCTCCAGACTCAGGTGTGAGCCCAGTCAAGAGGAGGAGGGCTACCTGCTCGACCTACAGGTCATGTCAGTGTGTGAGCCCAGCGAAGGCCAGATTTCCCAGCCTACCTCTAGGCTTGGAACCAATAATCAATGTTTACTGTTTTAAGCTACTAGGTTTCAGAATGGTTTGTTACACAGCAATTTCTAAGACACAAACACATACACAGCAGGAATAGTTTATATATGCATCAACACTTCAGTTGGCGAATAGAACCAACACCTAGATTTCCCATCAAGTATTCCAAATGCATTTTTAGCAATAAGCAGACAAGGCAGATTCCGTCCACCAAGCCTGGAGGAATTGATTATTACTAGGAATTTCAAACATGCTCATCAGCCAAAGCCACAGGAGGTAAAGAAAGTTGTGGCATGATTCCTGAGAAACCAATCCACTTTGGATAGCCCAAACAGGGGTGGTTCCAACAGTGGCCGGACTCCCAGAAGGGTGGGGAGTTGCTATGACAACCAGCACACTCTCATTGCTGGTTTTTGGGTAGGCATCCATCAGACACACCTTCTGTCCTGTTGGCAGCCTCACCGCTCACCCCACTGCCCACCTCTGTGGTCTGCAGACCTGTTCATGTAGCACAGGGGCCTGGCAGCCATTTCAGAGGAGAGTTTGCAGACACTGTGGAGAGGATCTGGGTCTCCAGTGCATCAGGACCACGAGGCCCGCCAAGTGGATTTGGAGCTGCAGGTGGGCTGGCTCCTACCTTTGCACAGGAGCTTATCGCAGCTCAGGGCGGGCTCAGGGGCTCAGAAAGCACCACAAGGAGAGGCTGGCCAAGTCCTCACAGATGGGCACTCTCGTTCCCGCTCCTGCTGCTGGATGGTGCTCTAATATAGGCCTAGGCAGAAAGGAAACAGGGCCCGACCATTTGGGAGGTGAGCCACAAGGTCCTACCTGCTCAAACCCTGCTGCAGCCTGCTCTTCTCTCCCCTAGGTCTGGAATCCACCATTAGGGTCATAAGTTGGCCGTTTATAATCACCATAGTGCGTGTATTATCTCATTTGTATTTTTCTCACCCGTGGGAGGCAGGTGATACTATTCCCACTTTTGAAGAGGATGTTGAGAGATAGGTATGTTGACTAACCTGCTTGAGGTCCTGCTTTTTGTATGTGGCAGAACTGGGATTTGAACCCAGGTTGCCTGGTATCAAGGGCGCAGCTATCACCCACTGTGCCACAACTGCTCAGACAATCAAGGGGGAGGGGCTGCCTTTGAAGGGCTGTTGTATAAAAAGACAGCTGTGAGCCATAGCCAGTCAGAGGGAGTGGGGCAGAGAGCTACATAAAGTCGTTTAAGTCAGTATCGCTTCGTAGTGAAAGGAGATGAGGCTCCCGAAATGTTCAGGATCCGGGTGGGAGCTCGGGGTGGTTCGGATATGAGTCAGGTGCACTTGTTCAGCTCCCACAGGACCCTGCACACCTCATTCTCCCAGGTGTCATGCTGTAACCCCATTGGTAACTTTCTGGCCTCCGGTGAGAGACCTGTGAACTTCTAGAGATGAGGGCTTATGGTGGGGCACTCAGTGAGTGTGGGTCCACATGCCTGGGTCAGGGGAGGCCAGGCCGAGGAGCTGGCATGTCAGGCAAGGTAGGTCTGGATTTGCCTAAAATGGCACCCTACCCGGCTGGCTGGCTGAGTACCCCACACTCTTAAGGGTAATTCAAGGTCTCTAAGAAGAGGACAGTTCATTCTGGAGGAGTTCAGAGTAAGGGGATACCCCTTTGGGTGGCAGCAGAGAGAGAAGGCCATGTAGAGGTGGTGCTTTGGTCTGGGCCTTGAGAGCAAGAGAGCATCATCATCCATCCCTTGCAGCCTACCACCATCTGGTAGAGAGGCCTGCTGGCGAGGGAGCTGTGGACCAGAGTATGAGAGAGATTTGCTGCTGGTACCATTTTCTCTCCCTTCAAAGCATTTTTTCAGAACAGAGGGCTCGTCATGTGTCTTTGGTACCAAGAAATGGAGACATCATAGCTGTTTCTGCCAATACAGGTAGGTCAGGTAGGAAGGCTCCTCATGTGCTGAAGCAGTAGGAGGGAGTACTAGGCCATCCCCAAAGGCTGGCAGTGCTGGAACGGGCCAACCCCAGAGCTAGGTGTGGACCCAAACCTGGAGCAAGGATTCTTCCACTTGGTTATCAGCCTGCCTGCCTCAGGTTCCCATGGAGGGCTTGTTAGACATACAAATCCCTGGACTCCCAAATCTCCTACCGTGGAAAGAAGGGGGCTGGGCCTTTTTTACCAGTGTCTCCTGGAGATGCTTCTAGCACACTACACTGGTGAACTGCTGCCCGGAGGAGACCTGTCCCAGCCCCGCCAGGCAGCAGGCAGCCTTGCATGCAGGCTCCAAGGCTAGGTGGGCAAGCACAGTGCTCCTCAGTCTTTTATTTTTAAAATATATTTGCAATGATTTAGAGAGGAAGGGAGAGGATGAGAGAAATAGGAACATCAATGATGAGAGAAAATCATTGATTGTCTGCCTCTTGTGTGCTCCATATTGATGACCGAACCCACAACCCGAGAATTTACTCTGACTAGGAATTGAACTGTGACCTCCTGGTTTATAGGTTAATAATCACTCAGCCAAACCAGCTGGGCACTCCCTTGGCCTTTACAGTGGTCCAGTTCTCCACACATTCCTTCCGCTACACAGTTGGCTTCTTAACATATCTGCACACCAGAATTACATAGGAAGATTTTTCTAAAACATTGATTTTAAGCTATCATCCTTAATCAATTCAAATAGGATCTCAGAGGGAGGGGCCCAAGCATCTCCATGTGGACTTTGGTGCTCAGTCAAATGAAGGGACCACTGGGCTCTGCCTTCTCTGGGTCACATACAGGTGACACCAAAAGGTGACCCATTTTTAAATCAGTGTTCAAAGACCATAGTCCATCACAATTATTTCAGTGTATTTACTCAGGCTCTGCTTTTTTTTTTCTTTTTAATTTGCGGGGGGAGGGGGAGGCTCTGAGCCAACTAATTTTTGAGTTTTTGGAAACCAGAGGGAGAACAATGAATGTGAACTTGTAGGAGGCAAACTGAAACAACACACCATCTGCAAGAAAATCAGCATAAATTCTCCAAACGGCATCAGGCTGCCAAGACAACTCTCCAAGGCCCCGCTGTCTGCCTCAGTAGAGCACAGGCCCTGAAGAGGTTCAATTATCCTCCACACATGTGTTCTCAGGGCGCCCGGCAAGAGAAGGGACTGAAACGTTTAATAATCAGGTTCCCAGAGTTTTAGAATACGTCAGAACTCAGCTTGCATTTCTTTTATAGCTTTGATTGCTAATAATTAGTCAATAATTCAATTGTGATACTTGCATTTTAACCTAATTGAAAAAATAACTGATAGATGGCTTCATTATCATGGACGCACATCACATTTGGATATCCATTCATTCATTCGATAAGTATTTGTCCACTATATGTGAAGTACTGAACAAGCCATACTTGGGTTCTGCTGTTGAGTTGCTTATGGGAAGGAAGGTATAATATTGGAGAGGGACTTCAAGTTAAAAAGTTTAAGGGAGATGTGATTCAGCTTGGAGGGAAAATAAGGACCTTTTAGGGAGGAGATGGAATTTGAGGAAGGCCTTGGGAAATAGGTTAGATTTACAGATGCATAGTTTAATGGCATAGGAGAGGAGAAATGACAACATGAAAAAACCATAGAAGTAGGTGGGTATATAATAGGTTTGGGAATAGTGTGGTGTTCTGTTTCTTTAGCAAGAGATTGGACAGCTCTAATGTTAAACAGATGGTGATGTCGGGTTATAGGCTGGCAGAAGGGTGCTCATTAAAGACATGACCAACCGATCCTGGGAATCCTTTCCATTAACTCTGCATAGAGAATCCTTTTCCACCACTGATCAATTAGCGTTGGCTCATGAGGAAAAATTCATTCCACACCCCTCTTTGCCCTTTTGAAGTCCAAGGAATTAGCATTTTATTTGGGAGACAATGACTGAAGGAAACAGCTCCCTTTGACCCAATGGAAGGGATGATACAATCAAACATGATCATTTGGATGATTAATCTGACAACAGAGCCTGGAAAGGACTGGGATGGGGGCAAAAGTAGTGGAGGCTTGAGACCAGTGAGGAGGTGGTTGCCAAAATTCAATAGGAAGTTGCAATAGCCACAGTCAGGGAAGTGACAGTGATGATGGAGACCTAAAGGAGAGGACAGAAGCAAGAGACATTTTAAGGGTGAAATTGGCAGAACTGGAGGCTCACCTCATGGATACTGGGGGCTGGGAGGGTGGCGATCAGAGGCTCCAATTCTGTAGCTGAGACTATGCTAGTTCCGGTAGAGAAAAGGCACTCAGAAAGAGAAGCAGGCTGCGGCGGAGTGGAGGGTGAATTTAGTTCTGGCGCATTGAGTTTGAGAAGCTGGCTCCACATTCAGAAAGAGATGCTCAGGAGAAGTTCAGAAATGTGGAATCATGGTCAGGGAAAGGAGGAGCAGTACCTGCTCCTGGCTGGTACCTGGGAACTCTTGGATTTTCGTTGCTCTGCAGATGCCTGACACATAAGCATATGTAGAGAGGTGCTAAGGACACTTCTGGATTCAGAAACCTGGTGCTTTTTGCCTTAAAATGCCCGCTCGTGGACCCTGCAGTCTGGATGCAGAGCAGGGGTTTCCCAGGGCCAGCTAGCTGGGCTTCAAGAACACACAGCCTCTGCTTCCAGCCAAGGAGGCCGCTCAGTCCACATGAGCAGCTGGCTTTGTAGGATGGGAAGAGAGTGAGTAGGCTGGAGCTTTCGCACAGGAACTTGCTGAAGCCTTACAGAGCATCTTCTTTGGCTCAAAGACTGAAATGGGGGCATCCAGTCAGGGCCCACCCTGAAACCTGCTGGCTCTCAGAGCATAGACATGCAGTGCTGTGGGTCCTGTGTGCACATGCTCAGAGACCAGACCCCGTATTTAATCAGTTTAAGCACCTGGGTGGTTCAAGAACCAGGCCGCTGAAGCAGATAGCAAGAACATTCTGTGGAGATATGCTGGGAAAAAAATTATATAAACGAGGTCACACTATGTAAATTCATAGTCAAAGGTAAACTCATTTCGATGCCTGAATTGTCTTTAAAACTCATCTTTTTGACCGTCTCTGTTGCACCTCTCACCATCCAGACTCCTCCTGTCCTCCATTCTGCGTGAAGCATTCCAAGGAGAATCTCTCCCCTCTGCCTCTGCCATATCCGCCCCGCCCTCCTGCTGATATTCTCTGCACAGCATCTGCCTTGGCCTCCCTTAAGCTCCCATGGGCTCCTTGGCTGCAGCTCCCCCTTTGGCCAGGTGTGGCTTGTGAGCTGCCGGGAGTGGCTGTGGGTGGCCACTGCTTGGCTGGAGTCTCCTGTTTCTTAGCAGGTGACACTATTGCCCTCCTATGCAGGGTCTCGGCTGCTTTCTTGTCAGGGCTATTAACCACACTTATTTTGCCTTTGTCTTTGAATTAGCCACAGGTTTTGCCCTTCTGAGAAATTTTTAAGAATATATATTTTATTGATTTCAGAGAGGAAAGGAGAGAGAGAGATAGAAACATCAATGAAGAGAGAAAAATCATTGATTGGTTGCCTCCTGTATGCCCCCTACTGGAGATCAGGCCCTCAAGCTGGGCATGTGCCTCGACTGGGAATTGAACAGTGACCTCCTGGTTCATAGGTCGATGCTCAACCATGCAGCCAGACCAGCTGGGCTGAGAATATTTTTTTTACTCCTCCCTGATATGAACCTGTCCTTAGATGGCAGTTACTACATGCCAGCCAGTGTTTGAAGGCCCTTACAAGCAGGACTGACTTTATCCTCACAATAACCCTATAAGGTTGAGGTAAGCACTATTAATATCCACTTCAGAGATGGAGAAACTGAGGCACAGAAGTTAAATACCGCGCTCAAGGTCCCGTAAAGCCCTGAGCACTGTGCCTGGACCATGGTAAGCCCTAGGTAAACACTAGCTGCGGCGTTATTTCCATTATTGGTTCATGCCTTCCTCCAACTTATTGTGATCTGAGGAAATGCCTCCTTTTCCTAAGCCTGCTTCCTCATTTGTAAAATACGAATCACCTAGAGCTCCCTCCCGATTGTAATCTTCATGCTCTTTGCTCATCTCTCTCTCTCTCTCTCTTTTTTTTTTTTTTTTTTTGCAGAATGAGTTCTGTTTTCCCAGGAGTCTATCTCTCCAGCTTTTCCTGGATTTTGCACAGAAGTAATTGCTTGACTGCTTTGGAATCTTCAAGAAAACAACTTGCAATAATTCCCTGGGGCATTTCACAGGCTCCCCTTTCCATCTGAGGGCTGCAGAGTCTCAGCTCCCTCCGTTGTCTCCAAGAGCCTTCATTAAACCAGGCTGTGATACTAAATTGATGTTGTTCAACCCAAATCCCTGCTGGGAGAGGCGAGGGAAGAGACGTGAGAGGCTGGGGCAGTCCTGAATCACACTTCTCTGATTTGATCTTGTACCTCCACCGCCTTGAGCAGACAGGGCTCCAGCACCTGGGATTTGACCAGAACAGAGGTTAGAATCAAGTGCTACCCTTTGGCCATCAAAAGGTTTCCTTCTCTTAGACGAACCTCAGTCACAGAGTGGGTGTTGGTTTCGCTTCCTGGTCTGGTGCCATTTATAGATGATTGAAGTTCGGAGCTCCCAGTCCCCCAGAGAGACAGGCAAGCCCATGGGCTAGAGGTGTGGGTATAAGACCATGACGCAGGGAGGATGTCCTCTGATCCTGCCTCCTAAAGTCCAGGAAAATGACACCGTGGGGACTCTGGCCAGGGTGCTGAAGGACAGACTGTTAAGAGAGAACACTGTCTGAATCCTGCAGATCACAGGGCCGTGCCCTTGCCAAGCAACACGGTGGAAGCCTGCTGGGTATTAATAGCAATAGCTAACATTTAAGGAGCAGTTACAATGTGCCAGCTGCTGTGCTAAGCACCATTTAATCCTCACAATGACCCTCTGAAGTAAGTCTTATTATTATTATCACCATCCACACTTTGTAGAAGGGGACACAGGTTATGAGAGGCTGGAACACTTGCCCAGTCACACAGCCATGCCAGAGCTGACGTCAAAGCCCATGCGCTTACCCCTGCATTGCACTGCCTTCTTCCTGAGTCCTTGGTGCCAAGGACCCCCCCAGTGCAGGCAAGGGGACCCAAGAGCAGCAGCTGAGAGGCTGTTTTGGCCCCACCTTTGGACTGAGTCTGCACCTCAGTGACCTCAGTCCCAGGTCTGGGTCTTGGTGATGCAGATTTGGAGGGTTTGTTCAGGGGGATCTGGCCTGGGGGAAAGAATGCCTACTGATCTCAAACTGGATTGAGGACACGGGCATGCGGATGTTAGCATTCAGGGTGACTCACAGCAGCCATCTGTAGAGCAGTTCCTCCTGCAGACAGTTTGCTCAGGAGACCACCTGGCAGATAGGGATGTTGCTCAAGTGAACAACACCAGTGAATAACTCCTCTCGAGAGAGCTTCCTGCCTGGCTCATTGGCGCTGGTCTTTGGAATTCATGGCACCTTCTCTCTTGCTCATTATTGGTGATGTTCCAATACAATCTTATCTTCCAAAATTTACTTTCCAATATTCTCCCCCTTAAGCCCTCAAATTTTCTGTCATCACAATGCTGCTTTAAGAAAACCATGGTGAAATTTCTGAGATTAACTTTATTTTACAGCAAAATATGAAAATTCCTGCCTCCAAAGGAGAAAAGTAGATTAGGAGGCAGGATAGCTGGATGCCATGGTCGGCTCAGCTCTGGGTGAGCCTCAAGGTACCCCACAAGTCAGCCAATGAGGGGTTAACTAGAGATGGCCCAATGCATCCATTTTACTTCTTGGCTTGGAAGAAGCTCAGCATATGCTCCTGCCTGGGGCTGGGATGGAGAGACAATCAAGACCCCTGGATAGAGAGCATGGGAGGAAGGAGTGTGCCAGGGGATTACCTTCTGGTAAAGCGATTGCCCACCTGGAGATCTGAGCTTCCAAATCTCATCAGAGCTTTACGAACTATTTTCAATATTTCAGAAAAGCTCTTGAAAATTGTACAGATAATAATGTATCTGATAACAGAAATGTGAAGTTTCTTTGCCTTTGGCTAGAATTATATTATTAGCTCGGCATGGGAATACTGGTTATCTAATGTGAATCTGGAGTTGGCTAGCAGGCATCAGTATTTTGAATAAATACTAAGTAGGGAAAAGATGATCACATGCACTCGCCATTTTACAACTGTCCTGTCACACAGCAGGTTGGAGGTGGCTGAATTACTGCCTGATTTTTTTTCACCTTCACAACATTGGCATTGTAGGTAAAGCCTAATGAAAGAAATATGATGGAATGAAGGGTTAGGCAGCTCTTTGTGGCTTATTCTCTCATCTTAAAGGGAGGTGGAGGCCGAGGGTCAGCAAAAGGCTCTGAGAGGCCCCTTAGTAAGGGGGAAACTTGGGCTCAGCTTCATCGCCAGAGAAGCAAGTGGTAACTCTGCTCTATAAGACTCAGTTTTGGAAAGAAGTTAGGAGATTCCAGTTCTTGAGGATTTGAATTACTGAACAATTAAAAAACCTAGGTAAACATGAAACACACGATCACTTTATCAGAGAGTTGAAAAAAAATCATCTTCACCCCCAAGTTGGAGGGGTATCTATGAAGCTGAATCCAAGTCTCCCCCTTACTAAGGAGCCTCTGCTGACTCTCAGCCTCCACCTACCTTTGAGATGAGAGAATAAACCACAAAGAGCTCCCCTTCTTTTTTCCTTCCCCCTCAAAGCCTCATATTTCATTCACTAGGGTTTTTCCTAAAATGACCAAATGTTGTGAAAAGTATTCTACAATTAAAAAAAAATCAGTAATTCAGCCACCTCCAGCTACTGTGTTAACAGGACAAAAGTAAGTGACAGGTGCATGTGATTATCTTTTTTTCTT
Organism: Lasiurus cinereus; assembly: GCA_011751065.1. Classification (NCBI taxonomy): domain Eukaryota; kingdom Metazoa; phylum Chordata; class Mammalia; order Chiroptera; family Vespertilionidae; genus Lasiurus; species Lasiurus cinereus. Next base: position 19,523,218 of record JAAGEH010000076.1, on the reverse strand, counting down.
CTTAATATTTACTGAAAATAAAGATGCCTGCCAGCCAGCTTTTCAGGTTAGCATTAGATAACCATGTTAGTTATCACACCAGTGGCAAAGGATTGGATGCAGTGCCATAAAGACCTTATCATGTTGTAACCTTTACTATTTCAAAAGTGCTTTAGCAGTCAGTGTTACACACAGCCCTCCCTCCCATCGATCAGGTGAGGTACGTGGGGAGATGCTAATATTCTCATGTGATAGGACTGCAACAGGTGTTTCTCAGAGGATTCAAGTGAGTTCTTACTACTCCGTGGAGGTGTCTACCTTGATAGTGGTAGAGAAGGTCATGCTATAGGCTTATTTTCTTAGCCGACTTCTTTATTTTTCCATCTGTTACCTGGGCCAGCCAAGGACGGGGGAGTCCTATGACCCTAAATTCCTGCTCTGCCAAGAGGACTGAAAAAAATAAAGCCAGCTGGCTAAATAAAGCAGCCAGCACGCAGAAGAACTGGGAATCCTCAACTAGAAAGCAACCTCCTTTTGCCTCACTGATCCCAGCTGCTTTTGTTTGGCTGGTTTGTCTCTGTGCCACTTACTTTCTAGACTTTTTGTTCCCTTCCTGCTCACCTGAAACTCTGATTCTGGGTTCATGCAGGTGGTCAGTTTGTACTCAGATCCTCATTTCCCTTCTGGGTCAGGACACAGGGCTGACCTGGAGGCTGGGATTGACCTGGGTCCTCCGGAGCCTGCGTGTTCAGTTCTGCCAGCCCCGTGGCAGAAGCCCACATCACCAGCCCAGAGGAGGATTTTAGCTCTTCCTTTATAGGTTGGCTTCCAAATCTAAATCCCAGTCCCCTTCACACGAACACCCGCCTGGGAGGCCGAGGAAGGAATCGCTTCATTTCCAGGCAGCCAAGTGCATAGATGGTGAGAAGCATCTGCTTTGGAAATGCATTTCTCACAGCAAATAACATTTGTATGATTGCTCCTGCAAATATCACCATGGCATTTGCTAAGTTGAATGGCGTGCTTTTGCTTGCCTGACCTTCACCTTGCTCCATCCCCACAATGTTCCTGGCACTTGGGAGCTCACCTTGGGGAGGGACTCTCCCATCAGCTCTGCCCTCTGAGGGACTGACGGTCCCTTCTTGCCCTGGAAGAATATGTCTCGTGCATGGATAGAATCCAGGTTTTAAGCTGATTTTGAGCTGGGTGGTCCTGATCTGCCATGGAAACAATGACAATGACCCTTAAAGTTTCTAGGTGTTTTTTTGCCGTGCATAAGCCTACAACATATGAGATGATAGGCCCTTTTCATGTATTTTTCATTGTACGACTCTAGCACTATACCTCTTGTATAATCTTTCCTCCTTTGTCTTCTTTGTCTTGGTATTTTTGCAGAAGTGCGTTCTCTTTCCCAAAGGATGACAAGCTTCTGGCAGAGAGTATGTCTTTTATAATGCTGAGTCATCTGTGCATGTAGATATGCTATGCTTAAGTGTGTGTGCACATATGCCTATATAAGATCATATGAGCATAAAGAAATATATGGAAAGGTACATATTAAATTGCTAATGTGGATTATCTGGGCTAGGGGTGGCTAATATGGATGAAAAAAAGAAGAGTAGGAGGGATGGTTAAACAAATAAAAAGGACAAAAAAACATTCCTGGCATATCAGTTCAACTTGGGGGTGTGGAAGAGAGCCAAAATGACAAGTCAGTAGACCACAATTATGCATTTATGTGGAATTTTACATATGTATATGTGTCAATACATTAATATAGGGTACAACTAAAAAAGAGAAAAGAAATGCTGGGCATGTAACAAACATTTGATAAATATCTGGTGAATGCATGAATGCTGGTATGTGACAATGTTATAAATTTGGATTCTCAAGGAGCTATTTCTTAGCTAATATTACGATGACACTCATAAGCCTTGCAGTGTATTCTCATAGTCACTGATGTTTTCTGATTCATGAGTGGGACAACCTGCGTGGGGGAGTCCCAGTTTACTCTACGGTCGCTTTATTCACCTACTAGTTATGACCAAATTAACTGGGTGATTTCTAAAAGTGGAAATGACAAGGCCCCAGCACTGGTGATCTGAAGTAGCATGTAAAATTGGTGCTACCTTCATTCAACAGCATACTTACTAGTAATGCTATCCTATCACTCTCTATTACATACACCACACTGTGTCATACTGTGTTGTACTATATAAGAGTTAAATGAGCTGGAGCTACATATGTCAACATGGTAAATCACTGAGCAAAACAAACATTGGCAGAGAAATGCATGCTATGTGAAACTATTTACCTAAAGTTTAAATTGTTACACCACATTGTATAAAAATATCATCTACAGTAAAAAACAAAACAAAAAACAAACATTTATGTGCTGGGGGAGGAGGTGGGTCAGAGGTGGGACTAGGGAATCTGTATTTTAACAAGTGTCCCAGGTGATTTTTCTGTTCATTAAAATGTCAGAACCACTGTTCTCAGCATTGTCAGCTGCCCACCTGGTGCACTGCTTTGATAATGAGCTCTTCCCCAGAGTAAAACAAAGATTTATTTACCATATTTAAAAAAAGATCATGCCTTATTGTCTGACCTTCCTTTGTTTTATTGCCAGTATTTAAAAAGAACTAATCTATGTGAACTTCCTAATGTGTAGAAAGAACTCAAATGAATCCATCCATCTAATTGGAGGAAACCAAGCTCCCTGAATTGAAAAACGTCTTTGGTCCTTTCTCCTGTGTTAGCTTTGTGTAATGGTGACCTGCCCCAGCAAGAGAATCTTAGGTCTGTTGTTATTCTAGAACGGAATGCGATACATCACACATTAAAAAAAGCACAGAGCATAATATAACAACCATCCACACTCTTACCACTCAGCTGTATCCAGTCCTAACATTTTGCTAGGCTTTCTCCAAATCTATTTTTTGATAAATAAAACATCATGTGAAAAATGATGTAGCCCTTTCTTACTCATTCTTCTCCCCTCAGCCCCCAAAGTAACCACTGTACCAGATTTAGTGATTTTAGTCTCATAAATATTTGTGTATGTGTGTGTTTTTACTGTATAATATATTTTTATACAATTTGGTGTGACATAGTTTAAACTTTATGTAAATGGTATCACATAGCATGCATTTCTCTGCAAATGTTTGTTTTGCTCAGTGACTTACCATATTGACATATGTAGTGCCAGCTCATTTAACTATTATACGGTACAGCACAGTATGACACAGTGTTTTGTAGCAGAGAATGATAATATAGTATTACTAGTAAGTGTGCTGTTGAATGAATGTAGCACTAGTTTTATCTATTCTTTTTTTAAAATAATTTTTATTTTTCAGTTATAGCTGGTGCCCAATATTATATTAGTTTCAGGTATACAACCCATAAATCTCCATAAATCTAGTACCTATCTGACACCACACACAGTTATTACAGTACTAGAGGCCTGGTGCATGAAAATTCATGCACTCAGCGGGGGTCTGTCCCTCAGCCTGGCCTGTGCCCTCTCACAGTCCGAGAGCCCACGGGGGATGTCCACCTGCCAGCTTAGGCCCACTCCCCAGAAAATTGGGCCTAAGCTGGCAGCCAGACATCCCTCTGGCAGCCAGAAGCCCTCAAGGGATGTGTGACTGTGGCTTAGAGAGGAGGTCTAAGCTGCAATTGGACATCCTTAGTGCTGCCATCAGCCTAGGTTGTGGCTGAGAGAAGCTCCCTCTGTGGGAGTGCATTGATCACCAGGGGGCAGCTCCTGCATTGAGCGTCTGGCCTCTGGTGGTCAATGCATGTCATAGCGACTGGTCGTTCCTGGTTGTTCTGCTATTAGGGTCAACTTACATATTACCCTTTTATTATATAGGATTATTGACTTTATTCCCTATGCTGTACTTTATATCCCTATGATTATTCTGTAACTACTAATTTGTACCCAATTTGATCTATTTATACTCAATTTGATCTATTTTATTGTTGATAGATATTTAAGTTGTTTTCTTTTTTGTTTGTTTTTAATCCTCACCCAAAATATGGTTTTATTGATTTTGGGAGGGGGGGTGGTGGAAAGAGACATCAAAGTAAGGGAAAAACATTAATCAGCTGCCTCCCTTATGTGTCCTGACTGGGGATTGGTATGTGCCTAGATATGTGCACTGACTGGAATTGAACCTGCAACCTTGTATAGGATAGCACTCCAACCAACTGAACCAACTGGCCAAGGCAAGTTGTTTTCATTTTTTAAACTATTATGCATAACACAGAAATGATTTTTTTTGGTAAGTTTCTCCTGCCGTGTAAGGATTTGATGTATCTAGCAATGGACTTGTGAGTCTTAATAAATGTACATCTCAGCTTTAATAGATATTGCTAAATTGTTCCTCGAGGAAATGGTACCAATTCCCATAACCACTTCCTGAATATTTTAGCAAGTCTTCCCTTTGTGGCTTCAGATTTAAGAGAAGAAAACAGAAATATAAATCAAGGAAAGGAACAGCTTTGAGAACACATTTAATTATCAGTGGAACTTGTTTCAGACTGTTCTTTTTCCATTCTGAAGGTGTTTCTTCCACGAGACCACTGCCCTTCAAGTACAATTGGTGCACCACCCAAGTCAAGACTCCTTCCATCACCACTTAGCCTCTCATACCCTCTCAATGCAATATATATATGATTTATTATAGAATTATTCTCCTGAAACCTAGATAATATTATTAACCCATCTACCCCAATAAATTCAATAAAAACTACAATCAGTCCATATTGGTTAAGCTCTGGTGACTAGGTATATGAGAGCCCAGATTCAAAGATGTACATGCAAAAAGACTTATTTTCTGAGAGCTTAAAGACTATTAGGAAGCTAAAGCACAAACTGTAGATTAAAAAGGTTAATTATTTAAACAACAAGTTTACAGTAAGTAAGAAAAGATGCCACTGAATAATGCAGATTCATCATTGAATAAATCATGTCTACATTCATTCTATAGAAGTTCTCCAGCTAGGGAAGTCAGAGCTCATGTGATTCTAATTTGCCAGACAATGGTTTCCTAGCAACCATCACTGGATGAGAATCAGCTTAACTCTGCTTTTTTGAAGTGGACTTTATTCTGTTAGAAAAATGACTTAAATAAATACCAGTTTAAGGTAGAAATTTCCCATGTAAAACTATATTTGAAACATATGACTTCTGAACAAAGATCTAAAGTGGTTTCCATTCCCAGAAGCTAACAAAGGTGGATGTGTGGAAATGAAAGGGATACCAGATTTAGGAACTTGAGCATCTCACTTTTCCTGGGAGTTGGAGTTGGACAGTGATGAGTGAAGAGACAAAAAGACTCAGGGAGGAGGAGGGGACTCAGAATCCCACCCTTGAATGGTAGAATGTAGCAATTTTCTAGGAACACATGGCCCAGGAAGTTTTAGAGTTTCTTCCAGCTAAAGGGTGAGGAAATGAATCATTTGGGCATGAACCCTGGAGATTTACTCCACATCACAAGAGTCTGCTGTTAGCTCTAGGAGTTTGACGTCATGTGTTTCCTGACACAGAGGAAACATTAGCCTGGTCATTCATCTCTGATGGTGACTGTGTGATTGGAAGAGGGAAAACCATGTGGGATTCCCAGGAAGAACACACACGATGAGCTTGCTTATATTGAGCTTACTGTGCACTCATTGCCACAGCATGAATTAGAACTTGATAGAGGAAATGGTCATCATTGAAGGAAAACGTTTCCAAACCAAACTCGTTTAGCACCACAGCTTGGGCTTTCAAATAGAAATGGAGACCCAAGAGTTCTAGAGCTAGCAGAGACTTTTACAGATCAAAAATGCAGAATATAAAGAACTGGACAGTTCTGCCTTGGGTACAATTACATTTGTACCTGACTTCTGGAGAGGAAGCTGCTCACCTTCCTCCGTTGCATAAAAACAAATGCTATCAGGTACTCTCAGGGACATCTATAAGAAAAGGCATAGTATCTTAAAAGCTAAGTCAATAAAATAGAGAATACATTATAATTTAAGGGATCCTGAAAAAAAATTCTTATTATTCTTAAAATATCCTTAACATTTTTAGTTAAAGTTAGAGTTATGATTAGAGTTCTGTTTAATGATTCACTTAAGGGCAATTTTTCAGCACTATAATTTCTACTCAATGTCAGATGTTACTGAAAGTCTTTAGAAACCAATACTCTGCCAATCTGAGAACTTTACAGACAAATATTTTATTTCAAGATGCTTGACTGAAGCCATACAATTATCCTTTAGGTGCTCCTTGACATCATTTTTTTAATATACCAATTGTTGTTATAAGTAATTTCTTTGAATGTAATTATGACATCAGATATAAAAAATATATAAGATTTAGCCCCCACCAAAGTTGGCGGGTCTTCTGGTTTCTGTCACTTGAATTTAGACTGTTCCAGTAGATTCAGGGTTATGTTGGGTATGCCTCGCTTCCCAACTCCGTATTCAGGAGTATTACATTGGTACCTAGGAATTAGCCACAGAGGGAGAATTTGTAGCACTAAAAGTAGCAAACACTACAAAACAGGGCTTTTATTGGAGAGCCATTTGTTACATATTTACCAGCACACCTCTGGGAAGATGTCACTCTGTCATCACAATGAGTTGTAAATCCTAGACCAATATTCTTTCCACCTCTATTGCCACCTGGCTCATGTATGCCCAGGGAATAGACTTAATTTTCATATTCACCCAAGCAAAAATACAATCAGAAAGGTCATCTATAACCACTTCTTCAAAAAACCAAGAGCAAATAATAAAAAAGCATGACCAAATCCATTCCCATAACTGACTGGTAGGTTTAACATTTTGTTTTGTGGAATTATCCCTACCATTAGAAACCTCATTCCTGTACGTACGAAGGCATCTCTGGAAAGCCAACTCAGTGCTATCAAATATTCCTTGTTTACCTTTCATCGTGGCTCAGTTTAATGGTCATTCTGCCTATTGAACTTTCTTCTACAGCAGCTTTGATGTGAAATCTCTTCACTGACCCCCAAGGACCAGAGATTCCAAAGTGCCTTTGATTCAGGCTTTTCATTAGCAGCTTAACTTCTTTAGTGCTAAGTGCACTCCCCTCTGCTGGTTAAACCATTGTTTTTTCCTCTTGGCTGCATTAAGATCATCACTAAATGTTTATCACACACGGGCAGTATGGTCTGTCTGGGAACCAAGATGTGTTTTTTTCATTAAAGCTCAGAAATAATCCACTATGAGATGGATTTTAGTGAGAGGTTAGAAAGAGTCCAGGAGACAGGTATACTAGTATGAGGAGAGATCTGTCCTGGTCCCATTGGATGACCAGAGTGGATGATACTGAGAGGTCTGTGCAAGTTCTGTATTTTTGGTACATTTAGTTTTAAAAAGAGAGAGAGAGGGAGGGAAGGAGAGAGGAAAAGAGAGAGAGAGAGAGAAAGAGAGAGAGAGAGAGATCATTGATTGAGCATGGACTGATGAACCGGGAGGTCATGGTTCCATTCCTGGTCAGGGCACATGCCTGGATTGTGGGCTTGATCCCCAGTGTGGGGCATGCAGGAGGCAGCAGATCAATGATTCTATCTCATTGATGTTTATCTCTCTGTCTCTCCTCTTTTCCTCTCTGAAATTAATAAAAATATATTTTTAAAAAATTACTGTCACTTAGACTTTGGGGCTAAGTCTCTTTAGGCAGAATAGATCTCATCCATCCATCCATTCATCTCATAACAATTATTAAACATTTCAAAAACCTAGGGTCTAGTCTCCTTGGGCTCAGCTCAGCTTGGGTGGACAGGGATCAGGGGATAGAGGTTCAGAAGAAGGTGGAGAACTGACCTACTATCAATTTGTTCGCTTTTGGGTGCTGGTTATTGTGGGTAACACCAAAGAACAAGAGGTCTTTTCTTGTGAGGACTTTACTGCAGCAAAGAAGCTTGTAATCAAAATGGTTGGCCACCATGTTATATGTGGTAACAGGGATGAAGATATAGATTTCATACCATCTGTACATTCTACTTCCTCTAGGCTCTAAACAAGGTGACTTAAGAACTAAAAAAATATCAGCAAGTATAAAAGGAAACACTGGTGCCAACTTTTAAGCCCTGTTAGGCCCCAACCTCCTTTTCCAGTTTCACACTGAGTTGGGCTTCCCTGTTTCTCAGGCAGGAAGATTGAATTGCAGTAGAACCATAAGCTTCTGCATCACTCCAGGTATGTGCTTGCCCCTCTAACTACCTGCTAACTTACCACATCTGGAGGCACAGGACTACTCAACCTCTCCATACAGCTGCTGTGTCAGAGACTTTGTACTCTATTTACTGACTCTCAGGAAAAACCCAAGCAGAAGGTGTAATTTGGTGGAAGATCACATTCCATGACTTGAGTTTCATGCTGTGTTAATCCTTGGATGCAATTAGTTACCCAACAGCCGAAAGCTTGTTTTGTGGTTGGCAGGTACCTTGGCACATTACCCATGGAACAGATGGCTACTGGTTCCACAAATTAGATTACCAGATGGTTGTATAATAAAGTCAACCAGCCACTCCTGCCTTACTCTTCCTGCCTTGCTGATAAATTGGAGTGAGTCTATGTAAATGCACTGACCTTTCACTAATTAATCATTCCTCTGGGTGGGGACACAGTTGAAGCAGGTCTGAGGAAGGGCAAGGGAGTCTGCTCTTTCAAGACATTTAATTAATCTTCAATGTGCATGTCTTCTTGCCCTTTCTCTCTAATTCCCATTCTAGCAGTCTCAAGTGTTCTATGCACTAACTGGAAGGCATCTGATCTCCCTTCAATCAGCTTTGCTGACCAGGTTAGAAGGGATTTATTGCTACTCTTTTGATTCATATTGGTGTGATACAAATAAGAATCTTTCCCCAGCTCTAAGAGGTGAAATGGAAGGGGTCTTCTGCAGCATGAATCAGGGGTCTCCTGCCCACCTCCTCACTCCCTTCTTAGAGGAATTATGTTACCTCATCCCAGCCAAGTTCTTCTACTCTGTTTTCTCCCTCCCACCCCAATGGCAGTTCACTTTCTCAGAATCCAACTACATTTCTTCTCTTAAAAAATGCAGAGAGGGAATGGTGTCAAAGCACAGGTCCTCCGAATGGTTCTGGCTCCAGAATCTAGATAGCCACTTTCTCCTTGGATTCTACTTAATCTGAATCTTTTGAATAAATTTACCTCTATTTAAATTTGCACACATGGCTTCTCTGCATCCAAATGATTCCTCTCTGGTACATCGCACCGCCTTACTCAGTTTCCTTCACCAAAGGAAAAACACAAAACCATGTCACTGTCTAGACTTAGTCTATTTCCAAAACCCTAAAATGTCAGATGCCCACCACTCTACTAGGCAAAACATTCCTGAGCGAGAACCAGAATCCAGTTCAATTATGAAAGAAGTGGGACCTTATTTGAAGACCTTTCACTTGTGCTTTACCCACTACTGCAGCTCACATTGCTCAAGTCTTAAAACCATGACAACAGTGTTCTTCCTCCTGGGTTGTACTCTTCATCGTGGGCTAGCACACTCAATGGGGTTTGGATCAGCATACTAATTGGATTGGGTACGTACCAATCATAGCCCTTGAATTTATTTCTTTTATGTGAAGGTGGTTTGGAGTGGAGAGAAGTAGTGCCTTTCATGAGAGAGGTGGGCTGGTACATGGATAGTCCTCCAGCAAGGAAGCAACTGGGCTCAGGCTCAGGGCCAGCCTGTGGTGGAGGAGAGCATCTGGAAGTAGGCCTGGGAAACACCCAGTAAGCTGGAGAAGAGGTGTATCCTTTGGTTTTGTTTATCTGGTTTAATTGCTTCTGCTCACTGTTTTTTTCACATTTGTAACAAACCTGTCAGCTCCAGTGTGTGCCAGGAGCCCATCAGACTCAGTCTTCATAAACGGATGGTTGGCACTGTGGCTCTGATGAAAGTGATCCTCCAAATCCCCTGCATATTAGGGGAAGTCAGGCAAGAAGCATCACTAGCATCCTTATCTCAGGCTCTAGAATTGGGATCTGTGAGGCCAGGCCCTGGTCAACATAATGAAAGGCCACTGTCTGTTAGCTATGTAGAGATAGTCCTGACATGCACCATTGGGGAGCTGCTCGCCAGCAGTAAGAGGGACTTGAAGTGAGCAATATCTCTGCTGTCAAAATGTATTGGCTAAGTGCACACTGAGGGATAGTGACTGTGGGTGATGGGTATGTCCCTGTGTTTGTAGTCTGTTCATATGCCTGCTGACCACCTGCTGCAAGTGATGTCATTTTTCAAGGATGTGTTGGACAAGCAAATCATCTGCTTTGGCCAGAAATGTGTGAGTTTGTGGTTTATATAAGATAAGACAGTGAAGTCTGGCCATAGGAAAGAGGCCAAGTAAACTGCAAAATGATCATTTCCAGATGTATCCAATTTTGGTATAGAGCCAGCTACCTCATGCAGTCAAGCTGGTGCCCCCATGGTACAAGGCTGGCTGAATCTTCAGCAGGAGTTGGATCTTTTTTTCCTGGCCTGTGTTCATTTATCTTCTTTTACTTCAAGCTGACCTGTTGTTTTCCTTCTTGAAATCCCTGGGAGTTTATAACCAGATGATTATAAAATTTAAATAAACCCATACTTGGAAAATGGGGAAAAACATCAAGACTCAGATCTCAGACAATGCCAGGTTGCAGGTTACCACAGATCAAAAGCAGGCTTTTCTGCCTCTTCATGAGACCATCTCTGCTTGAGGGCAAGTGGCTTTTCCTGCTATGCTTCTTGGGTGAGCAGTCATCATTGATTTTTTATTTTTATTTTTTGCATAGGAACTACTTTTGACCTCAAACCTATGACTTTTGGAATGCTAGCAATTTAGAAAAGGTTATCTCTTTAACTCACTACCTGGATGAGCAACAAATGATTGGCATGATTAAAAAAACAAAAACACAAACATATTAAAGGATGAATAAATCACAGGGTCTGCAGTACAGGCAAGTGCAGGGAGAGATGGTTTTATAGGAAAGTGATTAAGCCCCAACCCCTTTGAACAGGTCTTTTCACACAGCACTATGCAATTCAGGACTAACATCACATTGATATCTTCAAGGCCACATCGGGGTCAAATAATGTTTATTGGGTGTTTGCTTTATGAAAGGCATAGGATTAAGAGCTCAGGGGGAGAGAGAGAGAAAGTATACGAAGACCTGGTTTATATGTACAGAATTGGGAAATAGTCTGCAGGTCAAAAAAATTTGAAAGGAGTTCTCTGAAACCATAAACTACAAAATAGCATAAAAGATACCAGAGAGGAAAAAATGAGACAGTGAAAATTCATCGGTCTTATCTGGGATATTTCATAAACACATTCTGTATTAAGATACATCCAATGAAGTCCTGGACCTGGCCACATGGATGTAAATTTCACCTGAAGGTTTCTGATCTGCTCAGCTGCTCAAATGCCAGTGATGGTTTGGTCAATGTTTCTGTCAACATTCTTTTCACCAATGGGACTATTAACCAAGAGCTCAATGTTCATCACCAACTCTTTTCCCTTTGAAGACTTAGGAGGTAAGATTTTATTCCTTGCCTTACTGTGATTGGATGGTATTGTTACACATCCATAGGTTATTGTCACCCTTAATCCAAGAATGTGAGATTAGTGTTTTTGTTAGGTATAAAGGGCAACTGTATAGATCTGGACATATGTGTATGTGAGAGAGTATATCTGTGAATGAGAAAGTTTATATATTTGAAAGCTATGTGTGCTCCCAATATGTGATAAGTGACCCCAGTAATATGTGAATGCTTTGACTTTAACACTAGTCTACATGCGGCTGTTTATTTTCTCCTTTGTTCTTGGCTGGCAATTCAAGGTAACTGGCACCACATGGGCATTGGCCTGTTGATTCTGACCAAGCATCAGGCTCCCAGGAGGCCCCGTTTATTTAACCAAAGTGAATAACACGCTTTGCCTCTTATTTTTAAAAGCACTCTTTTATTAAAACGGCTAATCACATACATTTTCTAAAACTTTATTGCTGACTTTTAGAAATGATTGAATTTTAGAGCAGTAATTAAGGAAACAATCAAGAACCTATGGGTTACATGATGGACCTGTTTAACAAATCTTGGCATATTGGTAGGGGGGTACCTTGTGAAATGTGAAAGAAAAATCTAAGTCAAGTAAATGAATAAATATATCTTACAGTGGGGATATGGAGTTTGTTATTCAGGCGAGAGAGAATAGATCAAAAATGAGAATAACTTAAAGTTTTAGATTGGTTCTTGGGTTAAAGATTAATAGAAAGACATTGAGGAAAATGGAGATTGGACAGATATAATACAATGTTTTTGAAATGAGAAAGGTACAAAGATCTCTGTACATTCCCTTCCCCCAAAAAAATATTCTTTGGGATTAAGTTGGGGAAAGAATGATGGGCTGATCTAATTCAGCATGGAACGCCTTTTATATGGGGCTGACAGCAACTCTCACCACTAAGGTGCCGTGTAATTCTACATATGACCTTGTCTAAGACAATTAAGAAACTAGATTCAGTGGCATGGCTCTTACCCAGGTTGCTGCCAGTTCAGTGAGGACCAGCAGTGTGAGAGGCCTGCCGAGTTCATGTAACTTAAACTGCATTACAAGAAGCCTGGAGACTAGAATAAGGGAGAAGGTAGTCGGTGCCATCTCTTCTAACAGATCACTTCTGGAATAATCTCTTTATAGAAATGCAAGTTGGGTGCCAATGAGGTTACCACTTTGAAAAATAATGCCTAAACATTTATTTATGTGTAATTTATTCATACTCTAGAGTTCTCAAAAACGGTTACATTATCTCACTAAGCCTCAAACTCAATCTATGATTTAACATTATCCCCATATTGCAGATGAAAAAAAATGAGCCCCAGAGAGGGTAATAGGCTAGCTAGGAGGAGGTGGTTCCAGAACTTAAATACAAGCTCTCCGGCTGCAGGACTGTTGTTTTCCTATTATCCCATCAACTAAACTACAACAAGCTCAGAGCAGGGGTCTAGACTAAGGACTCTGGATGCCACATTCAAGAAGGAGCTTTGGAAGAAACTTACCATGTCCAGCTTTTAGAGGCTCTGTGATAGCTGTTATCAAATATTTGAAACTGTCATAGGAGGATGGAGGTGACTTCTTTATAGATCCACAGGGCAGAAGTGGGACTGATTGATTGAAATGATGCATGAAGCCAGAGGGTAATGGCAACAGCGTGTCTGAAAGAGTGACACATGTGGAGCTGCAGAACTGTGTCCAGATAGGTCAACATAGCAACGACTTTAGAGCAGCAGAGAGCCAGCTGGTCACCTAAGCAGATTGGGGAGAAGAGTTATCAGCACAAAGGTCTGCAGCTGGGGCTTTGCCTGCATTTGCAGGCAGGCAAGTCTGTCTAAGCACCACACAGTTTTGATTCCACTTGAAGTGGTTTCCCCTGATGTGGGGCCCTGTCCCAGAGGGGAGCCTGGCTGGTCAGTTTGGAAAGCCCATAGTTCAGAGCTGACCACAGAACACTTCCACTTCTGGCTGCTGTTCTTGACAGGCCTGCATGTGCTCCCACCTGGTAGCCATTTTTGGGTTTTCCTGTTCTGGTTCTGTAGCCGCCTATAGATTCCCTCTGCGTCTCCAGGGGCTGGGAGCAGGGCTTGCTGTTGATGGTGGCTTATCTCATCTGCAGGCCTCTCACGCTGCTGGTCCTCACTGAGCTGCCATTTGGGGTTCGTGAGGATAACTCATTAGCTAGTTTTGTGGTGAACATTGTCCATGACCAGGTTTGTTGATTTTGCTGCTTAATAGCTCTGTCTGTTTCCATGTGGAGGCTCAAGGAGATCCAACCTATGGGGCCACATCGCCAATATCATGCCAGCATTCTCAAGCCTCCTCCATGGCTTTCTGGCCAGCTGTCTGTTAACTCAATTATTTCCTATTGTTCTTTTAGAAACTTCCATCAGCATATAATAAACCATAGCACTTCTGTGAAAGAGTTTGGTGAAATAAGTTAAGCTCTGCTAGAACGTAACTTAAAGAAGAAACTCAAGAAGATTTAAAAACAGAGATAGAGAATTTTTCCACAGTGAGTTATGGCCCTGGGCTGGAGAGATGTGCTGTATATCCACATTTTGCCTTCTTTGCCCTAGTAGAGAACAATTCTCACAGTTGGACGTCTGACTCAGTAATCTGTCGGTTTTGCCTGCCTAAAGTCACATCATTGATGGATGCCAAATCTTGCTCAATTAAAGGTTCATTTTTCTTTTGGCTGTTGGCAAATGCGACATTGATTATGGGTTATTAGCATCCACCCCCTCAGATTTCGAAGGCTCCGGGAGCGGGTTGCCTGCATACCAACTACCCATGGCAGCAGGGTTCCAGCCACCTCTCATCCTGGGCCCAAGGACACCTGGCAGCTGTCTGTCTGCAGGGGGCTTAAATGCACAGTCAGGCCCTTCCCAGGGAGGTTTAAAAGAAAAAAAGAGACCTTTTACCCTATCTCCATCTCACTCCCAGCTGAGCAAAACAGTGGTAACTTGTGATAACATTTAGGTACTTTATACAATTCTATCCATTCGGTCATTTGTTTGTTCATTCAGTAAGTACTTTTGAGGACTGGCTGGTGGGGCAGATGAAACAATTGCAGAGACTGCAGAAGGATGAGACCAAGTCCTCTCAGCTGCCTGTGAACACAGTATCAGTGTTATCGCAGGAGTTCCCAGGCAGGATGTGGAAACTGAGCCACCCACCACACTTACACCTGCTAAGCAGGCCCTTCCTCTGAGAGACCACAGAGGCCCTGGCCTGCCAGAGTACTTTCAGTTCTCACTCGCCATCTTCCACTCTAGATGTCCCCCTCTAACCCCTCAACTTGCTCTGGCCTTGTCTCCATCAACAGGGAGTCTTTGCGAGAATGAAAGGCAGCTGCTCTTCCCTGCAGGGCTGTGACCTCCGTGAGGTGCCCTGTGGCAGGATGGAGGCCTTGGCCAGACCGCTCCTGCAGAGGTTCCTCCTGAGTGCTTGCCTCTGTTCCTGCCTGGGCTCACAGATCTCCTTCAGCGCCCAGAGCATTTGTATCCTAGGGCAGCTGGGAAAACATTACTCAAATTTACTGACTAAAAATAGCATATTATCTCACAATTCTGAAGGTCAGAACTGGGCGACTTCCAGAGACCCCAGGAGAGAAGCTGGTTTCCCTGCCTTTCCCAGTGTCTTGGGGCCTTGCTGTTCCTTGGCTCCTGGACCTCTTTCTCCATCTTCAGAACCAGCAAGTAGCATTTCTCCTCTCTGACTCTGCTTCTGTACTCACATCCTCGTCTCCTACCTCGGACCCTCCTCTCTCTAATCATGACCCGAGTGACTGAACTCACTGGGTAACCCATGATCATGTCCCTGGGGCTCTGAATTAAATCACATCTGCACATTCCCTTTTGTCCTGTAGAGTAATATTCACAGGTTCTGGGAATTAGGAAGAGAACATTTTGTGGGAACATTTGTTGTCTGCCATACCCAGCTCCTTCATTTGTTTCTTTGTTTTAGTCCAAAAAAGGATTTAAAAATGTACATATTTTTTTTCCATTTTTAATTGTGGTAAAATGCCATAACATGAAATTGACCATGTTGACTAGTTGTAAGTATTCTGAACAGCTCGGCGGTGTTAAATACATTCATCATATGCAAGCATCACCACCACCCATCTCCAGAATGCTTTTTCTCTTGTAGATCTGAAAGTTGGTACCCAACTCTTTTTATTCTGAGCATGGCAGCTTGCTGTGGCATTTGTCAGAGTGATCACAATGAGAGCAAACTTAGTGAGTGCTTGCCACAAAAAAATCCTATATAATAAAGCCCTAATATGCAAATCAACTGAACAGCAGAACGACTGGGCGCTGTGACACACACTTACCACCAGGGGACAGACGCTCAATGTAGGAGCTGCCCCCTGGTGGTCAGTACGCTCCCACAGGGAGAGTGCTGCTCAGCCAGAAGCTGGGTTCACAGCTGGTGAACACAGAGGTGGTGGTAGGAGTCTCTCCCATCTCTGCAGCAGCGCTTAGGATCCCTCAGGTGATGTCCACTTGGGTTAGGCCTGCTCCCAACGAGAGGGCCCAGGCCAGGCTAAGGGGACCCCTCTCCACCAGTGCACAAATGTCATGTACTGGGCCTCTAGTAGTTAAATAAAAACGTTAGCTAGTTGAGGATATTGAGGCACGGGCATATAGCTTGCTCAGTATACCTAAACCAGGGAGCAACTCAGGCAGGCAGCCCGACTCCAGACACCTGCCACCTTCCTAGGAAAGGAGGTTTATTGGAAAGCATTATTCTCAAATGTTGCCTGCAGCAGCTGAACTTGAAGTATCTCCCACGAAAAGAGAAGATAAAACCTTTCCCATGCCTTTGTGGCCAGTGTCAATTAAATAGCATCTTTGCAGGAGGTTGTTAATCAGACACTTCTGTGGGAAAAAAATAATGTTGCTGACGTAAGCAGGACTGACTTCTGTACAGGTTACAGGAAGGCCATCATGCTTGTTAGTGGAACTTCCCCCCCGACCTCCCCCATGTGGTTTGCTGCTGATGCTGCTGCAAAAATGCCTGCGAGCGCGCTTTTCCCAGCCCTGGTCTCTAGCCGCATTTCTCTTCTTGTTGCTTGCCATTAGCAGTGATGTTCCGGTGGGTCTTCAGGAGTCCAATTTTCTTTTTGGAGAACTAGCAGATCTTCTGAAGAACTCAGCAGCCCTCTAATCCAGCTGACTGCTCTGCCATGAGATTAGAGGTTAGGGCAGTGGTCGGCAAGCGGCGGCTCGGGAGTGTGGCTTTTCCACAAAATACCACGGCCTGGGCGAGTCTATTTAGAAGAAAGTGGCGTTAGAAGAAGTTTAAGTTTAAAAAATTTGGCTCTCAAAAGAGATTTCAATCGTTGTACTGTTGATGTTTGGCTCTGTTGACTAATGAGCTTGCCCACCACAGGTTTAGGGGAATGAAAACGGCGAGTGGCAGAACAGGAGCCTGCGGAAACTCCGGGAAATGGAAAGAAAATGTCCCGTTTGGATAGGGAGCCAGTGAGACAAGTCCTGTTGGCGGTTTGGTGTTAAATGATGCCCTTAATCCCCAGCTCTGGGGACCTGGCATCTCCAATGAGCATTGATCAGGTTGGCTTGGTCTTCTTGTTCTCTGCACTGACGTTCAGGGCCATTTGCAGGCACAGTAAATACTTGTCTTGTCAAACGGCATTTGGCTACTCATGTGTCTTACTTCAGAGATAAATGTCAGGGATGTCTCTCCCCCTCCCCCTCTGCCTCTCTCTCTTGCTCTCTGTTGTGAACTACAAGGAGGTGTACTTCTTACTTCCCTAGGAAAGGATGTACTTCAGCCACAGGTGAAGACTGATCTCTTCAGAGTGCTCATGTCCCGGTGAGGGTTGTGTCGAGTCAAGGGAAGCCGCCATGCCTTAGTGAGATACCAAGCACGTGTCGCAGAGAGCACAGCCTGTTCCAGACCAGAAGCAACCCAGCTGCCAGTTAGAACCCTTAACATAGCGTTTTCACACTTCCTCTCTCGTACTCTCCAAACATCCTGTGAGTCAAATGTGTTTAATCCCCATTTACCTAGCTCATTTATTTCTTACACCAACCTTGTGGGATTTTGTCATGTTTCTTAATTTAGAGATGAAGAAACTGAGGTCTAGAGAAGTAAAGTAAATTAGTGGCTCTGCTAGTAGGTGACTGAGCTAGGTTTGAGCCCAGTGCCTTGTATGATGATAGCAAACGAAGCTGGACCCCCCTCTCTAAGCCACATGGCAGCTGCCAGGGTGCATAGTCAAGTCCAAGTGTCGTATTAGTGTATCTACTGTCCCTGGAGGTGCAATAGCCCTATTCTGTGCCTGCAGTACATCCTTTCTCTCTCACAAACCCTTCTTCACAGACTACCTCCCTTCCCTGCCTCCTTTCCCACTTTAGAAGGTTGGCACTTGCCCACCCCCTTCCCCGCCTTGATGCAGAACATAGCAGCTGAGACCACAGGAACTGACAAAAGCAAATGACATCACAGTGGCTGCTTTTGCTGTTTTATTTCAGGACTGTGTCTGCACTAAAAATGGGCTTTTTTTTTTTTTTTAAACCCATACAAGCCCCTCTGAAGTTTTACTCCATTTACCTGCAAACAACTTCCGGAATTGGTACTGGGATCTCTGAGCTTTTGACCTGGCATAGGTTGGGCTCCCTAGTGCCCTGAGATCCCTACTTCTCCCACATCCCAGTGGCTGCTGCACCTGGCAAGAACTCCGCACAGGCAGGAGTTAAGGCTCATGTGGAGCCTGCTTGGCTCAGGGCTCCTGGGATTTAGGGCCATTAAGGCTGGATTCCTCCTGTTTCCTCTGTAATCTTCCTTGTAACTTTCCAATTTGAATTTGTTTAAATTGTCACAGGATTGTAGAGCCTTGCCTCAAAAGACTTGTTCCATTGTGAAATAAAAAGAGTTTTCTTAATATGTAAATGATTATGCAAATCCTGTCTTTCCACCACCAATTCCTCCTTCCTAATCCAGGCCCTGCCTCAGACTGCTGCGTGAGTTTAGAGCCTGTATGTATGAGGTCACCCAAGAGCCGGAATCTGGGGCGAATGTTACCATGACTACCGCTTATTGAGCACTTACTCTGTGCCAGGAGTTGTGCCAAGCCCATTATATGCATTATCTCATTTCCCTTCACAACAACTCTTAGGATTAGAGGTTATTAATATTCTTATTTTTGATATATTTTTTTAAAATTGATTTTAGAAAGAGCGGAGGGGAGAGGGAGAGGAGACAGAAGCATCCCCCTACTGGGGATTGAGCCTGCAACCCTAGCATGTGCCCTAATCTGGAGTAGAATCAGTGACCTTTTGGTGTATGGGATGCTGCTCAATCGACTGAACCAGGGCAATATTCTTATTTTAATAGAGAGATTGAGTAAGTTGCTCATGAGTATATAGTTCTTGGCTAAGGTTGTGTACCCCAGTGCTTTCCAGTAAGATGTCGCCTTAAGCAAGGATAATTTTTTTGCTAGGTTAAAAAGTCATACATTTATATGACTTAGTCATACAAATATACTATGTGAATATGTATTAAGTATTTTATTTAACTTATCAATGAATGAGGAAATCAGTGAAATGTTATAACTGGTTCAAAGGAGAATTCAAAGGCCAGAGACATATATAGGTCATGAATTAAATTTACAAATAAATGCAAAATTGACTTTTTCCCATAATGAAGGGGAGAAAGGGATCAATGGTTCCTCCACCATAGAATTAACTTGCATGTCTATAGATAATAATTATTTACATTGCTATCATTTTAAAAAATAACAGAATTATAAAATAGCTCAAAGATAATGAAAGGTTTTAATACCATAGAATTAGATAAATTAAAATAGTATGCTCTAGATAATACAGAGTTTGGGGTATTTTGGGGTACATTTCAAAGTCTTTCACAATTTTTCTGACAGTCTCTCTCCCTTCCATTATGATGATAGAACCTCAAAGAAAGATTACTCTTGACCATAAAATAAGGCTGACCTCAATAGGTCTGGTCTGATTAACTCAGAAGGGTGTTTATTTAACATCTAGACTTCCTTAAGTTTGCTTTGCAAATCTTGAGTCCTATAGTATTAAACAGCTAGCAATGTCACAAAATTAACTGCTGTTTGGGAGTTTGCATAAGGACTCTAAGATGGTTCTAAAAGCTTCTTCTATTTACTATCTTGAGAGTAGGATATGAATTCTAAGAAACTCTTTCCACCAAAGTTCAACCTGTAGTACCTATGAATTTAGGAGAATTCCTCTCATTTTAAGGACCCCAAATATCCTATGGTTCCTGGTTTGCCACAAAGTGATCGATCAGCCTAACCAACTGAAAGGTGGGCACCCTGCCAGCCAGGAGCCAAGCCTGCTTTCCTGGGAAGGTTTTTGTAGATATTAATCAGTTGCTTAAGTACAGCGGATCTCTGTCTCTTAGAACAAAATGGTAGTTATATCTAATTCAGTGAGCAACACTCTCAAATAAGACCTTCAGATAAGACCTATATGGCACTAATTACATACTGGTAAAAAGGAAGACCAATTCTTATTGAAACGATGCAAATAACTATATCCTATATAATAAAAGGGTAATAAGCAAATCAACCAACAACTGGTTGCTTTGATGTGCACTGACCAACAGGGGCAGATGCTCAATGTAGGAGCTGCCCCCTGGTGGTCAGTGCATAGAGAGAGTGCCACTCAGCCACAAGCTGAGCTGATGGCTGAGGAGCTCAGCAGGGGTGGCTCCCGACTGCTAAAGGCCACAGGCCAGGCTGAGGGACCCCCCTATCCTCCCAGTGCAAGAATATCATGCACCGGGCCTCTAATAACTATATAATGTGAAGCTCTTTAAGAGTTTCTGAGTTGAGGGACCCAGTGAGAATCAGGTATCATTTAAAATCGATTTCATTTCAGTTTTCAAAAGCAGAGTTCACTGAATGGTTGAGGGCATAGAAGTGTAAAAGGAAATAGAAATAGCTTTTTAATAGATCTAGACAATAGAACATTTTTTAAAAATCAACAATATTCCAGATAACAATAACAAATTTTCCCTCATCCATTTATTCAGTCCCACAATGAATTCTGGTCACCCAGAATCTTGGTTTAGCAGTCTCATGAAGCCATCTGCTTCTCAACTGAAAAGAGTTCTGGAAATCTTGCCTCAGCCCATTGGTACAGTCTGGGAGTTGCCTAAGGGATGTCATCTCAGAAGACTGTCCCCAGGAGTATATTCTTTAAAATGTCAGTAGTTTGAAGCACTGAATAAAGTCTTTTTCAATGAGACTCTGAGATGATTCTTTATTGAAGACATAAACTGTAGCCTGTATCTTACAGCATCTCCTTAAGGAAGCATTAGAGTAAAACAAAACCACCTGTAGAAACAAAGACTTAGAAATGTGTGTTTAGTTTATTACTGATAACTTTGAACTGTAAAAGGTTTGATGATGGGCAAAAAAAGAAAAAAAAAGAAAAAAAGAAAAGATCATAAAGTAATTCAACATATTTAGACAAAAGATATATAAGCATATTAATTAAACTTATTTCCAAAGAGGTCAGTGGATGCCACATTAAAAATGCATAAATATAATTTTATAAAGGAAAAAACAATCGAGATATAGCATATAATAATCCTAAGACATAGTATATACAATATACCAAGAACATATCAAGAATATCAAGTAAAGATAGTCAATAAGTCTGGATCTTATTTTATATTTTTACTAGAGGCCCAGTGCACAAAATTTATGCAGGGGTAAGATCCCTAGGTCTGGCTGGCAATAAGGGCCAATCTGTGGGGTGACTGGTGGGGCAATTGGGGGGCCCCTCGCTTGCACCTGCCTTGGCCGGCCTGGTGCCACCTGCTTGCTGGCCCCTTCCCCTGCCACCACCGCAGGTTGCCTCCCTCTGTGGGGCAACTGGGAGAGCAATTGGGGGGCCCCCACTGGCACTGGCCTTGGCTGGTCTGTGGCCTGTGGGCTGGGGGCAGCTCCTGCATTGAACATATGCCCCCTGGTAGTCAGTGCATGTCATAGCTACCAGTCATTCCATCATTTAGTCCATTTGCATATTAGGCTTTTATTATATAGGATAAAATATAAATGAGTATGTATGTTCTCATTTATATGCCCATATTCTATGGGAAAATCTGATGTGTATTTCTGACTGAGAATCAATGGCTTACAAGCCTCTAGATTAAACTAAAGAAGTAAGGTTTTGACTAAGTAAGTATTTGAAATAATAACTGAATTATATGACTGATAACACAATACTGCTATGGACTAATATCATTAAGTAAAGCATCTCCAAGAAACTAATAAATGTAGGAAAACCGAAAAGAAGCTATTTCTTAAGAAATTTGATCAGTGTTTCCCCTGAGGTAAAAAACATATTACAGAAAGCAAGAACACTGACACATTTCCAGGGACTTTCCGCTAAGCATACCTTTCTATAGTGTTTATTTTAATACCATTTAATTTATACAAATTTAAGCTGGGACATGCTCAGTGTTTCTGCTGATAGTTCTTCCCAAGAAACGCTTACAGTAGTCACATATTAAACAAACCTAATTATTTCTAGTACCTCTCTTCTTATAAAAAAGAAAAAGTAACTGTGTTTTCTAGGGGCTCTCTGGGAAATCTCAAAGATAGTTTTAAGATTTAAAAAAACATCCTGACAGTTTTGTTTTTTCTCTATTTAGGATTCCATTTAGGGGAGGCAACATTTAAAAAAGTTTTCAAAGGAGTTTAGATGATTGATTAAGCTAGGCGCATGGATGCCTGAGAAACAATATTTATTACCCATCTAATCAAAGTGACAATAAAATATTTAAAGATACACATCAAGGACAATGCAATTAGAAAGAATGTTAGCCTTTTCATAAACGAGTCTTTGTTCTTTTTCCCCTTCTCAAATAATCAAGGACATAACAAAGTCAGTGTAAAACACAAAAATTATTCTAGTAAGACATGGAATATTTTCTAAGCACTTTACACAGAAAGTAAAGAATCACCATTCATTTTGTAAATAAAAGCATTCATCAGTAAGCCAGGAAAGCAAACCCATCAACATAGAGCTAACTTTGCCAAGATTCTAACATCTCTCAAAACTTCCTTTCAGACTTAGGTGTATCAACAAAGGCAAATAGAATTTACAGTTTTGATTTTTTGTTGTTGCTGTTTCCATTGTCCTTTTTTAGATTCTGAAGCAAACTGAGACTTGAGGACAGCTCTCACGGGATCCACAAGATCCAGACAAATTTTTCTTAAAATTCTGAGATGCTATTTATGTAAACAGGCAATTTCTTAATTACTGGTATCTTGAAATTAAATAATAGACCAATATTTTTTAAATTCTCAATTTTAATTTTTAATATGATAATTATAGTTATTACACACTTCAACAGAAGCCCTTTGGGGTTCTCAACGAGTCCCAAGAGTAAAATAGTCTGAAGACCAACAAAATTGAGGGCTGCTGCTGTTAGATAAATTATTCTTTTTATTTTAAAAATGAAGACATATATGTCGGAGACCAAACGTTCTCACTAAATGGATGTAAACAGGAGGCTAGAAGGCTGGTCAACCTTGAAGCTCTGAAAGGTCAAAACCAGCCACTCCCTATCTAATTGAGACAATGTACTTCCCCATCAAAAAATCATGTCAATCCTGACTGATAAGATAATCTACTTGTTACTGGAATTGCCTGCTTCAGGGCAAAGGGTGTATCCCAAACCTAAATAAAAGGGATGGCAAGGCCAAAAGAAGGTGGCAGTCCTTTCCATTAGAGGAAGGCTCCTGCCTGGCCCCCCAATATCGCCGAATTAATGTTTTCTAGTCTCTCATTTTGTTTGCGTGCAGCCTCCTTCAGAACCTGAACCCTGACCCGGGAACCCTGAACCATGTGGGACGTGGAAAGAGGTTCCCACACATATATGCAGTCAGAGTTCTCTGTCACTATTGTTCTTAAGTGTAGTTGCAGCTACTCATATTCATTATAACTTTTAACTAAAGCAGCAGTGTGGAGGAGGTAATTGAGAACTTTCTGCCATATGGCCCACATTACAACCTAGTAGAAAAGCCCATTAGCATCTTTGCTATAGCCATACACTTCTCTTTTACATGTTCTTAAAGTCACAAAAATGAACATGCTCACTAACATGACCCATAGTTACAGTCCCGCTAGAGCATATGATTAATTAATTAAATGTCTCAGTATTCTATCTTGCTTAGAAATTATCTGTATATGTAATGGCTATACATTCATCAACTCAGTTTAATACTAGTCTAAGGTTTTAAGCCACTGAGGAATCTTGGAAATGATCTTTAAACTGGCATACTACAGAACATAATTATTCTTGAAATAAAGTTATGAAAATCATGGTTCAATTTTATTGAACACAAATTTATATTACATAAGAGTAATGTTTAGTTAATTTAATCAGTAACCTGTACAACTATAGGAAAAATACACTCAAGTAGAATAAAATGTATGCTTCATTTATATTTAACACTGATAAATCAGATAAGGTACAATTGTTCTATTAAACCAAACATATTAAATTAGGCTTATTTGCCAAAGAATTGCCTTAATTATGAGGACTTAAATTCTTAAAATGTTTATGAGTTAGTTTCTGTAAGAATTTTTTAGTGTAGCACATTTAAAGCATTGAAAAGTAAATGTTTTTATTTTATTAAACTTTTAGAAATATTTGATTTATGTACGTATTTATTTATCTAAGTAGTCAGAGTAGAGCTTCAAAATACTTGATAATCTAATTTATTAATACCCTCTCAAGTGAGGAACATTTCACACTTATACTACAAGAATTAAAGGTCTGCCCAGCCAGCATGGCTAAGTGGTGGAGTCTTGACCTATGAACTGGGTGGTCACAATTCGATTCCTGGTCAGGGCACATGCCCCGGTTGAGGGCTTGATCCCCAGTGTGGGGTGTACAGGAGGCAGCTGATCTCTCTCATCATTGATGTCTCTCTCTCTCCTCTCTTTTTCTCTCTTCTTCTTTCTCTCTCCCTTCTTCTCTAAAATCAATAAAAATATATTATTTTAAAAAGTAAAGGCCTTAATTATAGACACACATATATAAAGGTTACAAAAAGATCTAGAGCTTCAATGCTACAATGTTAGCCACAGGTTAAAAGACCGAAGAGGCACAGAAATACAAAAATTCAGTGTCCCCAATATTAAAGAGTTGCTCTCCTTCTGGGGGGCACAAAAATCTTTGAGCTCAAAATAAATAAATCTACAAACAAATAGGACTGACCAACCAGGTTTTCTATCATCTCTTTATTCAACAGAAAATAAATTTTTATAATTTATTAATTCACGTACAGAAATCATTAAATGGTTGGATTATAAAACCAAATTCCCAGTCATTGCCATCACTACTGGAGAATAATTTCTCAACCATAAACAAAACTAACGAAATGAAACAAAACAAAACACAAAATAGGTAGAGAGAAAAAAAAACCTATTGTGACTTCAGATTCACCTCTGGGAGTCAAGAGATGACATACCTGGTCTTCAGCTGCTCTTGGGATGCACTTGTTCAGCAGAACAATTTCTACTGGTCTGTCAGGTGAATTCACTGGGCATCGTGTGGGAAGACTCTAATGCTGATAAAGAACTTTTTTTTTTTTAAGATAAAAGCATAACTCACATGCAAATACAAAATGAACACATGTCAATAATTTTATCTAAACTCATTCATTAATAAAAGAACCAGTAAATTTTACAACTGATTCAATAGAGATTTCACAAAACAGAGACACATATAGACATTTATAGGAGTTTAGAAGTAAATGCAAAACTGGCTTTTTCCACAGTGAGAGTGGGGAGGAAAGTCGATGATCCTTCTGTTATCAGTGGAAGTGGAGTATTTTGGCTGCTGCAGGGAAAAGAATTTCCTCAGGCTCCCAAGGGAGGATGGGGTTTTGTGGAAAGCTTTATTGATGATATTAAATTAAAGGAGTTCCTCTCCAATGTCCTATCTTTGTCCGTCTCGCCATGGAAGAAGTCCAGTCTTGTCTTCAGCAGGGCCAAGATTAAGGCCACTGCCCAGAGTTCCTCTTCTATATTAAAGTCCAGTCCAGAGCAGGATCTGGCTAGCTTAGCGTGTGTTCCCAGCTGCAGTCCATTGCATGTGCGATGCAGCTGCTTAAGGCCACTTGGTGGGCAAGTGCAGGTCACAGAGCAAGAGTGAATAAGGGGGAACCAGAGGCAAGAGAGAGCGAACTCTTTAGGAATTTTAACCTTTCAGAATTTATGTGCCTGCAGTGGCTTCACCCTCCTAGTCAAAGATCCCCTATCCCAGGTTAGACAGACAGGCAAGCACCTTCCCTAGTCAACTCCACTTCATTGTGCATGCACCCATCTCTCCTTTTGTTCAATTCCTTCTGCCAGTGATTTGCAGGGAATGGACTGGTGGTTCCCCGGGAAGCATG
Organism: Lasiurus cinereus; assembly: GCA_011751065.1. Classification (NCBI taxonomy): domain Eukaryota; kingdom Metazoa; phylum Chordata; class Mammalia; order Chiroptera; family Vespertilionidae; genus Lasiurus; species Lasiurus cinereus. Next base: position 19,497,232 of record JAAGEH010000076.1, on the reverse strand, counting down.
AAGGTGAAGCTGTAGCTTCCTGGTGAAGTTGCCCAGATGACCATGCTTATTATTTGTCCTCCCCTTTGCTCTCTTCCCATTATTAATATTAATAAACTTGCTTGAATTATGATTATACTTCTATCAGACAAAACATATTTTCATGTCTATAGACCAGAATGATTTGCATTGTTATCAATTTCTACAATTTACAGAGTTGTAAAATAACTCAAAGGCAATGAAAGGTAGACAATATATACATTTCCATTGCAGATACACAATAATCTTTTTTTTTTGGGGGGGGGGATTTCCAAGTCTTTCACAAAGCTTAAAAATATGAAACTTATAAAGATCACACAAATATTTAAAAAATTCTGCAGCAAGATAGTTACATTGGATGTGGTAAGACTTTAACACTTTCAATTTGATTTGATGTGGAGTAGAATGGAATGGGGTCTTCAAAAGTGAAAGTGCCCAGGATCTATGAAGTGTTGAATAGATCTTTTTGGTGTTGAATAGATGCTAGCATTGCATTAAGAGTAAATGTGTGTGTATGTTGGGATGGGAGTAGGGAGGTTTATTGAGAAGAAGAAAAATTTAAGGCAAGACTTCAATAAACTTATAATCAATTATGGTATATAAAAATCAAGTTCATCAATTAATTGTACATATTGAACACAATCAAGAAAATGAGTTAAGTTCAGTAACAAAAGGATTGAGTAGAGGGAATGTGATTAACTAAATAGGGTGGTAATGCATACATAGTTGGTTGCTGACTTAATAGCCATCTCTTTCTTGAGAGCAGCTCCCCAAATTTTTTCAGGCATAAAGTCTCAGGGTGTGTAGGGAAGGTAGGCTCCTCCCTCAATCCCAGGCGATAGTCAAGGAGGTCATAATTTCAGTCCCTAGGTCTTTCCATTACCACTGACATGACTCTCTTTCTAGTACTTTTGATTTATTGCTTGCCTCTACTGTTGTCATTTTACAAATCATTTTATTTCTTTTTTTATTAATCTATTTCACATGGTGAACACATACACTGAAAAACATATACAAAAGTAAAGTAGCTTTTTATAAAATACGCATTTATAGAACCCTTACCCAGGTAATAAAATAAATATTGTCAGTAGCCCCTAATCCTTCCATTTATCTTTATCTGATTGCACCCCTCCCTCACTGCCAGAGACAATCACAGGCATGATTTTGTGCAATCCCATTTGGCATTTTTTTTCATGTTTTACTATCTATTTTCCAGATCTAAGTTTCTCTAGTAAAAAGAACCAGTGTTCCATGGGGAAAAATAGTAGGTTTTACAATTTGAGCATAGAAAATGCAAAATAAGCTTGGAACATCTTGCTTTACCAGAAAAAAAGGAAATAACTAAAAAAGGATAGGGTACATAAAAAAGATACAGAAACCCAACTGAAGTATCTCCAGTGGCCAAAGTTGGCACAATTCTAGTACAAAATAAATAATGATAGAACTGGCTTATAAGCTGTAAACTGAAACAAATATCCATGAGTCTATACTCAGGTAAATAAAATAAATAAATAAAAGGGGAAGAAGAAACAGCTTTTCCTTACAGAATAATTCTACACCATTCATGGATACAGCCATCCTTGAATTACTAGGCATGGTAAGCAGAAAAATGGTCCCCCAAAGGTGTCCACATCTTTAACTCCAGAATTTGTAAACATGTTATCATACATGGCAAAGGGACTTTACAGATATGATCAAATAAAGGACTCGGAGTTGGGGTGATTATCTTGGGTTATCTGGGTGAACCCAAGGTAATTGCAATGGTCCTTGGAATTAATGCGGTATCTATAAGGAACTTCCTAAAAATAATAAAGAGTAACAGGTTATAAAATTAACAAAGTGAGAGGAGACAGTGAAATTGTAAGACAAACAAAAATGTTGAATCCTAAAGAGGGCAAAAAAGAAAATAAAAAAGTACATAGAACAGTTGGACAACTAGAAAACAGGCAGTAAAACTGGTAGATTTAAATCCAACTCAGGGAATCATAATAATCAAAGCATAATGTGCTAATTAGACCGGACAGCCAGACAACCTTCCAGACGATCTTTCGGAAAAAGCCGGGGCTGCAATGGCCAAGGCAAGCCACTGTGGCTGCAAGGGCCAAGCCCCTGGCATGGATTTTGTGCATCAGGCCTCTAGTGAAGTGGTAAAAGCAAGGTTTCTGGACTACATGCATCTTTTAAGAATTTTCTTATAGGCTTGCCAACTCTCAATGGTCTGGAAGAATAGACAGTGTTTAACTGAGGTCTCCTTCAGAAGCAAGGCTGCTCTTTCATTATTTACCTGCATTAGACATTTCTGAGCATGTGAATGTGTTACATTTACTATTTAAAAATGTTAATTAAAATAAATATTTGTTAAATGAATTAGAAAATTTCATTGAACAGACTTATTCTTTTGGTTTAAATTTAGATTTTTCTCTTCCCTCCTCCCCTGCCCAATATTTTCTCTCTTTATCCCTTCTCTTCTTCTTTTAATATGCTGTGCTTAATGGGGATTAAAGTGGCTCAATTCAAATATTGCAATTTAAAGAGCACATATTGTACACCACCTTTTGCCTGAGATAAGCATTTTCGGTAGCTGCTTCCGCGTGGATTGGTGCAGGAGGCTGCCTCACCTAGGAGTGGGCTGTGTCTCTCAGTAGCCAGAAAACTGTTCCTTCCTTAAGATAAGCTTGAAATCCTTCTGGGTTGCTGGGGTAGGGGCTCATCTCTAGTGACCTTTAATGCCAAACTTTCATGTTTGTATATATCAACTTTGTTCATTCAGCAAGCGTTTTATGGAATGTACTAGTAAACTATATATCATCAGTGTTTGAGGAGGATAGGAAAAGAAAGCATGCCAAGTAAGAGCTTTATAATCTCATCTTCTCACCAGTAGGCAAATGACGTGGGCTTAAGACAACTAGGATTCCTATAATTAATCACTTTCATCTCTATTCCATGAGACCAATGGCTATAAAACAGGACTGGCAAACTCAAGGCCCAAGCTGACTCATGGCTAAATCCAGCTCATAGCCAAATCTAGCTCACTGTCCTCTCTTGCTATAAATAAAGTTTTATTGAAACGTAGCCACTTCCATTTGTCAATATATTGTCTATGGTTGCTTTGATGTTTAAAATGGCAAAAGCTGAATAGTAGCAACAGTAGCTGTATGACTCTCAAAGCCTGAAATATTTATCCTCTGGCCCTTTACAAGTATACTGCTATAAACTCACACAGAGCAAGTGACAGTCCAACATGTCATTTGGAGACACACTCAGGACTAACCCTGTCTTATTAGGGATTAGGAGACAGGAAAATTTAGGGCAATGAATCTAGTGGTCATTTTAGGAATGAACCTTGGCATACTTTAGTGTCATTTATTAGGAGACTTCATGCCTCATAGTGGTACAGGTAGGATGATGAAGCTCAGCAATGCATAAGGGCAGAGCAGGTTCTGCCCACACCTGCTTTTCTTGGCAATTGGACAGTGGTGAGTATGAAAGAGGATGGGTAAATGTCATGTTCTATGCCCATGAATGCAGCAGGTGGAAGCACTGGGTTTGATGAGCACCTAGGTACATGAATAGATCATACTAGTAAAAACATATTTTATGAAAAAGTAGTGAACAGAATGAGATCTATAATGCCAAACTGTTTATGCCAATTAAAATATATGCATACATAACAACAATTTGCATCTTATTATGCTATTATAAGCAAAAAAAAAATATTCACCAAACATTGCAATTGCCTTGTCAGGGAGGACAAAGGGAGTGGCTTTGGGAATAAGAATGGATCAATTAATAAATAAGACATGACAATGTGCCATGAACTGAGGAATTTAACAATAAAAATAACAAGTGAAAGGAAGGAAGGAAGGAAGGAAGGAAGGAAGGAAGGAAGGAAGGAAGGAAG
>JAAGEH010000076.1:19427890-19493303 GCA_011751065.1 Lasiurus cinereus | reverse complement strand
AAGGAAGGAAGGAAGGAAGGAAGGAAGGAAGGAAGGAAGGAAGGAAGAAAGAAAGGAAGGAAGGAAGGAAGGAAGGAAGGAAGGAAGGAAGGAAGGAAGAAGATAAGAAAGCTGGAAGGGAGAAAAAAAATGGGGGAAGAGAAGACCAAGACTGAAAAAATCTGGAAACATACTCTGTTATAGCTCTGGCACCTAAATAGATATGTGACTTTGTGATAAGCTGTCAAGACTCAGCTTCCAAATTAGCCAAAGTCAATGGTGGAGGCAGTGATTGTGAGGACAGTGGTGATAATGATGGTGGTGGTAATGATGATGATGATGATGATGTATATATGTGAGATGGGTAGGAAGGTATCAGAGCTGGGGGACTCCAAATCCATTGAGTGAAATTCAGTCTTCAGAGGAGTTTAGTCTAGGGTACACAGGCTCTGAGGAAAGTTGGGGTTCAGAGGAGTTTAGTCTAGGGTACACAAGCTCTGAGGAAAGTTGGGGTTCAGACTCCAGTTGGCCCACTGAGAACCTGCTGCTGTAGCACTGAGGTGGCACATGGTGCAGGTCAGGGGAGAAAGCTGTCTTTGGACACTCGTGTCAGGCATGTTAGGTCTTAAACTTTGTCCATTCTGGGGAGTGGGCTCTGAACATAATACCAGTTCCTATTGGCTCAAGGACTGAGCAGAAGCCTTGGGCAACAATGGGTAAAGTTCATCAGAGGTGATCTTTGGCTCTTCATCTAATGTAATCATCCTTTTGTACTTAATTTCCACAATTTGGGATTATAATACCTGTTCTGAGTACCTCGCTGGATTGTTTTGATGAACTAAGGAGATGATATAGGGAGAACGCTGGGAAAAAAAATAAAGGACTCCAGACCTTGGTTATGAATATATTTAAGCAAATCCTTAGAAAATAATTCCTTCTTGTCATTCACTCCATCAGCTCAGTTTGCTGGATAGAAAGAAAAAAGAGAACTAGTTAATGCTCCAAACGGCCCATTTACTTTGAAAGACTCGAGAGAAAACATAATACCTTTTATGCTACTTTAGTAATTTTTTTTCAAAAGAAACATGCATTATTGCACTTAACTTCACCCTTAAATTCTCAAAAATTAAACCAGTGCTTTCCCATAGTTTTCAAACATTTCTGAAGTGTACCTGAGGACTGTCCTACTTACAGCTAACTCCCAGCTGGCTGTTCTAGCAGCAAAGAGTGACACTTTATCCAGTAATAATCTCTTAGCCCAGGAAAGCAAGAAAAATGGGAACATTTTTAAAGTTCATGGACCAGTGGACTTTATGTATAAGGAAAGAAATGGAAACCACACTGTGAGAATTGTTCTTGTGAATTCAACTAAGATCATATTTTCAAAGAATATAATAAATATGCTAGTATTATTTTCTACTACCCAATAATTTAGGTATATTTTTTTAAATAAACTCTTTCTCACTTAAAAAAATAATTTGCAAATTACAGTAAGGCTTAGCAAGAGAGTAAAATTCACCTGATATATAATATTTATTTATTGAAATATCAGGTTCAAACAACATATATAGCTCAGTGTTCTGGTGCTTTTTATACCTTTTTTTATATCATTACATCACTAACACCTTTTTATGTAACTAAATTTTCCAAATTAATATTATTTTTAAGTACAAAAATAATATTCCATCATATGAATTTGCCATGGTTTGACATTTTCTATATTTAGGTTACCTTTAATATTTTTTGCTATTATAAATAACATTTTCATGAACATTCATTTACATAAATCTTTAATAACATCTCTGGTTGTTTCCTAGGATACATTCATGAAGTTGGGATCATTAGGACAAAGTATACTAACAGTTTTAAGTTTTGTGATATAAAATTCTAAATTGTTTTTTAGATACTTTTAATTAAGTCTCCTGATACATAGTTCCAAATTGTCTTTCAGAACCTCTTTAAAATTAGACTCTAATCAGCAGTTCAAGTAAGTATGTGTCTTATCATACTCTCGTCGGCATGGAGTTTCATCTTTCAAAAAAAATTCCTTGTCTATTTGAAAAGCACCGTGAACATTGTTTTGTTCTTCCAGCATCCCTTCGGGGAGCATTCCTCCTCCTGTTCACAATCATTCAGATCAGACCCCGGGAGCGTAAACAGCAATCAATGATGGCACGTATGTTGTATGCCTCCCTGCGAAGACACCACATATTTTATGGCTTAAATTGGCTCTGCATTACAAAAAAGGGAAGCTGCCACAATCCATCTTGACTTTTTAGAAAATGCCTTATGCAAACAGCATCTTACATACATTTTATTATTCTAGAGGAATCCAGGCTTCGCTGGGTCATTGCTTCCCTTCCCGTGATAAAAAGCTCTGCAAGGTTTATTTTCGTTTGGGATTTTTGGCTCTGCACAGAGTTAGCCGGATGAATCCTATGCAAATGGTGGTATTCAAAACATGTAGGAAAGCACAGGCTCATGCCCAGTGTGAGGCAGGGAGGCCGGTGGTGGAGAACATTGCATGACCCCACCGAAAAATGCTGGAGACAGAAGAAAAGAATGCATAGCAGGAAGCAAAGAACAGGCAGCGGGCGTGTTGTGTTGCTCAGGGCTGGAGATGTAGTTTACTTTTAAGCAAAAAGCAGGTGCTGACAGAAAAAGACACATTGATTTTCACTGCCCAGCTTTGATTGAGGAGCAAGGCAGGAATGAACTAGGGAGAATAACCAAGACTGAAGAAATCTGGAAACATATTCCGTTATAGCTCTGGCACCTAAATAGATATGTGACTTGGTGATAAGCTGTCAAGACTCAGCTTCCAAATTAGCCAAAGTCAGTGGTGGAGGCAGTGATTGTAAGGACAATGGCGATAACGTCCTCACAATCACTCACTGAGAGCAGGATGAAGAATCTACATGCAAAAAAGCCTGGCCTCGGGGATTCAGCTTCAAGAAACCGCTAGTTAAAGTCTCTGTAATTCGCCTGCTCACATATGGCTCCTGTTCAGTCATCATCATCAGAGTCAAATAGTTTTGTGGCTGTTGTTATTAGTACAGAAGTTAAGTACCCAATGCAGTTGTTTTATTAAAGAGTTATAATAGTGTCTGGGAAACACCATCCTTCCGTTTGGAGGAGAGTGCTTCAATCTCTCCGTTAGCTATTCGTGTATTCGTAACTCAGGGCTCCATGGCTTCTCTCTAGAAGCCCCTGGAATTGTTTGCATTAAATGTGTGTGGAAATAGTCAGTCTCTGTAGGGCCCACCTTGGCAAACATTATGGAATAGCTGTTTCTGAGTCACAGGCTGGGAAGAGATGCTGAAAGGGGAATAAAAAGCATAAACTAACCATTACAGGCTAACAAAAACACTCCCGTTAATTTATCGCCTTAGCAAACGTTAAAAGTGGGCACTTTCTAATCACCACTATAGCAAGCGGTTCCAGCTATTAAGCTATTGTCTCTAATTCCTAAGCCACCCTTCTACATAATATTTTGTGGTGCTGGAGTTGGATGGAACTCTGCAAAGCACAGTTCTGCTTTGCCAGATGGCTTTGTTAGGCTTTCCAATAGGGGGTGCTACAGAGGGGCTGTGATGCTAAGAAACCTATAGGTTTCTTGTTTCTATCAGAGTCATCCCAGCCAGAGACACAGGGGCTATCTTCTAACTAGCTAATGATGCCTTCCGTTGATGTGTTCGGTACTAATAATTGATGTGGCTCTGACTTCTCACTGACCCATGGGCCTACTTAGTCCCTTACACACAATCACACAGGTGGCTGGGAAAGCTACCAGTGTCTTTTTTTTTTTTTTTTTGATAAGGTGTTTTGGCATGTCTATCAATCATTAAATATTTTCTTGCTCTTTCTGTGTGCCCACTATGGAACTAATCAATGGGGACACAGTGGTGACAAAGAAGGGGCACCGCTGACAGAGAGACATATGTGAGCAAAGCTTGAAGGTAGAAATCAGCATCACACATCTGGGAACCTAAGTGGTTCTTAGGCAAACTGGGCGGAGGGTAGTAATGGGAGGGTAGCACGGACTCTCCTCCCCCTTTTTTTAAACTTGACACTGCTTCTTTTTTCTCTCAAGCTATTGCTTGTCTTTTGCCTCCAATTCCAGTGTAATTACTTTTTTTTCAGTCCTCACTGGTCTCTTTTGCCAACCAGCCACCCTTCCTCCTTTTCTTCTTAATATCTCCCATTTGTTTTCCTATGATGGTTTCAGTAAAAATACTGTTCACTTACTATTCTTCTGCAAATCTCTTGTTACCTTCTGTTAAGTCTTTCCCACAGTTATCACCAGTTTTGCAAAGAGCCTTCTGGCTCATCTTTTTGACTCATTAGCCCTCTAAACATCCAGGGGCCAGTATGATGCTAAGTTCCGCTTTCTGCACTTGACTAAGGACAGGCACTTGTTAGCATTAAAAAATGATACATTCTGAATTTCATCCTTAATGTGTTACTGTAAACCAGAGGACAGAGCAAGGGGGTCCTGGGACTAGGGCATCCATTCAGACATGACATTCATTTGTGCTTCCTGGAATCTCCCAGGGTCGAGTGGCTTTTGTTCGGATACCAAGTTTGTCAAATGAACAATGTGGTCCTTTTGCCCAAAGCACTTTTTAGATTTTACCCACAATGACACTGGTGCTTGATCATTTTAGACACAGGAAACCACACTCTTTGGCTCTGGAGCTGTGAAACAAACACATCTGGTCAGGAGGTTCTCTCTGCCAAGCTATCATCTTATCCAGGTAGTGACCCAAATAAGACTATTTTGTGGAGTTGGGGAGTAAGAAGAGAAGTGGCAGGTGGCAGAGAAGGGAAACAGATAGAAAGTCATGGAGATCTGGAAAAAAAAAAGTTGGTGTTGGTGGGAGGGGTGGAGAGGTCATGCAGAAATCAAATCAAACCAGTTTATGCCAAGAGGAAGGTATCTGCAATGAGGAAGGTTTGCTACGGCCTTTTTGCTTCACTCCTAACGCCAGTCATAAAAATTCTTGGAATAATAAGAAAAATGAGGTTGACCTTTGCTGGGGACTATATTGGGGTGGAATGTGGCCACCAGTGTCAGCTGAGTGACAGTTCAAGAGATTCTTGGCCTGGAAGGCCCACTGAGTTTACCATCGTCAGCCTGATGCCCCCCTCAGTGAGGAGGGCTCTCACTGCTAGTCGCCGATGCTATCGGGCTTCCTTAAAAGATGTCACTTAAGTACATTGCATTTAAGAGCTTGCTAGTATTTCACTTTAAATGTACTTTCAATAAGTAAACTCGTCACAATCATTATCAAAGGTTAGTCATAGAAATTAAAGTTTCTTTTTTAGTTGGGTCCCTGACGGACTTTGTCAGCATTATGAAAATGAATGTTTTCTTTCTTTCTTTTTTTTTTTAAAATGGATTTTGAGAGGGAGTGATGAAGCATCGGGCCCAGCCTGTGTGTGGTGAGACCTGGGCCTTCCAACCTCACCTGCTTCCACCTCTCCAGCAGCATTTTAGGACCTGTCCTGACTGCCCTACTTTCTTTATTTTTATTTTTCTGCAAAATAGATAATTCTGATAATCACACAGATCCCTAGGCCTGTCAAACTTGTATCATCTTCTAAGTACAAAGACTCTGAGCAGGAAAGGGTAACATGACTGACTTCCCTTCATCTTCCTTTTCCTTTAATATCCTCTGCCCCCAACTCCTCTCTCTTCCTCCAACTTCTCCCTCTTCCCAAGAGCCACAACACAGCCCTCAACTAAATGAATTACTTGAGCTGGGGACTGTCCAGCCAGCAGGGTCTGAATCCCTACTCAACCTGCCAAACCTCCTCTCTCTTTACCATCTCTGCTTTTAGCTTTTACTTTTCTTTTGTCTTCACCATGAAATAAACTACCCAAGTGTGCCCCAATCATAGACTCAGTACCCGGTATTGATTCTTCTCAGCTGAAGGAGAAACCTGAAGGTCCAGTGTCTCCCTGAGGCCATATCCCTTTTCCCAGGGAGCTGTTGACACCTGCTGGTCACCAATACTTGGGCTTCTTTAATTGCCCTCTAATGGCTGCAGTATAGTGTGACCCACTGGGAAAGTGAAAATCTTATTTTTGAGTTTCCAATTAATATTCCTTTTTGCTTGCCAGGGGGTCCTATTCTAGGTTATCCAACCAAGTTCTGGTTGGAGTGCAGCCTGTCTCACCAGGAATGCTGACCTGAAATGCTGGGACCTTAGAACTGATTCAGGTTGAGTCTGATAGTGAGCTGAGTCATGTAAATTGCTAAATTATTTAGGAAGCTACTCACTGGCAGAAGCAACTGAGGAGGCCACTGGGAACCATCAAGAGGAAATAATGACAATGGAGGAAGCGTTATTTTACCTAGCAAAGTTATTTTACCCAGCCTCCCCCTTGCTCTGGTGATGCCCACAATGAAACTCTCTGCCCTTCCCACCTCCTCAGCAGGAGAGATTCTCTGGACAGCTATGGTTTTATGAGTGTTTCTCATGTGAACCTCATTAAATTTCAGATTTCTCAGAGTAAACAGCAAATAGGGAATGAGAGTTGCCTACCTGGGAGATACAGAGGCTAAATACTGAGCAATAAAGCCATTCATCAAGTTTAGCCTTCTTTTTGTTGTCTCTTTGGCATTCACTGGAGCCTTCCTTCCATGTGCCTACTGCTGGCCAGTAGAATGTGGGGATGTGGGGGTGTAAGGATTTGGGGAACAGGGCTAAAGTCTAGGAAAAGCATACAGGATAGGAGAAATTGGTGGACCCTGGCTTCTCTTAATTATAATCCCAGGATCATTTATTTGCAACAGGCTCTCAAAATTTGCCAACAGGCAACAGGACAAAAGGGACAGACCAACATTGCTAAGCTGGATGTCAGGACGACTCCCATGAGCATCATGGCCTTTATAGGATGAGGCCTGGAGATCCTGGATCTGAAGCTGCCACCCATTGTCTAAGGCAGTGATTTATGGAGGTAGCAAGACCCATGGCTTCAAAGGTATATGGCAAGCAATGTCTTACTTATAGCGCTTATAATGAAATGCGCTGATTCTTTACTTAAGAAAATAAAATGTTTTCCACATTATTCCTAGAATAATGTCCCTGGCATTTCCCTGCATTGGATATACTTTCCTGCACAGGAGTGAGAATGGCTGAGGTGTAACCACCATACTAGGTATGTGATGGTGCATGTGAACCTCACCCACTGGGTGGTGAGAGCTGCTGACCCAAGGTGGACATTTCCACCAGCCACCATCCAGGAGACTGAAAATGAGAAACAACAATAAACACAACCAGATGTGCAAAGGCCAAAATAGTGTGTGGGATTCTTTCTCTTACACCAGTTTCTATGGGTAGAGGCTGCATGTGCAGAGGGACTAGGGGCTATGCCTGAGCTCTATTGGTGATATCTGTAATAGGTGTGGGTGGGAGTCAGCCTCATGTATTTGACATGTACAAACAATAGACAGACTTTCATAACCAACTCCATTTCCGCTTTCCCTAGTCCCTTTTCTTAAATCCCTCCCCCATGAAGAGGACGATAATGTAAGGTTGCCAAAGTGTTCATTTCTGTTCCCACTGACCCAACAGGAAGAATTTCCATGCTCTTTGGTCCCTTCTGCATTATGGTAGTATGACAAGGACCTCCAAGGCCACTAAGCAAGTCCTTGGTACTCCTCTCATCCTTCCTCCCTCCATCTCTTGTGGATGTGTGGTATCTTCTTGTAATGAAAATATGGGGAAATATGAGATATATTTTCTTGAATTCCAAAATATCCCTCTTATCAGTATAATCCTGAAGAAATTGGTATCCTATGATAATAATTGTATACCCAGCTTAGAAAAGACATTTTGGTTTTTATTTATATCACACACAAGTTATATGCTCATATTTTAGCTCTAGACTTTCTTTGCTAAATTCCCAGAGAGAGAAGGAAAAGGGCAGGAGTGATAGATTGCTCCGAATACTCAAGAACCTCCAAATGCCTCACTAGATGAAAAGCAAATTAAGGATCCTTGACAAGTTAAAATCAAATCTTTGGGGTTTCTCCACTGGAGCAAATGAATTTCCAGCTTAATAACTTTCTTAGAATTCCCCCTGCTGCTCCAGACTGTGACCCTTTCAACTAGCGAGCTTATTCCTGGTATGTGTCACGAGTTTTAAATCTGACAGTAGCTTTTAATTAAATCCTTGTTTATCATTCAGTTAATGGGCTAAGACTAATGATGAAAGGAAAACCAGGCTTTCAGTGACTTTCTCGCCCATCAAAGGATACTTGAGAAAAATAATAAAGTGATTTACTCAAGGGTGAGTTGGTATAAATGCCATTTCCCTGATTTGTTCTCCTATGTGATTTCTGGAATAATTTGGGACAGCCAGTCACTCTGCTTGGGTACATCAAGAAATTACTATAAATCTCTCTGGAGGAACTTACCAGTAGACACATCCAACATCTCCCTCTTGCCAGGTCTGGGCACGCCGCCATCTGCCGTGTGATCCTTGAAATTTAAGATGACAAATCTTTGGGGTCACCTTTCTCTCTTTTTCAAGTGTTTACTCTGGGAACTTTGAGCACATTCTTGTTAAAAGTACACCAGCCAGCCTGATTTACCTGACCTCATTTCTTGTCTGTCTTCTCTACCCCTTCGCTTCACATTTCTCAAGAGTAAATAGGATTTTGAAAGTTGGGAGCCCTGATTTCTCTTCCCTAGGGCAGTCACTCAATCACTTTACACCTCATTTTCCCCACCTATGGAGCAGGGATAATCATACTATTTACTGAACTATCAAGATGAGATATTGTGAGAATCAGTTATAGAAGTGAAGGTTTAAAATGAAAGCAAAAGAAGAAACCAGAGTCTTGGCCAGTGTGGTTCAATTGGTTGGGTGCCATCCTGTGTATCAAGAGGTTATCAGTTGGATTCCTGATTAGGGCACATGCTGGGGTTGTAGGCTCAATCCTTGTAGGGGGCATGCAGGAGGCAAGTGATCCACCCTATACTCATATCAATGTTTCTATCTCTCCCTTATTCTCTCTCTAAAAATCAATTATCCTATCTAATAAAAGAGTAATATGCAAATTGACCATCACTCCAACACACAAGATGGCTGCCCCCATATGGACACAAGATGGCTGCCACAAGATGGCCAGCAGAGGAGGACAGTTGGGAGGAACCATGCCTGCAAGGGAGGGCATTTGTGGGTGATCAGGCCATCAGGGGAGTGTAGTTCGGAGGGACCAGGCCTGCAAGGGAGGGCAGTTAGGGGTGACCAGGCTGGCAGAGGAAGGAAGTTGGGGGTGACTGGGCCTTCAGGGAAGGGAAGTTGGGGGGGGGAACCCAGGCCTGCAGGGGAGAGCAGTTGGGGGGTAGGGCAGGCCTGCAGGGGAGGGCAGTTTGGGGCAATCAGGCTGGCAGGGGAGCAGTTAGGCATCAGGCTGTCATGGGAGTTGTTAGGGGGGGATTAGGCTGGCAGGCAGAAGCGATTAGGGGCAATCAGGAAGGCAGGCAGGTGAGCAGTTGGGAGCCAGCAATCCTGGATTGTGAGAGGGATCACAGATTGGAGAGGGTGCAGTCTGGGCTGAGGGACAGTTGGGAATGAATAAATTTTGTGCACCGGGCCTCTAGGTTATATATATATATATATGCGCCTAAGCAATGGCCAACTGGCTGATTGGCTGACTGGCCAGTAGCTATGACACTCACTGACCACCAGGGGGCAACTGTTCAACACAGGAGCAAAAACCTCAGGCATGGAAACATGGAACAGACTGATGAATATCAGAGGAAAGGGGAGAGATGGAGGTGGGAAGAAATTAACCAAAGATCTTAAATGCATACTAGAGGCCCATTGCTGGACTCGTGCACTGGTGGGTCCCTTGGCCTGGCCTGCAGGGATTGGGTGAAAACTGGCTTTCCAACAACCCCTGAGGGGTTCCAGATTGTGAGAGGGTGCAGGCCAGGCCAAGGGACCCCACCGGTGCATGAATCCATGCACTGGAACTCTAATATATATAAAAGAAGAAACCACGAGGCTCTAACTATCTGAGGATATATTGGACATACTTTCCTGAGCCCTGGGTAGGAAGGTACCACATGGATAGATGGATATGAGATGGGTGATTGGGGTGCTCATGGTCATTATCATGGAGTACATAGAGCACTCAATGACTCTCAGGCACTATAGTGAGAACACATCAGAAGCTGAATTTGCCAGTTGACTATCATGGCCTTCAAAATGTTTCTGGTTCTTGCTTAATCTAAACCAGTAATCTCAACTTTTCTCATTGGTTTTCATTGGTCTTATAGCAGGGAGGTTGGAAATAAAATTTGATGCATTTTACAAGTAGTCCATTTGCTTGATTGGAAAGGTGAATCCAATCTGAGGATTTTAAATCTTCCAGATTAAGAAATCCTAAGTGGATGGTCTTAGGTATCCCATGAAAGGGACTCAAAGGGTCTGTGAATTCAGGTGGGAAAAAAACTACATGTTTATTTTCACTAAATATTTTCTTCAGTTATAAATGTGGCCAGCAAACTACAGTAGTATGAGTAGTACCTGTGTCTATGTTACCATTAGAAATTAAGGATATTTTCATATGATATTACCATTGTTGTATATACCTTAAAATACAATTTCACTGATCACTGCTTTGAAATTGCAAAAGTTACTAGACCAGCTGCTAGAATATTGGTTTAGTTAATAAAGAAGCACATGTATAACATTGTATTGCACATTTGATTAAAATACATTTTTGTTGAATATAATTTGTTTCCTTTGAAATCCTATATGTTTGTGTGTATTTAAAAACAGTATTCTGCTAAGGAGTCATTATTATTCTGCCTGCCCCAGACTCTATCTGATGCCTCCTAGGGACTGAGGCAGCCACTTAGAACAGCACAGAACCCAGTCCTCCCAACCCGTAGGCCTGGAGTATGAGCCCTAGTTCACCTCTGCCTAGCTGTGGGGTCACTTAGCATCTCTAAATTTCCATCCCTGTGAAAAGGCAATGACGATAATTTCCCACATGTTTTGTAGGGAGAGCAAATAAATACTAAATGTCAGGATGCTTTGTAAACTGTGAAGTGCTTTGCAGATGCTAGGTATTAATATTCAGTGGTTCCAGACACTGCTTTTACTTAGCATCTCTCAAATCAAACCAGTGATGAAGGGGAAATGAAAGAAAACAATCAGGGGGCCAGATGTTTTGTGTGCAAGAGACTGGAGGAGAAAAGTACATTTGCAGTTTGAATTATGGAATGTTTATGCATATGGTGAAGAATATAATGGAATCAAATAGATCTGGGTAAAAATCCCTGCCCAGCCACATACTAGCTGGGTATCAGGCAAATTAGTCAACTCCCTGAGCATCAGTTTGCTCATCTGAAAAAGGGGGATAATAGCTACCTTATAGGGTTGTCAATAAGATTAAATAACTTTTATTCTTGTGCCAGTACATAGGGCTCAAGATCCGTGTTTGCATACTTTTCCAGACCCATCCTTTCTTAATAATCCAAAATGTTGCAAATGAGAGAGAAACAGAGAAGGACATAAGAATTGTCTGTGGACTAATGAGTTGCTTTGTTTTCCAACAATATGCTTCAGCTGAGTTTTATCAAGGATATTTTTAGTGCCCATTGATGAGCTTGGCTTGCTATTTGGTGAGCTATAGAGGGCACAGAGCTCCCTGGATGCCATTGGCAACCTTACATTAATCTACATTGGTGTCCAGTATGGTAGCCATGAGCTACATGTGGTTTTTAATTTTAAATTAACTAAATTCAAGCAACATTAAACATTCCATTCCTTAGTTGTGCAGGTCACATTTCAAGTGTTCAGTAGTGACATATAGCTCATGGCTACTGAAGAATATAGACCACTAGAGGCCTGGTGCATGAAAATTCATGCACTGGGCAGGTGGTGGTGGGAGGTATCCCTCAGCCTGACTTGCCTCCTCTCACAGTCTGGGAGCCCTCAGGAGAGGAAGGCAACTTGGCAATCAGGGGAAGGTGACACCCCATCACACTTCTGCTGCTGCCACTGTTGGAAGCGCAAACCTTGGCTGGCCCTGGTTACTTGAGCCTCAGGCAGCCCTGGGTGGCTGGGCAGCCACCATCCAAGGTTTGCCTGTGCCTCGGGCCAGCTCTGGGTGGCCAGGGGGCTGAGAGGACTTGGATATTCCAGAGACAGGCTGCGTGCCTGCTGCCCCAGTAGGGCTGAGGGCACTGGGCATTGCCATCTTGTGGCTGTGGGCACTGCCATCTTTGAGGGCAGGGAAGTCAATTAGCATAGTCCCTCCTTATTGGCTGTGCATGCTGCCATCTTTGCGATGGCATGAGGATCAATTAGCATATTCCCTCTTTATTAGATAGGATTGTTGTCACAGTGCAAATTCTATCAATCAGCATTGTGACTGGCTGTGAAGGGCTGGATCTTTCCTAACAACACAGACTAGACTATGGTAATGTAGGTAAACTATGGCAACAAATAGCCATGTAGACCCCAACACAATGGACTAATGGGCTGCAACTAGCTTGATGCTGTACTGGACCCAAACTAGAAACTTTGGAATGGAAACTTTGGATACTAGCTTTCCTTTTAATTCTACCAAAGCCCCAGCTGCACATCTTTCAGAACTGGATTAAGGGAAATGGGAATTTGAAAACCCAGAGATGTAATTACACACAAATCACTCATCCTCCCGTGTGAGTCAGAAAATTCTTTTTCTCAAGATAGCATAAGAACCCTTCTCCCAGCACCCAGTGGGGAAGGGCATACCTCATTCTCACCAATAACATGACCTCGTGGCCCAGTAACGCAGATGGTCTGTGCAGGAAAAAGGAGCCTGCTTTCTGTGCTCTGTTCCTTATTTCCTACTCTCTCCACCCTGTTTCTTCACACACTTGTCTCTGATTATTCTGGCACAGAGCTGTGGCTCCATCCTCTGTTAACTCCCCTACCTCTGGATTTATCTAGTTAGAATTCAAATTGAGAAAGAATTGTAGGAAAAGTGGTGATTCTAGTTGGCGCTTTCCCTTTGTGTGTATCACAGGAGAGGAGAGCTGGTACCTATTTCCTTTGATATGGTAATATCACTAGTTTTATTTGCAAAAGCTCATTCAGCCAGTGGAATGGGAGTCACAAAAGGAGCAGCCCTGATTTGATGGATTTCTCAACAAAGTTAAGCACCCGTTCTGCCTCAGTTTCTCCTTTATAGCATGGATATGTCTCTTCCTATTACTCATCACATTCCAAATATACTGGTAGCATCATAAAGAAGATGTGGTTTATAAAATCATTCTTACTTATCAACTAAGAAGCTTACAATCTCTAGTTTTTTTCCCCCTAATTTTTTTTTCTCTCTCAACATATTCTTGGAAGGAATGACCTTCCCTG
The DNA here is from genome assembly GCA_011751065.1 of Lasiurus cinereus. NCBI lineage: Eukaryota > Metazoa > Chordata > Mammalia > Chiroptera > Vespertilionidae > Lasiurus > Lasiurus cinereus. Next base: position 19,479,934 of record JAAGEH010000076.1, on the reverse strand, counting down.
TTACTCTTTTATCTGTTTTCCAAAAGCAATGAACTCATTTCAGTTTACTGAGAAGGTGTTCCTGTAGAGTCAAGATATAGGTCATTGGAAGGGTGAAAGAAACCATAACCTAGGGAAATCTGTCACTGTCACCTCATAGATATTAAGATGCAATTGTTAAGGTAATGCTAGCTGCTGTAACAAACCCCCAAAGAGTGAGTGGTTTAACACAATGGAAGTTTATTCCTTATTCTTGTAAATCCTCACCCCATGTTTCCATGGTGAGTTTTGCACAGAAGCACCTTCTTTACTGTCTCTACCTGCTAGATCTTCTAAATCAGCCAGCAGATTGGACAGTGAGAGTGGGAATCATGACTGTGCAAAAGGTTTACGTGGGGGCGTGTGCAGGGAGCACACAACACATCTTCGCCGAATGTGCTATGTGAGTCTGAACTACTGCATGAGGACTTTTGGACTTGTGACCATGGCTGCCTTTGAGCCACAGTTTTTCTCTTTTGCCAGCACAAGGGATCGGAGGGCTTGTTAAGCCACCGCCAACCTCAGTGTCTGTTGCTTATCTGGGGCAGAATTTTAGGTCTTAGCTGGGTGGAGTTGTTAAAACCCAGGGCTGTTGATGCAGCTCCCACCTCCACAAGGGAATCCTGACCAGAGAAGGTGCCAAGGAGCCCTCATCCTTGGCCTAGCATGGAGACCACATCCTGCTCTCCATATTTCTCTGCCTCCAGACTCATCATTACGATGCGTGAGTTCAGAGAGACACCTGTCCTCAGTGAGTGACAGACAGTGACTCCCCTGAAACTGATGAGTGACGTCTTTGCCACCCTCCAAGTAACCATTCATAGGAGTGAGGGAATAGGGACGTCAGGTAGCCCTCAGATCTTTGAGGCAAATCCTCAAAGACCACCAGAGTCTTGGCAGCAGACGATTCAGGTCATATTTGTTTTCCCTTCCCCAGGATTCTCTCCAAACATCTCTCTCTACCCAAGCTCAGACAAGGCAAACATATTTTAATCTGAGAGCAAGTGAAAACATAATTAAGAAGGTAAATCTGTTTCCCAAAAAGCATACAGTGCTCTGTTCACTGCACATCCTTTTAAGTGTCTGTAAAGACAAAAGCCATTCAAATATCAGTACCGACACAGCTGCTGTGCTTGTGGAGTTTGCAATTAAACACCAGCCTGTGCTGCCCAGTGCCCTCTGTTTTGAAGGTCAAGAGAGAGAAGAAGAACTTTAACTCAGAGCATAGAGCAGAGGGAAGTAAAACCCTACATAGGTATTGGATTCACTTCAAACAGGAATGTGGGCCGAAAAGATCTAGGAACTAAAGCATCCTCTGGGATGGGGCTGCTTTTTGCTTGATGTTGTCTCAGTGCCCTCACGTTCCCCTGAAGAAGCCAACAGATCCAGATGGATGAGCTTTTTGAGTTGCCTAAATATTTAAAGGCATTAGCAAGCCTGTGCCTTTTCCTGGAGGCTGTCCTTTAACTCAGCTGCAGCCTGGCCCACGGCTATGTAAACACACCGGGCCCATTGTTTGGGCAGGTGTCTAATAGAAATGGCAGGCTTGGTCACCAGAGCACAGGGGACCGGCCTGCTCAGCGCCCTCTTCTGGAGGACAGGAAGCTTTTTAGTATGCCCTACTTAGCCCGCAATGCAAAGAAGGTCACTCTGTTCCCAAGAAGCCATTCAGTCATAATAGATATGGTTAGAGTGATAGTCCAGAGGCCGTGGGTTAAAAAAACACATTTATCAGAGCAGGCCTGAGACTGCAATAATTAAGTGACACAAGTGAATGCAAGTTAATGGAATCTCAGTTGGATTGTATGTGCTCCACCTCTCCCCTTGACGTCTCTACAGCAGCCCAGGCTGGAGAAAGCATCAGGAAAGGAGGAGTTCTGGACTCCCCCCACCCCCAAACTGTGCTGGAAAGTTAGTCCCTGGGTGGGATGGGGGTACAGCAAGGACCTGAACCACAGTGTCCTGTCCCCAGACTCAGCTGGCAGCTGTTTGTGTAACTTGGGGATGGGCTTTTATAGATTTCAGTTTCAAGGTTTGCCAGGTCCAGAATCCTTATCCCTGAGATATTTTGAGGAGAACAAAGTGATTCTTAAAAAGCATTTAAATTACAATAAAAAGCACCGGAGATGACTGCAATGACACTCTTAAAGAGTTTTATTTTCCATTCACTCTTTTAACGGAAACTGAGTGCTACCGTGTGTCAGGTGCTGAGAACATAGCTGTAAATGATAATAATGATGAGAGTGATGATCACATCAGCAACAATAATAATGACTAACTCTCATGCTTACTGTTTTCCAGGCATTGTTCAAATTGCGAGTGACATGCCATTAACCCATTCTTTCTCACTATAACCCAATGCTACACAAGACAGGCCAACAAGGCAGAGACCGGCCTGGGAAGACCATGGAATGGGTGAGGCAAGACCTCTGCTGGGAGAGATATGGGGGCTGAGGGCATGTGGGCCCAGGAACCTAGCGAGGGCCTCTCAAAGGTGCGTAGGCTGAGGAAGAAATGGCCTCGACCTGAGAGAGCATCCCTTGAGGGGACAGCAAGGACAATAGTTCTGCTGGTAGAATTTGGGGTCATGGTAAGAGATGTTGGGGGGTAGAGGAGAGGGTAGAAAAGACTTCTTAAACCAAGTGACAAGAGTCATCCCCCAGAGATCTGAAGGATGCCTGGGAGCTGGCCAGGCAGGGGGTGGGTATGGCTAAGATCCTGGAGGGACTGAGCAGAGGATGGACAGGGCCTAGGCATGGGCAGCCATATTGTGGCTGGGCAAGAAAAGAGGCTGAGGGTGGGCAGGGTCAAGGCCATCCCAGCTGTATTCAGGAAGCGGCGTTTCATTCTGAGGGCATAACTAGATTCCCCACTGAGGACGAGTGTGCTGGCTGCAGGGTGGAGCATACATGACAGAGGAGCCTGGTAGTGAGTGACAAAGGCTGAGGCAGGAATTAGATGGAAGTAGGGTGGGAGAGAGGGAAGATCCTGGAAACCCCACATACGTGCAGAGCAGCAACAATGGCAAGGCCGAGGAAGGAGCTCGTGAGCTCGTGAGCTCTGCAGCTGCCTCTGCTCAGCTGCCTCAGGTTTGCTCTGCCCCATCATGCCACAGGGCAGCTTTCTCCTCCTAGGGGGAGGGTTGCTATATCTTGCTTTTCCTGTTGTCCCCTCCTCCCTCTATACCGCACTGCCCACCTTGGTCCTCAGAGTCTGCCGCACCATGGGTTTGGGCACCCACATGACTCTGTCCACAGTGGGGGCCCCTGTTGGATGCAAGCCATGTGGCAGGACCAGGCAGTTGCCCAGAGGGCTTCCCAGGGACCTGCTGGCTGGCTCAGCGCTTCAGCAGCAGACATGTGCTTCCAAATCTTTTCTGACTGCAACTCTGTAGGTCCAACAGACTTTTTTTCTCCTCCTATGAGAAAATTCTAATCTGGGGCCTTCACCTCAGCAATGGGCTTCAGGAGTTCAGGGTGAGCTTGGAATTCTGTGTCGAGTTTTATGTGTGGGTATGATGTTTTCCTGGGAAGAGCACAAAGAGCTCCCCAAAGCTTAATAGCCATTGATTTGGGCTTTGCTTTCAAGGTTAAATTTTTCCTGGTTAATTTTCTCTTCTCATGATCATCATCGCCTCCCAATGCTGAAGTCTGGGGACAGAGTTCACCTCATCTCTTTGCAGTCTGACTAGGAATTCAAAACAAGCATTTGCCTCTTAAAGCTTGTCTCCGTCTTGCTTTGAAAAGCCTCCACTACCCTTCATTAAATATTTCCAAATACTCGCTGTACCTAGGTATATCGTATGGTGGGGAAAATCATTATGTGAGGTCCTTTTTCCCGCAGGTCCCCATTGCTTTGGAAGGGGAGGAAGCTTGTTGTGTGTTTGCTTGATTTAGGCCTCCTGACTGGATGAACCCCTGTTTATGACAGCAGCTAGCATTGATTGTCAGGCACTGTCTAAGCACTTTACTGGTATTATCTCACTTACGAGTAAACCACTTAACAGTGCTGTGAGACAAACACTAGAATTATCTCAATTTCAAAACGAGGAAACTGAAACATAGTGTAAGTAGCCAAGCAAACCCAGAAGTCACACGCAGGCAGTTGAATTCCAGAGGCCTTGTCTTAGCCTCCACTGAGCCTGTCTTCCCTTCAGCTGTTCCCTTGCTGGACCCAAAGACATCACTACTCCAACTTGCCTTACTTGGAATTAGTATCATTTGGACTCAGATCCTAACCCTGTTCTCTGAAGTCCCTTTTGGAAATAGTGGACAAAAGCTGTTCCGTAGAGGAAGCAGTAATTTGTTAATAATAGAAATAGCTAGACTCGGTATCTCTCATCAGGGCATGATTTAAAAGGCCAAGAAAGGTTCTGCCACCCCTCAAAATATTTCCCTATCCTATAATTCCAATGTCCAAAATTCCAACGTCAGAGATTCATTCCTTTAGATTGCTTTTTCCTCAATCCATTTGAGCTGCTTAAAAAAAATAGGAACAGCCCTATGGCTAAGTGGTTGGGGCATCAGCCCCAGCACCTAAGGGTCATGGGTTTGATTCTCCATCAAGGGCTTGTGCTTGGGTCGCAGGTTTGATTCCCGGGCCCAGTTGGGGTGTGTACAGGAGATCAACCAATCCATGTGATTCTCTCCCATTGATGTTTCTCTCTCTCTCCCCTCCTCCCTCTCTTCCCTCTCTCTAAAAATCAATGCAAAAAATATCCTCAGGTGAGGATTAACAATAACAACAAAAATAGGAACAACCCTGGGAATATTAATTGGGAGTCCCATTAGGTAGGGAGAGTCCTGAAAGACTTGAGGGCCAGAAGACGTTCAAAGAGGGAAGAGAGTACATAAAAGGGCACTCACTGAAAGTGTTGCCAAGGGCCAGCCCTACACATGGCCGGTACCTTGTCACCAGGTTGGAGAGAGGTTTATGGACTAGGCTCATTACTGGATCTCCAACAGAAGACTCTGTAGAGTCTTGGCTGGTGTCTCCACTGCTGGGCAAGTCTGTGGGAGGACAGTCTAGCACTGTCCAAAGCTCTTGAGGGTTCTCTTGCATTTCTCCTTTGTGAGGTTGGAGAGCAAGTGATCTGTCACCTCTAGGAAGTCTGCCAGTGATCTAACATTACCTGATATTAGAGGGATCAGCTTTGGTATCTGGGAGAGGTGGTTCTACAGTTATCATAAGGGCAACATTACCCACAGGGCTGAATGCAAGTGCTGAACTAATGGCTTGAGAACAGCCCACGTGGTCCCTCCCCTGGGTCCCAGTGTCAGACATAGGACTATTGGTATGGAGACCATTGGATTAGAATCTGGAAGAGGCCCTGTTATGGGCTGAATTGTGTCTCCCTCCACCCAAATTCATCTGTGAAGACCTATTGCTCAGTCCCTCAGAATATGATAGTATTTGGACTTAGGACCTTTGAAAAGGTGATTATGTGAAAATGAGGTTGTCAGTTGGGCCCTGATCCAATCTGACTCATATCATCACACAGAGAAAATTTGCATACAGAGACAGAAGAAGAATCAAGAGGGTGGCCATCTTCAGTCAAAGAGACAAGTCGCAGAGGAAACTTTTCTACTGATACTTGATCTTGGACTTTCAGCTGCTGAAACTCTGAGAAAATAAATTTCTGTTGTTTAAGCCAACTAGTCTACGGTATCTTCTTCTTCTTCTTCTTCTTCTTCTTCTTCTTCTTCTTCTTCTTCTTCTTCTTTTTTAAATATATTTTATTGATTTTTTACAGAGAGAAAGGGAGAGGGATAGAAAGTCAGAAACATCGATGAGAGAGAGATATTGCTCAGCTGCCTCCTGCACGCCCCTTAGTGGAGATGTGCCCGCAAGCAAGGTACATGCCCCTGATCGAAATCGAACCCGGGCTATGGTATCTTCTTATGGCAGCCCTGGCAAACTAAGATAGACTCCATGAGACTTAGAGCAAAAATCTCTAAAATAATAGATGACTCTTAGAGATTAAGGGAGAAAACATAACATTTATGTCTACTGATTTTCATCTGGCACTCTATGTTGATTTCAATTTCTCATATGTTTTTAGATTAATTTATCTTTATTGTTTAAAGTACTCTATATATCCCCCTTACCCCCTTTACATATTACATATGTCTTCTTACCCCCCCCCTCCACCCCATATCCCCCAGGCCTACCCCTACACTATTGTCTGTGTCAATGGGTTATGTATATATGCATATAAATTCTTTGGTTAATCTCTTCCTGTCCCCTCCCTCCCTCCTTCCTTCTGAGATTCATCAGTCTGTTTCATGCTTCCATGTCTCTGTATCTATTTTGTTTTTTATATTCCACATAAAAGTGAGATCATGTGATACTTATCTTTCTTTTACTGGTTTATTTTGCTTAGTATAATACTCTCCAGGTTCCACCATGCTGTCTCAAAGGATAAGAGATCTATACATAATAGATCAGTATAGTAGGACATGCACATAATATGTGACATATTGGGGATGTGTGCTTAAAATCTTTTCAAGATGGGATAAATAATAAAAACGTATGGAGGCCAAGATGGTGGCTAACTGTGTATCTCTAAATCCTTAAAACAAATAAGAACAATTTCTTTTCTCATAATTACAAGTGCCCTGAAGAGTTCATCATCTATTCTATATTCTTTCCACAGCTTATTACTCCCTTGCCGGTATCAGGGAGATTTATGTTGTCATCACTGTAATTGTTATCTATGAGTGCTTGTGAGCAATGACTCATAGAAATGTATGCTATTGAACAGACCAGAGGCAACATAAAATCAATTCATTAAAAACCATGCTTTTCTTAAACTTCTCAATTAAGCCCCCCTTCCCTTTCCCTTTCTGCTCTTGACAAAGAAACCCAGCATTTTAAGATCCTGAAGTAGTCAAAATTACTATGCACTTATAATATTAGGGAAAGGTATTTGGCAGTTCTCTGCAACTTTCCCTTCTTATCCCATCCAGTTGCATTCAGCCCTAATTCTGGTCTCAGGTTAGTCTTTGATAAGCCTGGCCAAATTGAGAAAGTTGGTCTTACCAACCCCCATCTCCAAACCCTATCTCTGCTTATGACCCTTTGAAAACCTGTCAATATAGTAGCTTAGTGTATATATCCGCAGAATTTAAAAATATAATTGTGGCTCTAAGACCCTGGAACTCAGAGAGAAAGCCATCCAGGCCTCATGATCCTCTTAGGTATGGGCAATGATAGCCTACCTCAGGCCTGACAGCATCTTGGCCAAGTTCACTCTTTGGTTTGTGGTTAGGCAGGAACAATTAATCTTCATTTAAAGGGAGAAAGATGCCCTACCCAGTTCCACTGTGGACCAGCTTGGCCTGGCTCTGCTGGGCTGGCACTCACTCAGTGGTCTTTCAGTGAGAAGCGTCCTGGAAGTGACATCCCTTGGCAAACACCACTGAAGTGTAAGAAAGGATATTTTTGATGTACATGGCAGCCCTGCATGAACTTATGCCAGCAGGATGTTTGAAGTAGAAAACGTCAATGCTATGGTGGTGACATTAAAAATGTCTCTTTGGCTGAGTGGTTAATCTCCTGACATTGTTTAAATGTGCCTACAGGGCCCGAGAGAGTCACAAATCTATAAGAAGGGAACCAGTTCTCAGAATTAGCTGACAGCTATACAGCTTTCCTGAAGGCTGGTGAGGAGGCCGTGCAGCCTGAAAATTACTTATGCCATTAGCACTGGGAGTCACCATGACCCATGTCCTAAATAAGTGCTTGTGAGCAATGAATTGTGTCTCCTTCCACCCAAATTCATTTGTGAAGATCTATTGCTCAGTCCCTCAGAATGTGACAGTATTTGGACTCAGGACCTTTGTTGTACCAAGATGACCACTTCCCCCCTTTATGTTGACTCATGCTCAATGATGGACATTTGTAAATTGGCTGCAAAGGAGTACTCAAGGCTTATCCGTCAGAGAGCATAAGTAGAACTGGTCCCTAAGGGCAAGGCCCTTCGGGACTGATCAGGCCATCTCTACTTGGGCATCTCTATGGTAATATAATTATATCTGATGTTATTTTAGGACAATGTCAGTCACAATGGCATTGAGAACCATGTAAAAGGCTTTAAAGTTTTGCAAAGATCACACGGGGTTTGATTTGGTTCTCAGCTTTTTGGAATAAATGGAATGTGATCATGTAGCCAAGAAAGGAGGTGCTCAGTAGGCAGACAGCTGTGGTGTGGGAGACTGTTGGGGTTCTTGTCCCCGCATTAAGAAAGGTTTCAGCAATCTGGAGAAAGACTGTGCATAGATGAAGTAGGAGCTCAAAGATGAAAGTTTTGAAAGGCATTGAGGGTCAGAGGAGCTTCAGCTAAAGGAGCTAAACACTCTCCTTGTCTCAGGACCCTGTGTTTTTTATTAACACAATTTGTCCCAAGGCAAGGTGGAGATGATACACTTCAAAGGATAGGGTTACAGAAGCATTGTCAGATTGGGGAATAGCTTACAGCTATTTAGGTGTTTGGCCAACCAGAGGCAATAACATGTAGATTAAGATGCCCTGAGCTGTTGGTAGCAAACGATTATCCTATTCAGGTTTGGGGGAGATGCTTTTTAGCCATTCCAACAGATGATCACATATGTGGCTTAGCCCTGTTGAGCCCCCAAGCTTCATCAACTTTTTGATGAAACTCTTATAATTGTGATATGCTGAAACTGGCTTCTGGCAGGATACTGACTTTTATTTTTATGGGTGGGATACCTTGGGAGAGCAATGTACTTTCTCTGTTCTCAGTGTTCTCATCTCTAAAATGGGAGATAAGACCGGCTGCTCTATGTGTTATGGTGGTGAGGGTTGAATGCAATCATGTATGCAAAGCACACAGTACACATTCCAGTGTGATAGTTCCCTCATTTCTCAGCAGGTAGACAGCTGATATGCTTGGCCATTATATTGTCTCTATTTGCAGTCATCAACAATAGCTATGCCTCCTTTTGCATACAGCCCAATATTACTAAAGCTTCTTTTGGCTTTTCACTCTAAACAGTATTAATTTATTCTTTTATTCAGCACATACATATTTTTCTGGTGCTATACAGGTACTGGGGAAACCAGGTTGAGCAAGTTAAACATGGTGCCTGCCCTTGCAGAGCTTCTGGCTCATGGCCAAGGTAGACAAAGACCCACTAGTCTATCTTAGCAGGTTGTCAGGGCAGGCTGCTCCTAGGAAGTGAGTGAGACCTGAAGATAATGCACCAAGATGACCGCTTCCCCCCTTTCTGTTGACTCATGCTCAATGATGGACATTTGTAAATTGGCTGCAAAGTAGCACTCAAGGCTTATCAGTCAGAGAGCTAACCCACAGCCTTGGCTTTGCTATTTTTGTTCTTTAATCAACTGAGCCAGCCACATCCTCAGTCTCAAGTTTGAAGTGGAATTAGAAAGTGGGACTCAATAAAGCATAGAATTTGGCAACTGATAATGCACAACTTGGCATTGGTATTTTGCATACTGTTTGACTCAGAAATTCCACTTCTGAAAATTTATACTAAAAGATGAACAACTATTTGCACAAAGATTTGACTATAAAGATGTTTGCCAAATTATCTTAGCACAAAATTTGAAATAACCTAGACCCTCTAAGACAGTGAGTGGATTGGGTAAATGAATCCTGGTAAATGCATTCAGAAAAATAATATGTAGCCATTAAAATATATTATAGAAATAAGTATTAACATGAAAAGATGTTCACAATATATAAATATATCTTAAATAAAAAGGAGAAGTTAGAAATTAGTACAGATGGTATGATTTTTACGTTATTTCTGAGAAAAACTCTGAAAGATTATATAAAATTGCTAGAGGCTCAGTGCATAAATTTGTGCACCAGTGGGGTCCCTCAGCCTGGCCTATGGGATTGGGTTGAAATCAGCTCTCCAACATCCCCTGAGGGTTCCTGGATTATAAGAGGGTGCAGGCCAGGTCAAGGGATTCCAATGGTGCACAATTGGGGCCAGAAGGGACACAGGAGGTTGGCCAGCCAGGAAGGGACCACAGGAGGGCTCCAGGGCATGTCCAGCCTGTCTCACTTAGTCCCAATCAGCTGGACCCCAGAAGCAAGCTAACCTACTGGTTGGAATGTCTGCCCCCATGGTAGTCAGTGCATGTCATAGTGAGTGGTTGAGCGGCCTTAGCATATCATTAGCATATTACACTTTGATTGATTGAACAGCTGACCAGATGACCAGACACTTAGCATATTAGGCTTTTATTATATAGGATTATTGGTAAATTAGTAATTATTTCTGGGTTGTAAAAATAATGATGATTTTCATTGCTTTTTAAAATTTATTTTCCCTCAGTTACATATTTTCCCCAGTTACATATTTCCCCAGTTACATATATTCTTTGTATATTAAGAAAAAAGTTAGCATAAAAAGTAGAGCTTTCACACAAAAGATAGTTAATATAACTAGTTATTAGGAAAATGCAAATCAAAACCACAATGAAATACCACTTCACACCCATTAGAGTGGCTGGACAGTAAAAAAGATGGACAGTAATAAATGCCTGCAAGGATGTGGAGAAATTGGAAGTTTTATACATTGCTGATGTAGCCAATTTGGAAAATAGTTTGGCAGTTTTACATATAGTTAGTGTATGTCGCAATAATTGCAATCTTAGTTATATATCCAAGAGACATGTAAATATACAACCATATAAAAGCTTGTACACAAATGTTCATAGCAGCATTATTCATAAGAGACAAAGAGTAGAAACAACCCTGTGCCCATCAACTGATGAATGGGTCAATAGAATGTGGTATATCCATACAATAAAATATCCTATATAATAAAAGACTAATATGCAAATAGATTGAACAGTGGAATGAGCGGTCACTATGATGCACACTGACCACCAAGGGTCAGATGCTCAATGCAGGAGCTGCCCCCTGGTGGTCAGTGCACTCCCACAAGGGGAGCACCACTAAGCCAGAAGCCAGGTTCATGGCTGGTGAGTGCAGTGGCGGTGGTGGGAGCCTCTCTCGCCTTCGTGAAAGTACTAAGGACCCTTTAGGGGATGTCTGACTGCCCATTTAGGCCCATTCCCCACTAAGCTGGCAATTGGACATCGCTTGAGGGGTCTCAGACTGTGAGAGGGCACAGGCCAGGCTGAGGGACCACCCCCACTGTATGAATGTTGTTCATTGGGCCTCTAGTAATCTATATACTAGAGGCCCCATGCACAAATTCATGCACAGATGGGGTCTCAGCCTAGCCATTGATTGGGGCCGACTGAGGCCAATCAGGACTGCAGGAGGTAGGCCAGCTGCAGGGAGGGACTGCTAGAAGTTGGCTAGCCAGGGAGGTTGGCTATGGGAGTGCACTGACCACCAGGGGGCAGCTCCTGCATTGAGTGTCTGCCCCCTGGTGGTTAGTATGCATCATAGTGACCAGTGAACTGGTTGTTCCCCTTATTTCGGTTGTTTGGTTGTAATATATAAAAGCCTAAGCAACCCTTACAACCCTGGCTACATTGTTTCTTATTTGGGGTGATGAAAATATTTTTGAATTAGATAGTGATGACAGTTCACTAATTGTAAATATACTTCAAACTACAGTCAATCAAACAAACAACCTATTGACCAGTTCCTTATGACGATGCACTGACTAGGGGGCAGATGATCAATGAAGGAGCTGCCCCTGGTGGTCAGTGTGCTACCACAGCAGGATCACTGCTCATCTAGAAGCTGGGCTCACAGCTGGCAAGTGCAGCTATAGCAGCAGGAGCCTCTTTCACTTCTGCAGCAGTGTTACTGAGTGGCGGCAGCGGCAACAGCAGCAGGCTCAGTGGGGCTGGAATGAGCAGCAATAGAGCTGCACCTAGCCCCAGATGGGGCTTCTCCCAAACCACCTGTCACTTCAGCACTGCTACATTTCTCGGGGGGGGGGATGTCAGACTGCCAGTTTTGGCCCGATTTCCCCAGTCCGACATCCCCTTGAGAGGTCCCAGATTGTGAGAGGGTGCAGACCAGGCTGAGGGACCCCACCAGTGCATGAATCTGTGCACTGGGCCTCTAGTAAGGTCATAAAAAGTAATGAAATGAAGTACTGATACATACTATAACATGGATGAACCTTGAAAACATTATGCTAAGTGAACAAAGCCAGACCCCAAAACCGTATAATATATAATTTCACTTATATAAAATGTCCAGAATAGGCAAATCAATACAGACAGAAAGTAGATTAGTGGTTGCCAGGAGCTGGGGAAAGGGAAAGTAGGGAATTACTGTTTATGGGTACAGGGTTTTTTATTTGGGATGATGAAAATATTTTTGAATTACATAGTGATGATAGTTCACTAATTATAAATAGACTTCAAACTACTGAATTGTACACTTACAAAAAAAATAAACAGAACAAAAAGTAATGTTTTTTCCCTCTGCCATTAACCCTTTTACACAATGAAAAGTCACTATCACCCCCTCCTCTCCGACCCCCCCCCCCCCCCCCAGTTCACATAGACCTATACCCCTAGCCCTTCCTCTGGCTTCCAGAACTGCATGTATGAACTATGTATTTTCATTTTTATTTTTGTATTTTGAAGTCTTGCAGACTCAGAACTAGCCAACTCTTAGAGATAGTATACAACTCACTTGTGAGCACACTTTTGTATGCAAACCAACCGATCTCTTAACCAGCATCTTTACTGGCTCTCACACTCAGGGCCACTATTCCCCTGCCCTAATCACCTAGGGCAGTAGTTGGCAAACTGCAGCTCATGAGACACATGCAGTTCTTTGACCCCTTGAGTGTGGCTCTTCCACAAAATACCATGGCCTGGGCGAGTCTATTTTGAAGAAGTGGCGTTAGAAGAAGTTTAAGTTTAAAAAATCTGGCTCTCAAAAGAAATTTCAATTGTTGTACTGTTGATATTTGGCTCTGTTGACTAATGAGTTTGCCGACCACTGACCTAGGGCCATGTACCAGCCACCTAGGGACAGCACTGCCACCACAGAGCCTAGTGAAATTACTCAAAGAAGATAATCTTAAGGCTGTTTACTCTGTCTCACCTGCTCCTTCCTAGGAAAGCATCATAGAGACTGTTGTTCACATTTCCCCTTGCTCTTGCCTCCTCACTGACTTGGGGCTTCCCTCTGTGCCCCCAGCGAACCCCTGTACTGCATGCTGTGCCTCCTGTCTCTATTGATCTGTGAGTACAAAAATATTCTCCCTTTATGACAGTTCTTTCCAAGTCTGTATGTCTCACTAACCCTTATTAAAACAAATTCCAGGCACCCTTAAAACAATGCACATCTGAACCCTGGCCTGACACATTGCTGGAAGTCACAAGATGATCAAAGAAATCAGTGCTTCTATGAGGTAACTAGCAGAGGAGGCAGTAATTGATAGTGTCTGAATCTTCCTCCAGAACTGCTGGATCTCACAGTTAGAGACTGATTTATCAAGACCACTTTGTCCACATAAAGTTACCACCCATTTCCATCTCATTATGAGTTTCCTATGGATACCCAGGCCTTAACATTACCAGCATTTCATCTGTAATATTCATTTTTGGCTCATTAGTCATGAAGGTCTCAGGACCTCAGGTTAGTAGAAACTGGGTGATTTCAGTTTGCTCTGTATTATAATGCTTAATTGGACAAAAATTAAAGCAAACCAACCTTCATCCTCTTCCTTCTCAAAGTCTGACGGGCCATCTCAGGTATAAAATGGGAAAACTCTTAAGGGATTGGTACAATCTTCTGACACATGTATTAGTTTCCCCAACAATGCAACACATACCACAAAGAACTCATCTCCCCTTCCTTCAGCCAAGGCCTTTCACTTTTATTGACTACTGTTATGAAAATAACAAAGAAATAACTGGAGTGCCCAGATCTGTCTCTTGCTTCAACAGTGTTTGGACCAAACAGACTCAGGGACGCCGCCCCTTCTTGCAGCCTCCATGTACTCTCCTGCATTTTATCAAGTCACCACCTTCAGAACCACCTCCAGGACCAGCCAACACATTGTGGTTTTTGTTTGTTTGTTTGTTTTTTCTACATTAACTCCTTATTGCCAAACAACCATGAGCTCCCAAATTGGTCAGAATTATTTCATCAAGGTGGAGGCTATGTCAACTGCCTGGCCAACCTGCATCTGCAGGCCCCATCCACCTACCTCTCTCTGGGCTTCTATTTTGACCTGGGCCATGTGGCTCTCAAGGGTGTGGGCCACTTCTTTGGCGAGGTGAGTTGGCGGAGAAGAAGCACAAGGGCACTGAGCATCTCTTAAAGTGGCAAAACCAAAATGGTGGCCGCATTCTCTTCTAGGACATACTGAAGCCTCCCCAGGGTGAGTGGGCAAAACTCAGGAAGCCATGGCAGCCGCCCTGGCCTTGGAGAGGCACCTGAAGCAGGCCCTTTTGGAGCTGCCTGCCCTGGATTCTACCCTTGCAGACACTCAACTCTGTGACTTCTGGGAGAACCACTTCCTGGATGAGGAGGTGAAATGCATCAAGATGGGCTGCCGCCCCCAGGCTTGGTGAGTGTCTCTTCAAAAGGCTCACTCTCAAGCATGACTAGGAGCCTTTGGAGCCCAGAATCTTTTGAGGGGTCCCTTCTGCATTCCCCAGGTGCCTGGCTTTTACCTGAGCCTCTTCCCAAAACTACTAGGTATTCTTTTAACCACCCTGAAGCCCTTTCCCATAAATTGGAGAAAGCTTTTTGAAACAATAAAGCTTTTAGCAGAAAAAAGAAAGACAGAAAAAGAGAGAGAGAAAGAAATAAACCACTGAATTTGCTGAGCATAGAAGTTGTAAAATTGTCCTCCCTTTCCCCCTTCTTAAATAAATAGGTATAGGATTGTGCCCCAGGAAATAGGGAAGAGGAGAAAATGATCTTGAACAGAGAAAGCAAGACCAAACTAGAACTAGAAAAAGGTATTTTGGACTGGGTCTGTGGTCAGACTTCAGCTGACGACCCTTGAGTAGCTTTGTGTCTTGCTCATTTTTCTGTTGTCCTTGAAGAATCATTGTAGCCTGACTAGATTCACTGGATAGGACCCAAACCAAAATGCAATACCCAAGCTCAACAAACCTGTACTGTCCTTGATCAAGATCTTTCTTCCCTTCAGACTTAACCATATGCCTAAAGGCTGATGGAATCAGAAACATTGACCAAGAGTCTCTGAGAGAGGTTGACTTCAGATCAGTATCTATCTTTGGAGAATGAGATTCCTTATCTGTAAAATAGGGGTGATAATATAAATGTTGTGAATATTAACAAGATAATGCATATAAACACTTGGCATGCTCAGCTGGTGTTGCTCAGTGGTTGAACCAGAAGGTCACAGTTCAATTTCTGGTCAGGGCACATGCTCAATCCCCCAGGCAGCCGATCTATAATTCTCTCTCATCATTACTATTTCTATTTCTCTCTCTCTTTGTCTCTTTCTTTCTGAAATCAATTAAAATATATTTAAAATAAACAAACAAAAAATATTGGCATGTACTGAAGCTCATGGGCCCTTATTAGAAAATTGAAATTCTACCTCATTTATATTTCTTTAAAAAAATAATAAAGGAAGAAGAAGGTACAATTTATTTTAAAGGATTAGTTTAGTCATATCACTTTTCTTCTTAATAGCATTTCTCCTCTGGTAATATTTTGGACCCACTGCTAATATACGTTAGTTTCCAATTTCTCTTCAGCCACTCTCCAGAAGTGCAATATTGGTTCTTTGTCTTAGGGATATTTCATTTCCTCAATCATGTTAAATCAAACAAACCTCCCATACCAGCAAACAGAAAGCAGCAGCTCTGGGCCTCTGAACTAATTTGCACTGGCAAAACTGAGTGGACCTTCCTCCAGTGTCTTAATTAGGAGTCTTAATCCCTTTGATTTAAAACCACAAGAAATACAGGACATGCTAGGAAACTCTGGGCATATTTACTTAATACTGACAAATAGGGTTTAGAAAGTTCACTTAATATACAGTGTCAACAGAAATATATGTCCCTTTCTTTCCAATAATTCTTCCAAGATAAAGCATGGCTCATGCTCCGATTTGGAACCATCCGTTTTCCTGTTTTCTTTTATTTAAAGAGACAGTTATTCCCAATCCACTCTGTTTCCAGAGACATTTTGACTGGTTTGCATTAATTTTTCCTGCGACATGTGGAGAGAGTGACTCATAGAATATATGCAATGATGTTCACGTTGAATTTTAAAAAATGCGATTTACCAATGGTGGTGGATGGAGGTTGAACATGAGAATATGAAAACAACATGGTGACCCAGCTGATGTTGCTCAGTGGTTGAGCATCCACCTATGAATCATGGTTCGATTCCAGTCAGTGCACATGCCTGGGTTGGGAGCTGTAGGGCATGCAGGAGGCAGCCAATCAATTATTCTCTCTTGTCATTGATGTTTCTATCTCTCTGTCCCTCTCCCTTCCTCTCTGAAATGAATAAAAATATATTTTTAAAAAAGAAAAAAACAGCACAGACTTGGGGGCAGGTCTTCCTGCACAGATGCTAGACAGCTTCTAGGATTTGGTATAAAATGGGTCGTACTTAAGCCCTAACCAAGGTGGTTCCATTCTTGCAGAAACAAAAGAATGAGGCCAAGGGCACTGATGTGACTCTTCCAAAGGCGTGGTGAAGTGAATGTGCAGCACTTAGCGAGGGACTCAGATTAGCACCCAGTGATGCCACCCTTTGGTCTGATCAGTTTAGGCTTCTGGGCAACTTGCTTTTTAGAGGACTATGAGCATGTGGGCATTTAATGATAATAAGATGAGGGTGTTCATGACTGAGGTGAACCCCAGTCCCTAAGTGAGCATCGGGTCCTGCCTCGTCTCCAGGCTATATATCCTACAGAAGAGCACTTATGACTTTGGATGCTTCTCAGCTTTGAATCCAATGATCAGTCATTCATGCCATCCCTCGTAAGATGCCCTAGAACAGTGGTTGACAAACTCATTAGTCAACAGAGCCAAATATCAACAGTACAACGATTGACATATCTTTTGAGAGCCAAATTTTTTAAACTTAAACTCCTTCTAATGCCACTTCTTCAAAATAGAGTCGCCCAGGCCGTGGTATTTTGTGGAAGAGCCACACTCAAGGGGCCAAAGAGCCACATGTGGCTCCTGAGCCGCGATTTGCCATCCACTGCTTTAGGCAAAGATCTTCATGAGAAACAATCCACATCCCATTCAAACCGTCAGTTGACTCTGAAATTAGAGAAATAGCAGCTAAGGAGATTTGATTGTTTACTGCTCCTCGGATACATAACCAGTATCCACAATCTAAAGCCTGACATGACATGATTATCCTGTAAAATGGGTGTTTTTGGAGTCTCTCAAAGGTGTTTCTCGGTTCTGCCTCAGATGGATAACAGTAAGAAAATAAACAGCCTCACCTAACTGTGGTTAACATCTCCCTGGAGACACGCGGAGGCCTGAGAAAATTTAGGAGAGAAAAACTCCATTTCCCTCTTTTCCAAAGATGCTGTAGATGAATCTGCTGCAGACCCCAATCATGGAGAGATAAGCCACATGAGCTTATGAAACAATTACAGATCAACACACTGCGACAGCTGTCAGCAGAGAAAACCCCAAGCCTGCTGAATAATTACGGCTTGAGCTATTGATTGGGACCACGGAAGAGTTTCATCCAAATGCTTTTAATTTGCCAAACAGAGGGAAATGTGCTCCAGAGAGGCTGCATCTAATAAAGGCACGTCTCCCCTGTAATGAAACCTATGGCCATTAAAAGGTGGTGAATGAGAGATGAAGGGCTGGCCTTAAGAAATGGCTTAAAACAATTAGTCTGAGATGGGCTTGCATCTGAGAGGAAGACCCTGGTCTGGTCAAGGACCCTTGATTCTCACTGGCCTGAGGGTTCATGCCATACTCCGTTGAGAGATGATGGATCTCAGGCTGAAATAACAGCTGGAGGCTAAGCAGGGCTGAGTCTGCTCTTCTGGCTCTTGCACATTTGCTACCCTGCTGTGACCCCGGTATATCTCTTTATCTCAACCCTCGGTACCCCATCCATGACCAGAAAGGAGAATATTATTTTACTGGAACTGGATTTAAAAATATATAATTATTAATTTAAGTACATACTTTATTCAGGTCTTCTTGTTTTTTTAACTTGTTGTTAACAATGTCAAAAAGTTCCGGTATCTACACAGGAAACCACATTACCTTTAGTTGCCATGTCTCCTAGGCTCTTCTGGCTGTGACAGTTTCTCTGATTTTCTTTGTTTCAGATGACCTTGACACTTTGGGGGAGTAATAGTCAGATATGTCATAGGATGCTCCCTTATTAGAATTAGTTTTTCTAATGATTAGACAAATAAAAAGCACAGGATAAAGATGAGGAGGCAACACTGGCTGGTGTCGCTCAGTGGATAGGGCACCAGCTCACACACTGAAGGTCTCAGATTTTGTTTTGTTTTATAATAAATCTTTATTGTTTAGATTATTACAATTGTTCCCCTTCGCCCCCCCCCCTCAGAGTTCCCCTCTACCCAGTTCCCACCCCACCCTCTGCCCTTACCTCCCCCACTGTCCTCATCCATAGGTACATGATTTTTAAAAAAATATATTTTATTGATTTTTTACAGAAAGGAAGGGAGAGGGATAGAAAGTTAGAAACATCGATGAGAGAGAGAGAGACATCGATCAGCTGCCTCCTGCATGCCCCCCACTGGAGATGTGCCCACAACCAAGGCATGTGCCCTTGACCAGAATCAAACCCGGGACCTTTCAGTCCACAGGCCGACACTCAATCCACTGAGCCAAACTGGTTTCGGCCAGGTATGTGATTTTTGTCCAGTTTCTTCCTACATCCCCACACCCCTTTCTCCCTGAGAATTGTCAGTCCACTCCCTTTCTATGCCCCTGATTCTATTATATTAGACAATTTATTCTATTCATCAGATTTTTTATTCACTTGATTTTTAAATTCACTTGATAGATATGTATTTGTTGTTCATAATTTTTATTTTTACCTTTTTCTTCTTCTCCCTCTTCTTAAAGAATACCTTTCAGCATTTCATATAATACTGGTTTGGTGGTGATGAATTCCTCTAGCTTTTTCTTATCTGTGAAGCTCTTTATCTGCCCTTAAATTCTGAATAATAGCTTTGCTGGGTAGAGTGAGCTTGGTTGTAGTTCTTGCTGTTCATCACTTTGAATATTTTTTGCCATCCCCATCTGGCCTGCAGAGTTTCTGTTGAGAAATCAGATGACATCATATGGGTGCTTCCTTGTAGGTAACTAACTGTTTTTCTCTTGCTGCTTTTAATATTCTCTCTTTGTCTTTTGCTCTTGGCATTTTAATTATGATGTATCTTGGTGTGGTCCTCTTTGGATTCCTTTTGTTTGGGATTCTCTGAACTTCTTGACTTGTAAGTCTATTTCTTTCACCAAGTGGGCGAAGTTTTCAGTCATTATTTCTTCAAATTGGTTTTTAGTATCTTGCTCTCTCTCTTCTTCTGGAACCCCCATAATTCAGATGTTAGTATCCTTGAAATTGTCCCAGAAGCTCCTTACACTTTCTTCATATTTTTTTATTCTTTTTTCTTTTCTGGTTGGGTGTTTTTTGCTTCTTTGTATTTCAAATATTTGACTTGATTCTTATGATCTTCTACTCTGCTGTTGGATCTCTGTATATTATTTTTTATTTCAGTCAGTGTACACTTAATTTCTAGTTGGTCCTTTTTCATATCCTTGAGGGTCTCACTAAATTTATCAGCCTTTTCTAAAAAATTATTGAAAAATGTTATAACCATGGTTTTGAACTCTATATCCAGTCATTTGCTTTCCTCCATTTCTTTCATTTGTGACCTATTTCTTTGTCTCCACATTTTGGCTGCTTCCCTGAGTTGGTAGAGTGGCTTTGTGTGCTCAGTGTACTATAGAGCCTAGTGGCTCAGCCTCTCCAGTTACCTGAGGTGGACACTCTTGGTGTACCCCTTTGTGGGCTGTGTGCACAGTCTTGTTGTAGTTAAGCCTTGGTTGTTGTTGGTTTCACTGGGAGGAATGACCTCCAGGCCAATTGGCTATGAGGATCAGCTGTGTCTATGATGGGAGAACTTCTATACTAGAGACACCCTGATGAGGCAAAACTTGCTTCAGTGGGGCTTTGGAGCTCACTGAGTCTGCCCAAATGAGTGTGACCCTTATGGATCTGAGGAGTTGTAATTTGAATGGTCCTACTCTGATCCGTGGGTACACTGATCTCCAAGGAGGTGCTAATTTAGCCTCTGCCTGAGGCCACTCAGCAGGAGCTACAGAGATCTGAAAATTCCTCTTCTTTGTTTGTGTTTTGGAGGTGTCCAGATGAGGCCCAGCTGTGAAGTAATACAAGCTGCTGGAGGGCCTTGGGCCTTCTTTTGGATGTTCTGGGTCTCACTGACTCAGCTGCATTTTGTTAGGTAAGTTTAGAATTCAAAGGACCAGGCCATTCATATGCAAAAGCCTTTGTGCTCAGTTTGGATGGGATGGAGTTCCAGTGAGGAGCAAATAGGAATGGTTTCATGGGGCAAAATCTCAGGGCGGAGCAAACAGCAATGACTTCCCATCAGCACTGCCCTAAAAGGCCCCAGGGTCTCAGTGTCCCACAATAATCACTGCAAGCACCTCTGAGAGAAAGCCGCCCTTGAGTTTTGCCTGCTACGAGACAGTCCAGTTTCTCCCCATATGAGTCTGGGTCCCCAGAGTCTCTCCCAGAACTGGAATTCAGAGCAATCGGGAACTTTTGTCTCCCTCTTGATTGAGAAAGCCAGCCACGTACTTAGTTGTCAGCCTTCTCCATGCGCGCACCTCTGTACCTCTGCCTTCCACAGCTCCTATGAGTCTCAGTGTGCTTCTCTCCTTCCTTCTAGTTGTAGAATTTCCACTTATCCAGCCTTCTTGTGGCTCTGGATGATGTCCGTTTTGTCTTTTAGTTGTAGTTTTGAAATAGTTGTGCGAGGCAGCATTTTAGATGTTTACCTATGCCTCCACCTTGGTTTCTCCTCAAGAGTCTCAGGTTTGATTCCTGGTCAAGGGCACATACTTCCATTGAAGGTTCAATCTCCAGCCCCAGTTGGGCAAGTGTGGGAGGCAACCTATTATTGTGTCTCTCTCATGTCAATGTTTTCTTCTCACTCCTTCTCCCTCTCCCTCCCTTCCAATTTCTCTAAAAACGAATGGAAATAATTTTCTCCAGTGAGGATTAACAACAACAAAAAAGGTCAGGAGGCAAAATTAACCATGTACAAAAATGTATTATGCAATAATTCTTCTTCTCCAATCATTACCCTCCCACTCTATCCCCCCCCACACACATTTGTGTCTTCCAAAGTGCCTAACACCAATTTCCAACATAGAAATAATCTAATGTTTGCATATATGAACAGAAAGATGGATGGATAAACATTTTCCCCAACTGTACCATCTCTTCTTTCCTCATGGAATTCTATGTTAATATTAGTGCCCCGATGCACAGATTTGTACACATTGAAAGGAAATTAATTAGAAGATAGCTGGTGGGGCAGGACTGTGCCAAGAGGGTCCATGGAGCCAACCTCCCTCAGTCCCTCCCCAGCCAGCCATGGCTGGGGGAGTGCTGTGGCTTGAAGGGCATCTGTGGAGTGAGCAGGGTTCCTCCAGCAAGTGGGGTCCCTTGGCCTGGCCTGCAGGAATTGGGCTGAAACTAGCTCTCTGACATCCCCCAAGGGATCCCAGATTGCGAGAGGGTAGTTCTCAGGTGATGCACCCCGAAATTGGGCTTCCTCCTCTCTGGTTCCAGGGTGCATCACCCCAGAACTGCTCCTGCTAAGTCACCACAGTTCCTGCATTGAGCATCTGCCCCCTGGTGGTCAGTGAGTGTCATACCTACCAGCTGGTTGGATGGTCGCTTAGCCTTTTATATATATATACAGTAGAAGCCTGGTGCATGAAAATTCGTGCACTTGAAGGTAGTCCCTCAGCCTGGCCTACCCCCTCTTACAGTTTAGGAGCCCTCAGGGAATGTCCTACTGATGGGGAGCAGGCCTAAGCCACAGTATGGCTTTCCTCTGTAGAAGGTGACCAAGATGATCAGAAGATTTTTACTTGTCTTGGTTTAAAATATCCTTCTGTGCAATCTGCCCAGAAATATTAGATTCCAGCTGCCATGGCTCTTGCTGAGGCTTACAGCTATTTGAGCACATGGCTGCCTGAGCCCCGATCCTTGCAGCTGCTGTGGCTTTGTATGGATTGATGTCTGGATGGATGTTAGAAGATGTCCACCCTAATTAGCATATTACCCTTTTATTAGTATAGATTATTTAAAATCTTTCAAAAGATACTTAACCACTCTTCATCATGACACAATAAATTTATATTAACACTATGTGTCCTCACTCTTGTTTTAAGATCCTCTCATGTAACCCTACTGGCTTAAATTAGCCACAATTATTGTAAGAACTTAGTTGTAATGAGATCTTAAAATTTGTATAAACTCTCAGAGGCTATATAACATACAAAGCCCCTAAGACAGTGGTCGGCAAACTGCGGCTCACAGGCCACATGTGGCTCTTTGGCCCCTGAGTGTGGCTCTTCCACAAAATACCATGGCCTGGGCAAGTCTATTTTGAAGAAGTGGCATTAGAAGAAGTTTAAGTTTAAAAAATTTGGCTCTCAAAAGAAATTCCAATCATTGTACTGTTGATATTTGGCTCTGTTGACTAATGAGTTTGCCGATCACTGCCCTAAGATAACTCCACCTATTTATAGCCACCAATAATAATTCTTTCCTACTACAAAAACTGCCAGATATTCTGAGTAAAAAATTTAAAAAGTTAAACGAGCTGGAGTTGTTTAACTTAAAGAAGAAAAGGCTATGGATGACTTCATTACAATATTCTAGGATTATAGGAGAATGAAGAGTCACACAGATTTGGGCTCTAGTCCTAGCTCTGCCACAAAGTAGCTGTGTAACCACAAGCAAGTTATTTGCCCTCTTTGTGCATTGCTACCCCATCTGTAAAATGAGTAAAATAAAGCTTACTTGGCAGACCTATGGTAGGTGATAGGTAAATAAAGTATGTAATATGCTTAGCATTGTTCATGGCACAGATTGGTTATTCAATAAAGTTTAGTTTTCACTTCACCAGCTAAATGGTTTTATATATGATAAAAATAAAACCACTTTATATTTTTATGCATCTTTATAGCTTAGAAAACATTTTCTCCCAATTTGGGCAGGGGTGGAAACCTTTCATTCTGCCAAGGGCCATTTGGATATTTATAACATCATTCGAGGGCCATACAAAATTATCAACTTAAAAATTAGCCTGCTATATTTGATCAACCATTTAATTAACTCACCCCGAATGCCCTAACAGGGCCAGAGCAAATGATTTTAAGGGCCTTATATAGAGCTGCAGGCCAGATGTTCCACACCCTGGATTTAGATGATAACCATTGTCCTAGCCCTTCAAAGAAAGCCCCAATGAGAGGAAATGGATTTTAATTCAAGTAATAGTGATTTTGGTGGGACAAAGCACATTTCTGAACATCCTATCTAATAAAAGAGTAATATGCAAATTAACCATACCTCTGCTACACCCACAAGCCACACCCACAAGCCAATCAGTAGCGAGTATGCAAATTAACCCAACCAAGATGGCTATGGCTATAGAGAGAGCAGGAGGGAGTCTTGGGTTGCCCCCATGATGGAGGAAGCCAAGCTTTCCACACACCCTGGCCAGCCCAGACCTCGCTTAAGGATACAAAATTTCAATTAAAGAAGATAAATAAATTCCAATAGAAATGGCTGCCACTACAGAGCGAGCAGAAGGCTTGGCTCTGCTCCAGGCTACAAAGTTTCAATTGTAGAAGATAAATAAATCGCACATACCAGGGCCTCCACTTGGGTCACCAGGGGGTATAGCTAACCTGCAAACCACCACAGGCCCCTCGCCTATGCTGCCCCATGCCCCAAGGGAACCACCATCCTGATCTGGGAAACCCTTCAGCTGGCCCCCACCCATGCACCAGGCCTCTATCCTATCAAATAAAAGAATAATATGCAAATTGATCATCACTCTAACACACAAGATGACTGCCCTATGTGGACTCAAGGTGGCACCACAAGATGACCAGCAGGAGAGGGCATTTGGGAGGGAACAAGCCTGCAAGGGAGGGCAATTGTGGACAATTAGGTCAGCAGGGGAGGGCAGAATGGAGGAACCAGGCCAGCAGAGGAGGGAAGTTGGGAGGGACCAGGCCTGCAGGGGAGGGCAGTTAGGGGCAATCAGGCTGGCAGGGGAGTAGTTAGGCATCACTCAGCCTGGCAGAGGAGTGGTTAGATGGATGATCAGGCTGGCAGGCAGAATCGGTTAGGAGCAATGAGGAAGGCAGGCAGGTGAACAGTTGGGAGCCAGCAGTTCTGAATTGTGTGAGGGATGTCCAACTGTTCATTAAGGCCCAATCCCTGGAGTGGAGCCATCAGGATCAGGCCTAAACAGGCAGTTGGACATCCTTCGAGGGGTCCCAGATTGAAGAGGGTGCAGACTGGGCAAATTTTTGCACTGGGCCTCTAGTTGAGATAATAAAACTCAGAACAAGTAATCTGGGGCCATGCAAATTTTATCCTTGGGGTGACGTCAAAAGGGAGTGAGTAGCATCACCTTGTCTTTACCACCACCCAATAGCCATCAAAATCTGGGCTGACTGGAGTAAGATGTGTGGATTACTGGGATATGGGATGCAAAGGAGCCACTGTTTATCCTCAGGACACTAAACCTACCTCCTGCCTTTGGGAATCTTCCAAGTTCTGCCTCTGGAATACATAGCTTCCAGGAGCTGAGCTTAATGTGGTAGAAGTAATTCTTAGTGTACAAGCTAGTATGCAAGAAATACCTTGTTTATGTATTCTTTAAAGAATGTATTTCAATCCAACTCTGATCTTCCCAGCTGGGCCTGTGAGAAACTCCGTTCCAGCCACTGAGGGCTGTTCTCCAGGGTTGGGCCAAAGTTCTGGGGCTCAGCAGGTGCCAAAGCCTATGGTCGTGCTGAGAACTCCAGGCTGTGTTAGGGGTCCCTCGCTTATCCCAATCACAGTGCTGAACCTCCACATTGTAGTTGGCTTGCCTGATGTCCATTTCGCCTTGTAAAGAGTCAGAAGCTTGAGGGCAGGGCGTGTCCTTTGTCATGGGATCCTTAGAATTGGTGCACTGACTGGTATGTGGCAGGGGCTTGATAAATTTGCATGAATGTATAAACTAATGTTTCGTTCATATCATGAAGTACATTAGATGATTTTTTTCGCCCCCACCACGGTGAGCCTGAATTTCTTATTTTATCTAACATTTGTAGGGTGCTTACTGTGGTCAGATGCTATGCTAAGTACTTACATGTAAATAAGCTCAGTGAATCATCTCAGCACTCTTGTAAGACTGGTGCTATTATGGTCCCCATTTTATATGAAGAAGCCAAGGCTGGGGGGAGGCTCTGAAACTCACCATGGTGATTCAACTCATAGCAAGTAAACCTCAGAGCCAGGGAGTTCGTCCAGACGCCTGCTCCTCCAGGTGCCTCAGGTGTACTCCTGGATTCCAGAGCTTGTGGTCTGGGACACAAATGCAAACTATCCTGTATAATAAAAGTGTAGTATGCAAATTGTCCCTTCGACCAGGAGTTCATCAGAGAGTTTGACCAGGGGGTGGGGCTGGCCTGGGGGAGGGAGGGAGGCCCCAGTTGGCAGCAGGGACCCTCTAGGGCAATGGGCTCTCATCTTCAATAAGGGGAGAAAAGGCCAGGACTGGATGAGCACAATCCAGAGTTAGACCACAATGAACAAGAGCAGAGCCAGATACAGAGCAGGAGGTCAGAGGTCAGAGGTCAGTTCCAGGGTGATTAGGAGCCAGAATACAAGGCAGGTGGGGGAGAATGGCACAGGGTGTAGGCTGACAATGAGGCAGAGGCCAGGAGCTCCCTGCTAGCAGATGTTGGCTGCCTGGGTCAGGGAGAGGCCACCTGGCTTATAGGTGCTGGTAGGGCCCTGGAATGGGGAGGGGCTGGAGGTGAGTTGGGTACTAGCTTATATTGAAATCAGGTGCTTCCTACTGCTTCTCTGCCTGCTACCCCATCCTGCAGGTTCCAGAAAGAAGCAGAAGTCCCTGGGTGTGTAACTGAGTATACTTCAGGGAGGAGGGAGGAGGCCCGAGGATAAAGCTTTTTCCTCTCCAACCTTGTCTCTTTCCAGCTCCCTCCCGGCTGCAGAGCCCACAGTGACAATGCTAATCACGAGGAGCAATCCCTGCCAAACCAGACTTCCGCACCACAGCCCTCCTCGGTCTATTTTCAGAGCTTATGTGCTTTAAAATAGCCTTGTCGGTAGGTGCCCACACCCAGCAGACCTGAAAATTGCTTACCGGGATGGAAAAGCTGAAGGACACTTGCTTCCTGAACAGACTGAGTGCTGCACCTTCCTCCCTCACTCCCTCACCTCTCCCAGAACACACATCAGGGCACAGAGACCCCCCCAAAATGTCCCCAGTAACACAAATCCCTGTGACAACTCTATAAGCTGATAGAAAGAGTCCTAATGGTCTGGCAACAAAAGAAAACTCCATTTCCATCATCCAGATGCTGAAATGAATTGGTGGTGCTCAGGGCTTGACCCCCTTGAATTTGGATGCACACTGCAGTTTGGAGGCAGGAGCTAGGGAGGGGAATGAGACTGGGGAGGGAGGCAGGATGGCAGCCCAGCATCCATTTTCACCGCCCCTCTGCCCTGTTCCTGTTCCCCACTGGCCCCTCAGAATCTTCAGGCGCCCAGGAGATGCGGCCTCAGGGTGTTTATATACTGGGGGATGTCTCTCTGCACGTGATGTCCCAGTCTGAACTGGCTGCTTCTACTATTCGTGCAACCAACAAGCCGTACAGAGGCCTTCGACACTGTGCATGCTTTGGGTATACAGAAATACAAAAAATAAATAAAACATGGTCTCTGCCTTCAAGGAGTGTCAGGAAAACACAAGATTCCATAGATACACCTGGTAGGGGCACCTACAACCTTAGGAGGTTAAGGAAAGCTCTCTGGAGGAGGTGACCTTGAAGTTGAGACAGGGAGGAAGCATGTGAGGCAGCAGCCAAGAGACAGCATGATGAGTAGGGAGAGGATGCTCCATGCAGCGGGAGGGCATATGCAGAGGCCCAGAGGGGAGAGAGAGCCGGCAATGTCTGGGAGACCACAGGAGGTTCAGCATGACTGGAGCGGGAAATGCCAGGGGGTGGCCACAAGCAGGCTGGAAAGCAAGGCGGGCCCAGAGGCTGGGGGGCCTTTCAAGTAGCTGGTGCTTGAGGAGTTTGGGTTTTAGGAGAGCAGGCTTTGCTTTGTTGATTACCGTATCTCTCTCTCCCCCACTCCACCCCCCAGCTAAATGGGCAGCAAGCAGAGGGTAGATGCTCAGTGTGTATTTGTGGTTGAATAAGAGGCGAGCACTGAAAGATCTTGTGCAGGAACAAGATCGGACCAGCTCTGCATTTTGGAATCAGCCCCTAGGCTGCAATGCAGAGAATGGATTTCAGGGCAATGACGCTAGGGCAGGAGGCCGGGAATGACAGAGGCCCTAACCACAGATGGCAGTGGGGGTGGAGACACAGGACTTGGGGATTGGCTGAGGGGAGGTGGTGGGAGGGAAAAGCCCAGATGAAGGGCTTCAGGTGTAACTTCCTTTGGGAGCAGTGGGCAGACCGCAGCCCTGAGGCCGATCAGTGTGCACTCAGCTCAGAGACTGGGCTCCACTGTGCTGTTCAGTTCCCTTTTCTCCAAAATGGAGGTACTCCTGCTCTCTTTGCAGGAAGAGCTTAGAGATGATGCGAAGTGCATGTGGGTGTAAGACCTCCAGTGTTACCTGAGATGGATCCTGAAGGACAGGTGCCCTGCCAACAGCAGGGGGTGGGGCTAGGGGAGGACATGCCAGGTGGAAGGAATGGGATGAACAAAACATGTCTTCATAGGAAAGATAAAACAAATGTGCAAGTGGAGTGAGAGGAGGAGGAGGACCTGCCACACTCTCCGCTTCTCCCCCTACCGTGCTCCCTCTGTGCGCCTCTGACATCCACCAGGCCCCTCACCCATCTCCCCACTGCCAGCATTTTGCTGTGTAGTCCATTCTCCACATTGTAGCAGGAGATCGTGTCTAGTTTGGACTTGACTCAGCAGCCACGAGGAGCCACTGGCAGTTTGGAGCAGGGGAGTCACGGGTGGGTACTGTGTGTTAGGTGTGCTGCCCAGAGACAGAAAGGCTATGGAATGTGGGTCACGGTGCAGTTTCAGCAGCCCAGCCACCTTGTCTGGGCAGGTTGCCAAGGTTCCCTGCCACCTGCAGGTACAGCCAGGCTCACGCCTGTGATCTGCGGAGCTCCTCAGAATGTGCCCTTGCTGCCTCTCTTGTCGGCTCCCACTTGGCCTCACATCACTCCTGATCGCCTTTGTGTGTGTCAGATTTCTCCTCCCTTCCCCCCAAGTGCCTGAATGATGGACGAGACACAGCAAGACACCTTGATCCCTGTCTGTGGAAGAAGAAAGCACCCCATACACACAATCATTCTTTGAGGGTTAATACTGGGGTGGGCAAATGTAGGTTTACAGCTCTGAGTATATGAAACAGTTTATTCTTATATCACGTACTTGTTAAGTATTGTATTGTTTATTTGGATCATTTGTTTTCTTCTTATTCTTATTGTTATTATTTCATATTGTTATTATCGTGTGATCATGGCTGGCAATGTGAGCACTCACGAGCTGCACTAGTACATAAGTGCCCTGTGTCATTGTGTCAATCTCCTGAGTTAAAAAAGCTGTTGTAACAATCATGACCTGCATGTCTTTTTCCAGACAAACAACTGGGAACTGGCTTTTACCTACGACCCCTGAATTTGAGCCCATTTTGCCTCCTATTGCATAATATTCATGCTTATTTTAATTTTCCTTTTAAAATATATTTTTGTTGATTTCAGAGAGGGAGAAGAAAAGATAGAAACATCAATGATGAGAAAGAATCTTTGATTGGTTGCCTCCTGCATGCCCTACACTGGGGATCAAACCAGGAATCTAGGCATGTGCCCTGACCAGGAATCTAACCGTGACCTCCTGGTCCTTAGATCCAAAGCTCAGCCAACGGAGCCATACTGGCTGGGTGTAATGTCCAAGAATGCCTTTAATTTCCTCTTATCTAGCTTATTATCCCCCAATTTTTAAACAAAATGAACATCCTTAGGAGATGCACCAAACTTCTGTGGCTTTGAGCCTGACCCACAAGGCTCCCAAGCACATGGGCATCCACTTTGGCCAGCACTGTCTTCCTCTGTAACTGTGTCCTTTTGTGTACATTTTCTCCAGCTTCAGGTGCCGTTCCCTTCTCCATCTGGAGAACCCCTACTTACATATTAAGACGCAACTCAAATGTTACCCGTTAATTTAAAATTAGTCAATTTATTAATTCCATAAATAACAAGCTCCTGAGCAGTTTTCCTGCTACCCTGTCTGGCAGAACAAACAGCCTCTACTGTATTTCTCTCTTGGTGATGCCTCCATCAAAGTGCTTATCCCATCGGGGGAGAGCAGGGTTTTGGCCCTGTCAGCTCCACTCGTGTTGTGAAGGCAAAACCGAAAGAGGATCATGTGAGTACCTGGGAGCTTATTTTACAAATATATATTTTATTGATTTTTTACAGAGAAGAAGGAGAGGGATAGAAAGTCGGAAACATCGATGAGAGAGAGACATGGATCAGCTGCCTCTTGCACGCCCCCTACTGGAGATGTGCCCGCAACCAAGGTACGTGCCCTTAACCAGAATCGAACCTGGGACCTTTCAGTCCGCAGGCCGATGCTCTGTCCACTGAGCCACACCGGTCAGGGCTGGGAGCTTATTTTAGAGCCTGGCTCACAGTGGGAGCTGTTACCAACAGGAAGAAGGCACTGAAGGTTTTTGACTGGTGTGTGTCATGTAACTCGGACAGTGGTGGGACTCCCTAGGACCGCCATTGCTCCCCAGGGCAGCATCACCGGGATGGCCGGATAGGGATGATGTCCTCACTCACTGCAGGTGACTGTGTTTCCCGGAGGCAGCAGGAACCTCCCCCCCCCATCCTGATTAAACTCGCCTTGTGCCAATCCACACCAAAGCCAGAATCCGCAGGAAGGCGGATCTTTCAAGTATAGAGAGAGCAATATCTGATTGAGATGCTGTCCCCATTCCAGGGTGGACAGGCTCTCTGGCAATCTCACCAGCTTCCATGTGGAGATGGCCTCTCAGCCTGCAGGCCTCCTCTGCCCGGAAGAAGCAGAGAGATCAGTGGCACCCCGCCAGAACCGGCCCAGAGACCCCCACTCAGGGCTGGCCTCCTTTCCCTTTTCTCACAGGAGTTTTCCAAACCTGGAAACCTGGGATCTCAAAGCCTCAGAAAGCACACTTCTGCCCCCACTTCCCTCCTGGTTGGCAACAGTTGTGAATAAAGGGCATTTGATTCTGCCACCACTTCAAGGTCTGGGTTTGACCTTGATGGGATTTACTGACCCAGGTTATCCACACGTGGACCTCTAAAGACAATGGAGTGTGTTTTGACACCTGTGCCTCTGCCCATGCCTGGTGGATCCCAACCTGGGAGCATGACAGTCTTCTCTGTGCCTTCTATTTGCCTGTCGTGTAGCCGCAGGAGACAAACATAGTGCCTTCCTACAAGCAGGCTACTGAGACTCAGAGCACGAAGAGTTGTTTTAGCCATAGCAGTGGAACTGTAGGAATCTTTGCCCAGAAAAGAGGACATAGATCAATGTGTGCTTAAAGAATAAAGACCAAACTTCTCCGGAAAAACAAAACATGATATTTAATTATCAAAGCCAGTGTTAGTCATCACAGGGGGAAACTCAGTGCCTTGATGCTCTTAACCGGGCACCTGCTGGTATCCTGGCTAGGTTACATCTGGGCTGCCGTCAGTGACTGATGCCTGCATCCTTCTCCCCCTGGTGGCATCCTCTTCCTATCTGACCCCAGCTGCTTGCCTCCCTCTGCCACCCCATCCTTTCCTGGCAGTTGCATCTGCCACTATATCTTCATTTGCATATGGATAAGGTAGAGAGAATAGGAGGCAACAAGAAAGCCTCATTTTCAAGACATGTATCACGTCTTGCTTGAACCATTAGAATAGGTTCCAAAACCACCTCCCTGGCTCTGCTTTTGTCCCTCTTCATCCTCCACATAGCTGCTGCTCCAGACAGCTGTCTGCACAGTAAATCTGACCTGATGCTGGCAGCGTGAAGTCTCCTCATGGTCCCCTGCAGGCCTGCAGGATTTAACGCTGCCTCTCATGCCTGTGACCTAATCTGCCACCAAAAAGTGTGACCAGGGCTTTCTCTATGGACCCAGGCTCCTGCCACCATGTCACCTTCAAAGTTTCCCTCGGATCAGGCCTTGCAAAAGAGCTAAGATCTAAGTTGAAGAGTAAATAAAGGAGAAGGGAAAAGAGAAAATCTACTGAGAAAGGATGTGCAATGGGAGGGGAGGGAGGGGAAGAAAATGTGTCTTCCTTCTCTACTTCCCAGGCTGCACGGGCTTGGTGACAGCAGCAGCAGGAGCAGCAGAATTAGGAATGCTGGTGAGATGTGCTTCTTTTTTTGGCTCCAAAACATTTTTATGCAAGTATAACATGCACTCAGAAACATGCATAAATCATAAGTGTGCAGAGAACGTCCATAAACTGAACACACCCATGTGGCGACACCAGACGAAGAAACAGAACGTGGCCCAGGCTGCTCCGGGGCCTGCCGGTGATCACTACCCTTGCAGCAAGGTGACCCTGCTGACTTCTAACAGCCTAGAGTCACTTTGTCCATTTTGAACTTAATGTAAGGGTATATTCTTTTGTGTCCAGCTTCCTCTGTTCACCATTATACTGATACGATTCAACCACGTCATTGCTGTTGGCTAATTGTCGTTGCTGTATAATATTCACTTGTGTGACTTTATCTAGTCTATTGCTGATGGGCATTGGGGCAATTTCCAGTTTGGGGCTATTGTAAAATGCTGTTGTGAGCATTCTAGTCCATGTCTCTCGGTGAACACCTATGTGTGTATGGTGGGTATCCACCTCGGGTAGCATTGCTGGGCCATGGGATTGGCTACATTCAGCTTCCATAGGTACGGTCAAATGGTTTTCCAATGTGAATGCAGTGAACCAGTTAATAGAGTGTGAGCCATCTAGGGGCTCCACATTATCTGGTGTGGGCAGTCTCCTTCCGTTTAGCCATTCTCACCGATGTGTGCTGGCATCTCAGGTGGTTTTCATGAGCTTTTCTCCTGAGACTGCCCAGGTTGAGTACCTATTCATTTGCTGATGGGTCATCTAGAGATTCTCTTTTGCGAAGTGCCTATTCAGTATATTTCCTGTTTGTCCATGAGCTGTCTGTCTTTTTTGTGTGGATTTGTAGGAGAAGCTGTGTCATTCTCCACTTGGTCCCTCTTCTATCCATTGAGGGTAATTAAATTTATCAAGTTGTAACCGAGTGCTATCGGCATGACTATGTTAGGTGCGTTGGAATGCACAGAGATGTGACCCTCAAACTCACTCTTCGCCCTCAAACTTGTAACCTAGGAGTTTAGAATCTAATCCTGAGGCTCCTGTGCCAGCAGGAATGCTTAGCAGGGCATTGGCCTCCTCCTCATGCTCCCATCCTACCCACAACAAGGCGTGGCCTGGTGGGCCAGGAGTTAGGCTGAATTTTGGGACGTTCAGTGGTGAACTCTTCTGCAGGTTTCTGGAAAAGGGACAAGGAGAGAGGATGCAGCAGTGTGAGGCAGATGAGGCATGACTGACTCTGCCCAGCCTCATGGGTCCTAGGAGGTGCGCTGCTGAGCAGTCTGGCTGTGGCTCCCCTTTCCCAGGAATTGAAAGCAACACACTTAGCAGCAACACATTGATAATGATGCTGCCTTGCCTCATGCCTGCCAGCGATAGCCATCACTTTCTTCGGAAAACACTAGCTTCCCATAGCACACCTGTTTTGGAATCCTATCACTATGTCTGAACTGATGGCTTCTATCTCTACAGACTCCTAATGTTGCTGGACACAGACATGCTGACTGCTGGGAAGCAAGTTCTTTATGGAATCAGGGAGGCCTTATATGGATCTCATCCTGATATTCTTCTGAAAGATATTGAGCTACAATGCTCCACAAACTGTGCTCAAGAGACCTGGGTCCTGACCACCCACCTGACCGGGTCGCTGTGTGACCTTAGGCAAGTTGCTTACTTTCTCTGATCATTTCTCACTCTGTTCACCTGTCAAATGGAAACCCTAATCCCTGCCATACCTGCTTTGTCAGGTTTATATATGAAAATAAAAAGCAGGTATATATATGAAAAGGGATTTCAAAATATTTCAAATGCTCCATAAAGGAAAGTACGTCACACACCAGATTCTGTTCCAGGACTTCTTTCAATCACCGCTTTCCGTTTTGCTGGTATATTGGTTCTCAGACCAGCTAGTGACCCTTGGCTGGGAACTCTTTTATGTAAAGGGTAGCTCTTTGGTCTAGATAAACCCTTGTGCGTTGGCATTTCACTGCATGGCTACTTCCTCTGTGACCTTTTTCTTCCTTTGTTTTTCCCCAGGATCCAGCAGACCTTGGGTCACCTGCGCAGGATCGGCATGGGCCGCCGCGGGGCCCGCCAGGGATGTTAATTTACCCACAGCTTTGTTAGCATTTCACACAGTCACAGGTCAACACACAAGGTTATTTACCGGGAGTGAGAAATGTCACGAATGTGAATTACGGAGCCCCGGAGCCGGAGCCCCGTGATTTCCCTGCAGGTAGATATCAGAACAGATGGGGCACCCACATCCTGGAGAGCTGAGCGCAGGCACGGACTTCCCGGCTTCCAAGCCTCACATGCCTGACTCAGGCCCGAGGGAGGCCACCAGCCAGCCTGGGAAGAGCCCATGTGTATGAGCTCTCCCTTCCCTGGCTGACATCTTGTTAAAGAATATTCTGGAAGATTCACAGTCTGTTTCCTAACCCATAAGGGAGGGGAATGAATTGTTCACTCATTCAGGTGTCACTCATTCGTCTTGCTCCTCAGTCCTGCAAAGGTGGGGCCTACCCTCTGATACCAGTGGGAGTGAGGTACATAGCTGTCATGTTTCAGCTTCTCTCCTGCTGCTTTGTCTTTCTGTCAAACAGGTGGCAGACACGGGGAAGGCAGGTCCTGGTAAGGAGGGGCCCACAGTGCTAAAGAGAACAGGAAGCTTTTGGCAACTGTCAGAAATACTGGTAGGACTTTATGAAATGCTCCCTTCTGTGGGTGTCTGTTCACTCCCCTCTCCTTGTTCTCCTCTATGGCTCTTTTCCAAAACATGGGGTACCTCGGGGACCTGTCCCAGGACCCTTTCACCAATAAGTCCCAGCTATTCCAATGGCTATGAATGCCTTCCACAGCTCCATGCCCACTCCTCCTCCGTTTCCAGCCCTGACCTCTCTTCTGAGCAGCTCTACTGCTCACCTGATATGTCCACTTGAAAGAATCAGAAGCATCTCCACATTTATACGCCTACAGTGAAGATGTCCATCTTCTTCCCTCGCCATCATTGCCTTCACCTTTCTTCATCTCAGCAAAACCAGAAAGCCAGGGGACAGTCCTGCCATTCTCCTCTCACCCCTACTCCCATCCCCCACTGCACAGTCCTGCCTCTCACCCTTCTCCCATCCTCCCCTGCACAGTCCTGCCTCTCCTCTCTTTTATCCCCTCCTATCCTTCCCCTGCACAGTCCTGCCTCTTCCCTGTCTCACACCCTTCCCATCCCCCACCGCACAGTCCTGCCTCTCACCCCCCCTCCCACCCTCCACTGCACATTCTGCCTCTCCCCTTCCTCTCTCACCCCTGCACCCATCCTCCCCTGCACAGTCCTGCTTCTTACCCTCCCCTCCCATCCCCTACCGCACATGCTCCTCAGAATTGTACAACCTCACATCCCCTTTTTCCAGAACCACTGCAGGGACCTCCAAACTGAGGCTCCCCCCTTCCACTTACCCCCTTTCTCCGCTGGGAGAAGCAGCAAGTGTGAGCTCTTAGAGAGAGAACTGGGTCATATCCCCTCCCGGTGTGAAAGCCTGCGTGGCTTCCTGCTGCACTTGAACTGCAAGCTGCTCCAGGACCTGCAAAGCAAAGCCTGTGCCATGGGCCCTGCCCTCCTTTCTCAGGCCTCCCTCCACCCCCCACCTCCTACCCCCTGCTCATTGCACCTTTCTCAGGTGTGGACTATCTTCACTCAGTCGCCTTCCTCCGCCCGAATCTTCTTCCCTTTACATCTCAGACCAAACGTCACTACTCAGCTGTGCCTTGCCTCCCAGTTTATCTTTATCTCCCAGGTTATTCTTATCTTCATAGTCCTCCAATCGCAATGAGCCATTTATGTGTATGTGCATCAGTGTACTGTCTTCTCCTCTATAAGCCCCATGAAGACAGGGATTAATTAGCTATTTTATTTTGGTAACATATGTATCTCTCAATACCTAGTACATACCAGAAACTTGATCAATAAATATTTGTTTTAAAAAATAAGTGTTCAAACTATACAAGGTCAGATATTTAAATCACAAAGCAGAAATTCTATCTATTATTGAGAGCACAAAAATTGTCACTTAAAAAACTGGTCCTCCCCTTCGACCCGAGAAAGAGTAACCAAGGGCCTGTGCTTCAGAGGCCCTTGGGGCAGGGAGTCCACAGGGCCAATGGGACAGGCTTAGCCAGAGTGCCCACCGCACTAGAGAGGCCACATTTAGCCGATAAACTTATATGACACACGGTTAAATTTGAATTTCAGAGAAACAATACTCACATTTTTAATATAGCCCATGAAATGTTGGGGACATACTTATACTAAAAAAATTATTCACTGCTTATCTGGGATTGAATTTTGACAGGATGCTTTGTATTTTATTTGGCAACTCTAGCCCCAGCTTCTAGACCAGAAGGCCTATGGACCGAATCTGACTTACTGCCTATTTTCGTAAATAAAGCTTTACTGGTACAAAGCCATGCCCATTCACTTATGTATTGTCTATGGCCCCGCATGAGACGCAATGGCAAAGTTGAACAGTTGTGACAGAGACCACATTGCCCACAAAACCTAAAATATTTATTGTCTGACCTTTGACAGGAAAGTCGGCTGACCTCTGTTTCAGAATGTTCTGTGCCTGCCCTGGGCCGCACTAATGCCTGCTCAGCTATCCGGAGCCCTCCCGAGCACGCAGATGCCTCTCCTCTGGCCTGCCTGAGGGTGTCCAAGGCTAGGGAGCCCAGGAGTGTGAGCGGAGTTTGGAAGCATGGGCAGGGCCATCGCAGTGAAGGTGAGGCTGAAAGAGGGACGCTGGACACCGACCTTCCATAAACCACCCTCTTTCTGTCCAGAACTCTGAGGACCGCAGAGTTCTAAACTTGCTCACTAGGAAGATAGTGTACTATGTGTATTAGATTGACTTAACTTATAAATCACCAAACAGGTGTCAGGGGGACCTCCCTTTGCACTCTTACCTGGACCAAATGTCACCTCAGCTTTAAGGCAAAGAAATGTCACCCCTAGTGCCATCTTGTGGTGAGATATACTATTACCATGTCCAAGCAATGGGACTAGGTTCAGGAGCTTAGGAAATCTGCTATGCCTATAACAAGCAAAGTTCAAAATTATACCCCTGAACCATGGGGATGTCCCTGAATGCTTTATGAGACATTGAGGAAATATTGATATTCATCATAATTTTCTTCAAAATGAGCAATTTATGGTGGCCCATAATAACTTCTCATATTTGCTTTACAGTTTACAGAGCATGTTGACACACATCTTCATAGCTGAACCTCACAACCACACTGTGGGCTCCACTGAAAATGGAGATTCTTAATGTCCATGACTTGCCCCAGTCTGTCCAGCAAGTCCAATGCTCTTAGCATCCTGTGGGAGCCATTGTGCTATTAACCAGAATGGGGACGAGGCAGAATCTCAATTTTTCTAACTGTGAAGAGGACAGAGGGGGTTCCACTTCAGCAAACTGGAACCTTGATGCCCACCTGCTCGTCGTGTTTGCAGGTTGAGGACAGTGAGAGAAGGTTCTGAAAGGGCACTGTAATCCTTCAATTCAGAGATTTGTGGTGATTTCTTATTATCCACAACAAAGAGCAGTTAGCAGGAGTTGGCTCTCTGACTTGTCATTTTCCCGCAAACAGCTTTGAAAGCAGCCCACAGGAGTTGCCACAGGACTTTGACCTTGAGTCAGGGCTCATCGGGTTAACCCTCATTGCTGTCTCCACGGAGGAGAGACAGGGAGATCCAAGCTGCCCAGAAGACTTTTCATACCTGCCTGTGGGAAATCAGAATCTCATCTAGAGAGATCCCCCAAACAAGGCAGCAGTGAACCAGGAGTTTCACCAGCCCTGGGCTGCCAAAAACAGCTGAATTTCACATCCCAGCTGGAAATATATGGAGGGAACTCAGGGAAGGAGACAAGGAGCTGGAAGCAGTGCTTTTGTTAAATTATACTTTTAAAAAAGATCAATAGATGCTCCAAAGCAGTCCACCGAGGGGGTTTTTGTGTGGTTTGACGAAAACAGTTTTGCTTCTCGCCTCTGGGAGAGCCAATGTGGACTACCCAAGAGATGCTTTTCCAACTTTTTGATGGCGCATAATACGATTGGTGGAAAAGTAAGTTTACTTTGCCTTTCATTGTGGGCTTTTGGGTTATGCAATGAGCTGGGGGACCAGGTTTATCAGATCCAGGCCTGCCTGCCAAGTTCCAGATTCATGCATTTATTCATGCATTCAATATATGTTTTTTTGAGTCCCATCTCTGCTTCAGACACTGCTCGGTAACAAATTAATAAGACCTGACCATGCCCACTTGGCATGCATAGGATCTTGCTGTAGGAGACTCATGTTGCAGGGGATGGGAGGGGGCGAGCAGAGAAGGCTTTCCCAGGGAGACACTTGAGTTAGGTTTTGAAGGACCAGTGTCAGTTAGCAAGACAGATGAGGGCGAAGGAAGGGAGCTCGGGCTGGCAGACCCCAAGGCCCACACACTAAACTGCAGGCTTCATGGCCTCCAGAGACCTGTTTTGACAAAGAGCATCTCAAGAAGGGTGTTCACCAAGAGCTGCTCCACCCCTGAAACCCCAGGTTCCTCGAATAATACCAAGACTGTGGTCTACATGAATGGCAAAGGAGAGGGCAGGGAGGCAAAACAGAAACTGAGGCTTGTCGGGAAACTCAAGCAACGCCCAGAGTTTGCATGACCCACTGATCCTCGCCAGCAGGGGGCAGTGCAGGGCTCTTTGAGGAACCCTTAGATTACATCCTTGGGGTAGGAAGGTCCCTAATGGTAAAGTGAGCCAAGTCCCTTCCCCAGAAGGTTACACCTCGTTATTATCTTCACAGTGCTATTGCTTTCTGAAATGTTACTGTTCATTTGTTTGATGTTCTCATTTATTATCTCCATGGGCAAAGGCCTTCCTTGCCTGTCTTGTCCTCTGTGATATCCCAGGTGCCTACATTAGCAGTCAGCATGTAATATTTTAAATATAGCAATAAGTATTTTTAAAAATAAGTGAAGATTGTGTGAATCTGTGTGGCACTAAGAAATAGTCATTGCAGGAAAACTAAGACCTATGTATTGCTTTTTGCCCCTGAAAAATTATCTTGACATATGGTTTAGTCCATGTGTGCAAGATGGGCAGCCAGGAGCATGGGAAACCACAGGAGAGCTTCCTTGTTGGAAAAATAGACACCCTTTTGTACTGTGGGCTGAGTGTAGCTGTCATTGCCTGGCCAGGAGGCCAAGGTCAAAGACCCGAGCCAAGTCCTTTGACACAGAGGGGCTGGAAGGCAGAGTGTTAACATGAGATGCCTGGCCCACGGAGGCCATGCCAAGACCAGCAGTGGGGCAGTTTGAGGCAGAGCAGGGTAGAGTGATGAACCAGAAGGTGTGGAAGCCAGGCCTGCGCAGTGGACAACACATGCTTGTATTTACTTCCTGCAATCAGGGCTATAGAGTCCAAAGTGGCAATTTTCAACTTTTAAATGTACCGGGCCACAAAGTGATGCCAGAGTGCAATTCAGGTTGTTCCCCACCTGCTGCAAGTAACGAAAGCCCATGTTATGTCTGCTGAGGGTGAGCAACTGTCCTGGTTAGTCTAGACAAGTTGGTCTCCCTTTTACCTGAACTAATAGTAGCAGTTTACCTTTCCTTCATTCCCTTGTCAGTATTAATGATCCTTATTTCCGCCCCGACCCTGCCATTTCCTTTCCCTTGCTTTCAGACCTCTTCCAGGTCTCTCTAGGTGTCTCAATCCCCGCAGTTTGAGACCATCTGGACCAGGGGCTGGTGAAGCAAGTGTGCCTGCTGGGTGCCTGGTTACTGCTGAGGAGCTTGCCCCTGAATTAGTCTGGGGACTACCGCAACTACTGCTCGCTCAGATGAGGCAAGAAGAGGCTGTTTCATAACCCTCTTGCTATTATGTGAGGTTAGATGGGGCAGGGAGTGGAATTTCTAAGTATTTGCATGGTGCGTAAGTCCAAACCATTATTCACCCGTCAGGGTTCTGGAAAGGCAGGTTGCTAACTGACGCATGATCGAGGCCAGGCCAATGGGAGCCCCACCGAGGATGCTCACGTTCTGCCAGGTGTAACCGATGGGCCCGTGCTGTCCATTTGCTGACTAAGGACATTAATGAAATGACAGCAGGTGCACCTGTCTAGATAAATCTTCTCATTGAGATAAGCAAGCATTTAGAAAAGTCATTCAAGGTGCAAGTTGCCAGAGAACATTGCTAGCCTGTGCCCCAAATGTCACCCTGGAGGGGAAGAAACCTATTTATGTTCCCCACTCCGATGGCAGCATCTCTTCCGGGAAAGCCATTGACCTTGCCCTTCAGGAGAGGGCAATGATGGCGGCTCCCCACTTACATTTCAGAAATAGGAGGAAGGGAGGTGTACTGAGCAGGTGTTAGGCAGATCTAATTGTGACTGAGTTTTTTCTGGCAAGTCTGGGTTGAAGGTGACACTTCTGAGGGTGAATCTGCTATGACACCTTAGTGAGAACTGAGAAGCTGCAAAATAGATTCCACCTGGTAGACATGGGGGAGGGGTATGTAGAATTCCACTTTGATCTTTGTTTAAAAAATTATTCATGCTCAGAATTCCCCACAGTTCTAATTGCACCTGAATACCACAAGTCACCTTTTTTTGTGTGTGTCATCTAAGGGTTCCTCCCCTTAAATTTCTGGCTTACTTATGTGAATGAGAATAAATTGAGAATTATCATAAATTATAATCTTGTTATAAAGCCTGGTTGAACCCACCGCTCTTCCAAATATAATTGTATGTATTCTTAGTCCTTAAGAAACTCCTAATTTAATGCCTTCTAAATTGAAGCAATCGTGTTCAGCTCATCAAGTTTCTGTAGGTGGAAATAGTGCTTTACATGATATAGATCCTTTTCTCTAATAATAAAAACATAGCTATGTTTACCAAGAGTGACATAAAAATAGGAATAATATGGGAGACCTCTGCTCTTGGTGCCTGTCCTATGCTTGCCTAAGACTCTGGGAGGGCAGAATGGTTCTGCCTGCCCTACCTAAGGGAGGGTCTGAATTGCCCATCACCTTGGACAGTGATTGGTCCAGGGCTGAGCACCT
Organism: Lasiurus cinereus; assembly: GCA_011751065.1. NCBI lineage: Eukaryota > Metazoa > Chordata > Mammalia > Chiroptera > Vespertilionidae > Lasiurus > Lasiurus cinereus. The sequence goes on along the minus strand of JAAGEH010000076.1, from coordinate 19,439,203 downwards.
GATCTAAGCAGAGCCATCAGAGACCAGTGATGATGTTGGGTGCAGATGGAGATTTTCCCCTTTTTTCTGGAATTACTGGAGATCTCTTCAGTTATATTGCAGCCACTTGGGAGCTTGAATAAAAATGAAGAAAACAAGCTAAGAAATTGTTCCCAATGACTAGTGATGCCCCAAAATGCATGTCTGCTTACAATAGCCTTATTTGGAAATAGAGTCGCTGCTTATGTAAATAATTAAGATGAGGTCACACTGGATTCAAGTGGCCCTAGTGACCAGTGTCCTTACAGAAACACACACAAGAGGAATATACCATGTGACGATGGATGCAGAGACTGAAGTGATGTGTCTGCAGACCAGGGAAGGCCAAGGACCGCTGGCAACATCAGAAGCTGGGAGAAGCAATCGTGTTCAGTTCCTCTAGAGTCTCCAGAGGGCGCAGGACCTCATCTGGACTGTTTGCCTCTGGAACTGTGAGAGAATAAATTTCTAGAACGTTTGTTTGTTTTTAATTGTTATAAAATATACAAACATAAAAGTTATCATTCTAACCATAAGTATACTCACATTATTGTTCAAAAAATTTCTGTTGTCCTAACTGGTTTGGCTCAGTGGATAGAGCGTTGGCCTGCGTACTGAAAAGTCCCAGGTTCGATTCAGGTTAAGGGCACATACCTTGGTTGCAGGCACATCCCCAATACTGGGTGTGCAGGAGGCAGCTGATCGATGTTTCTCTCTCATCGATGTTTCTAGCTCTTTATCCCTTTCCCTTCCTCTCTGTAAAAAATCAATAAAATATTTTTTAAAAAATTCTGTTGTTTGGTGCCACCAAGTTTGGGTACATTGGAGTTCTTTTATTAATCTTACTTTATAGCAAGATTATAAGTTATCATAATTCCCAATTTATTCTAATACAGAAATAAAGAGTCCTGGCGATGCTGTTGGAATCCCTACATCCAGCCCCACTCAACTTCCCTTAGACTCGCTGATATGAGGCAATAAATGTCATTTATCTGCTTCAATTATTTTTTGAGTGCGTTTCTGTCAGTTCAGTTAAAGGACTTCTGACTAATACAGACGTGGCAGGGTGGTGGCAAATGTTTTTATCATTCCATAAATGCAGGCCCTGACACTGCACAATAAACTGCCTTGTCCAGAGTTACGCCAGCCCTTTACTCCCCCACTTTTCTCATGATTTCAATTCTCTCATCTTGCTAGGCCCCATGTCCAGCTGGACATTAGCAAAGAATAAGATATTTTGGATTACAAGCCAACTCCAAAGACAGGTATTAAGCAACAGCTTGCAAAAATACATCTCTATTAGAAGAAGCCTCATTAAAATGCTAAGTAGGAAGATGTAGAAGTAAGTTGAGAATCGGGGAGTAAGGGAAGAAAGAGAACTCCCCAGAAAGCTCCACCATGCACACAGCTGTTCCAAGGCAACTGTGGGTCTTACTTCTAGGAGATAAAATTGATGATGCAGAACAAACAATTAATTTCTGTTAAATACCAGCTGGTTAATGAAAAATATTTTCAAGTACAGGACAATCCCAAGAGGATGTACTTATAAATGGCACTGATATTTATCCAGTCAACCATGTCCATTGCAGCATTTGAATTTAATGGGACTGGTCACTTTATGTTAATTAATAACAGTTGGTTTGCTCTTCATATTTGTTGAGATTTCATACAGGTGATTATCCAATAATGGGCGCACTGTTACAACTTGTGCCATGATTCCTCTAAAAGCCAGCTGATATTACAGAGGAAATGAACAGCTATGCAAAGAACAGTCAAATGGAGTAAAGAAAATGAGGTTTGGATATATGGCAGCATGGGGAGGGTCACTACTTGCAGCTACGTCACAGTATTGGTGGGTGGATGGTACGTGTCCAAAACTGGGCTAAACTCTGTCTTTGGGGAGACTGCGGTCATTCAGGTGTGGATGGGACAGGTGAGAACACAAATAAGGTAACAGCTAACTATTAGGCCAAGTTCCAGAAAAAAAAATGTCAGTCAGCCTATGAACCAAGAATAAGGAATAGTTTCAGCTTTTCCGCATACATTGAATGGAACATGCCATGAATACAGCCAAGATCATAGACTCAAGATGGGATATGGAGGAAGGAGTATGTCTAACACCAGATTCCACAGCTGAGTGACTTTGGGTAAATCCCTTGTTTCATTATCTCCCAACTATAAAATAGGGACTAATAATGGTTTTTCTCGAGGCTCTGATATTACAGGTATGGGAAATGCTTTGTGAGTTGGGAAGCCCTAAACCTTGGAAGACTGTTAAGTTTGTTCCTAAGAGCTCAGTGGGATTGCGTTGAGTTGCAGACTGCCTCTTTAAGCCTGACCTGTCCCCTCATTGTGCTGGGAGCTGCTCAGTGCCTTTAAGATGCCATTAAAAAGAATGCCCTCATAGCTGGGTCCACAGCGATTTGTTGGATTTGTCAAAGCTGCTCCAGTCTGATGTCTCTTGTATGATTTGGTCCCTTCTTATTACCATCTTGGCTTTGGTTCTGTCCTATTCTGGCTCCTAGCCTGGCTCTTCTGATTTCTGATCTACTTGCCCCAGACTTTGGGTTTCTGGCTCTCTCCTTCAAATGGCTGAAGCAAAGCCCAACTTGACTCAGTTCCTTGGATAACAAAGTTCAATGCCCAGTCTCCCACTGATAACCTAGAAGGACCCTGAGTTCTGTTTCTGCCAAGTGCCACATATGAATGGAACACCTGGAAAGTTCAGCTGGAACTTTTCCTGTTGCTGGGAAAGTAGCTACTAAGAGTTATAAGTTCCATCTCTAACAAAGCATGTCATGCATTCAATAATGATTCCAAAAGACACCAGAAGGGAGGTGATGGGAATAGGTGGTGATGGTGAAGGGACTGCACTCCTGAGGAGCCACATAACCGGCTGTACCTTCAGATCTGAATTACCCATGTGATTGCAAATGTAGGAGGATGACCTTTATGTCCTGACCCAGTTTCTCTAGCTAAGAGTATCTGCTTGCTTGGGCAATTAAAGTCTCAGAAAATGACATCTATCCTGCATGTCTGAGTCTCACCTTCCTAAATCAGGTAACATTACCTTTGTCCTTGTCCCCTCCCCTGTTCCTGAGACTTTGCTCCTCCGCCCCTGGGGAAATGGGAATTTTTATCTGATAGGAGGGCTTGAGTCATCAACTGTGAAATTGCTCCCTAAACACCTTCAATGCCTAGTCACATGCAGTATTTAATTTACTCTTAATATTACAAATATTTTAAGCACCACAGAGCTAAAGCTCAGATAAAGATGAATTTATGTCAAGGTTGGTTTAGGATGAATTTTTGAAAAATTACCTTGGGTTTCTGAGCAGTTCCTCTCTAGACAGCTGCAGGCTCCCTTGTTTGATGTCGAGCAGTTTGCTGTAAATTAATGCAACCTATACCCTGTTTTTAGGTGATTTTCTAGTTATTTGATTTTTGTATTCGCTTGTGGATTTTAAAATCCCCAAAGAAAGGGGAAGAGAACTCCTTTGTGAACTCGGTGAACACCTGTGAGCTCAGCATGGTCCTTCATTAATCCTAATCCCACAGAGAGGGTTTTACTGTCCCCATTTTACAGAGAAGTAATTGAGACTCAAACAGGTTGAGAAACTTACCCCTGGTTGCAGAGGGGGACCTAGAGTCAACCCAAGGCTATTTGACCTTTGTCATTATTTTTCTGGTTTGGACCTTAGTGACTAAAACACATTGTTGGTCAATAAATGTTGGTTAAATGAGTAACTGCAAGTTCTGTCTAATATCTAGGAAATGCCCCTTCGCACAGAGCTTTCAGTCTCAGGATTCTGTAGAAGAGGCAGGTAAGCCACACCCTCCCACAGAATAATGAAAACTGGGCTCTTAATGAAGACTCTTGGGGAGTAGGGAGCAGCAGGATCCCAAAGCACTTCCTAGATCCTAAAACAAAAAAGAGAGTCCACGATTTTCAGTTTGACTTGTCATTTTGAAATCTCTGCTGATGATGAATCCTGTGTAGTACACTGGGGAATGCCCTTCTCACTGAATTAAAAATGGAAAGAACATCCTGAGATCATTGTCATGATTGATCATTGAACTTGTCCGTTGCTTGTCGAAAGGTTCATAGGAGCTGTTAGTTGGGTATCGGGGAGCCAAGGGCCTCATCTGAATCTTGAAGAAATTAACTAAACCCATTTGGGGATTGAATTAGGGCCACAGTGAAGCTCAGCACCCAGGCCAGGCTGTACTCCATGTCATAGTTTCATTCCATGTCACTTGTTAGACTAGAATTGTTAATACGGTGAAGTTTTAATTAATGTTTGTGTTTATATAACGTATCAGCAGTGAACAAAATGTCCACTTGACACTGATCTTCCCCTCAAAAGTCTATAATATAGGCAAAATAGATGGATTACTGCAAGGCACTGTGCTAGCGTGGGAGATTGGTAGGTGTATCAGATGCAGTGCTTAACCTCAAGGGGTTAAGAGCATTAGCTGGTGGTGAGGCACACTGGCGTGGTCTCCACTAACAAACATCAGACTTGTAAACGTCCATGTCTACACGCCAACACAGACACCCTCCACGTCTCTGGATCATACTGCCTACTGTGCATTCTTTGGGAGAATATGGAAGCATGGAAGTGGAGGAAAAAGGCCATTGAGGCAGGTGGGAAAGGCTTAGGGAAGCTGGGGCTGCCTTTGTTCCCTTCTTCACTGTTTCTTACTTGAACTATGCAGCAGCCTCTGCCCAGCCCTTCCCTCTGGCTGCTACATCTCCAGCCCATGCCTCAGTCTGCAACCAGACTTGAGTCATCTGAGCATTTCTCTGCCTAAAGCTTCCTCCCACCCTCATCCCCTACAAAATAGAGTCCAAGCCCCTTAGTGTGCCTTACAGACTCTCTGTGATTCCCCTCACTCACTGGCAGCTCATTTCAGCTCCCCAGCCCACACTATTATCTGTGTGGGTTATGCATATATGCATATTAAGTTCTTTGGCTGAACTTTTAAAACTCATTTGTAAGTTGTAAAAATGAAAAAAAAATGAATAGGACAGGTCACTGCCTTAAGACTTTAGAGGAAAGACAAATTACTGTGACCTCAAGTACTCAGAAATGGCTTTGTAGGAAATAGAACAGAATTCACTTACTACTTATTGAGTGCCTATTGTGTACCAGGCTTTATGGCAGGTGTTTTGTTTAAAAGATGAATAAAAGATGGTTCCTGAAGAAAACTCCAGAGTCTGATGTACCAGTGAGATAGCTAGGAGACAGGTAATTAAAATGCAACATGATAAATGCTCTAACCATCAATATTTAAGTTTGGAGAGTTGACTTAAAATGTGGAAAAGCTATTGGATTGGGAAGTTATAATTTGTCCTTCTTAGGACAAATGCTATCTACTTTAGCTAAAATATATTTCCTTTCCTTCTTTAGGATTTGTGACCATTTCAATCCCTGGATGACATTCATTAACTGGGACCACCATTATTGCTTATAACTGATATGCTGGACATGTATAATCATGATATTTATCTGATCTGTGATGAAGGAGAATCCAACCAGTATCAGGACCATGACATCTAGAATAGACCAGGTCCCACCAGGCTCTCAGGGGCAGGGCACAAGGTCAGAAGATGCCAAGAGCTCCACCAGGAGGACAGAATGAGAAAGAAGGTCACTGAATCTACTTGTGTCATTTGGTATTGTCTCTTCCCCAACTGCTCCCTGCAACAAACTTGGGCAGTGAATCCTTTCCCCTACCCTCACTGTCTTTATCTAGTTTCAGATTTGTACTTAAGTTTCAAGATCCAGGCTAAAGAATTCAAATTTAACTTTGTCAGTATGGAAAGTCCCAGAAGGTTCTTGAGCAGGGATCTGACGATGTGATAAAAGTTGTCTTCTGGGGGAGAGAAATCTGATATTAGTGCATAGTTGGAAGATCCTCTTATAAGAGTCTAGGCTCAAAGCAGTGAGAAATTAGAGTAAGGCAATGGCAGCAAAGGTAGAAATTATACCCATTCTTGGTTCTTATTAAATCCTTGACTAGTAGCTCATAGACTGCCTTTGGACATTATTAATTAGGCTGGATTCTCTTGAAGTTATATTATTTCTCCCCCTGTTAAAATTGTTCATTTGTCTCTACTATTAGCATGTAAGGCCCCTAAGGCCAGGCACTGGTCTATTTGTTTATTGCTGGCTCCCCAAAACCTAACACTAACAATGTTGATGGATCACTGACTATATAACAACCCTAAGAAAGCCCGGAAAACATTTCACTTGGAAATCACATCTAAATTGAAAGAGGAACCTAATTTTAGAGATGCTTTCAGCCTATCATGCACTCATCACCATCAATGAATGAACTTCAAGCCAGGCTCTTATTGAACCAAAGTAAAGGTAAAGTCAGGAGAATTTGGCTTTTGCTGTTTTAATGTTCTCTTCAGTGATTTTAGCGTCAGTCATTTGTAGATCACAAAGTTTGACAACGTGTCTCCCTGCCTTTTTTGGATGCTAATTACATCTTTGTTTCTAATGACTTTTCAATCCCACGGGGTTATTGGCAGGGTTCTGGCAAATGGTCCAGGAGCAGGTTGACAATCAATGTGATCATCAAAATTTATTTCTGCTGACGCTCAGAAAGTGCACCAGTTTCCCGAACATACAAAATCTCTTTACTAGAAATAATGAAAGAAAAGAAAGAGGAAAAATAAACTGCCTGGTTCACATTGGTGTCATAATCCAGTTTCTTCAGAGATCTAAGAAAGAGGCCATTTTTCAATACTAGCTTCATCAATTAACATTTTAAGATTCTAAGACTTGCTGTTCTGAGGCTGCAGAAGCAAATATCACAGGAATAATGTACTGCATAATAATAATAGCCAACAGTTATTGATTCCTTATTACTCACCTGGCTGATTTGTAAATACCAGCCCATTTAATCATCAAAACTATTACCCCTTTTATACTTGAGGAAACTGAGGCTTGAAAACATTAAGTCAAGCATGTCAAACTTATGGCTCGCAGGCCACAACAATTTTTGTGGCCCAGCCAATATAAACAGTATGTAAAAAATGTTTTAATAAAAATTTTATAACTTAATTTTTACAATATCCTGTTATATGTAATCTATGTTATAAAAAGCTGGTGGCCGTAATGCCGTAGTGCCAGAACGACCAAACAACTCGTCACCAGAAGGTGCATTGATGGGTCCTGCGGTAGTGGCAGGAGGGACTCTCAATCCTGTGGCGGTGGTGGGTGGGACTCTGGGTCTTGGGTGATTTTGTGCACTGGGCCTCTAGTTGTTAATAATGAACTATAATGTTTGCTAATGATTACTATAATCATATTTCATTCATTTCCCTTATGTGCCTTATGCACAGGCATAACATTTCTTTTCACTAACGCTAGCAGGGAATATTTTAGCAGCCAATTGGTACATCATTAGTCTTGTACTGATTTGTTTGGTGTGCGAAACAGGAAATATTTCATTTTCAGAGAATAAGAAAAATAGGTTTATTTGTGTTACACTTATTAATTTGTACAGTTATTTAATGCCTGGTAAGTTAATGTTCAAGAAAAAAATGTTACCATATTTTCCGGCATATAAGATGACTGGGCATATAAGATGACCCCCAACTTTTCCAGTTAAAATATAGAGTTTGGGATATCCTCACCCTATAAGATGATACCTGGCATATAAAATGATCCCCGACTTTTGAGAAGATTTTCCTGGGTTAAAAAGTCATCTTATACGCTGGAAAATATGGTAATTTTTATTAAAATATTCTATTATTTTATGTTAATGATTAGTCATTTACTTCAGCCCTTTGTATTCAGCATATCTCTATCAAAATAAACCTACGTTTCTATGAAAATTGAAGCTTTTGTTTTTTTTTGTGGCCCACATAAACTTAAACCTTGTTTATTTGGCCTTTTCCTTTTCTTTTATTTATTTTTTATTTTTTTAATTAAATCTTTATTATTCAGATTATTACATTTGTCTCTCTTTTTTCCCCTCCATAGCTCCCCTCCACCCCACTCCCACCTCTCCCTCTACCCTTACCTCTCCCCCAATTGATGAGTCCATAGGTGTATGATTTTTATCCAGTCACTTCCTTTCCCCCTGAGAATTATCAGTCCACTCCCTTTCTGTGCTCCTGATTCTATTATAGTCACCAGTTTATTCTGTTGATCAAATTTTTAATTCACTTAATTTTTAGATTCACTTGTTGATAGATATGTATTTGTTGTTCATAATTTTTTGTCTTTTACCTTTTTCTTCTTCCTCTTCTAAAAGAGTACCTTTCAGCATTTCATATAATACTGGTTTGGAGTTGATGAACTCCTTTAGCTTTTTCTTATCTGTGAAGCTCTTTATCTGCCCTTCAATTCTGAATGATAGCTTTGCTGGATAGAGTATTCTTGGTTGTAGGTTCTTGCTATTCATCACATTGAATATTTCTTGCCACTCCCATCTGGCCTGCATCATTTCTGTTGAGAAATCAGCTGACAGTCGTATGGGTGCTCCTTTGTAGGTAATGAACTGTTTTTCTCTTGCTGCTTTTAATATTATCTGTTTGTCCTTTGCTCTTGGTATTTTAATGATGATGTGTCTTGGTGTAGTCCTCTTTGGATTTCTTTTATGTGGGGTTCTGTGTGCTTCCTGGACTTGTAAGTCTATTTCTTTAACCAGATGTGGGAAGTTTTCAGTCATTTCTTGAAATAGGTTTTCAGTATCTTGCTCTCTCTCTTCTGGCACCCCCACAATTCTGATGTTGGTATGCTTGAAGCTGTCCCAGAGGTTCCTTATATTATCTTCACATTTTTGGATTCTTTTCTCTTCTTGCTTTTCCAGTTGAGTATTTCTGATTCTTTATATTTCACATTTTTGACTTGATTCTTGCCTTCCGCTAGTCTGGTGTTAGGTCTCTGTATAATATTTTTTATTTCAGACAGTGTATGTTTAATTTCTATTTGGTCCTTTATCATCTCTAGTTGGATCTTTTGCATCTCTAGTTGGTCCTTTTTCATCTCCTCTTGGGACTTGATAAATTTATCCATCTTTTCTAGCATATTCTTGAAAAACCTTTTAAATGTGGTTTTGAACTCTATATCCAGTCGTTTTTTTCCCTCCACTTCTTTTGTTTGTGATCCCTTCCCTTGTCTCGGCATTTTCACTATGCTGGGAGAACTTCTGTGTTGGATTCAGCCTTATGATACCAGACTTGAAAAACCGAAAAAACCTCTCTTGAGCTTGGGATGGGTGGAGTCTCAGGGCTTAAGGGACCGCCTTGCCTTCCAGTCGGGCCTGCCCTCCATGGCCTCTGAGTCTCACGTGACTGGGTAATCGCTGGAGCAGTCCCTGTGCTCACTCGCGCTCTCTCGCAGTGCCTCTAGACTGCTGCCTTTCCAGCTCCCCTGTGCTACGGGTCCCCTGGGTTTTGCCTGAAACTGGGATTTAATGAAGTTAGAAGTGGCACAGTTGGGAGGGTCTGTCTCCCGCCCACTCATGAAAGCCAGCGGCACAATCAGCAGTCTGTCCTCTGCAGCACAGTGCCATGCGCGCCACCAGACTTCTGATCTTTTACGATTCCCCTAAATTTCCGTGCACTTCTCCCCCTTCACAGTCCAAACTCCCCCTAAAATGAGTTTTGGCTGAATCTGGGGTTCAATGTCGTAGGATAAGGAGTTCAATGCCTTTGAGAATCTCCATATCCCTCCCGCCAGAGAAGGCCAGCCAGGTTCTCCTGCACCTGCTCTCTCCACTCACACGTCTCCATACCTCAGCTTTTTGCAGCTCCTCTGGGTCTCTGTGAGCCCCTCTCTTTCCCTCTAGTTGTAGAATTTCCACTCTGCCAGCTTTCCTGTGGTTCTGGATGATGTCCGTTCTGTCTTTTAGTTGTAGTTTTGAAATTGTTGTGCGAGGCAGCAGTGTAGGTGTTTACCTATGCCACCATCTTGGCTTCTCCTATTTGGCCTTTGAGGTTGACATGCTTGCATTAAGTTATTTGCCAGTGATATCCCAGCTTGTAAAAGGAAATTCTTGGATTTGAATTTAGATATTTAAGGCCACAAAATCCCTCTTTGTCTCATATTTGGGAGTCTCCATCCTCCTCCCCGCTTGTCTCTCCAGGGCCATGTATGAATTGGTCAAAATGTGCAAATTTCCCTACCGAAGGTTCACTCATACCTAATTAACTACTAGAAATGTCCATCTTAAGAAATGTAAGGTACAGCTCTAAGGTCAAGGCTCGGACTGACCCGTGGCAGGGCCAAAACAAGTCCCAGCTTGGAGGGCAGAGACCTCTTAGTATAATTAAGCTTAACCTTATAGCCCTCCCTAGTTGCTTCCTAGGTAGCTAATGGGCTGTGGGAGGTGCAGCAAGTGCTGCTAAAACAATGTGAAACTCACAAGACCATTGTAAACATGCTGACCACTACCCTCGTTTTGCATTGTGTGCTCTGACTATAAAATAAAGACTCAGCTTACATGCTGTATCTCCATCAGAGAAGCAGCATCTCATCGAGCCCCAGCTGTATGCTCTTGTGTGTCTTCTTTAGTCCTTCACTGCCACTCCTCAGGCTCAGCGAACCTGCCTGTGCTGGACACGGCTCAAAGAAACCCTCTTAATTATGATAAACATTGACAGACAAGGGTTCCTTCATGTATTTCTTGATTGGGCTGCTCAGCACTTCCTGAAATGACCCCGGGTGGAAGCAGAAATATAAGCTCTACTATAATAGTGTGGGCCTCAAAGCACTGCTTACTTGGCCTCTGGACTTAACAAACTAAAATTTTAGCTGTTAAGGCCCAGTTTTAATCTATGAGACACTCTGCTTTATCCTCTGGACTTGACCAGCCCTTGCCCTGCACAAAGCCTTCAGTGCTATTAAAATGCCCCTGTTCTTTTTTTTTTTTTTAATTTTTAAATAACACATGAGACATACATGTCTAGGTTATACAATAATTACAGAGCAACCATCTGCATCAATATCACCCACAAAAGACACCCAGGTGACAATGATCAGCATCTGCTGAATCACAGAAACAGACTTGTAGGCTCTGTGATCCTCCTTGAGGGAAGGGGAGCCCCATGGAAAAGGAGTCTAGCCCTGAACACTGAACTCAAATCTGATGAAACTCTAGCTTAAACTGCCAATTTATGCAAAACCCTGGGGGCATTATCTATTCTAGAGATGCAGTCTGCAAAATCCAGACAGGGAAACTCTGAAGGACAAATGTAACAAATTGCAAGCAGAGACAGAGAGAGAGAGAGAGAGAGAGAGAGAGAGAGAGAGAGAGAGAGAGAGAGAG
>JAAGEH010000076.1:19095746-19419480 GCA_011751065.1 Lasiurus cinereus | reverse complement strand
CATCAAATATAATACTTTTTGCTGGCAGGAAACTGATTTCAAAAGAGCCACATTTTTTTTTTTTTTTAAGAATTCGCTGCCACCAGAAACTGATTTACCTGTCTGCTGCGGGAAGGGTGACCACCACTTTCTCCATTAACAAAGGGTGTAGCCAGTCTTTATCTGGGATACTTGATCTTTATAATATATTTTTCAACAATGTTTGAGTTTCAAATCCAATTCCAATTATTTTAAGGCATTTACTTTGGATAAATTATTTTGTAACACAATTCACTGATTTTCTTGAAGGCTTTAAAAGTTAGCTTTTTAACACCCTTCATTAGCATTTTTAAAACTACTTTTTATTATGGAAATGGAACCCTGTTGCTGGAACTAGCTCGAATTTCTTTCCTTTTAGTCAAATCCACCATTTTTCTTAGGAAAAAACTCATCCTGGGTTTTTCATTTCTGTAGCCCTTATAAAGAGTCAAGTCCAGTTTAAGACCTATCTAATATCCCTGTGTACATTTTGTCCCAAACTAGGGTTTCTCTTTACATATGCACAGATATCCCAGACACATTTCTAATTTTTTAAGGTGAGAAGACTTTTTCATGGCCAGAAAGGAGACTTTAATTTAGCATTTTGGGAGAGTGGCCTTCTATATTGGATTGCCCCATGTTTCCCTTCCCCCACATCCTGTTTGCTCTGAGGCTGTGGTCGGCAAACTCATTAGTCAACAGAGCCAAATATCAACAGTACAAGGATTGAAATTTCTTTTAAGAGCCAAATTTTTTAAACTTAAACTTCTTCTAACGCCACCTCTTCAAAATACCAGGCCATGATATTTTGTGGAAGGGCCACACTCAAGGGGCCAAAGAGCCACATGTGGCTCACAAGCCGCAGTTTGCTGACCATGGTTCTGGGAAAGTTTTCAGTAACTGATCTGGCTGCATATCTTTGCATGCTTAATAGATAAAGACAGATCTTAAATTTTTTCTTTCTTTTTCTCTTTCTGAAGTAATTACTACCACTTAAGCTTATCTTTGCCAAAATTTGCATTTCCCAGTGAATTCTTCTATAATTTTTAAACAAAACTTTAAGTAATTCATTGCAGGAGAGCAGAGAGGCCTGCCCTCTCCTGCCACCTTTGAATTTCCCTGCACCAGAGGTGGTTTCAGCAGTGGAGTTTCATTTCTTATTACAGATTTTAGATTCCAAATACAAATTAAGATTTAATTTGAACAAGAAACCACATTCCTTAAGCATGCAAATCAAAAGTGTATAATAAAGTTTACTTTATAACCTAATTCTGCCCCATTAGTCTGGCTGAAAAAGATGTTCCCACCTTACTTACAGATCGTGACTTCTGCAGCTGATAGTGGGCTTTGCATGCAGTGAATTTCCGTCACCTACATGGTTATCTTTTCCCCATCTTTTTAACGTAATCTTTCTTTCTTCACTCTAGGCAAAAATATCATTTCCTTCAGAGGTCCACGTTGAAGGTGCCAGTTGAGAGTGCCCTACATTGGGCGCCAGTTGCGAGAGACCCATGTTGGGTACCAGTTGTGGGTACCTTATGTTGGGCTGCCAATTGCAAGTATACTCCCCACGACCTGCGGGGTTCAGGGTTTAGGTTCAGGTTCAGGGCTCGGGCTTTGGAGGAGGCTGCATGCAAATGAAAGAGACTAGAAAATATAAATTTGGGAATATTGGGGATCAGGTGGGAGCCCAAGTCAAGGGGAACCCCACTCTGGCCTTGCTATCCCTTTTATTAAGACTACTAGAGGCCTGGTACTTAAAATTGGTGCACTACTAGGGGAAGGGTGTCCCCCAGCCCAACCTGCACCCTCTCCAATCTAGGACCCTTGTGGGATCAGGGTTAAACAGGCAGTCAGACATCCCTTTTACAATTCAGGACTGCAGGTTCCCAACTGCTTGCTTGCCTGGCTGATTGCCCCTAAATGCTTCTGCCTGCCAGCCTGATCACCCCCTAACCATTCCCCTGACAGCCTGAACAACATCTAACTGCTCCCCTGCCAGCCTGATCGTCCCCAGCCACCCTCCCCTGATAACCTGGTCACTTCCAAATGCCCTCCCCTGCATATTCCCTCTTTATTAGATAGGGTTTTTCTTTAACATATTGGACAGCCCTAACTGGTTTGGCTAAGTGGATGGAGCATTAGCCTGCAGACTCAAGGGTCACAGATTTGATTCTGGTCAAGGGCATGTACCTTGGTTGGGGGCACATATCCAGTGGGGAGTATGCAGGAGACAGCTGATCAATGTTTCTCTATCATAGATGTCTCTAGCTCTCTATCCCTTATCCTTCCTCTCTGTAAAAAAAATCAATAAAATATATATTTTTTAAAAGAAACATTTAAGATTATTTCATTTCTGCCTGGCTGGGGCAACTCAGAGGTTGAGGCCCAAGGCTGCTACTGCTGGGAGGGGGATTGTACCTTGGGAGTGCATGGCCCTGCCAAGCTGAGACCCCAGCCCAGGATGCTGCCGCTGGGAGGGGGGTCGGAAGGGGGAGATCGGGACATGAGGAGTGAATTTGTTTTTGTTTTTTACAAAGGGTCAGGGGTGCCTCTAGGCAGCATTCCACCAGGCCACTTACTCTGCAGGCCCTGCCTGAGATTGGGGGACTCCAGTGGGGCTGAGAGGATTGGGTGCTACCATCTTGTGGCTATCGGCACTGCCATTTTGTTGTGGAGTTATGGTTAATTTGCATATTTCTCTTTTATTAGATAGATAGGATATACCCATAACCTTTAGATAGGCAATTCCAATAATAGCCAATCAGCAAAGATTTACATAAAACTAAAAGGTGGAAGTTGCTTTAGCTACTCTTGTTTCAACTAAACAGTGGGTGGTTGGCTCTGACCTTTCAGAGCTTCAATGTTGATCAGCCTTCTGGGTTCTGTGTCCACACCTCTCTGCTAGTGAGGACAATGGGTGGCTTCCAACAGTACAGGGTCCTTCCTTTACTTCTGTCTCTAGGCTCAGAGTCCAATCTTGTTCCTTAAAGTCTTAATATGAGAGGCAAGAAACAGCTTCACCATTAGAAATGGAGTGAGGGAGCCCATGAGCTGCCCCCTAGTGGCTGGAATGAACCTTAACAATATAGAGGAAATGAGTCTTGCCCATTGCCCCCATTGATCCCAGAATCAGAGAAGGGCAAGCAGTGAGATCTAAATTCTTAGTGCCTGGTTATGAGGACAGGAGCACCCATGCTGGTCAGGAGGTCCCCTGCCGGCCACAGGAGAGGGCCTTTGGGGGCAGAAGTGGCTCTCCACCCAGGCATCCCGCTGGGCCCTGTTGGGGCTCTGCCAGTGAACCCACAGGCACATGTGGGAGACTCTGCAGCACCCACTGCTACCAGTGGTGTGAAAACAATAACATTATGGCTTTGCTATGAGGGGGTGCTGACATGTTGATGCAAATGCTCATTTCCAACAAGACAGAGAAAATGAAATGGCTCAGGAGGGAATGGCGAAGTGTCTAGGGAGTAATAACTGTTACAATGTCGAAAAGCTTCGACAATGGATGGCTCTGCTGTGATTTCATCAGCTGAAATCCAATTAACCCTCTCGGAGCTATTCACCACTTGGAGACAGGAAGGGTAGTGGAAAATGCCTCCAGGGATCACCTCGACTTCTCTTTCACCAGCTAAGCAATAGCACTGAAGTCCAAAATGAGAAATGTCCACAAACAAGCATTTCAGGGCACACTATCTGATAGCCGACGCCCTGCAGTTGCCCAGTTCCCACGGTAGATCCCCTCAGTGACCAGTGTGGGCAGGAGTGAGCCAGACTGTCTGAAATCACCAGCTTGGGTAACAGGAGATGAGCAAGAGCGTTTGGTACAGACAGAACCAGGATGCCACCCAGAGAAACTGCCCCTTCTGCAGCCCCTGCTGCTCAGGGGGTCTGCGTTTTACCAAGTGGCTCTGTGCCCCTCCCCCTTCAGAAGAACTGACCCAAGCACAGCCACCTGGACTCCTCAGACCAAGACCCGGAAGGAAGAGATGACTGGAGCCCATCAAACTCCCCACAACCTCAAACGAGAGGACTTCAGAGCCCGACTCTACACAGGTGGAGCTGGGGTCATGAGGTTGGGAAAGGCCATGATGGGGAAATTCAGGACAGTGGAGAGGAGCAGAAACCAGGACCACAGAGGGGGCAACTGGAGAGAGAGATGCTGAGAGGAGGCAGGCAGCCTTAGAGGGAGGCAGAGAGCAGCTGCTCTCAGGACCTCACCCCTCTTAGGCCTTGTTAGTTCTCAAAGATACACACCCAGCCTCTCTCCACTGAACCTTTGCAGTGACCATCCCACCACAACCCCCGCCTTTTCTCCAGGCTATGTGAATGAGCCTCTGTTTCTTGCAACCAAAAATGCCTCCATGAAAACATGTGGCCACATTTCGAACAAAGCCAGAAAAGCACATTCACAATCCAGCAGGTCGAGAGCAGCATCTAGAAGAAGCAAGGAGGGTCGAGGATAGAACTTTTTCACACAATACAAGACAGCAGCCCACTCCCCCCCACCCCTCCCCGCTCCAATCCATTGCAAACTGATTTTCCAACCATAAATGCAATTAAGATGTTGTGGCTATGTCATATTGCTGTAAAAACTTCTAGCCACTTACTCAGGAATCTCATTGAAGAGCCGTAGCACCTGTACAGGTTGGGGTACCACTGGCTAGGAGGTTGTCGTAGGGGAGCCGAGGGTTGAAGGCTTCTGGTTATTAGCCAGCAGCTACATGCCGATAGCTGAACAGAGACCGTTCAAAGTGGTAACTCTCCACTCGGGGTATAGCCCCTGCCCTTGCCAGAGGTGCACAGAAGGAATTGTCCTGCACGAGGCCATTGTTGGGAAACACTGGTTTGAAGCTTAAAAATTAGGGCAAACCAGACAGGTGGCCTATTAACCAGCATCTCTGCCCAAGAATAAGGTGGATCTGGGGCCCAGGACAGGGCAGGAGAAAGGGTGCTGGAGAAGTAGCTCTGGGCTCCCAGCTAAGCAAGCCTGACACGCCCAAGGACAGAGAGATAGCGTCACCTTTGACAAACTGCAGTGGCTTAAGAGTTGTCAGCTCAGACAGAACTGCCTACAGCCATTTAATTAGATTGTAATTTCTCTTTACACATTTGGTTTTCAAAGAGTCTAGGAAGTAATTGTTTCCTGTATCAAATAATGAGGAAGAACAATCCCCAACTTAGAATAAGCAGCTTAAGGAGGTTTGTCTGATCCCTGTTCAAACAGGAGTGCCTTCCAGCAGCTGCTGGACTGCACTGCAGGCCCGCTGAGGCCAGGAGTTGGCAGGGACAGGAACACCTGCGGGAGAGGGCAGGTGGGGGTGTGAGAGGAGGTGAGAGAGCTCTCCTGCCTGTCACCTCTGAGATGCAGAGAATGAAAGAGGGAAAGAAACTCCAGTGATGCCACTTGGGCTGTGAGCTGCGGAATTATAAGCAACCATGCCTTACTTGTCTTTTGGTGTTCAATAAAAACTGACTATTCTCAGATAAAAAGTGAGAGTCCCCCCACCTCCCTCTCCCAGGTTACCTTCTGAGAGAATCAGTTGCCTTATCATGGAATCCTCAGAAAGTGTCCCACATTAAAGGACACAGCCTTCAGTTACCTTATCTTAAATCCCAAACGCTGGAGAAACTGCCCCAACTAATGTCACAGAGGTCACCTCTGCTGGACTCAGTTACAAAGAAACAAGAGGCACAGAAATTGAATAATTGAGCTCCATTAATTGCTGAGTATGTAATCTCACAATTTTAGCTCCATTAATATGCAACTATTATTTATTAGTTTTAGCTCCATTTATCATTGTTGAGTGGTAACCTCACAATTGTAAGTATGGCTATCATTGAAAAACAGCCTTTTCATTTATTTTGCATTTTTCTTTTTTATTCAATTTATTGGGGTGGCATTAGTTAATAAAATTATATAGGTTTCAGGGATACTATTCTATAATACATCATTTGTATATTGTATTGTATTGTGTCTTCATCATCCCAAGTCAAGTCTCTTTCCATCACCATTTATCCCCCCTTTATTCTCTTCTACTTCCTACCCCACCCCCTTTCCCTCTGCTAATCACCATACTATTTCTGTGTTTATGAGTTTTTTTGTTTTTGTTTTTGCTTAATCCCTTCACCTTATTCACAGAGCTCCCCCAACCCTCCCCCGAAAAGCTGTCAGCCTGCTCTCTATCTATGAGTCTGTTCTATTTTGTTTGTTAGTTCATTCTGTTCACTAGAATGCACATATGAGTGAAGTCATATGGCACTTGTCTATCTCTGACTGAGGGAATGAAGCCTTTTTAAGACTCACTTTAAGGAACAATACAGCAAGGGGTTTGTAGGTTGTAAAATCCAGAATGTGTCCACAGCAGAAGTAATAGTTGAAATGATGAACAATTGTTCAGGAGTTACAGAGCAATCAAAACAGAGTGAGGGGGTAAGCTTAGCCCATCGGCCGACCACCAGCCCTGCCCACAACACACATACACACAAGGACAATCTAATTCTCTTGATGTTATGCAAATGGGTTTTTTATGCCATGGGATGAAATTTCCATGTGATACCTAAATGGGAAAACTGGTGTGTTTCAATCAGCAAACTGCTGTGTGGGTAATGTGTACCAGAAACCTGTGCAGATGTCACCAGCTGTGGATTTAGGGAAGTGAAAAGGAGCCTGTGGTAGAGGATGCATGTGAAGTTCAAATAAGACTGTTCTGTGGAATATGAGAATGGAAAAGCAATGTTTTAAAATTAGTTTGTTAGTCTGTGTAATGCATGATTTAAAAAGTATATATGTGACTAAATTAATAAGTAGAACATAAGTAGGTATTCTGATCATATTCTAAAAGCTTACATGTCCAAGTTGGCTAAAACTTGATGGGATCTGTTCAGCTGTATTTTCTTATATATGGGCACATATGACATTTGATGACTGGATGGTGGAAAGAATGAATGAATGCACTTGACCAGCCCAAATCTAAAGCAATCTGGGGAGCTATAAAAATTTTGATTTTTTAGACACCACACTGGAACAAAAGAGTCAGAATTTCTGGGGCTGTTGCTCAGTCCCTGGTGTTTGAGAAGGCTCTGTAACTGGTTGTAAAGTGCTCTACAGGTCTACTCACATATCTACAACGATGTCCTTTTTTGGAGGATATTCAGTGAAGTTTGTGGTTAGGAGCAAAGGCTCTGGATGAATTCAAGTCCTGATTCTTCTACTAACTGGCTGTGTGACCTTGTAAAAATCATTCTACCTTTTTGTGCCTCAGGTTTCTCATATGTAAAATGGGAAAGCAGAAAGAAAAAGAGAGCAGCAACTCAATGAGCAGTTTTTATGAAGAGCAGTATATTAATACATACAATGCCCTTAGAACAGCGCCTGGTACAAAATGGGAGCTTAACCCATGCTGGTTGGCATGATCCCCTGGGTTGAGTGAAGCAGGCACACTTCCTGCTGCCACATGCCCACCCAGCCTCAGTGTGCGTACATCGGCTCTACTACGATTCAGCTTCTAGCATGACACCTTTTAAGGAGAGGAGACAAGGAGTGGGAAATGGGAGTGGATGGGGAGCCCAAGGACTGGGTGTAGGGTTTCAGAACAATGTTACCTGCCAGCACCAGTCATGCCCCCTCCACAGGGGCTGAAAAAGGGAGGGCCAGGTGATGTCTGTGGGAAAGAGAGCCGGCTAACAGAATATCTGAACCCCACACCTTTTTATACTTCCTGAGTGGCCATTCTTGCTATCATTCATACTCTACTCATGGGCAGTGACAACATTTCCATGTTTAGAAGTCCATGGAGAGACAGCAGAGAAAATGGCAGCTAAATAGGCAGACATGTCACGCAAATCATCCTAGGGCCAGACTGGGAATACAACTAAATTGGAGAATATTCACCCAAAATTAACAAATGCAGCCCAGCTGAGGTGACTTATAACAAGGAAGGATAGAAGCCCATGCAGCAGGCCCTTGCGTGTGTGTGTGTGTGTGTGTGTGTGTGTGTGTGTGTGTGTTTGTGTGTGTATGTGTGTGTGTCTAGGTCTGCTTGGAGTAATACATGGAGTTCTGGGGATACTGGTTTACATGTGGGGGTGGCTTCCTAGACAGAATAATGCAAGTTGAAAGGTAGCCTGTGCCCTGGAGCTCAGCACAGTTCCAAGGGAAGGACTTACCTCCTATCCCTACAGCATAGCAAGAGCTTGGCTAGCTAACACAGCCTTGGGAGCATGCATTGGGAAGCCAGTCTGTGTGGGTTCAGCTGCAGCCCTCATTAGCTGTGATCTTGGGCCATATGCTTACCCCTTTTGTGCTCAGTTTCCTCATCGGTAAAAGGGGTTTTATGAGAATTAAATGAATTGACATATGTGGAACATCTAGTACAATGTCAGGTACATAATACACAATATATAAATATGGCTGTTATTTTTATAATTTTATGCTCTGCAGATGTCAGTCTCCTATGGAACACTTCCCCACAAATTTGATTTTCCTTTCCCTTCAGATCTCACAAAATCTTAAAGGATAGATCACTGTGGCATCTCAGTCTCATGCCAAGTCCTTCTTCTATGCTTTAATGAAGAGCTATTAGGAAATATCATTGTGTTCCAGGGTGTTTTTACTCCTAGAATTACTAATTTAATTTAAGTTATAATGAAACTCACACTCTGTCCATTTTTTGGTACATTCTCCAAATATTCGAGGACTATCTGTTCTGTTGGCTAGGACAGACTAGCTGTGGGAACAAGACAAAGACTCAAATGGTACAATCAAACTCAAGAGAGGTACAAATCATGGGTAGTGGAGGTCAAAGAGGGTAGGGATCCCACCTGGTGGAAGGGCCATATGATTGCATCAAGTGGGGATAGAGGAGTGGGGGAAAAAGCGCTCCAGAGTTTATATGAAAAAATAACAAGTAGAAATATGAAGATGGAGAAGTGCCAGAAGTCATCTAATTTGATTGATGTGTAAGGTACAGAAGGGTAGATTTGGGGGACAAAGTAGATCAGGGCTTTGTCATAAAAGACCTTAGATTCAAGGATGGGCAATTTATACGTAATTTGTCAGTCAGTAGAGAGCCATCAAGGGTTTGGTAAAGGAATGCCTAATCACAGCTCTGCTAGAGGAAGAGTAATTATTCTCACATGGGAGAAAGGTGAGAGGTATGGAGACTAAAGAGGGGTTCCCAGGATATTTCAGATGAGGATTAATGTGAGTTTAAGCAAAGATGATTATGGAGGGACAAGAAAATGACATAACCTAGGATACATATTAAATTGATTGATTGTTATGGGAAAAGGAACAATCAAAGATGAAGCCAAGGTCACCAGCCTGGGGGAATAGAAGATGGATGGAGCAATTAACCAAAATTGTAAACCAAGTGGGGAAATGGTTTGGGGAGGCTGGTGAATTAGGGTTGAGGTGCCAGTAGAGATGTAGGTAATATGGAGCTAGAGGACAGGAAATTGGGGCTAAATATTTCACTGGTCCTAAAGCTGTGTTATTTCCTCCTACTTTTGAATCATCTAATTCTATGCTTAAGACAGATTGTTGCTCGGTAAGTCAATGATCTCAGTTAGAGAGTAATTTCCATGAGTGTAGTAGCTGAAACCCAAAGAGAAGCTTAGCATAAAAAGAGCAAAGTTTGAGGGTGGAACAACAAGGAACATTCATGCATATTTAGGGATAGGACATCTAGACATGTGAGCCAGAAAGGAGAAAAAAAATCACAGAGCAACAAAAAGTAACATAATGCTGAATTGAGGAGGTGAAGACAAGGGAGTTTTGAGATAGAGGAGCAGTAAATAGAATAGGTTGAAAATACAAAGGGACAACTCTAGCAGTTTCCAAGCTTCCATAACTAAGTACCACAAGCAGGGAGGAAATTGTGGGAGCCACAAGGAGTTGTCAAGGCCATGTTCCCCACAAAGCCCCTAACAGAGAATTCTTCCTTGCCTCTTCCTAGCTTCTATGGCCCTAGGTGTTCCTTGGCTTGTTAGTAGCATAACTGCAACCTCTGCTTCTATCTTCACACCTTGTTTTCTTATAAAGACACAAATCCTATTGGATTAAGGTCTCACTCTACTCCCATATAATCTCATTCTAAGTAATTATATTTCATTTTGAGGTTCTTATTCTGGGATTAGGACTTCAACATGTGTTTTGGGGGACACAATTCAACCCATTTTAAGGACCAAGCACAGACTGTTGGGTTTAATGATTGGAAGGTGGCTGGTAAGGTTTGTAAAAATGCTATTTGGCCCAAAAATTTGGGATAAAGACCAGATTTTTTTTGGGGTGGTGGTGGTGGTGGTGGAAGTAATGAGTAAAAGGTGAAGGAAAAAAACAAAAAGTGTGGCAATGAGTGGAAAATAAGAAACAGGATATGAGGGGCATCTGTCCACGTGTTCCGCAGAAGGTTTTAGTTTCATGCCACCAACATTCAGTGCATTGGTGGTCCTTTCATAGCAGCATGTGCTGCCTAGCATGTCTATGGTCCTCAACATCAGAGCCTCTTTACTCAGAATTTTAGTGGCCAAAATTGATTTCCATTTTGGTTCTCTTCTTTGCAAACCCAATCACCTGGATCCCAGCCCCTGAAATGGAGACAAGATCACCTGTCTGATTTGGCCCCACTTTCAAGTGGAAAAAGAACTGGGTGATAGGAAGGCATTAGAGAAGAACCAGAATATGCTATTGCATGAGTAAAACACAAAATAATGAGCTATTATGAGACTTTAAGTATCTTAATTAATTAGAAAACAGCAATTGCAGACTATGACCTACTCAAACAAAAATGAGGCCCTATTGATAATGCAGTCCTCCCCAAAGTTTTAGGAACCCTGCATATCTACTCAGCATACCCACAGGCACCTGAGCTTCATCCATGTTCATGTGTGCAGAAGCAGCCAAACTCCTTGGTGGTTTCCTGGACTAACGTTTTCAGGAAACTCCATAAACTACTTATTTTAGTTCATAAATATCCAACTTTGGCTTTCTGACAATTTTAATTGCATGCTTTGTATGTTATTAAGAACAAGCTTTTTTTTTTATACACAAAAATGTACCTGGTATAGTGACAGACACATAAACTGGTCAGCAAATGATCCTATTCATATTATCAGACTGATGTGAGTTTAATAGGGTTGGTTGGGAAATAAAATCACACGGTCACCTCTAAGATAAACTCAGAGCTTCCTCTGACCATGAAGGTTTTCCTTGAGGATTCAGCTCATTGTTCTGGCTCTTATATTCCTTAGAATGGATGATATTCCAGGGCACTCCTTAGCAGACTTCTTTCTGATAACCCCATCCATGAATTAGACATGGTTTAATTTCAGGCTTATCTTCTTACCCCCGATATGCTTCCAATGGATTGAGAAGGTTCCCAACAATGGAGGTGGGGACAGGGCAGGGGAACAAGGCAAATGAGAGAGAGCGCAGGAGTCTCTTGCCTCAGCAAATACTACTCAATGGCCCAGCAGTGAGAATCCCTTCTCCTGCCCTCTCTTTGTAAAATTGACTTCCTCAAGAGAAATTAAACATGGAATCATCTAGATGAGTTGGGTATTACCTAGCGAGACAGCTATTTTTCTAGATAGCCATTTAGTAAAGCAAAGGGAAGGTTAACCTATGAAAACATTCCCCAGTGAAACTTCTGGAAGATGCAGAGGTGGCTGAACGCTCAGCCTAAGGAAACACTGAATTGCTCCCTGCATGACCACTCCATTTTTCTTCCTTTCCTCTCCATATGTCCTGAGCCCTTTATTGCCTTTTGAAGCCAAATTTGTTTGGATTATGAGGGCAGTAAACAGCAAGATTTATTGCTGAGCTTGGAAGGAGCACGCCTGCATAATCCATGACCCAGCTGTGGCAGCCCCAGGCCGCAGGTGGCTCTGTTCCAACCTTCTCTTCCTTTGGCTGTAAACTGGACTCATTCTGCAAGAAGCGGCCTCAAGACATTCACCACAGCTGCACAGCACAACCAGGATCCATGGAAGAAACCAGGACTCTTCAGCTCAGCTGGGATCATGGAGGAATTGCAACTTCATCACAGGATTCCAGTGATCTGGCCAGGCAGCCAACCAATAGATACATGTTTATGGGTATAAATGCTTTCTCTGCCTTCAGCTTTGTTTAGTTTCAGAAAGAGCAATTCAAGTAATTTATTTTTCTCTACTGTTCTGGGCCAGTGTGCTAGGTAAAGTGGAATATAAGAATCATGAGGTGAGGGTACATTTTCAATCCTTATATGGTCTGTTAGTTTCACATGGGATTCTCTCCCCATCTCCTATTATAACTTAAACCATTTGAGCATTTCTTTTTGCACGGTCAAATGACCTTATGAATTGAGTTAATTTTACTCTGTTGGTAATGAGTTGTTTGGGGCCATTCACATGCTGATGTATTTGTGAGCCCTAAGCCATCTCTGGAAGGTGGCAGCTCCTTAGAGGTATTGTCTGTGGTCATTGTAAAATCCAAATATGCTGATTTGTATATAACCTGGATATAATATTTTCAATGTCAGGGTAACTGAACCATATATGATGTGAGCCTTTATGACCTTGGCCAAGAGCCCAAGATCCACCACAACAGAGGCATGCTTTTTCTACATTGCTCAGCTTTTTTGTAGTTGGACAGAGCCAACTGGTTATTACGCTGTTTGTGAAAGTGATATATGTTACATCTGGGCTATAATATTTAAAAGCTAGTGCTTTACTCTCAGCTTTCTCTTATGCTTGCTTCAAAGACCCTGGAGACCTTGTCTACTGGACGGTACACTACAAAATGGTACAACTACAGAGCTTCTATCAACCTGAATCTTCAGAAGAGAACTGCTCTGGTGAGCCCTAAGAACAATAACAGATTTTGCATGAGTGAGAAATAAACTTTAAATTTTAAACCATTAAGATTCTCAGTTAATTTGTTACTGCAATATAGCTTAGATTATCCTGACTGACATATCCTCTTAAGGTTTAGAGTTGGGAGAATTTGATCTAAACTCACCAACTCATAGATAAGGAAACTAAGGCACAGAAAAATGAGGTGACTTACACAAAATCACAGAGAGAGACCGTGACAAAGCTAAAACTGAAACTTCCCAGGCAGTTCCATCTGCTACCACAGAGCATCTTTTGTACTGATTTGTATAGGACCTGAATATAATATTTTCAAGTCTACTTCTCAGTTAACCCCAAATTATTCTTTTACTGAAAAAAATAGACCCTACAAGGCCAAGCAAGTACTTGCCTTTTTTTTTTTAAATTAAAATCACTATTTCACCAATGATCTTAGCTATCCTTCCCCAATTTCAGAGACACTAAGACAGTACTGCCAGATTCCATACACATGTAATTTCTTTGTAATGGGTAGTCTGATGCAAACCCTGGGCTGGAGGTGGTTAAGACACCAGGGAAGCTTGGGTTCTAAATATATCTCAGTAGTTCTCTATTCTCACTAGCCAGCTATGGATTCTTGGAATGTCTGGGTTTGTAGAAGTGTTGCTTACCTAGAATGCTGGTGTGTGGTAGCAAAAATCAAATTCTAGGTGAGAAGGAGAATACCACGCCAGACTACCATATCCAAAGCAAGTAATCAAACCATGAGCACATACAATAAAAATTGGATGGAGACGGAAAACTCAGAACTAGAAAGGTTCAGAACAAGTGAGATAAATGGAGGCTTGAAGTTGCCCTAGGACCGTAGCCAATGTTCCCAGCTCATGTTTTATATGCTTGTAGCATGTGAGTTTTGAAGACAGTTCAAATTTATGAAAGTGACTCTGACCAATAAGCTGAGGTAAAAAAAAAACAACACTTACTTTAACCCACTCCATCTTCATCTCCCATAAATTATAACAACCTCTAGCCCACCATTCTCCTTGTCAACTTGGCCCAGTTTTTCTGAGGCCATTTCTGATGCTTGGTGCCTACCTATGCCATTATCAGATATAAACATGGATGATGAGTGTATGTGTTTCTTAGATCTATTCTCTGGTTACTTGAGGGAGCAGATGGATGCCCACCCAAAATTTGGCTCAGGTGTGGTGACTGACAATAGCCTCCACATGCTGAGAGGGTATGAAAAGGTTTGAATTAAATAATTGAGGTTTCTGAGGAGAGCAGAGCAGGCCACTCAGGCAGGTCTGGGAGGCTGAGAGCAAAGAAAGAGGACGGCTCAGGGCTTTCTGTGCAGTCAGGGATGGAGCCAGCATGGCAGTTTCCAGACTTGCTCAGTTTGACTCTCTCACCCTCACTAACGAGGGAGCACTCAGGCTATTAGCTGCTGGGGGTACACAGGGAAGAGGGAGAGTTGAGGCTTAAATGCTGTTAGCAGTCTAATATCATAAATTGGAGTCAGACTCCTTTGCCATAACAATGGTTTTTCCATCACTCTGAGATGGCAGCCCAGGTTTCTGCCTTCAAAGTATGACTCATGTTTCTCTGCCTTCCCACCTGTGCCCCACTGCTTCCAGCACGTCTTGTGGTCTTCTCCCCCAAGTACACCCCCCTCCTATCCTTCCCTGCCTCCCAGCCTGGGTCCTGCCCTACCTCTCTTCTTACAACATCACTGGTATGGTCCCCAAGGTGCTGACATTGGAGTCAGTAGTTAATTGGGGAGAGCCCTTCCTGTTCATTGTAGGACGTAGTAATTAGAAGAAAGTAAGGAGATTTAATTTTTTGAAGTTTCAAAACAAAGAAAAGTTAAACCTGAAATAGAAAAGTAGAAAAAGAATGAGGAACGCAGAGGGGGCAAGTCTGTGGTTAGAGGAATGGAGACAGAATTAGACCGTGTCCTCTCCTAATTGCTCTGGTTGATCAAGCGTCTCTGCTGAACTGGGAGAATTCTGCTTCCCTCGTGCCCGGAGGAAGATGGCAGAGTACAGCCAGTGCATTCAGTTCCAACACACTCTTCAGGTCTCTTATCCCTATGACTCTGATTTGGCTCGTTGTCTAAAGGCAGCTCATTCATGGCCGGGCTTTTTTTTTGTTCCTGACAGAAACAAGCTCCGGAAACTCTCCCCCATTGAGGGCTCTAATTGGCCTTCTTTTGTGCATAAGTGTGAAGACAATCTTCTGTCTTCCTTGTAACTACTTTCCTTTTCTCTAGAGTAGAGAGATGGCCTGGAGCTTTATAAGCTTTATAATGGATTTTACATGCAGAAAGGGAGAAAAAGTAATTTTGCCAAACTCTTTTCTCTGTTGACTTACAACACAAAGAAACATTCTCCTTGGCCAGCATCAATCTCACCAAAGCTAAAACGGGCTACTTCAGCCAACGAAGCTCTCATTCAGAGACGCTAACATCATAGGTCCCTAGCTGATTTCCTCATTTTAAGAATTTCTCTTTTCCTCAAACTTGTCCCTTTCCTGTCACCATTTTTACTTCTGTGGGATTTACTCTTTCCTTCATGAACCTTTTAGTCTCACCATTTTTATGTCAGAGTAACTGAGCTGAGTTCACCTGTTTTCAGATCTTCTGTTTGGATTTTTTGATAAACTGGTGAGAAAGTTTAGAAAACAATTCCTTCGTTGGCATAATTATAGCATGTCATGGTGCTCTTAACACACACACTCATACACAGGATTGTTTAAAATTTGACTCTGGCCGAAAATCTCCCTCTGGGCATCAGGTGATAGGCATGAGGCTAGCAGGCATAAGTAAGAAAGGTAGTCTCAGAAGTCAGAGAGAGAGGTTTGATATTAAAATGGTATTAAAGATGGAGTGTTGGCCAGAGAGCCCAGAAACACATGAAGCCTGCCCATGTTCACTACTTCTCTCTGCAGGTGAAGTCTGCAAGGGAAGGGTAAGCACAGCACAGCAGTAGGCCAAGCAGATGCTTATGGCAGGTGGGTTGTTATTCTAGGTCCAGGAGCTGGCTTTGGTCTTAGAGTGCCTTGTTTGTCCTAGGCTTGTGAGTTAAATGACCTTATTGTCTCCCCAAACCACACCCATCAGCACCAAAGAATGCAAAAATCCTCCTTTTGCAGACTGATTACATTTCTGTAGAAATTGAGAAAGCCACTATGAGAGGTAAACCCAAGTGTAGAGCTTAAAACTATAATTCATCTAGAATGTTTTTTTGTATATGATGTGAAATAGGGATCTAGAGTCATTATTCTATATGAAGAGCCCATTGTTGCAATACCATTTATTAAAGAAGACTATTTTTCCCACTGAAACGTTTTGAATTCTTTGTTAAAAATCAATTGACCAGAGAAGTGTGGGTCTATTTAAGAACTCAACTCTATTCCATTAATATATTTATCTATCTTGATGCCAATACCAAACCTGCTTGATTATTTTAGCTGTATACTAAATCTTGAAACCATGGAGTGTAAAATTCTCAATGTGTTCTTTTATTGTAAGATTATTATGCTATTCTATATACCTTTGCATTTCCATATAAATTTCAAAATGAGCATATCAATTTTTTAAAAATGCCTGGTAGAATTTTGACTGGGATTTCATTGAATCTACAGGTCAATTGGGAAAAATAGACTTTTTAACAAAATTGCATTTTCAAAACCATGAACATTGCATATTTCTTTATATATTTAGGTTTTCTTTAATTTTTTCTCAGCATTGTTTTGTGTTGTTTTATAGTTATTTGTGGTGGGAGAGCGAGACTGACACCCATTGTTACATCGTGGCCAGATCTGGAAATAAATCACTGATTCTTGTTTCTTAGATTAAAACTCTGCTCTTGGGTTTACCTCTCTAGTGGCTTCATCAGTTTCTACAGAAATGCAATCAGCCTGCAGAAGGAGTTTCATTCAGAGAACCAGGGCTGTAAGGGGACTGAGCAAACCTTGCTCTATTCAGAAGAGGGTTTGAATCTATCAGTTCAATTTTAATGTGGAGGCAACATTTTCTATGGGCCATGTACTAGTACCCTTGCTAAATAAATTATTTCTTGAATGAGAACATTCTGTCTAGCTCTCGGACAATGTATCCCATTTAGACAAGTATTTTGGTTGGAGTCCTGATGTTTCCTTCTTAATATCTTAGATTTCACTGGCATTTCCCCCCTTTGTTCCCCAATGGTTCCCTCTGAGTGTGACATGCTAAAATGACCTTTTAACCTGTATATTGGAACATGCACCCCTTCGGATTAAAATTTTCCAATGGCTTCCATTTGAGTCATCTATGGTATGACAAACCATCCCCAAACTTAGTGGCTTGAAACAACTTATTATTTATCATAACTCTGCATGTCAGTAGCCTAGGCTGGGCCAGCTGGGTAGTTCTTTTGCTAGAAGTGTCTGGGTTCACACATGTAGCTGCAGTCATTTGACAACTTTTGGGTTTCACGAGTATTAACGTTCCCTTATTCACATATCTAGGACTTTGGTGTGGTTATTGGCCAGACCTTGTTCTCTGTATGTTCACTTACATTTAGTAGTCTAGCCTGGAATTTCTTACCGGGTGGCATAAGCAGCTCAAAAAGGTAAAGATGAGAGCTGCAGGACCTTTTGAGTCTGAGCCTTCAGAATTATCCTCCAAACCACACCCATCAGCACCCGAGAATGCAGAAATCATTCTTTCCTGTCCCATTCTGAGGTCAGATAATCTTTTCTGTCCCATTCTGAGGTCAATGGAGTCACAAAGCCAGTCCAGATTTCAGATAAGAAAGTACACTCCAACTCTTAAAGAGAGGAGCTGCAAAACATTGTGTCCTTGTGTTTAAATGTCTTGCAACTTTCTATTGCACTTAGTATAAATTTCAAATTACTTACTGTTTGTAGTCCTGCATAATGTAGGTCCTGCCTCTTCCTCTGAATTAACATTTTACTAATCTCTCCTCTGTTCACTACAAACAAACAATTGCTCTCAATGTAGAGCTTTCACAGTTACTATTCGCACTGCCTGGAAGGAATGCTATTCTCTCAGATTTCTGCAAGGCTGAATTTTATTTTGTCTTTAAGTTCAAATGTCACCTTCTTAAATAAGCTTTTTTTCTCTCTCTCTCTTTTCTAAAATATATTTTATTGATTTTTTACAGAGAGGAAGGAAGAGGGACAGAGTTAGAAACATTGATGAGAGAGAAACATCTATCAGCTGCCTCCTACACACCTCCTACTGGGGATGTGCCCACAACCAAGGCACATGCCCTTGACCGGAATTGAACCTGGGACCCTTTAGTCTGCAGGCCAACACTCTCTCCGCTGAGCCAAACCAGTTTCGGCTCAAAGAAGCTTTTTCTGAGCAACTCTCTCAGTTACTCTTTACCACATTATTCTATTTATTTTCATATGGCACTTAACAACAGCAGAAGTTATTGTATTCATTTCTTCATTACCTATCTTCTCACCAGAATTTCAACATCACGAGAGCACAGTCATTGACTCTCTAGTTCACATCTGTATCCCCAGTGCCTAGGATAGTGTCTGATACCAAGTAGATGCTGGATAATGATTTGTTGAATCAACTAACCTGGCAGTCTTCATCTTTACAGCTTTAAGAGTTCACATTACCTTAAAAGACAGGATAAAAGTAGGTGGGAAAATGAATCTTTATTTGCGAAGTTGGGATAAAAAGCAAAATATACATATGCTTTTCTTGCAATTAGCTTATGTTGCCACCAGGTGCAGTGTCTTAATCATTCTGTGCAATCCATTGGGCAAGGGCTTTTGCTTAGATTCAAATGGTTGTTTGACCAAGTCCAAATAAGCAGATTTATAATGATTTATTGTTTACTTTTTCATTGTTAATTATACAGTATCCTTTTAAAAATTGCTGACTTAAAACCTCAATAAACAACAAAGGTTTTTATTCTTAGAGAATAAACACTTTTTTTTAGAAAAGCACTTTTTTCTAGTGTATTAGTTATTAATGACCATTGAATCAAGCTCTTTCCCCATAGCCATATTCTAATTAAAATGTTCTTTTCACTTTGACATGAATTCCATCTTAAAGTCATTGTGTCTCAGGCTGACCCTGGAACTGGACCTGCAGGCTAGATTCATGTGGCAAAGCTTTGTGGCTCCTCTCAGCTGCTATCTCTGTTCTCATTTAAAGCCTGCTGATGACTTAGTTCCTTAGGTGTTTCAACTCCCTTTTTCTCAGCACTAGCTCTTTTACTTTCTTCCCTACATCAGAAGTAGGAAGAGAGAGGAAAAACCACCTATTCTTTATCCTGAACGCAGGATTCTGCCCCAGATTCTTTGTAATGCTAAGAAAGCAATTCCTACTTGTCTTCAAATAGGAGTCAAATATATCCTTTCACTGAGTTTTCTCCTTGGGCCTTCTAGAAAGTAGCGATTATGCACAATAGGACTTATCTTAGCAATGGTTTCATAAGAGGCAGTTTATACAAACTGTCCTTATTGATAAGCATTCCTCAGAAACTCATTTTCTGAAGAAAGAGATAGAGCTCTTAAACAGAAATGTGAAGCAACTTTTAGACAAAGCTCCTGTATGGGCATTTAGGCTTTCTGCATAGCTCCCCTGAAGAGTGCCGGCCTTAATAGGTGGACTCCTGAGTCAGCAGCAGGGATCCCACTGAGTCACGTTAAGATTCCTGGAACCACATCCTCCCTTTGGCTCACACTTCTTCACCAGGCATGCTAGGGGTGCAGTAAACGCCTACTGAATATTATACAGGAGTGATGTAGACCGAGGCGTCCCACAGCACAGCTGCTTAATCCACCTGAAGGATAACTTTTTCTCCTTTCTAAGGCAATGGCTCATTTATATGTTTGCTTAATGCTAACAAAATCTGATCACCCTGAGGTTAAATGTCTTTTACACTGTATATGCAATCAGCACTTAGTAAGACAATATTTGCATATAATGAATATTTGTAGAATGAATAAAGGAAAATGACCGTTCAGAGTTCAGGGTTTATAAATGTGTAAATTTAAAAACTATATATATTCATTTATAAATTAGTCATAAATTATTTAAATGTACTATTGTACCTATGCTGTATGTACATAACATAGAACATGTATAAATGTAAAAGGGATAAGAAAAAAAGAAACAAATGATGCTTTTAAGTAATTATTTTATTTTTTATTATTTTTTTAAATTAAATCTTTATTATTCAGATTATTACATTTGTTTCTCTTTTTTTCCCCTCCATAGCATCCCTCCACCCAGCTCCCACTCCTCCCTCTGCCCTTAGCTCCCTCCCATTGATCTCATCTATAGGTGTATGATTTTTGTCCAGTCTCTCCCTGTACACCCCTCACCCCTTCCCCACTGAGAATTATCAGTCCACTCCCTTTCTGTGCTCCTGATTCTATTATATTCACCAGTTTATTCTGTTGATCAAATTTTTAATTCACTTAATTTTTAGATTCACTTGTTGATAGATATGTATTTGTTGTTCATAATTTTTTGGCTTTTACCTTTTTCTTCTTCCTCTTCTAAAAGAGTACCTTTCAGCATTTCATATAATTCTGGTTTGGAGTTGATGAACTCCTTTAGCTTTTTCTTATCTGTGAAGCTCTTTATCTGCCCTTCGATTCTGAATGTTAGCTTTGCTGGATAGATTATTCTTGGTTGTAGGTTCTTGCTATTCATCACGTTGAATATTTCTTGCCACTCCCGTCTGGCCTGCATCATTTCTGTTGAGAAATCAGCTGACAGTCGTATGGGTGCTCCCTTGTAGGTAATGAACTGTTTTTCTCTTGCTGCTTTTAATATTCTCTCTTTCTCTTTTGCTCTTGGTATTTTAATTATGATGTGTCTTGGTGTGGTCCTCTTTGGATTCCTTTTATATGGGGTTCTGTGTGCTTCCTGGACTTGTAAGTCTATTTCTTTTACCAGATGTGGGAAGTTTTCAGTCATTATTTCTTGAAATAGGTTTTCAGTATCTTGCTCTCTCTCTTCTTCTGGCACCCCCACAATTCTGATGTTGGTACTCTTAAAGCTGTCCCAGAGTTTCCTTACATTATGTTCACATTTTTAGATTCTTTTCTCTTCTTGCTTTTCCAGTTGAATGTTGTCTGCTTCTTTATATTTCAAATTTTTTACTTGATTCTTGCCTTTCTCTAGTCTGCTGTTAGGACTCTGTATAATATTTTTTATTTCAGTCAGTGTATGTTTAATTTCTATTTGGTCCTTTTTCATCTCCTCTTGGGTCTCACTAAATTTATCCAACTTTTCTAGCATATTCTTGAAAAACCTTATAAGCGTGGTTTTGAACTCTATATCCAGTCGTTTTTTTTCCTCCATTTCTTTTGTTTGTGATCCCTTCCCTTGTCTCGGCATTTTCCCTATGCCAGGGAAACTTCTGTGTTGGATTCAGCCTTATGATAGCAGACGCAAAGCCGCAGAAGCCTCTGTTGAGCTTGGGAGGGGTGGAGTCTCAGGGCTTAAGGGACCGCCTTGCCTTCCAGTCAGCCCTGCTCTCCACAGCCCCTGAGTCTCACGTGACTGGGTAATGGCTGGAGCGGTCCTTGTGTGCGCGCCCGAGGTGCCTCTAACCGCTGCCTTTCCAGCTCCCCTGCGCATCAGGACCACAGGAGTCTAGGTCCCCAGGGTTTTGCCCGAAACAGGGGCCCAGTGAACTCAGAAGTGGCACAGTTGGGAGGGTCTGTCTCCCGCCCACTCTCGAAAGCCAGCGGCACAATCAGCAATCTGTCCTGCGCGCAGCACTGTCCGCGTGCGAGACCGGACCTGATCTTTTGCGACTCCCCTAAATTTCCGTGCACCTCTCCCTTTTCACAGTCCAAACTCCCCCCCGTCTGAGTTTCGGCTGGATCTGGGGTTTAGTGTCGTAGGATAAGGGGTTCAATGTCGTTGGGAGTCTGCGTTTCCCTCCCGCCAGAGAAAGCCAGCCAGGTACTCCGGCACCCGCTCTCTCAGCGCGCGCGTCTCCGCGTCTCAGTACCTCAGCTTTTTGCAGCTCCTCTGGGTCTCTGTGAGCCCCTCTCTTTCCCTCTAGTTGTAGAATTTCCACTCAGCCAGCTTTCCTGTGGTTCTGGATGATGTCCGTTCTGTCTTTTAGTTGTAGTTTTGAAATTGTTGTGCGAGGCAGCAGTGTAGGTGTTTACCTATGCCGCCATCTTCGATGTCTCCGATTATTTTATTTTTTGATGATAACATTTTATCCCTAGTAAAATCTTTTACCCATTATTAATATTCTTGGTGAGAACAATGCAATTGAATATGCTTTGTTATGTTTTAAATTCTTGGTTTAGGACTTTGTGGTATACTTGTTCAGTGGACTAGGTGTCCGTTTGGTTTGTATTCTTGTTATAATGCTGTCAAAAGGGGAAAAAAGGTATTTCAAAGATGCACATGGGAGTCATGCGCCATTAGCCCCCCTTACCAAATCATGGTGTTCACTGCTCAATCATTTTCACCAAATATGCAAAGGCGTTTGTGAAAATATAGCTAACACCTTTCTATAGTCCCTGATATCAACATTCTTTTCTTAGAAATGAATCAGAAGAGATGAAATATAGCTTTGGTTTTATATTTTTATAAAATATGTTCAAAGTTAAACATGTGAGTGAATTTTAAATGTTATAAAATTTAGTTTCTTTTTTTAAAATCTTTATTGTTGAAAGTATTACATATGCTGCCCCACCCTTTTTTAAAAAGAAAATTTAGTTTCTTAGTGTGAAGACATCGAAGTTTTTATAAATGGTGCAGTGTTATTTTCAACAACTAACTCACATATTGATGACTACTCGATTTTCACAGCAGTCTTTGCTAGCACAAGTTTCTTTGGAAAAGCTGTTACTTTCTTATTCACTGGTAAACTACCTCTTTTATCTTAAGAAACAGATTAGGTGTATTAATTAATCTATTTAATACCCACTAGATAGAATTCTATTACTAGATATTTGTCATTATTTAAAAGGTCAGATTTTGGAAAACTGTAGTATCTTTGCAAAAGCACAATCAGCAGAACATCCTAAGGCCTTTGCCACAATAGAACCAGCACACTTCCCTGTGTATAAAAGATTTGTATGATCTCTCCATGTCACTACAAAATAATCTAAAGATTTTACTATATTGTAAATGATCTTATTTTTATAAAATCAATACTAACCCCACCCTAGCTAATTTTGCTCTGTAGTTAGAGTGTCAGCCTACAGACTGAAGGGTCAAGGTTTGGATTCTGGCATGTACCTCAATTGCAGGTTTGATCCTGACCCTAGTTGAGACATGTGCAGGAGGCAACCAATCGATGTGTCTCTCTCACATTGATGTTTCTCTCTCTCTGTCTCTCCTCCTCCCTTCTACTCTCTCTAAGAAAAATCAATGGAAAAAAAAATATCCTTGGGTGAAGATTAACATAAAAAAGAATCAATACCAGCCCTAACATTCTGTATTTATTTACTATTTTACTATTTCTTCACTGGTTCAGGAGCAGGAACATCAGTATCACCTGGGAGTTTTTAGAAATGCAGACTCTCAGGCCACAGGCTGACTCAGAATCTGCATTTTAACAAGGGCCAGCTGACTCCTACACACATTCATGCCAAACACACAGTCAGGTTTGAGAGTGCCACCCTGTGAAACTCTGGCTTCCCTTCTTTGCTGCAATCGCTTGCTTAGGAAAAAGCTAACTACTATCTAAATTTCACACATGGGGCAACTCTGTAGCCTGACTTTTTCCGAATCCTGTTTTCCTCCAATCAAACCACCTGCTTCATTGGTGGTAACATTCACTCGGTTTTTAAGAAGTAATTTTCTGTGGAGAACATATTTTCTCTAATGCCTCTTTCCTTTAGTGACTCATTAAAAGAGTTACTAAAATAGTCACTTTACACTATTCATTATTGGAAAATAACCTAGTAATACCATTAACTTAGACAACATCTATACTTATACCCCAAACAAACCTCCTAGTTGTTGTCATTTGTTCTGTACTCATTTCTTCTAACTTTCAACAATGTTTTCTACCCAGCTTTTAATCTTATCCTATATAATAAAAGGTAATATGCAAATTGACCTTAATGGCAGAACGACCGACCTGGGAATGACTGGTCGTTATGATGGGCACTGACCACCAGGGGGCCGATGCTCAGTGCAGGGGTTGCCCGTTGGTGGTTAGTGAGCTTCCACAGTGGGAGTGCTGCTCAGCCAGTAGTGGGCTCATGGCTGGCCAGCACAGTGGCGGTGGTGGGAGACTTTCCTGCCTCAGCAGCAGTGCTAAGGATGTCCACGTGGAGTGGGCCTAAGCTGGCAGGTGGACAAACCCTGAGAACTCCCCAGTTGCCAGAGGAATGTCTGACTGCCAGTTCAGGCCTGATCCCCAGGGAGCGGGTCTAAGCCGGCAGGTGGACATCTTCTGAGGAGTCCCAGACTGCAAGAGGATACAGGCTGGGCTAAGGGACCACCTTGAGTACACAGATTTTTGCACACCAGACCACTAGTTTACTGATAAAGGAATCCATTTTAGTTTGTGGCCATCCTCTTTTCCACATGGTTTAGTTATTTTTACCACTGAAAGAAGAACACATAAAGATATGTGGTCTTTTGCTTCTTCCTGAGTAAGAAGTTTTAATAGATGGTTTTTATTGTGGTATAATGACATTTTAAAACATACTAAATTATCATTAGCCTTAAAATATTGCTGAGGCTATTGTCTATTGGGTCAGTGGACAGCAGTGAAGTTCAGAAGTGAGTGTCTGTGTTCTGATTGCTCATCTGGATATTCAATGGATGTCTTTCTTCTCACATTCAGCATAGTGTCTGGTATCACACACTTGTGGCAAATTTAATGACAGTTTATAATAGTGGGTGCAAATATGTAATATTTTAAATAATCTTTGTTATTTGCATTTCTTTTATTTGGCTGATTCTCATTAGAAGGAACAGATCACTACTGTTCCACCAGGCAATGTGGCTGCGGAGAACTAGTGTCCATTAGGCCATTTCCGCTGTGTCTGACTTTCAATTGCTATTTCTTTTCAGGAAACTTTAAAGTTATGTGTCCATTTTCTGATAGTTAGTTTGATTAAAATGAGATACTATATTTCACCAGTGCCCCAACAGGGAATAGTTCTCACTACAGGAAGTGAACGGAGAGGAGCGCCCCGTGGAGACCCCTGGTTTGTGTTATCACAAAATAACCATGTACCTCTGGGCCAGTTATTTATAAAATTTAGAACAGCCTGTGTCGGTATTTGTGGAATGGTCCCGCTTGGAATTAGGGAGAAAATGAGGATAGCACCCCGTCTCACAGACTCACATTCCTGTTCCCTGGACTTCACTGATCCGGGACCTCACTTCTCACCCTTCCAGGTGTCATCTGTTCATTAAGCTGTAGCCGTCTGGTCCTCCCTCTTGCAGACACTCCTATCTCTCTCTTACACACACACACTTAAACTCTTTCACAGTCCAATACTCATCTTTAATAAACAAGCTTTGGAGAGACTATTGTCTTTTCTTCTGCCCACGAGCAGATGCTACCTACTTTGTGAGATGGTGGAGGGCTTCCTCCCTCTACAAAAGCTCTAGCTGACTTTTCTGTCATTAAGTTTTATAAGGTGATGCTGGCCCTATCAGCCTTGCTCCCCTCTCGGCTGCTTTATTCGTTAACCACGGTGGAGCGTTAACCTTTCCAGACATAAATAATGCAGCAGCACCTGGGCGGGAACAGAAGAGGTGTGAATGGCCTGGCCTTTAATTGGCCTTTTTCCCTTGGTTACTTGCAAACTTCTTTTTCTTCTTGTATTTGACAAAATGTCAAAACGGTATTTCTCTTTTATCTATGTTAAGAAATTCTTCATCCTGCCCTGAACCTTTGCTCTCTGCCTTTTAACTTTGCTATGTGGGTCCCATGACTTGAGATTGGGCACAGCCACGTGACACCCTTTGGCTAAAGGGGTATTAGGAGGTAAGACAAACAGAGGCTGAAGATGGGCATGGCCACTGGAACCTGCTCTTCTTCATCCCTCCATCAACATGAGGAAGACAAGCCCAGCTGAGCCCACCAGTTCCATGATGAGGCTGAGGGTCATGTGGAGCACAGCCCAGTCACTCCAGTCACCCCTGGGTCAATGGACAGCAATGAAGTCCAGAGTGGTGAGTCGAGTCAAGACCAGTGGAGCCACTTAACTGTCCTCCAGCTCACTCCAGAAGTGGGGACATATACACTTACTGGTGTGTACGCCTGGGTTTTTGAGGTTGATTGTTAATTGGTACTAGGTCTGTCCTCCTGTCCAAGGCCAGTCAATCCCACTGCACTCTGGACCAGGCGAGCCCCCTTCTCAGAGACTCCTCTGCAATTATTACCCTTTGTAACTCCTATTTCATGAATATTTTCCTCCCAATTGTCTATTTCTCATCAACATTTGAATCACATCAAGTCTGACCTTATCATTTAGTTTCTAAATGCTTTCTGTCCTATCACTGCCCTCTTCCACTTATCACCCTCCTCTTCCATGTATCACCTCATCTTCCCATCCCTTTCACAGGTAGAATCTTGCAAAAGAAGGATCATCCCGAGTCCCAGGTTCCACTTTTCCACCTCCCATGCACTCTGCAACCCACTTTCCCATCACGCCATTGAAACTGCTCTTACTCAGACCACCAGTGATGTGCTTATTATTGAATCTGATGGATCCTTTTAGTTTCCACCTCCACCCACTCCACATCCTTCTCTTCTTTGATGGTCCCCCTGACACTATGCTCTCCTAGGTCTCCAACTTCTCTGCTGACCTCAGGTTGCCTTAAAAGCTTCTCATTCTCATTCCACCTCTTGGTTGATTCCCTCAGGCTCTGTTCTAAGATCTTTTTACCCTCAGCCTGGGCTAATCTCATCCATATCACAGCTATAGGCTGATGACTCCCAGATTTCTAAGACCTGTCAGCTCCCTGTACTGAGCTCCAAATAGATATATCTAAGGCTTTATCAGATGTCCCGTAGGAAACATAGGATGTCTAAAATTTATTTCAATGTCTTCCCCATCAATCTCCCTCTTTCCCCTGTATCAACTGTCTCAGTGAATTGACATCTCTCACACCTAGTAACAGCCAGAATCCTTGGCTTTGTCCTTAGTTTCTCTCTTTCCCCCTGAATTCAACCCATTCTTAAGTCCCATTAATCTGACTTTCCTAATATATATTCAATTTGTTCACTTCTCTCTATCCCACATCAGCAGCTTTTATCCCTTGACTTGATTAATACTTTACCAGGCTCCTAACTTGTCTCCCATCTTCACATATAATGGCACCAAGCCATTTCCCATATGCTACCAGCACCATCTTTCTAAAATGGAAATTTTATCATGTCATTCCCCTTAGAATCTTCTAGTAGTTTCCCATTGTAGGAATCACAGAAGACTCCTTGTGATCTGGATCCCTGCTTACCTTTCTGGCTTTACCTCTTGACATTGCTGCCCTGAGCTAATGGAAGGCAGAAAGAACCACTTGCAGTTGCTCAAGGATGTCCTGATTTCTCTCTTCTTGGAATTTTTGCACTTCCAACTCGTATTTGGAACACCCACACCTCAGCCTTGCCCTGTCAGGTCAGGTAGAAAGCATTCCTGTATCCTCATCATGCACTGGCACTTCATCACTTATCCCATCCCCTTGCATTCAGTGATCTCTCTCCTAATCTCTCATTCTGTGTAAGTTCCTTGAGGCAGGGATCCATAGCCTCAGAACCCACCATGTATGGAAACATCAACATTGGTAGACTGAGCCATTGAGAAAATAAATGAATTAATATGCATATGAATCAGATCTCCTACCTAAAAGCTACTCCTACCTTGTATACTGCAAAGCAAAGATCTTTTCATTCCTCAAAGATTACCTGCTCTTGCCTATCATTTACAAATGGGTTTTGTCCTTATTTTATTGGCACTATCTTTAGGTCCTATAAAAATGTCTTCAATTTCTTTTATTAGCTATCTCAGAGCCATAAACTTCTCAAGTTCCCCTTGTCTCTAATGACTGCCATATGGGGACATGATGCGCTAATGCTCGCTTCAATAAGCTGAAGTTATTATTAAAACACACTGAACTATCTCCAGCTCACCTCCCACTTTAAAGGGCCCACTAAAATTGATTCTGTGAGATAGGCTTTTAAAAAATATTCCCCTTAAGGAGAAAATATAAACAAGGGAGGGCTGTTGGCCAGGAAAACACAGGCCTATTTGGAGACTTAGTGTGTTTGTTTCACTTGACCACACAGGAGGTAATAATGCCCATTGGCTCAGTGTAGTCTAAGCCTGCTTCTGTCCACACTAATGCACTCTTGAGTTCTCAAAGATTCTGAGGAAAAATGACACCAACACCAGCTTTAAATGATTCCGGGAGGAACTCAGCTGTGATGTGTGCACAATTCGTGTGTCTATGTGACGGCGGTAACAATGCACAAAAGCCGTGTAGCACAGAATGTCTTGTTAATTTGTGCCATGGATCCTCCACTCTAATGAGCCACAGTATCACAATTCTGCATCTAAAAACTTTCTTCTGAATGCATGCAAGTTGTGGATTATATCAATTTATATACCCACACATATTTGTCTAAGCCTTCTGTCTGCTACCTTCTAAGGCTGTAAACAGCATTTTCCTGCATCTCCTTTTGGGGTCACACTGGGAACTGAGGGTCCAGGAATCATCATCAGACAGGTCATTCAAGGCTGGAATGCAATTTCAAAATGGGAAAGAAAGCTTGGACCTCTAATGCTTGTTTGTAGACTTCTTAAACTGTGGCCATTTGACCAGGTAGTTCTCCTGAATTCTAGTCACTATGTCCACGTCCACAATGAAATGTGTCATTAGGGGCTTGTCAACATTATCCAGATAGTGACAGAAACAGATAGAGAAACATGCTTCAGAGAGAGCTGGAAGGCTTGGGGGCTCCTGGCATACATAGCCCCAGGTAAGGCACCTGGAAAGAATCCAGGTGAGCTTGGACTAATGATTTGGGGCCATGAGCTGTCTATTGCTTTTGCAGGTGTTGACATGTTTTTAATATTGATTCTAGTTTTAGTTTAGTTTTGTTGTGCTTGTTTTTTTGTTTGTTTGTTTGTTTGTTTTTCAAAGAAATGAAACCACTGTGGTATCAATAAGTGAGAAGAAAGCTTCGGAAAAGTTCATCATGCAGTAGAGAGAAATGTTGAAATGGTTAAATAGGGGTTATAGTAGAGAAGCCGAAATGAGTCTTAGAGAATGGGTCCATTGGTGGGTTAGCCAGTCTCCCAGGCTGGACCTAGCAAGCACATTACCTCCTCACCAACTTGGGGCACATGATCTGTTTTCATGGCCCATGCCAGCCCTTTGCGTTCGTTCAGTCTGAAGAAGTAGAGTTCGATGTGTGCCAATTTCTGGATGTTTTCTCTCTAGCCAGAAAATCCACAGAACATGCATGGGGCATCTACTGGCTTCCAAAGGTAGAGAAGTCTTCAATCAATTAAAAATATATGTTTGTTAATACATTGTAAACATGTACTACTATACTAATATAACATGCAGATGATAAAGCATATATAAAAAATTGAGCCAAAACTGGTTTGGCTCAGTGGGTAGAGCGTCGGCCTGTAGACTGAAGTGTCCGGGTTCGATTCTGGTCAAGGGCATGTGCCTTGTGTGCGGGAGGCAGCTGATCCATGTCTCTCTCTTTCATCGATGTTTCTAACTCTCTATCCTTCTCCCTTCCTCTCTGTAAAAAATCAATAAAATATATTTTTAAAAAATTGAAGCTAAGTAATGCAAGAGACAAACATATTAACAGGTTCAAACATGGTATTTTTATCCCACACAATAGGAAGTTGCCTTTCGTGACTCCTGCAGCAGGGAGGCAGGTGAGGCTGCTTCAAGTACTCATGGGTAGGCCTCCAGAGAAAATGAAGATAAAGAAAGTGAGAAGTACCCTGGCTGGGTAGCTCAGTTGGTTAGAGCATTGTCCCCTGCATCAAACAGGTTGTGGGTTCGATTCCTAATGAAAGCACATTACCTAGGTTGTGGGTTTGATCCGTGGTTGAGGTACATACGGGAGACCATTTTTTGGTTGGTGTTTCTCTCTTTCTTTCTCTCTCCCTTCATCTCTCACTTTCTATCTTGCCCTTCCTTTCTTTCTAAAAACCCTTGGGTGAGGATTAAAAAAATGTTTTTAAGTTAAACACACACACACACACACACACACACACACACACACACACATGAGAATAAGAAGCTGGTAAATTCCTCAGAGAGGGGATTTATAAATAGGGAGATGTAGACTTCCATTTCTGGAACTCCTAAAAACCTTTCTACTCCAAAATAAACAAATAAGCAAACAACATCTTAAAACACTGAATAAAATGTTTTCAAAATTTAGAACTCTCAGGACAGTGGAGCAAGGCTAAGAATGTGAAAAAAGTGGCTGAGGAGGCAGCACCTGCCCTCAAGGGTTTCTTGGTTTCTATTATCTCTTCCCACACCTGGGTTTCCTGGCCTTATTGGGTAGGTGGAGAGTTGGAGAAGTAGGAACCCCCACATGCTACACCCTCAGTGAGAGGACAGATGAGGAAAAGACTCTGCTTCACAAGGGCACAAAGACACTTGTTAGTCTCTGCCTTGCCCCTTGGAAGATGGAAAACCTCTTCCAAATACGTGTAACCATAGGCTGGTTCCCACGCAGGGATGGGGATTGAATTCACACTCTCTCTTTATACCAAAGAGCACTGAGACTAATTAATGAGAAATTAGTTCAAGGCAGGCATTGTGGAAAGCACCCCTAGCAGATGGCAGAAGCAAATGCAAGCGTTCTCTCTGGAGGAATATCCGCCAGTCTCCTGGGATTCCCATAGATAAAAGCCTGAGAAATAGGAGGGTGTAGAGGAGCCAGAAGTCAAACATAGATCTAAGCAGAGTTCCCGAGAGAGAGAATACAGAAAGTGGGTAGAGGCAATATCTGAAGAGGAAAGGCTGAGAATTTTCCAAATTTGGAATCACAACAAATCCCAAGCAGGATAATAAAAAAGTAATTCAATCCACACTTTGACACCTTGTAGTACAACTGCCTTCATGCCAAAGGCAAAGAGAAGATCTTAAAAATGGCCAGAGAAAATGTGGATCATAGGAACAGCAATTGAGGGACATCAACCTCCTCAAGAGCAATGATGAAGGCTGAAAGGTAAAGGGATACCAGCTCCAGAAGGCTGAGAATCAGGGATAGTAGACCCTGTGGGGAATAGAGGAAAAGAAAAAACATTTTTTCCGACAAATGTCAAAAGAATTGAG
This sequence comes from Lasiurus cinereus, assembly GCA_011751065.1. NCBI lineage: Eukaryota > Metazoa > Chordata > Mammalia > Chiroptera > Vespertilionidae > Lasiurus > Lasiurus cinereus. The sequence goes on along the minus strand of JAAGEH010000076.1, from coordinate 19,388,321 downwards.
CACTGACAGAACCTCCCTAAAAATCTTCTCTTTGGGAGATTCCCCCCTCATTCTTAGAGAACAGTTTACGGTCACAATGCTGGTCCTGAGAGGCACTGTAATTCCCATGGAGAAGGTGTCCCTTGCTTCTCCTGCCCTTACACTTCCTGACTACTGCTAGTCCCCCTGTGCTCAAAGCTACCTGGATGGGCTGAGTGTATTTTTTTTTCCTGTCTTTTCTCTCATTGCTTCACTAAAATGACATTAAGGAGCTCCTGACAAGCCATTCCTTGTTTTTCCTGAGCGGATTGTCGGCACCAGGTGTTAGATATTTGATCCTTTCCAGACATCAGTGAATCTTGGATATGAGGCATCTCCTGGGCTCCAGACGAGACAAGACCAGAAAGGCCTACCCAGTGGACACACAAAAGAGGTGACTAATGTCCTTTGTTTCCCAACCAGCCTCATACTTATCCCTATTTATAGTATTTCCATTTGCTCTTCACCTTTTGGTATTTGGGTGACCCTAATAGTATTATCAGGCAACATGAGGAAGAAATTGGGAAGCATAATAAAATGAAGTGCACATAACTCTGCCCATCCAAAAGGCCCTTTCATTGTAGCTCTGAGAGCAGTTCATTAAGTGGTCCTGCCAGCTGGAAAGGACCAGGCAGAGTATGTGCCAGGGTGGACCTGCCCTGGTCCTCGAGGCTGTGAATGCTATGCAGCTCCCTTTCCTCCCCACTGCCCAACTGCCTAAGTGGCTCCTGGGCCTAGAGTGTATTTGTCAAGTGTCTCCTGAAACCAGAGCTCGGGGCCAGAACTCAGAATTCCACCCCAGAGGGGTGAATCTGCTCCAGAATGGAATCCTTCAGGGTATTGAAGGTTGTGGATGTAGAATGGGCTTTTCTCCAGGGTTTTGACCCTCCTTGAAGGCAAACACTAATCTCAGAATGACAGAGATTCATGCACCACACAATAAGGTAGGTAAGCCCCAAGTGAGTAATTTTATGATTTCCAAATAGTGTAGCCATTTCATTGTTCTTTATAGAGAATAAGAGCTCAGGCACGAGGCTGGTTTCATTAGCTTCTTAGAACAAACTTGATGAGGCAGAGATTATAGGCATCCTTACTTTATAGATGGAAGATGCTAAGGGAAGAAGTCAAGGGAATAGGTTCCATGACTGGTGAGCTCAGAGCCCTAGTCCTTTCTAGGCAAAGACAGAGCTTTATCCAACAAAGACAGTGCTCATGGCCTGGGAAGTTACACAAGTACATGTACAATAGTGTTTGTATTTACTGAGCTCTTCTTGTGTGTTAGGAACAGCTCTCAGGTATTACTTGTACTAACTCATTTATCTCTATAGGCACCCGAGCAGGTACTGTTTTTATTCCCATTCTGCAAAATTGGAAAACTAAGACTCAGAGAGGTCCAGTTTCTTGCCTGATGTCTTAGATCCAGTAAAGTGTCTAGGATCAAACCTTCCAGAGTGTTCGTTCTTAGTGACTTTTACAAGTATATTCTCTTACCTTCCTTCCTCTCCCCTCTATCTCCCTCCTCCCTCTTCCCTGGCTGTGTGCAAGTCAATCTCTAAATACGGGCCTGGTAAGTACTGAAATGCTAAAGTAATAAGAAGAAAATGTGAATTGTTTTTCCTTTAATTCCCAGTGCTGCCAAGTAGTAGGTTCTCAGTGTAAATGGGGCTTTGGTGGGTTTTTCTGATGAGGGAAGGATCAGCATTCAGGCATATGCAGCTTAAATCCAGTTGCTCTTGAAGTCAATGGCATGAGGCATGCAGGTGCTTTGTGATTGTGGATGAAAAGACTGGGACTTAATCCAGGGCTTGGTGATATTAGCCTGGGCTGGAACTAATGAGCCACAGCTCCATCTCTGTGATCCAACCCAGGGCACCATGTCACAGCACTGGCATCCACAGATCCACCCAGGTGCAGAGCCCTTGCTGGCTTCCCCATGGCCTGAACCAGGTTCTGTTCTGGAAAGGACAGCAAGGCAGTCCTGCCCATGCTGTGCTCACCACACCTTCCCAAAAAGCAGGTGTGGAAGTTGGTCAGCTAGCAGAGAAGTTGACTGCCCCCTGGTGTCACACTTAAGGTTTATTAAACTGCAGAGCACCAGAGTATGCTTGTGACTGGCTAGTCCTTGGCAGCCTGCCTTTGTCATCCGTGTCACCAACTGTGTTTCGCTGCCACAGCTTTATTAGGATGCAGTGACACCTTGCAATTGCTCCTTTGTTTGGGCCCATTGACTAGACCATATGTCTTAGGAATCTCTGCCAGTACAGCTATCGTATATTAATTACCTCTGCTTTGGATTCTGCAAACACTTCCTGGCTAGTCATGGGTAGAAAAGTGTCTTCAGGGACAAAGATAGAGAGGAAGGGACAGGTCCAGGTTTTGTAGGGCCTGAAGATTATACAATTTTGAGGGCTCTCTTTAAGAAAAGGAATACAACACTATGAAGAGATTTCTGGGCCCTGTGAGTGACTTGGAAAGGACCTATGTGCATGGAATGGGGTGCTGAAGATGACATCTCATTAGCTTTATGGTAAGAGTGTCCCTCCATTTCCAGTGATTGACAGATGTATAGAAGCAAGGGTGTCACAACTGTGGTTGCTACTTTAATAGACCTCTGCCATGGCTTGTTTGGGGGCCTATCTATAGAAATTGGTCTTCCTCTTTAGCATATAACAAAGGAGAAGAAGGTAGGAGAAAAGAAGAGATGCAACACAATTCCCAACATGAGTTCACAAAAGAGAAAAGTCAGGTGTCCATAGATTGCTCCTGCTAACAGAACACAAAGCAAAGGGACAAATTGAGTGGAGAAAACAGAAATGCCCAGCGAGCAAACATCAGCACCTTACTCCTTCTAAAACTCATAATTACGTGAATCAATATGATTTTGGAGAGAAGAGGGCAGGTGGAAGTAATGATCTAAAGTATCTTTTACTCATCATACTAACCAGTCTCACTGTTGTCAATAGGTGGGGTAATCTTTCTGCTGGCTATTTTCTATTTGTTTTTCACCCACCACCCCCTGCCATTGTTTCCATCCCCTTCCCTACCCTGCTAGGGACCCAAGGCTACCCCTACAGATTTCATCGCCCAGGCTCTCTTGCTTCTGGCCTACAGTTAACCTTGGCCAATGGTAAGCACCAACAAGAGATCAGAAAGAGAGAGGAGAAAGAGAGACACTTGGGTAATTCTTCCCTGTGCTCTCCCTACTTCAGTATCACATTTGTGGCAGGGGCTGAGCATTCATGCCTCCATGCCTGCAGCTCTCACTGGGCTCTGGTCACATGGTCACAGGCATATAGGTGGCAATGGCTTCCCACTGGCAGTGGTTTCTGGGTGACTCTACATGCATCAGACGGTCAGCCTGACCCACAAGACCTCTTATGAAAGGAAGGCATGAAGAAAGGAGGAAAGAGAAAGGGACACACAGAAAGAAGGAAACAGGCAGAGAGCAAGACAGAGGAAGAGAGAAGCCTACTTGCAGTGATTAAATGAGAGCTCTTTTCCTTTGCCTATCCCAGGCTGCCTACCTCCAGTCAGGATTTCTGAGAGATTTTCAAAATAGAACCTAATGTTAAAGGTTGATGATTTATAAAGAAATGGGGATTCTTGTATGGAAACAAAAAGGGAGAAGATTACAACATAGTCTTGAAAGGAGTCTGTTATTTTGAAGTTGGGAGCTGTGCTGAGGGGGACCCTGTGTTGGGAACATCTCTCTCTCCTGTCTTTAGAAACCAGAAAGGGTAAAATAAAGCCATGGGCCTGCTTGCCTTTGGCTGCTGGGTCAGAACACTCTGGGCTAGAAGAGAGTTTTGGAGAGCTGAGATCTACACTATGCTAACCCCAATCAGTCATGGGCCTTGAACAAATCCTTAAACTATCAGTGACACCGTTTCCTTTCCAGTAAGACAGGTTGATAATGCCCATACTTTCCATCTCTCCAGAGATGCATCAGAAAAGAAAGATTTAACAAACATCATGTTGAACAAGTGCAAAGCACCACTCCAAGTTAGGTCTTTTTATAGGTTGGTGGTATAACATCCAAGAACAGAAATTACATGTTACACTGTTACAGGTTTTTCCAACACATTGCAGAAGATAGTGATGAGAGTTCCACAGGACACACTAGTAAAGAGCCTTCTTACAAAGGTGTGGTCAAGGCTAAGACAAACAGAAACAAAGATGGTGGCATAAGATACACATCTGTACATGCTGTCTCTCGCAACCACACAAAAGACAAAACAACTATGCCCCAGAACCACGGGAAAACTGGCGGAGTGGAAGTTCTATAATTAGAGGGAAAGAAAAAAATGCATCCAGACCTGATGGGACATGCAGAGGCTCAGAAAGGCAGAGGTACAGAGACTCATGAGAATCGGGCTGGCTTGCACTGTTGTTTTTCAATTGGGAGGGAGTTCCCGACTCTCTGAACTCCAGTTTCTGGAGAGATTCTGGGGACCCAGACTCATACAGGCAGAAACTAGACTGTCTTCCACCTGGTCAGAAAGGGAGGGTGACTCTCTCACAGAGTTACGCACTGGAATCATTGTTTACTGCGCTGGGGCGTGGGACACAGGACACTGAACAGAACTCCGCAGAGAGGGCTGACTGGCAGTCATTGCTGTTTGCCATACCTTAGCCTAGTGACTCCCTGAGACCCCACCCCACGCAATTTACAAACCCACCCAGCTGTGTGGTTACTTTTGCATATGAACGGCCTGCCCTCTGGCAATTTAACCTAACAAATTGCAACTGGGTCAGACAATTCCAAAACTTCCAAACTCCAAGTAAAGAGGAGAAATCAACTCCAAATCTTCCAAACTCCAAGCAAAGAGGAGAAATCTGCAGAGCTCCCTGTAGCTCCTGCTGGGTGGCCTCAGACACTAGCTGACTTGTACATCCTTGGAGATCCAGAAACCAGTGTACCTAGAAGTCAGTGTGAGACAACACCAGATTTCAACTCCTCACATACATAAGTGACACACTCAAGAGGCAGACTCAAAGCCCCACGGAAGCAAGTCTTGCCCCACAGGGGTGTCTCCAGCACAGCAATTCTTCCATTGATAGACACAGCTAATCCTCACAGTCAATTGACCTGGAGGTCAGTTCCTCCCAGTATACCAATATCAATCAAGGCTTAACTAAAACAAGACTGTGAAAACAGCCTACAAAGGGGTGTACCAAGAGTATCCACCTCAGGTGGTTGAGGAGGCGGAGCTACTGGGCCCTAAGGACAACTAGCACACAAAGCCACTCCATCAACACAGGGAAGCAGCCAAAATGTGGAGACCAAGAAACATGCCATGAATGAAAGAAATGGAGGAAAGCAAATGACTGGACATAGAGTTCGAAACCACATTTATAAGGATACTCAAGAATCTTCTACAAGCCGCCAACAAACTTATTGAGAACTCTGAGAAACTTAGTGAGATTTTCAAAGATCTTAATGAAAATGCCAAAAAAAAAAAAAAATGGAAAAGGACCAGTCAGAAATTAAGCATGCACTGTCTGAAATAAAGAATAATATACAGAAATCCAACAGCAGACTAGAGGACCCCAAGAATCAAATCAAAGACCTGAAATATGAGGAAGCAAAAAACACCCTAACAGAAAAACAAAAAGAAAAAAGAGTCCAAAAATGTGAAGATAGTGTAAGGAGCCTCTGGGACAACTTCAAGTGTACCAACATCAGAATTATGGGAATGCCAGAAGAAGAGAGAGAGCAAGATACTGAAAACCTATTTGAAGAAATAATGACTGAAAAATTTCCCTACCTGGTGAAAGAAATGGACTTACAAGTCCAGGAAACACATAGAACACCAAACAAAAAGAATCCAAAGAGGACCACACCAAGACACATCATAATTAAAATGCCAAGGGCAAAAGACAAAGAGATAATCTTGAAAGTAGCAAGAGAAAAACAGTTAGTTACCTACAAGGGAGTATCCATATGACTGTCAGCTGATTTCTCAACAGAAACTATGCAGGCCAGAAGGGAGTGGCAGGAAATATTCATAGTGATGATAGCAAGAGCCTACAACCAAGAGGGCTCTACCCAGCAAAGTTATCATTCAGACTTGAAGGGCAGATAAAGAACTTCACAGATAAGAAAAGGCTAAAGGAGTTCATCACTACCACACCAGGATTTTATGAAATGCTGTAGGGTTTTCTTTAAGAAGAGGAAGAGGAATAAAAAGGTAAAGATAAAAATTACGAACAACAAAGTGATAACAAATACATGCCTATCAATAAGTGAATCTAAAAATCAAGTGAATAAAAAAATCCGATGAACAGAATAAACTGGTGAATAAAATAGAATTAGGGGCATAGAAAGGGAATGGACTAACAATTCTTGGGGAAAGGAGAGGTGCAGAAAGAGATTGGACAAAAATCTTACACCTATGGATGAGGACAGTGGTGGGGGGTAAGGGCATGAGGTCGGTGGGAGGAAATCAGGTGGAGGGGAGTTATGGAGGGGAAAAAAGAGGAACATCTGTAATAAAATGAACAATAAAGATTTATTTTAAAAAAAGGCTAAGACAAACAGCAAGGAGTGTTCATCACCCAGAAACTGCCAAGTGAGAAGCCAGTACTACCTCTCTAGGTCTGTGACTGTGAGAGATGAAGCCATGGAGCAATTGTCACTCAGCATCACTCTGAGCAAAGAACTCAGTGTGACTTCAAGAAAACCTGAGGAAAATGCCACTAAGAATCCCTTTTTGTTATTTTCTTTTACATCCTCTTTTGGCAGTGGGTGAGATTATCTGTTTTAAATCTGAAAACCTAACAGATAAATATATTTACAGAGAAACAAAATTTGTAACTATTATTCCAGAAAAATTTGCCTGGGTCCTTTAAATAGTAAACATTTTAGCTTAATAAAGAACATCAACTGATTTAAAGAATTTTATTTAATTTTATTTTTGAGACTTGGGTTAGATAGATATATCTGCAGAGAAGTCCTGCTTACAGCTCTTCTACTAACCAGTAATAGCTCCTGCCTTTAGTGGTTGGTCCATCTCCCACTGACCAGCAGCTGTTTCCTATGGTGGTGAGTACATCTGCTGACTGACCACCACCCATTGTCTATTTCTCACCTGAGTTCTTATTCAGCTTTTAAGAAAGGATACCCGGTGATCCAATTGGACAATTGGAGTTTTAGGGTTGCTGATTGAGTTAAGAGGTTGGGTAGAGGCCTGTAGCTACTTTATGGAAGTTTTCTTTTATCCACTTCATAATCTTTCTGTCACAACATATGCCTTTGCTACTACTCGGGGAAAGATTCAACAACTGGCTCAGGAACTTTCATACATGACAAAGTCTCCTCATTGGCTATAGGGTCTCTGGAGCCCCTTTGTGTAGAGTTTTTCCCATACTGAGGATCTGATTCTCAAAAACTGAACCTATAAAATCACTTGCTATTGATTATCTTCTTGCATCAGGGAAGAGCCAAAAGACATCAAAATCGTATGAGCAAGAGAAGTAGAATGAACAGATGCTCTTTGCTCTGAGCCATTACTTTCTTCCTCCATGCTCAGGGATTCTGTAAATCACCAAAACAAGCAGAGTAAAAACAAGGTAAGGATAAAGCCAACCATAAAAGGGCCACTCGATCCAGCCTACCCCTGATCTGTCAGTATCTTCACAACTCCATGCCTTGAGCAGGGTACCTGACTGAAAATTTTCTGCAGGCTAAAATTCTGTACCTGCTGGGAAGTCAGATGACAAAAACAAAGGGAAAATAATTGGGCCACAGCTCTCTCAGCCTAACTCAATATAAAAAACAACTTTATTATGCAGCAACTTGCATTCTATATCCAAAAATGCCTTTCTCATCTGTTAAACTATCTGAGGTTTCTTCCAGCTCTAAATACCTATATGAATATTCTTAAATGGCTAAATAGCTTTTATGGAACCCAAAGAAATTTGTTCACAGGAAAAAGCCTGGGCTAGCTTGATTTTCCCTGTAGAGACACTGATAGAAATTCTGTTCCAATATTGTTCTTATTTACCTTATTGGGTCTTTTTATTTATTGCATCTCATCTCAGCAGAGACCTTATCTTTATTCTATTTCCATATTATTCTCATGGTGTCCTTGTAACTCTATTCACTGTATTGAAGTTTGGAATACTGTTGTCTTGAAAGATAACACCCAAAGCCAAATTCTTATAAAAGACTGTCACTTCGGTTTGAAGGGTAGAAATGAGTTGGCAGTAAAGATAAGGCCCTCCTTTCACAAAGATTTCAGAATTCTTTTGTTAAGACCAAAGAATTCTGAAATCTTTAAGAAGCCCAATTATTAACTGCATAGTTTGCTAATAATACCAAAAACAGATACATTATACTTTACAGTAAAGAAATATCACCTTTAGCAAAAGGCAGGGATAAAAATTCCATTGAATCATTGTTTATACAAAATCTGGAGTCCCCCAGTGACTTACCTCTTCAAATATTACATCATATATTCCCAGCTCAGTTCAATTCTCTTGTGTTGGATGTCCTCCTTTACTGAAATTGATCTTTGTTAATAACAGGCATAATGTCTTCTCCAGCTCTTAAAGGAAACTGATGGACTCTTGCCATGACAGGAGATAACTGGAAATCTATATGCTCCGTACACCAATTCCCCATCAATACCCTGAAATGTCTTTTCTTTAAAAATAACAGCTCTGCATGAATTTGATCACTTTCCCAAATTAGTGTAATTGATGCACCCTGAGGCCTTAATGATTCAGAAAGTGCATACTCAAGGGATATTTAAATAGCTATTTGGTAGGAAGATAAAATATGGGCCAGCTCACTGAACAAGCATTCCCTGAGTGTAGGTAGTGCTCAGAGCTTGGCTGAGGGCTGGCAAGTGTATCAGGAAAGTTGCTCTTAAATAACACAGAGGGCAAATGGCTTTGTGTGGACATGCTCTTGTCCTTTTCCCAGCTTTCAGTGAAAGATGTAAAAGCCTGGGCATTTGAGGACATGACAATTATTACAGTAGGAATTATTAAACCAATTGTCTTTAAAACTGAGATGAACTTCCATTTTCCAGCCTACAAATTGGGATGATAACAGTAATTTCTATTTCCCAGGGTGGTTCGCTGATGTTGAATCTAAATGAAGTGCCTAAAGCATTGTTGGGTCTGCCAAATCACTTCAAGAATCCCTGGAACTTCTTCCTCCAGCACACCCTCATTTACTCCCGAGTGGCAGTGCTGCTCATGGAGGCTGCTCTGGAGTGCAGAATGAGTAAGTTCTTTCCCCAATGCCTTGTGAGCATGCTCCAGCTGCATGTCAGCTGGGAGGAACTGGCTATACTCTTTCCAGCTAAAAGGTCACAAGTATACCTCCACTCTTCATTTCTAAGCCCTCAGCAGACATAAATGACCAATCATTGCATTCTTCCAAAATGCAGCCTTCAAAATATTTCTCAAGACAATATTCCAGGTAGCCACTAACGATTGTTCACAGTAGACACCAGAGATAAAGCTATTTGAAATCTCCCGGGCTACCCAAGTCATTGTCAGGGCTCCCCCTGAACTGGTGTTTGAATCATTGATTCATCACAGTTGCCATCTTGGATTGTCAGGACTGTCCTCAGCATTACCCGTTTGCATGGGGGGTGGAGACGGCTGGGAAACCAAAGTCTATTTAAGAGCAGACCATGATTTCTGGTGCAGGTACCTGCGGAGGATCCTATTTCCTTTGCCTCTGCTTGACAGTCCTCAATCCTGCCCACCACAACTTTCTTCTGAAGTGAAGTAGCCACTGTCTTCGACCTGCAGGCTCTGGCCTTCCTGGTCTCGGTATAGAAATCACCCATAGGGTTAATAAGCCCCACTCCTGTTCTTCACTTGTGTTCCTTTTGACTTCATTTGGACTTCATTTGTTCCTTGCTACTCAGGCTTTTCCTTGAGTGCCTAACCTCTGATGCTTATCTCTTCCCAGTCATCCGGACACTTGCCTGGTGACCCCTGGCAAGCGTCAGGCTCGTCATGCTGGATACTTCTTCAGGTTGTCAGCCTCAGCTAGGGAACAATTCAGCATCCATTGTTTGCTTTGCTTGGTGCCAGCTTCTTTAAATTCATTACTTAATTTAATTTTTAAAACAAAGCCAGGAGGTTGCTAGAGCATCATTATAACCTATATGAGGGGATGAGAGGGTGAAGATTTAGAGATGTGAAACAACATGCCTGGAGCACAGACCTGGTAGATGGCAGAGTTGGGACTTGAGATTGGACCCCAGAATCTGGACAATGCCCACTCACCATCCTGCTTCCTGAACATCATACATTATGGGCTTTTGGGAGCGGGAAAGTTTGCACAGTTACTTCTTTTCTGCTCTTCCCTCTTTAACAACTTCAAGCCCCAGATCTGCTCATCAATATGACTCAGGCTCATAGGATTCATATGAGGAAAGGAAGAAAATAGCAGCCTTCTCTGGGTACAAGAAACACAATGCAGTGATTTGTGGCATGAGGCCTGATAATTAACTAAATAGTATCCTTTGCAATGAGACAATCTCACTTGTTTTTATTACCACATTAAAATGTGAATCTTAAGCAAAACAAGAATATAAATCTTACTGGAGGATGCTGAAGTTTAAAACAATATATACTCAACTCAATTCTCAATAGAGAGAAGTCTTTATTGAAGGCCATAAACATTTTTTGAGTGCCAGGGGAGAAATATGACCATAAAACTAGCTCTGGTTTAGTGATTTGGTAAATGAATGAAATGTTTGCGGGGTCCCAGCAGTATTCTTCGGGGATAGTCATTAAGACCCCCATATCCAACAGTAGCATTCTATAGATCAATGCTGTCTACGTACAGCCTTTCTTCCTGGGAGAGCTCTTGGCATTTAGGGCAAGATAGCTTTATTTTGGAGACTGGAGACTGACATACCTGAGAATAGACCGCTCCCATTCCCCCATACTTCAGTATGTATCCTAAATAATCCACAACAAGATACACCCTCCTGCCCACCAGGGAGTGCCAGGACAGGAGTCAGCAAACAGGGTGAGTCTTCACTTCTCCCAGCCCCATTTTTCTGTCTATGCACAGAGGAGAGTACCATCTGCTCCTGACTTACTTCTAAGACATGTGATTGTTCAGAACCACAAAGAGGTCAGGGGAGAAAGAATAGGGGAGATTATGGGGACCATGTCTATTTTGTACAACACTATATCTCGTACATCACCCCATGTGTTTAATTAAATACGTGTTGAATAGGCACTTAATTAAGTAAGTGTTGAGTGGATGACCTGTCATTTTGTTGATAAAAGACTGTTGATAAAAGAAAAGGCTGACATCTTTGTAGTGGAGCACACTCTCCACCTTGGATTGAGGTTCTGTATGGACTGAATGTTTGTGTTTCTTCAAAATTCATATGTTGAAGTCTTAACCCCTCCCCTTCCCCCAATGTGTTGGTATTAGGAGGTAGGAATCTCCTGAATCAGATTAGAGCTCCTTGCCCCTTTCCATTTTGTGAGGAGACAGCAGTCTACAACCCAGAGGAAGGCTCTCACCAGAAGCAAACAGAGCTGATCCCTTGATCTCAAACTTCCAGCCTCCAGACTGTGAGAAAGAAGTGTCTGTTGTTTATAAGCCACTCAGTTTGTGGTATTTTGTTATAGCAGCCTGAACAGACTAAAACAGGTTTTTAGTAACCACACACAGGACTGCTTACAGGGAGGATGTAAATGATACACTCTGAACTCTAGTACCAGCATTAACAGGAAATAAAAGAGATGGGAGGGAGAAGCACAATATAAAGTCTGCACAATACAATGTTTTACTTTCCAAGGATTAAAGGAAACAGTAGAACTCCAAGCCAATGGGGGCTTGTGCTGTTTCTCATCCCCTGGGGGTTTCTTCTTTAAGGACAACTATCTACTCCTTGGCACTTCCCAAACTTATGGTAGCCCTACTACTGCCCTTCCCTCCATATCCACTCCCAACACACCCAGTTACTTGGTCTACACTTCACTGTGACCAAGTGTAGACCAAGTAAAGTCCTTTCCCTGAGAATGCACACTGGAAACTGAGAGAGACTCTTATCTTTTTCATATGCAAATTGATGACTGTGATCAATGACTCAGAGATTTGTCCATAGACAATAAAGAATCAAACAGATGCTAAAGGAAGGCCTGAGAGAAAAGATGGAGGGAGTGGGTGGGTTTCAGTCCCTGAATATGGTCCTTTCTTAAAGTCTAATGCAAAGCCAACCTCAGGTGATTTGGAATACCCTCCTTTTTGGTTAGGCAAGTAACCTGCTGAAAAGTGAATTCTAAGTAAGTATAACAATTTCACACCATGTTTAATTCTCATAACAATACAGCAGGTATTATCCCAATTTTACAGATGTTTTTTTGTTACATAGAAATTAGTCCTAGATTGAGTGTTAGGGACATGAGTTCTAGTCTTAATTCTCCCAGGACTGCATTATCTGAAGCAAATTAACTTCTTTTAGCCTCAGTCTTTTTTAAAAAGCAATTTTGGAGTAGTGGAAATGGTCAAGAATCCTGTTTGTAATTCATGGAGTCAATGACATGACCATGACCCAGAAGATTTTTAATGGGGAGAAGCTGTCAATGAGCCTGGCCTCAGTCTCCTCATTTCTAAGTACATGAATTGGATTATATAGTATCTAAGATGACTCTTAGCTCTAGCACTCGACAGATTATTCTCTGGCTTCAATTACCAAGAGGTTCATTCTCAATCATGAAAGAGCTGAAAATGACTAATAAATTTAGTGGAACATTTGGACAACACAGTTATAGACCCACTTGTATCTGCAACAAATCTTTCTGGCTCTGAAAACCTTTGAAATTTTTATTTTTTATTATGACTATGTGGATCATTACTTGGCAAAGAGATTTCCCCTAATATTAATCTATGAACATAAAGAATTATGTGCTGGGATAAAAGGATATAAAAATAAAAATCTATTAACTTATTGACAATAAAAGTAGGGGCTGAATTTTCATGAAAATGAACAAAAGCTACCATCAAAACCAGATGATCTTAGAAAATACAAGCTTAATTGACCTATCCCAAGCATGTGATTTTCAAGTTAATGTTTCCCAGTTCTATACAACCAAGATTTTCTTAAAATTGTTTAATGGAGACAGTTGATTACCAAATTCCCAGCCTTTTGTCAGCTCACTGAGAGCTTCGACCTTGACTACCATGTTTATCATGCTATATAGGCAAATCATCTTCACACTCATTAGCATTCCTTGAGTGAATGAAATTCCAGAAAACTCAAATCCCCTAGCCTCACTGTATTAATGGAGAAACACATACACAGAGTCGACTAGCACTGGATCTCACTAAATTCCTAAATTGAAAACCAATTAAGATAGATTCTGAAGATAATGGTCTACTAATCACATTGACAAAGACTTCCCAAAATGGCCACAAAATTTGGAATCACATTTACATCAGAAACTACCTATGTTTTTCAAACATTTAAGATTTAGAGATTATACATAGAAGGACACAATACATTTTTATTTTACATTATCTGTCCGTGTTATTCTTCACCTCAGTTTGAATGTCTGTTCAGCCAAAGTGGATTCCTCCACTGGGCCTTAGAGGCTCATCTTCTGACCTTTACTGACCTCATCACCTGCAGCTTGGAGGACAATGGTGAAAACTTGATTAACTGGCCACATAAGAAGAGTACTTCGCCTGTCCAAGGCATCCATATGTTCTTTTTCTCCCTTGTCACACAGATATAGATAGATAGATAAATAGATATAGAAAGAACTAGAGAGATATATTTCAATTTTACTTGCCTTTGTAAAGCACAATAAAAATCCTGAACTTACCTCTATTCCTGCCCCAAGCTGCACATGAAGCAGCAGCATCCTCTGCCTGTAACAGAGCTGTTCATCTTCATTAGATCACCAGGTCACTGGCCTTCATTAGCCTGCCACAGCCTCGCAGTTGATTTGCATTGCAGGCTCCCTATATAGGTAATGATTCTAATTTTGAGAATCTCTAGAAGTTACATCCAAGAAGCTGGGCCAGAAAGGTGGACAGAAATGACAGGAGTGGCGCTGACTCCCCTGACCCCTGCATCATTCTTCACGCTCTAGAGATAGGAAAATCAGCAGGATGCTGGGACCATGGGGCTTGAGAGCCTGGGCCTTGTTCTATGCTGCATTTTCTTCAGTAAATGAGCACCCATGGTTAATGCCGCAGAAAGTTCAACAAAGGAAAACCAGAATCATCGCCTGAAACAAACCAAGAGTTTTTAAAAGTCACTAGCTCCTCTTGTGCCCTTTATTTCTCACACTTCCACAACAATTTGCTCCCTCCTTTCTTGCCACAGGACCTTTGTACATGATGTCTCATTGGCCAGATCTCTCTCCATTCCCAGCTCTTTCTTTCCATCCAAGTACTAACCAGGCCCGATCCTGTTTAGCCTCCGAGATCAAACAAGACTCCCAGTTCTTTCTTGATAAAATTCCTACTTATCTTTTAAGTATCAGTTTATGTACAGTTCCCTAAAGAATACCTTCCTGAACACTCTGATCTGATTTAGTCTCCTTTTTCTTAATTCTTCTTTAGCATCCCAGTCTCCTTCTTCACAACACAAGTGTTACCATATATTTATTTGTTGTCTTTTGGTTATATAAAACCAAAAAAACAACAACAGAGGCATTAAACTTTATATTTGTGGACAGATTCCCATGTGGTAATCACCCATTAAAACGTATTTATGAAAAACCTACAATAATTTAGGCACAGTGGCTAAGTACTAAGACTAAAAATATCCCACTTCTCAGGTAATTATAATACTGGTGCCTAAGTATTTCTATGAGCACAAGATCATGGAACAGGAAATGAGCCTAAGGATAGCGCTATCATGGGATAAGGGACAGTTTTTGGAGGATGCAACACAAAGAGAGACCTGAAGGACAAGTGGAATTAACTAGAAGATGCGAGGAATGGGGACTAGGTCATGGGGCAAGGTGAGGATGAGGAAGTACTCTGGGCAAAGGAACTGGCTGTGCAAAGACTTGAAGGTAAGAAAGCTCAGGCAAATTTAGAAAATAAATTATTCAACATGCAGGAGCAGAGTGATTGGTGGTATGAGAAGATAGATAATCTGAGGTTGCAACAATGGGGAGTCACATACTCAGATTTTCATGTTAAAAATCTAGCTGCAAGATAGAAAATGGATTAGAAAGGGCCAGAGGTAGACTAAATTATCGGCCCCATTGCTCACTGCTCCCTGAATTCCCCCCCTTACCATGGCCTCACCGTGAGCCAAGTATGCTTCTCTACTTTTTAACCTTGGGCCAGGACATATGACTTGTTTTGGTCAATGGCATGTGGGTAGAAGTGACCATGTTATATTTCTAAGCCTAGGCTTTAAGAAGCCGTGTGTGTTTCCACTTTCCCTTTTGTACCTCTGCCTATGAGGAAAACATACCCTAGCTGGCCCACTGAGTTCCTAAATTGAAAACCAATTAAAATAGATTCTGCAGATAATGGTCTACTAATCACATTGACAAAGACTTCCCCAAATGGTCCAAAATTTGGAATTACATTTATATCAGAAATTACCTATGTTTTTCAAACATTTAAGATTTAGAGATTACACATAAAAGGATACATTTTTATTTTATATTATCTGTCCGTGTTATTCTTCACCTCAGTTTGAATATCTGTTCAGCCAAAGTGGAGGAAAATGGGGGACAAATGGAGCAGTGCCACCCCAGCTGTTGCAGCCTGAAGCACATCAGCCCAAATGGACCACACACCCATAAGAGAAAGCAATTTTTAAAAAATTAGATGTTAAGAGTCTTCTGTGTGCAGCATTACTGTGACCATTGCTAACTGAACAAAGACACAACTAGAAATAGAGTGATGAATTAGAAGATTATTGCAGCGGTCTGTTGAAAGCTTATGATAATGAAGGTGGAGATGGAGAAAAAGAAAGATTCAAAAGATACTTAGAAAACATAATTGCCATGACATAGTACCCTTGTAGAGATAAGTTAGTTAAAAATGTCTCCTGGGGTTCTTCCTTGGGCATTCAATTGTTGGTTGAGATGTGGAACACAGGAGAAGGTGGTATGTTTAGTTACATTGAACTTGAAGCACCTGTGAGAAGTCCAAGGGGACAGGTTCAGTAGACATGGGTCTAGAACGTGGGAGAGGTCTCAGATGGACCATAAATGAACACCGAGGTGGGTCTGGATAGAGATCCTCAGGGAGAGAGTATAAAGCAAGAATGTGGCAGATAGAACTCTGCAGACGTCAGTATTCAAAGACACGTAAACACAAATCCTCAAAAAAGAGCAGCAAAGAAAAGGAGACATCCAGGGAAGGTAATGTCCTGGAAGCAAGGAATGAGAGAGCTCTAAAAAGGAGAGTGTGTTTCCTTGACTGATAGGGCTTCATACGACATAGCAAAAAGATTTTGGGTTCTATTCCCCATCATTGCATGTATCTAGGTTTTGGGTTTGAACCCTGGTTGGAGCTAATCAACTGATGTTTCTCTCTCTCTCTTTCTATCTCTCTCTCTCTCTCTCTCTCTCTCTCTCTCTCTCTCTCTCACACACACACACACACACACACACACACACACACAAACACACACACACAACATTAAAAACGTATCTGTGGGTGAGGATTAAAATAAAATATAATAATTAAAAATAAATTAAAAGTAGGTGTATTCAATTGTGCAGAAAACTGTGAGGAAAGAGGCAATGAATTTACAAGAAGCACAAAGAATTTACCTAATTTACAAACAAAGAAAGGAAAGAAATTTTGCCCAGGAAATTTTAGACACTCCCACAGTAGATGAGCCAATGAAGTCCAAATCACAGGATAAGATGCTGAGGTTTACTGGATGTTTAGTGAGCAAAAGCAAGATCCCAGGGCATTTATGGGCTTTCTGCTTTTTACTCCCTGTTTTATTGCAGTCACTTTTTAAGAGAGAGGGGGGTGGTTGGCAGGATGTGGGCAACTCACAGCTAGTGGGTAAGGGTGTAACTGAGTAGAAAGAAACATTCTTTTGCTCTCATGGACTCAATCCATTGCCACTCAACCAAGTCCCCCAGGGGGAAAGGTCTGGAAAAATATTAAGTGCCCTGGGAGAGGAAGATGACTGGGGTGGGCTAACAGGCACCAGAAACCAGACACTGTGTTTGAAGCAAACCCAGAATTAGAGTGGCGTCCGTTCTGTATCACCTCCAGCCCTGTTGCCATCTTTGGGGGCAGGTATAGTAGAAAGGGCCATTGGTCAGAGGGAAGAGATTATAAATCTGGAGTTCTGGAGAGACATTCTGGAGTTTCTGGCAGTGGAAGGTCATCTGTCCTTATGTGTGTATATGGGATTGTGTGTGAAAGAAGATTGTGTGATGCAGTTTTACTTACAAGTGGCAGACACTGGGGAAGGGTCTGGGATCCCAATAATGAGCTGTCCCTGTCTTCCAGAGGCTCCAGCTGTGTGGGGTCAGTGGGCTGAGGGCCATGTGGGCCTGGGCCCCGGGTGCTGTGAGAGTGTTCTGGAGAGTTTTCTGGAGGGAGTGGAACCTTTGACATGAGACATTTGCCGGTTTAGCAGGTTGGCGAAGAACCCTCTCAGACTGATATGCTGGCTCTGTCATTTGCTAGCTCTAGAGCCTTAACCTTTTGGTGTCTCCCTTTCTTTGTTTGTCAAAAGGGAACAAAAGTGGGTTCTTCATTATGGGCTGCTGAGGTGACTGAATGAGAAAGTCCATGTAACATGTGAGGATGGTGCTTGCACACCACGGGCTCTCAGTAAGCACAGCTCGGCTCACGGGACAGGCCCTGACCTTGTATGTGAATGTCAGAGGGGATCAGGAGGGTGAGGAACACCTGGGTCTGTGACTTTGTTCTTCGGGGCCTGCTCACGCAGGACAGATGGCTGACCCAATCATAATCAGCCCGAGAATGAATGGGCAATGTATTTTAAATGGGAGGAAAGCAAACGTTTCCTTTATCTATCTTATGTCTTGGGGTTTAAATGCCAGCTGTACTCCTCACTTGCTTCCTTGTGAAATAATGGCAAGGAGGGGTCCACCTCTCTTAACTGGGGGAATGAAATCTCAAATTGGTTAAATAACTTGTGCCGAGTCCCACAGTGAGATTATGGAAGAGTAGGGGCCTGAACTCTGATCTTCTAAGTTATAGGCCTAGCTCTGCTAATAAATCACACTTCTCTCTGTCATCTGCTAGCCAGCAAGATCTGCCCCCCACCGTGGCCGAACTGGTCACACAAAGTGGAAAGATTTCATGGAACCAGCCTTGCTCAGAAACAAAAAATGTAGCCTCAGGCATTTCCTTGGATGTTTGATTTTAATATAAAAGATAGTTCTAACCTTAATGAGCAAATACTAAGTGATCGTTCCTCTCCATTTTCTCTGACAGCAGAGACTGCAGGCTGAGAAGCAAGTTAGCTTTGGCGGGTCAGCAAAAGGGGCCAGGAACAGGGGACTTTTATTGGTGTGAACAGGAACTTGACCTTGCAATGTAAGCCTGCTCAGCTGTTCATCCAAAGGAAAACTGTGGTACTCGATTACAGAAAATCAGTAGCTAGAACTATTAATAATAGCAAAAGAAGCTGTTGGCGCCGCAAGTAATTTGTGGTAATGTTTTATAATTGATGGTCCTTTTTATTACTTAAACACTAATTAATTCATGTTCCAAACAATGCATTGACTTTATTTATGGTGTTAGGACAGCCCTCCTAGCTTAAAGTCATTCCTTATTATTTTCTCTCGATAATTAAATGCTCTGTTTGTTTGTTCTATCCGTGGGTATTTAGAGGATTGCACTTTCTGGGAGAGCCTTATGGTACATACAAAGTGACCCTATGGACGCTCTGGTCCTCTCAAGGAGCAGCCTGATGATTTTCTTCCCAGTACAATTCACATAGCATCTTGTGGTAATTTATCCACACAGTCTCCCCATGGTTGGCTTCATGTGACCCATTTATAAAATGAAAAGTGCGAACTCTGTGAATGCAGCTGCCACTTTGCAGCAATGACGTGGGCAGGTCTGGCTTGTCTGCAGACAAGCCGTGTGGTCAAGTCCCTTCACCTCTTCAGGCCCTGAGGCCTGTGAAATGAGGGAGATGGAAGTGGTCATCCTTAAAAGTGCTCAGAGCCCTACATTTGAATGTGTTAATGGAATCCGTGATTATGCTTTCTTGCAGGTGCATTGAAGGTTCTGACTGCTGGAAGGAGAAAAAACACAAAAAGATTAATGGGCCAATGTCGCTGGAGGATTCACTGCCAACAGACACGAGCTGCCTGTTCCTATTTAGTATCTCTGCATCTTCCTGAAGGCTGAGTTCTACTATATGACTCTTTCTATCCCTTTAAATAATAGGCTGCACATAAAATAAAATCTACTGAATTTCAACTGAGGCTGTAGGCTGATGTTCTGTATGAGATATTCCATAATATTTTTCCAAGTTTATTTACAAGATGGGAACGCTCACATTCCATTTATTATGTATATTAATTTGTTTTTGTTTTTGTCTCAGGAAGACAAGAAAGGCATTTATGTCAGTCTTCACCTCCCAAGGTCAGAGCTGAAGCCCGGTTCAGAACAAATCAACTCTAGAATGCAACATATATTGCCACTGATGGCCTGTGGTTATGCAAGTCATTGTCTCAGCACCATGAGAGATCAAGACCATAGATTACGTTTCCTTGTAATTCCGTTAGTTCTGTTCTGTTTCATCACAGTCCTAGCTCCACCCAGTTATCCTGCAAAACTGTTATAGGTTATAAGAAGTATTGCTTGGTCCTGGTTTTTTGTTTGTTTGTTTTTGTATGTGTGTTTTGTTTTTTATGTATTTCTTTTTTACTTGTGAATGGACCTTTTTCTCATCTTGGACCTACCCACACTGAGCACTTTCATAAATCACATCTGGAAAGGTTAAGTCTCTTGGCACAAGAAGCCTTATCTGTTGGGTGAATACTGACTTTCCAATGCTAAACCCCAGCCTGATGGTTTTCCCATCATCCCACTGAGCACTTCTAATGTCAGGCCCTAAACCCTCCCCTCAAAGCGTTTGCCTAGCCTTGAGTAAGCTGTCATGAGACTTGCCAACTGGTGCTGAGATACAGCCACAAACAGCACCTCTGGGAGGTTAGGCAACATTTGGAAGAAGTTAAACAAGTGGACAAGGTTCCTTTTTGTTTGTTAATCCTTACCCACGGATATTTTTGTCATTGTTTTATTTTAGAGAGTGGGAAGGAGAGCAGGAGAAGGGTGGGAGAGAGAGAGAAACATCAATGTAAGAGAGAAATATCAATTGATTGCCCTACACATGCACCTTGACTAGGGCTTGGGATCGAATCTGCAACCCAAGTACCTGCCCTTGACTGAGAATGAATCCGTGACGCTTTGGTGCCAGGGCCAACACTCTAAATACATCATCCAGGCTGGTTACATTTTTAAAAATATAAGGGTACCCATAAAACTGATGTTGGGCTTTCACTTTGCTGAATTCATTAAGAAATAATGTGGGTAAATGGATTGGAAAAATCAACATTAAAGTGTCCATACTACCTACAGCAATCTATTGATTCAATACAATCCCCATTAAAATGCCAATGGCATACTTTAAAGACCTAGAACAAACTCTCTAAAAATTAATCTAGAATAAAAAAAGACCCCGAATAGCTGCAGCAATCTTGAGAAAGAAGAACTAAGTTGGAGGGATCAAAACACCAGATATCAAGCTATACTACAAAGCCATTGTTTTCAAACCTGCCTGGTACTGGCAAAAGAACAGACATATAGACCAATGGAACAGAACATAGAACCTAGAAATCAACCCAAGCCATTATGCTCAATTAACATTTGACAAAGGAGGCAAGAGCATACAATGGAGTTAAGAGAGTCTCTTCAATAAATGGTGTTGAGAAAATTGGACAGATACAGACCACCAATTTATACCATACATAGAATAAACTCAAAATGGATAAAGGATTTAAACATAAGATGGGAAACCATAAAAATCCTAGAAGAAGCCATAGGCAGCAAAATATCAGACGTAGATCATACCAATATCTTTACTGATACATCTCCTAATGCAGTGGTTGACAAAATGTGGCTCACAAGCTGCTCTGTTGACTAATGAGTTTACTGACCACTGTCCTAATGCAATGGAAACTAAGGATAAAATAAACAAATGGGAATACATCAAATAAAAAGCTTTGCACAGAGAAAGAAACTATCAACAAAACAACAAGAAAGCCCACTGCATGGGAGAACATGTTTGCCAATGTTATCTCCAAGTTTTAATTTCCAAAGTCTATAGAGAACTCATACATCTTAACAAACAGAAGATAAACAATCCAATAAAAAAATGGGCAAAGGACCTAAATAGACATTTTTCAAAAGGGGACATACAGAAGGCCAAGAGACATATGAAAACATGTTCAACGTCACTAATCATGCAAATGAAAACAACAAAGAGGTGCTATCTCACACCTGTCAGAATGGCTGTCATCATCAAATCAATAAATGACAAGTGCTGGAGAGGATGCACTGTTGGTGGAAATGCAGACTAGTGCAACCACTGTGGAAAACAGTATGAGTTTTCTCAAAAAATTAAAATTGGAACTTCCATTTGACCCAGTGATCCCACTTCTAGGACTATATTCCAAGAAAACAGAAACACCAATCAGAAAAGACATATGCACCCCTGTGTTCATAGCAGCACAATTTACAATAGCTAAGATTTGTAAACAGCTTAAATGCCCATCAGCAGGTGAGTGGATTAGAAAACTTGGTGTATGTATACAATAGAATACTATGCTGCTATAATAAAGAAGGAATTCTTACCATTTGCAACAGCATGGATGGAACTGGAGAGCATTATGCTAAGTGAAATAAACCAGTCAGAAAAAGATAAATATCACATGATCTCACCCATTTGTGGAATATAATGAACAACATAAACTGATGAACAAAAATAGAAGCATTGGAAAGAAATGTACAGGAGAGGAATCCAAGATGGCGGCATAGGTAAACACCTATACTGCTGCCTCGCACAACAATTTCAAAACTACAACTAAAAGACAGAACGGACATCATCCAGAACCACAGGAAAGCTGGCTGAGTGGAAGTTCTACAACTAGAGGGAAAGAGAGGGGCTCACGGAGACCCAGAGGAGCTGCAAAAAAGCTGAGGTACGGAGACGCGCGCTGAGAGAGCGGTGCCGGAGTACCTGGCTGGCTTTCTCTGGCGGGAGGGAAACGGAGACTCCCAACGGCATTGAACCCCTTCTCTTACGACACTAAACCCCAGATCCAGCCGAAACTCATACGGGGGGAGTTTGGACTGTGAAAAGGGAGAAGTGCACGGAAATTTAGGGGAGTCGCAAAGGATCGGAGGTCTGGTCGCGCACGGCACCACGCGGAGGACGGATTGCTGATTGTGCCGCTGGCTTTCGCGAGTGGGCGGGAGACAGACCCTCCCAACTGTGCCACTTCTGAGTCCACTGGGCCCCTGTTTTGGGCGAAACCCTGGGGACCTAGACTCGTGTGGTCCTGGTTCGCAGGGGAGCCGGAAAGGCAGCGGTTGGAGGCGCTGCGGGTGCGCGCGCACAAGGACCACTCCAGCCATTACCCAGTCACGTGAGACTCAGGGGCCGTGGAGGGCGGGGCCGACTGGAAGGCAAGGCGGTCCCTTAAGCCCTGAGACTCCACCCTCCCAAGCTCAGCAGAGGCTTCTTTGGCTGAATCCAGCACAGAAGTTTCCCCGGCACAGTGAAAATGCCGAGACAAGGGAAGGGATTACAAGCAAAAGAAATGGAGGAAAAAAAACGACTGGATATAGAGTTCAAAACCACGCTTATAAGGTTTTGCAAGAATATGCTAGAAAAGATGGATAAATTTAGTGAGACCCAAGAGAAGATGATAAAGACACTGACTGAAATGAAAACTATTATGCAGAGTACTAACAGCAGACTAGAGAAAGGCAAGGATCAAGTCAAAAATTTGAAATATAAAGAAGCAGAAAACATTCAACTGGAAAAGCAAGAAGAGAAAAGAATCCAAAAATGTGAAGATAATGTAAGGAGCCTCTGGGACAGCTTCAAGCGTACCAACATCAGAATTGTGGGGGTGCCAGAAGAAGAGAAAGAGCAAGATACTGAAAACCTGTTTAAAGAAATAATGACTGAAAACTTCCCACATCTGGTAAAAGAAATAGACTTACAAGTCGAGGAAGCACACAGAACCCCAAAGAAAAGGAACCCAAAGAGGACTACACCAAGACACATCATAATTAAAATGCCAAGAGCAAAAGACAAAGAGAGAATATTAAAAGCAGCAAGAGAAAAACAGTTTATTACCTACAAGGGAGCACCCATACGACTGTCAGCTGATTTCTCAACAGAAACGATGCAGGCCAGACGGGAGTGGCAAGAAATATTCAACGTGATGAACAACAAGAACCTACAACCAAGAATAATCTATCCAGCAAAGCTATCATTCAGAATTGAAGGGCAGATAAAGACCTTCACAGAGAAGAAAAAGCTAAAGGAGTTCATCAACTCCAAACCAGTATTATATGAAATGCTGAAAGGTACCCTTTTAGAAGAGGAAGAAGAAAAAGGTAAAAGACAAAAAATTATGAACAACAAATACACATCTGTCAACAAGTGAATCTAAAAATTAAGTGAATTAAAAATCTGATCAACAGAATAAACTGGTGAATATAATAGAATCAGGAGCACAGAAAGGGAGTAGACTGATAATTCTCAGGAGGACAAAAATCATAAAGCATCAAACAGACTGTGAAATTATAGCAGAAAGATTGAAGTTAGGTGAGGTAGATAAGTGATCAATCAAAGGACTTGTATGCATGCTTATGAACATAACCAATGATCACAGACACTGGGGGGTCGGGGTACGCCTGGGAGGGAGGGGGGGCAATGGGGAGATATGTATAAAAAATTAATAAAAATTAATTAAAAAAAAAATAGAAGCATTGAACAGACTGTCCAACCTATGAGGTAAGGTGTGAGGAGGTAAGAAATCAACCAAAGGACTTGTATGCATGCATATGAGCATAACCATATGAAGGTAGAGATGGAGAAAAAGTGAGGGCATGTGCTGGGGAGGGAGACAGCCAGGGAGTGGTTACTGGGGGGAAAAAGGAGATTTATGTAATACTTTAAACAATAAAGAATTTAAATTTTAAAAAAAGAGGAAAAGAAAAGAAAAAGATGCTATGCTATGTGTTAGATTTCATGCATTTTATTTCCCCAGAACTCAGAATAGTGCTTGATATGTGATAGAGACTCAAAAAAAAATGTGATTGAAAACAACTCAACTTTTCTTTTAAAAGAAAAATAGTGAGGAGGGAATGCCTTAGACATTAAAATATATTATTAAAATGAAATAAACATTTTGATATAACTATAAAACTAGACAGACATATCAAGAAGAAATAACCCTTTTGAAACCAGTTTGACTCAGTGGATAGAGTGTCAGCCTGCGGACTGAAGGATCCCAGGTTCGATTCAGTCAGGGGCATGTACCTTGGTTGTGGGCACATCTCCAGTGGGGGGTGTGCAGGAAGCAGCTGATCGATGTTTCTCTCTCATCGATGTTTCTAATCTCTATCTCTCTCCTTTCCTCTCTGTAAAAAGTCAATAAAATATATTTTTTAAAAAAGAAGAAATAACCCATTGACCTTGATATTTATAATTGAGCTATAATAAAGGAAAAATTAAAAATTCAATAAATGGGAAGTTTAGTGTTTGAGGAAAAGAAGAATTAGCTTAGATAGTCTATAGCATTTTACAAAATAATGTTCAAATGGATAAGATGGAAGGAGAGGAATATGTAAAAAATGACTTATAAAAATTGTAAAAAGATGTTTATCTAACATACATGACAAAGTCTTTGTCATATAAAAACAATGAGGGCAAGTCAAATGCACTTGATTAAAAATTTTAAATATTTTGTATGTAAAAAAATCAATGTTCATATTTAAAGACAACCTATGAAAAATTATTTTTTAAGGAAGGATTCTGGGAAGAGAGTGACAATGGCTTGGTTTTCAAATCCCTCAAAATTCCCATATAAAAACAGAGAGAACATCTAGAAAAAATTAAAACTGGTGAATAGCATTTATAATAGTTAACTGATGAATTCTCCACATGAACTCTTAAGTATAAGCAGGGCAACCACTAATAGTGTCAATATCTGCACGATGTCAGCATGTGTGCCTCGGGAAGCTGGGAGAGGGGGATTCTGACAAAGCAGGCAGGCCAACTTGAGGAGAGCAGTTGAACCTGAAAGGGTTTTGTCCAATACAGTAATGGTGTAAGGGGGTCTGTGGTGAGGTCTTAAGTGGTCCCATAGTGGTCTTCATCCTGCCAACTCTTGAAAGTGACCAGTTAGGGCTCCCTTCCAGGAGAGTTCTCAGTAATTATGTAAGTTGTGAGAGTTTTTGTATTGTTATTCTGTTGAGTATAGAAGATGGATTAAAGCAGATGAGTAATTCTGGAGCAGTCTCTCATCTATATCTTTTAGCACAAGGATCTGTGGTGTAGAAGAAAGGAGATACAGATATACTATAGATGAGGCAAGGCAAAAATCACATAGTCCTACAATTGAA
This sequence comes from Lasiurus cinereus, assembly GCA_011751065.1. Taxonomy (NCBI): domain Eukaryota; kingdom Metazoa; phylum Chordata; class Mammalia; order Chiroptera; family Vespertilionidae; genus Lasiurus; species Lasiurus cinereus. Next base: position 19,362,673 of record JAAGEH010000076.1, on the reverse strand, counting down.
TTGGAAGTATCAGTATGAACTCATGAGGTGTGTGCATGTATGTGTTTAGTTCCACTAGAATATGACATGTGTTCCTATAAATCACCACAGTGTGCAAAATCATGCAATAAAAATCATGGGCTTATGTTAAAAATGGAGGTAAGAGCACAACACTCAAACACGTAGTGATACATTTTTATAAAGGATAAAACAGCAAAGATGGTAGCAGAGTTCTATATGTGTTAACTAGTGAAGAAATACATAAATACTGCAATAAACAGGGCACTTTGCCTTTTTAAGGACCTGAAGTCATCTTGTGGCAGGAGCACTGGCAGGGCTGTGGCTTGATAGGGATTGGGAGGCAGTAGAGGAGGTGTACCTGAAATTGGACAGAAAGTTGTAACACCAGCTGTGGGTGAACTGACTCGTCGTCCTCTGTTAGGCATTGATGCTGAACACGAGAGTTATGAGATCTTTTATAGCCTTGACTCAGCCATTTTTTTCTGCCTTTGAGATGGAGGCCCTTTGAGGTATGCATTCATAATAGATACCTGTTTCATCACCATCGGAAATGCCAACCATTGTATAGCCGCTTTCTGTTTCATGGCTGGAAATTCTTTCACTGCTTTCTCATCTGTATTTGTAGCTTCACCTGACAGCTGAAACTCTAGAAATTGTAGTGATGTTTGAAACCACCAAAGCAACCACTCCTAGCAGTGTGAGGTGCCACTGCTGCAGGATTTGGTGAGTTCAATACAAGTCTTTATGTATAGTCTGTGCTTTCTCTTTGTGGAAAAGCTCACTCCAGATTGTTTTGCTGGTTTGCATATTTCTACACAGCTTGGTTCAGCTTCATCTAATATTTCTCTTGTATAAAATCACCTGTAGACAATTTGTGTTAGGCCCAAATTGTTCCTTAATCGTGTTTGAGCTACTTTGTGTGTTTAAAACAAGTGTTACAGCAGAACTGGCTAACTGTAGATTCCTCGCTATTAACCGAGTAGCTCTGTCCACTGAAAGGTCTACAAAGAATGACTAATGATGTAATAAATTAGCAATGAGCATCCCTGACATCGTGTTCCACTGAAAGGAATCAGGGTTTCTTAGAGGAATGGCCAGTTACAGGTCTTGGGCAGTAGATGTATACGATGAGCCTGCAGTATGTCGTCATCCCAGCTAGTGGGGATGAGCAGGACTCAACTGAAGAAGCTCCTCAGATGGGACAATTTGTATTTCAATAAGGATAAGAATTCCATGAAGTTATTTAAATCCATCAAATATGGTTAAATCCCTGGGTTCCCAATGATATTAAAAAACATACAACTTGGTTGCTATTGAGTATTCATTATCTTGAAAAGTGATTAAGACAAAGAATCAAGTGTTTGTCCTGCCTTTCCTTCATGAACCACTGGGTAACCAATGGTAGGTAAGAGGAAATATCTCTTGATGGTAGTATCCCAACTAATAAAAAAAATGATAGAACATCACCATTTTGCAGCCCCCAGTGAATGTGTAACAGATCTGGGCATTGACCATTAACAGCGGTTAACATCACAAAAAGGGAGACTGCAGACAGTCTGTGCCTTTAGATTAAAAATACGCCACTGACAATCTATAATCTTACCAAAGGGATCCAACTTAAGTTTAATCAAGACTCTGGATCCTACTACCAATTTCCAGGAAATACCAAGCTCAGAGGAACAGCTCAGAGGAACCTATTAAACTGTTCCTTGAATATGTTATCAGCAAAATTCAGACTGTGAGAAACTTTACAGGTTTAAAAGCTCAGGTTCTTAAACAGAAAATTTTATAAAAACAAAAAGAAGCCTAGGTGGAATTTATAGGTTAAAAATGACTCAAAAGACATACCAAGTTTTTAAAAATGTGCAAGACTGAATTATAGTATTTAAGGGATGCACTTTTTAGTGACAAAACTCTAAAGAAAGTGGTTGCTACAGGAATCAAGATAGTAATTAAGTTAAATCAGAGAAAATAACAGAACTGCATTCCTCTTGCAACTGTGGTTGTGGATTGAGACGCATGGCAAGTGCCTGCCTTTCTGGTTGCACATTTCCTAACCCGCCTTGTCTTCGGATTATGCCTCTGAGGTCTAATTTGCATCCTCTGCAGCAGCAGCCAGGGCCTCACATCTCTAGGCTCACCGTTTGCCATGGGATGAGCTGAGGTAGTTCCCAGGGCGGAGCAGGGCCTCTGCATTATTCCCAGATCTCCTCTCTATGACTGCAAATTCAGGGTTTGCTCTTTGCCTCCATCTGTCTAGGCAAACAAACAAACAAACAAACAAACAAACAAAAACCAATGCTGAGCCTATCTGAGTCATTTTCCTCACTGTCCCTGCAAGAGCCCAGGAGGCCCATTTGGCTACTTTATGACAAGCCAATTAGACAAAGATTATTAATCAGGCTAATGAAGGGAGAAGGGACCTGAGGAAAGAGAAGGAGGGAAGGAATGTGGCAGAGGCAGTGATGGACGAGGGAGAGCACCTCCCTCCCTGCTCTGATGTTTTATTCAGAGTATCTGCAAATGAGCCAACGGAAACAGCATTAACAATAAATGAGAAGCATTAGACTGCGGAGAGGAGAGGAGGAGGGATTGGAGTGCTGTTCCATGCCAGCAAGGGTCACAGGCTCTTTGTCTTATCAGCCAAGGTGAGCCCTTCTCAGGGGGCTTTACCTGCACACCCATCTTCAGGCCTCTGAAGAGGTTCCTGTTACATTTAGCAAATAAGAGAAGAAATTCAGAGGCATTTCTAGCATTCAGGAGCCAACTTAAAAAGCAAAGCCAATATATCAAAACCCAAGGGCTGATAACTTTCATTCACCTCGGCCTCAGCACTGAAGTTATTATAACCCGAAGGATCTGTTAGGTAATTGATCCATTTTATGAAAGTAACTAATACCTGATTAGTGCTTTACAATTAACCAAACCCTTTTTCATTGTCAAATGTTTCTCATAATCACCCTGCAACCAATTTTATAACTTAAAAAACTGAGCAAGTTTACTGAGGGCCTGAACCCTCACTTTCAAGATTTTAGGTGTTTCCATAATTCTTCCCATTCGGACAATCTCCATCAGTTCAAATTCCCCCCATCTACTAATTTACCTAGACCTATGTTATTTTTTTCCCTTCTGTTCTACAAATAGCACTGAGCATCCCCACGGGCCAGGCACTGAGAGGCAGAGAATAAGAAACCCCAATGGTAAACAGTCCTCCTGTTTTAGTCTATGGGCTCTCAAGCTGCCTGTTTTCCTCTTAAAAACAAACAAGCAAACATTTTTATTGATTTCAGAGAGGAAGAGAGGGGGAGAAAGAGAGAGAAACATCAATGATGAGAGAAAATCATTGACTGGCTGCCTCCTGCACGCCCCACACTGAGGATCAAGTCCACAATCCAGACATGTGCCCTGACCAGGAATAGAACCGTGACCTCCTGGTTCATAGGTCAAACCTCAACCACCGAGCCAATCCACTGGGCTGCCTGTTTTCCTCTAGATACAAATTCTGATTCTGCAACAATCAATGGCTACTATTAAAAAGATAACATTGGGGGAGGAATCCAAGATGGCGGCATAGGTAAACACCTACACTGCTGCCTCGCACAACAATTTCGAAACTACAACTAAAAGAATGGACATCATCCAGAACCACAGGGAAGCTGGCGGAGTGTAAGTTCTACAGCTAGAAGGAAAGAGAGGGGCTCACGGAGACCCAGAGGAGCTGCAAAAAGCTGAGGTACGGAGACGTGCTCGCGCTGAGAGAGCGGGTGCCGGAGTACCTGGCTGGCTTTCTCTGGCGGGAGGGAAACGGAGACTCCCAACAGCATTGAACCCCTTATCTTACAACACTAAACCCCAGATCCAACGAAACTCATACGGGGGGAGTTTGGACTGTGAAAAGGAAGAGGTGCACGGAAATTTAGGGGAGTCGCAGAAGATCAGGTCTGGTCTCGCACGCGGACGGTGCTGCGCGCAGGACAGATTGCTGATTGTGCCGCTGGCTTTCGCGAGGGGGCGGGAGACAGACCCTCAGAACTGTGCCACTTCTGACTCCACTAAGCCCCTGTTTCGGGAGAAACCCTGGGGACCTAGACTCTTGTGGTCCTAGTGCTCAGGGGAGCTGGAAAGGCAGCGGTTAGAGGCACTGCGGGTGCGCACTCGCACAAGGACAGCTCCAGGGATTACCCAGTCACGTGAGACTCAGGGGCCGTGGAGGGCGGGGCCGACTGGAAGGCAAGGCGGTCCCTTAAACCCTGAGACTCCACCCCTCCTAAGCTCAACAGAGGCTTCTTCGGTTTTGCATCTGGTATCATAAGGCTGAATCCAACACAGAAGTTCTCCTAGCATAGTGAAAATGCTGAGACAAGGGAAGGGATCACAAACAAAAGAAATGGAGAAAAAAAAAAACGACTGGATATAGAGTTCAAAACCACGCTTGTAAGGTTTTTCAAGAATATGCTAGAAAAATTCGATAAATTTAGTGAGACCCAAGAGGAGATGAAAAAGGACCAACTAGCGATACAAAAGAGCCAACTAGAGATGGAAAAGGTCCTACTAAAGATGATAAAGGACCAAATAGAAATTAAACATACACTGACTGAAATAAAAAATATTACACAGAGTCCTAACAGCAGACTAGAGAAAGGCAAGAATCAAGTAAAAAATTTGAAATATAAAGAAGCAGACAACATTCAACTGGAAAAGCAAGAAGAGAAAAGAATCCAAAAATGTGAACATAATGTAAGGAGACTCTGGGACAGCTTTAAACATACCAACATCAGAATTGTGGGGGTGCCAGAAGAAGAGAGAGAGCAAGATACTGAAAACCTATTTCAAGAAATAATGACTGAAAACTTCCCACATCTGGTAAAAGAAATAGACTTACAAGTCCAGGAAGCACACAGAACCCCAAAGAAAAGGAATCCAAAGAGGACTACACCAAGACACATCATAATTAAAATGCCAAGAGCAAAAGACAAAGAGAGAATATTAAAAGCAGCAAGAGAAAAACAGTTTATTACCTACAAGGGAGCACCCATAGGACTGTCAGCTGATTTCTCAACAGAAACGATGCAGGCCAGACGGGAGTGGCAAGAAATATTCAACGTGATGAATAACAAGAACCTACAACCAAGAATAATCTATCCAGCAAAGCTAACATTCAGAATTGAAGGGCAGATAAAGAGCTTCACAGATAAGAAAAAGCTAAAGGAGTTCATCAACTCCAAACCAGAATTATATGAAATGCTGAAAGGTACTCTTTTAGAAGAGGAAGAAGAAAAAGGTAAAAGCCAAAAAATTATGAACAACAAATACATATCTATCAACAAGTGAATCTAAAAATTAAGTGAATTAAAAATTTGATCAACAGAATAAACTGGTGAATATAATGGAATCAGGAGCACAGAAAGGGAGTGGACTGATAATTCTCAGGGGGAAGGGGTGAGGGGTGTACAGGGAGAGACTGGACAAAAATCATACACCTATGGATGAGATCAATGGGAGGGAGCTAAGGGCAGAGGGAGGGGTGGGAGCTGGGTGGAGGGGTGCTATGGAGGGGAAAAAAGAGAAACAAATGTAATAATCTGAATAATAAAGATTTAATTTAATAAATAAATAAATAAAAAGATAACATTGGCTGTCATTCATTAAGCACTTACTAAGTGCCAAGTACTGTGGTAAGCAGTTTACAAATGCTATTTTATTTAAAGCTTTGAGTCCATGTCTAAGCACAGAGCTCATGCTTGGACCCAATTTGCTGTAGCACAGCTATTCTAAAGGGGAAAGTTGCACATTTCCACATGGAATCCTCATCTTTTACAGCCTTGGTGAGACCTGGCAACCAGGAGTGAGACCTTTGCCCCTGTCTGACTCAGCAGCATGATTCTGCCAGCACCTCTCTTCACCTGTATTTCCTCTGCACAACTGTCAGCACGCTGGTAAAAGACTTTCAGCAAAGGAGGGTAAAGTAAGTCAGATTTCCTTCTGAAGCCGAGACCAAAGCTGCAACTCCCTTACCCCCGTTCACAGACATTGGATTCCTGTTGGTCAGGCCAATGAGACCTTGGAAACTTAGGTTAGAATCATACTGCCTGGCACTGACCTCTTTTCAATGTCATCCGAAATATCCCCTGATTTCCAGAAGGCATAAAGGAAGGAGAGACCTCTATCACAGAGGCCAGAGGCTCAAGAAGGTGATGGCTTACCTGAGCCTCATTACTGAGCATGTGGTCCTCACTGCATAGCATGGGCACCAAAATTCACTCTGACCTACTCCATCAGTCTGGGCTTCCACAGGATCTCATTCACGTTAAAGTTGGAGGCTGTGGAGAGGAGTGCACTGCAGTATAGTGGTTCTCACAGTGTGATTCCCAGAGGCCACACCCTATACCAACTGAATTAGCAACCTTGGGGGTAGGGCCCAGCCATCTGAGTTTAAGAAGCCTTCCCAGGCTGCTTGCTAAAGTTTGAGAGCCATTATATAGACAATTACCTCTCCAAGCCCTGGCTCACTTACTCCTTCTACATCACTTAGGCTGCAATCTTGGCTGACATTTGGAGAAATGGAAGGCAGGTCCTGTGCTCCGGTTTTCCCTTTTCCATTTTATTGCCCTGGGGACAGTTCTGAAAACTCAAGCTTCTGTACAAAAGCTCCCTTGCTTGTAATTTAATCCTTCATTTGCATTGCCAATAATAATGGGAGCAAAGAAATTTCAGGAGACCAACTGCCTTTTAAGTGCTTTATTGTATCTGATCAGAAGCATGCCTGGGAATCGAAGGCCCAGGTTTCTCAGCCCAAGAATAAACAAGGGCACAGAGAACCAGGAGGAAGAGGGGTTCTGTGGCTCCAGGCTGAGCATAGGGTGGATGGGTAGGTGTGGGCATGGAACCAACAAAACAGATTCGGGGGGAGGAGGAGGCAGGGGCATCCACATAGAAAAGGCAAGAGGATAGGAATAGCCCCTAAATCAAAGAATCACTAGCTGCCATAACCTAGTTTATTTTCCCAATTCTGATCAGTACCATGCCTATCTCTCTTCTGACCTTGGACTTCCATATTTTCAGTCTGGGAAGGTGCCAACCCACTCAGTGGTATTAAAGGTAAGAGTAAAAATGTACCTATTAATTCCTTTAGCAAGTCTTTTTGGAAATTTCCTGTATGCCAGGCACAATGCTAGGTGCACAAAGACAAACACTACTCCCACCCTCACAGAGCACGAATTGTAGTGGAAGAGATGGGTGTCACTCTCTCTACAGCCTGTGACCATGGCAGGGGCATGCATAACAAAGACCCTGGCTTGTCTCAGGTCAGGGAAGGTTCCCTTGGGATGAGGATGTTTGAGTCGAGGTCTAAAGGGGTTAGCTAGGGAAAGGCAGGTGTTGATGCTGGTGAGAACACTACAGGCAACATACAAAGACATGAGCCAAGATGGAAATGGCAAGTTTAAGGACACAAAAAAAGACCCAAGGAAGGGATACAGAAATAGTAGGCAGAGACCAGCTGTGCAGATTTATAAAGCTTTGGGTCTTTACTCTACAAGCACTGGGGAACCTTTGAAGGGTTTTAAGCAGAATAGTATCAGGGACAGGTTCACAGATTGTAGTGCTCACTCTGTGTCATGGAGAGGGGAGTGCAGATAGCAGAAGGTAAGCCAATTAATTATGAGGTCAGTATGTGGTCCAGGGGTTTCTGAGTGCTGAGGTGGAGGTGGAGAGAAAAATGCAAACTAGAGAGAGAGATTTGGATGAAATCCACAGACCTTGAGTGGATTGGATATGGGATAGGATAAAAAGGCATCAAAGGTGTTTTTCTAGGTCATCAGAAAAGGTCACTAGACAAGGACTGAAAATAGGATGAGAGCTGGATTGGATTGAGTGAGTGGCTTAGCTACAAGGGTAGACGTGGCACACCCAGAAAGTCTGCAGTGAACAAGTCACCGTGTTTAATTAAAGTGGGTGTCCAAAGCTCACTTTTTCATGGCAATCCAACGTTGTTGACTAGAGTTCTGTTTCCCCTCTTGTCAGCTCTGGGCTTTGTTCATTCCTGCCTTTACTAGCAGGTGGAAGGAGAAAGGAAAGGCTGGGGTGGGGAGCTCAATTATGTACATGTGGTGGATAAATGGAAACTAAATGGTCTCACGTACTTAGAGGGGCGGCTTATTGTGACAAGCTTACAGGACAGCAATTCTCCCCTGAAGGTGAGGACTGCATATAAATGCAATTTACATCTCCAGCATCTTTCTACAACCATCCCTTAATGAATTAGTCAAGCCACCAAGGCATCCAAATTGGTTCCTGCCATCTTTTCATCTTCCAGGTTGTCTGGAACTTAGAGTAGAATGGAAGAGTATTTATAGTATAGCACTGGGGCATTTTTGTGGGCCTGGGGGAAAGAGTCTTCGAAAAATGAACATGAGACAATTGCAGCAAATAAATCCAGTTAGCAGGGCTTTGAGGCAGGTTTGCATTGACTTCCTGCTCTATCTCTCGGGAAGGTACAGGGATGGCAGCCACCACTGGGCTGGGAGGTTATTTGTGTGGGAAAGAGAATTAAAAACAACAATAAAAATTTAATTGTACACTTAATCTATTTCAGGAAGAAGAATCCCGATATTTAGGTCTCTGTATCAGTCTGGGTTGAGGCAGGAATTAAACAGTCCATGCCAATGAGATGATTAAAGATAAATTAATGAAGGAAGTTTCTCTAAGGGTGTGAGCAGGGAATGAGGAAGCAAGTTCGGGATGGTGAAGCACCCAGGCAGTTTGGCAAGCTCTAACACTCCAAAACATGAGAAGGGGAGCAGGGAGAGAGGTTAATTATTCCTGAGACGGTAGCATTACCCTGAATCTGCCCAGGAACGAAGCTGCTGCCGGCTACAGCCCAGCAGGGAGGGAGCCTGGGGAATAAATATTCAAACCTCTCTTCTTGCAAGTGCTTCTTTTCTCTGTCCATCCAAACCAAAACCAATGAGCAAAGGAGCCCATTGACCCAGTTCACACAGGCAGCCTCCCGGGCCCAAAACAGGGCAGGGAAAGGAGAAGAGTGGATGAGCAGGGACAAGCAGCGGAATCCAGCTCATGAGCCAGTGACTGACGAGTTCAAATTTGCAAATTTATGGAGATCAACATATGCATGTGGATCTATGAATTTCACTGCCAGTGTTCTTCTGGTTTTATAATGATATAGTTCATCCCACAAAGCAACAGAAAACAGAACTGCTAGCCCAGGATGTGCCTGGGGGGAGGGATGGGGAGTGAACAGTAAGGACGGTCTGTCTGTTTTCTCCATTTCCCCTGTGAAGTCAGCTGTGCCTTTGCCCACTGGACGTTTCCCCTCCCTCCCTCCCTCCCTCCGTCCCTCCCTCCATCCCTCCATCCCTTCCTCCATCCCTTCCTTTTTCCAAAAGGAGACAGGACTTGGATTATTGATGAAATCAAAAGGATAAGCTAGGGATTGCCTGTTTCCATCTTGCCTGTTGTTATCTAGTAAATCACATTTCCGCTATAAACTGGAGCTTTCATCTGTAGTGTGTGGACCAGACTTAAGCTGACAGTAAAGCTTCCTTGGAGGAAACCCTCTGTGATCCTGGCTCTCTCCCCATATGCAGAGTCCACCAGGACACATTCCCCTCCTCTCTGTTTTATTCCCACTCTGCAGCACATTCAGCCACAAACTCTGCTCCTGGTCTTACCCTCCCCTCACTGGAATTGGCTAATTTCAGAGCAGTTAGTGTTCCCTTTGGTGAGTCAAGGAACCCCTAAACGCCCTAACAGAGGGAGGTAGACCTGCTCAGACACTGCCCTCTGCTGGAAATTGCTGGTACTGTTCAAGTCTTCAGTGACTGTGTGCCACTTCTGAGCTCTCAGGGCCTCCCCCTCCGACCTGGATTGTATATATACCTGCATGTAGATAAGGCATCACTTATTAAAAAAACCTCTCTCTTCAACAACCTGGAAGTAAAGAAACATTAGAATATGATTCAGGACATTGTCTTCATGACTTGGTATCAAAAAGGATTTCTAAGCAAGACACCAAAATAAAACACAAACAAATGGAAAACTTGGCTACATCGAAAACAAGAACTTCCGTATGGAAGAAGAGATTATAAACAAAGTTAAAGGAAAAAGAAAAAACACTCGCAACAAATGATCAGTATCTAGAGTATATAAAGAACTTCTACAGATTAAAAAAAAATGGAAAGAAATACAATAGAAACATACTGTATTCTCAAGATACAAAATACTAATCCACAGAAATATAAATGTACAATTTCTGTAAAGCAAATAGGTAAATTGTAGATAAAAAGGCAATGTAAATATAAATTTGGCTCCAAAATGCATGATAAAAATGCTTAGTTTTCTTAGTAATCAGAAAAATGAAAATTCAAACACAGTGGAGTTGTTTTTACTTATTAAATTGGAAAATAGGTAAAAGTCTATGGGAGACAAGGTATTTCCATGCACTATAGAGAAGACTGTAAATTGGTGTGATCCCTCTGCACAGTAACTTCGCAGAATCAGTAGTGTCACATGTTTATACACCACGGTCCAGTGACTGCACATCTCCATTTCTCCCCCAGAGAAACTTACTCCTGTGCTCAGAAGGCAGGTTCAAGGATGGCTGGGTGGGGCAGCTTTGCAACAGAAACAAATTGCTTCATCCATCACACACACACACACACACACACACACACACACACACCACAGCAGTTTTAAAAAATGTAATATATGTACTTCTGTGGAATGATCTTCAAAACCATATGATTGATTTCAGAAAGAGGAAGGGAGAGGGAGAGAGGGATACAAACATCAATGATGATAATCATAGATCAGCCACCTCCTGCATGCCTCCCATTGGGGATCAAGCTGAGAATCCTGGCATGGACCGAACCCTGACCTCCTTGTTCATACGTTGACGCTCAACCACTGAACCATTCCAGCCAGGCCAAAACCTATTTTTGAGTAAGCAAAAATCAAGCTGCTGGATAACACACAATACAATCACATATATAAAATATCCCTACACATTAAACAATATTATATTTTTTCTATGGGTCTTTCAATGCATGGTAAAATGTGTAGAAGATACATCAGAATGATGCTGAAAGTTATTTCTGGGGTAGAGACAAGGATTGGAGGTGGTATTCAAAGACAACTTCAGCTTTATCTGTAATGTTCCATTTTTTAAATAAAGAGAAAATATTCTTATATTACTTATATAATTAAAGTGAACAAAAATGATCATTGTTTAAAAGGAAGAAACCTTTCTTAATCTTTACCCATTAAACACCTGGAAGGACTGGGAATCTTTGAATTATAAGCAAAATGGTGCCATGGGTGATCTGTCAGGGGACCTGCCAAGTAGAGGGCATTGTGGTTGTCATGGAGATGGCTGTCTTCAACATAAACCATCCTGTGCATCTATCTACATGTCAGATCATCTTGCATTCAGTGGTATGCTTTTAAATCTTGGTTCACAAACTCAATACTAATAATACAATCCCTACTACTTATAGAGGGTGTTTAACATGAAAATGTAATTATCTCATTTAATCCTGTATTCTTTCCTTTCTCTGTGTGTCTCTCTGTGGCCCCATCTCCTATCTCTCTGTCTCTGTCTCCAGATGAGGTTACATAGCTTAGAAACTTTAAATAACCTGAGGTCAGTTGACCAATATGTGGTAGAGTTTGTCCTAACCCCAGCAGCCATATTCTCAAAGTTTTAAACCACATTATAACATCATTAACATCTTTATAGTTCTGTCAACTTCAACATATCAACACTCAATACACACATACACACGTCCTGTCAGGAGATGTCCTGAGTTTCCCTGTCACTCTGGCCAAGTTCATTGGCTATGCTGCTCTAACAGCAGCTGGCTCATTCTGGGAGAAAAATCTGCCAGAGGATGAAGTGTTATTTAAGCTGGTACAGCTAAGAAGCTCTAAGACAGATACAGAGGAAAGGAATAATCAAGAAGTTAGAAACAGAAGACAACTTCAAATATTTTTAGAATTAATTTTAGAAACAAAATTAGTCAACAATAGCAAAGCCTAGAGTCTGACAATATGGAAGCCCTACAGAATTCTAAGAGGATACAATGTGCACCACCTTGCAAATGTTGGCGATTTCTCGTGCCAATACAAAATGTGTTCCGGTGACACAGGCCTGCTCCACCACCCCTGCCCAGTGAAGAGGGCACACTGAGCGACATGGGGATTGCAGATGTGAGGGGCAGAGGCTCGCCAGCAGGGCTCTCAAGGCCACTTTGGAGAGAAGATGGGCCTCCTCATGCTGTGGAGCAAAAAGCTTTTGAGGGATGTTTCCAGAATAGCTTATGAGTGGAAGGACCAGCAGGTTTACAAGTCCAGAGCTGTGATTCCTTCTCCCAATTAAAAAAAAAAAGAATTAATTTCTATTTGGTTTCTTGCTTGAGAACAGGTGTGTCTATGAATAATACATAGATGGGCAGGCCACACATGCATCTGAAGGCCCAGAAGTCTGAAGCCAAATGAGACCAAGCATATGAAGATCACAAAGCAGATTTTAAGTAGCATCACATAGGCAAGGAAAAACCTAGGAGAGCACAAAAAATACTCTTCAAATAACAAGCACCTCTAAGCCTCTAATGCATAAACATATCTCTTCTCTGGTAAAGGTGACTGAAAGTCACTAGGTTCCTGAGGGAAACCAAGATGGCAGCATAGGTGAACACCTAAACTGCTGCCTCACACAACAATTTCAAAATTACAGCTAAAAGACAGAACAGACATCATCCAGAATCACAGGAAAGCTTGCTGAGTGGAAATTCTACAATTAAAAGGAAAGAGAGGGGCTCATGGAGACTCAGAGGTACAGAGACACACACGTGGAGAGGATGGGTGGCGGAATGCCTGGCTGGCTTCCTCTAGTGGGAGGAAACAATAAAGATTTATTAAATTAAAAAAAAAAGAAAGTCACTAGGTTCCCATTTGAGGAAGAGGACAATAAATCAAGAAATGCAATCTAAAAAAAAAGATGGAAACATTAGGGTTTTAATGAACCTGAAGCTTCGGGGCAGAGAATTAAGGACATTTAAATTTTTCTTTCTGGATTGTAATTCTAAATCCTTTAACCCACCAGGACTGGAACAAGAGGAACCACGTAGGGCAACAGATCTGGGTGGGCAGGTGGCTGCAGTCCTCCGGGGTCCACTCTGGGATTCTCTGCCTGGCCTTGCAACAGCTTGCCTCTGACTGTTCTGTCCGCCAAGGCCCAGATGGGTTTTTCTATCAGTTAAACATGAAATGATATCATGCCATCATATGGATTAGGAAGATTATACATCAGCAAAGGCCTTGTGAAGTTGGAGTTCTAATCACTGGTGTCTTAGGCTACATCTCTTTGTGGGGGCACAGGAAGAAGATGTTGAAAAATGTGCCACTGATAGGCCTCAAGGGCATGGGGAAGACTCTACTGCTTCATGTGGTCCTTCGAAGGCCATCAGTGTCTCCAGATAAAAAGGAAGCCATAAGCATCTCTGAGATGGCTCATCTCTCAGGAAATCTTGCTGTTCCAGGAGGGATAGAAAGAGATCTTAACAGCTTTAAATGCCTGCATGCCTTCATGTGCTCTCTCTCTCTCTCTCTCTCTCTCTCTCTCTCTCTCTCTCTCACACACACACACACACACACGCACACGCACACACACACCACAGGCTTCTTATCAGCTCTGTTGAGTAAAGAATTTTCACAAATAAAAGACTTGGATTTTTATCTTATTCAAATCCCTTCAGGTATTGTCTGGAGATAAGACAATGTCCCTTTAACTTTGCCTCATTTGAAAATGTAACAAGTGAAATATTATCTCTTCCCCCACCTCATCCCAACCCCTTAAGTAAAATGGCTTGAAATTTTGAGCAGAAGGTATTTGGAGCTGTGACAGGCAGCATATTAATATGTGAACTGAAAACAGACAGATCCCTTAAAAGTCTGCCCACACAGAGGACTGGAAAGAGACAAACCTCTTTCCCATCACAGCAACAATATCACAAGGCAGGGTTTATTTGCAAGAAACTGAACTGGCAAACAAGCCCAGCCTGGAAGGTGACTCCTGCTTCCTCTGCAGCCTGAGCAGGACTGAGGAGGACAGACCCAAGGCGGCAGTGGTGGTGGGTGCCCAGGGGAGGCAGGCCAAGAGGCTGTGCAGAATGCCCACAGCCCCCAATATCTCTCTCCAGATGGAACTCCCCCTTGAGTCTCAAAGTAGGGTTGGGTTAGGTAACTTTAACTGGCCTCTGCTGGGATCAATCCTTATGGTGGAGAGATAAAGAGCACAGACTCTGCCAGCTGCCAGCTGCCACCGCCACCTGACTATATTCTGGCTCCACTCTCTATGAACTTAGACAAGGCGGAAGAAGACATACACAGAAGGTGGACTGGAGTTGGTGAATGGTAGGAAGGAGGCTTGGGAAGAGCTACGGAGCCTTACACACCAGAGAGAGGGTGGCCTTTGTATTAGGGCACATACCATGGTCCTTACTCAGAAATCCTCACCCTGGCTGCAAGTCTTTGCTCCCCTTGACTGTGAGTCACACTCTAACATCTCTCTCCTGACATTTCTCCACGTCCTCTGTATACCCGGTTAGCACCACCTGAGGCACAGCACCTGGTCATACAGATCTTTAATAGCAAGTGAAACAGTAGCAAGTGTCAGAGCTGAGAGAGAAAAAAAATCTCAATCCCCACTGGAAGGTGAAGATCATTTCCTGCATTTCCATTTAAAGGGAGAAGTGAAAAGCATGAAATCACATGCCAACCGGGAGAAAGAGTTGAATCAGGAATAAACTTGACAGGAGCAGGCACCGCAGCTGCCAGGTCACGGTTTCCAAGACTGAACTGAGGAGAAATGGGACATGTGAGCAAGGACACACAGGTAGCACCTAGCTTCTACCTGCTGGCCTGCTCAACCTTCCCACGTGGACATGTCACACACTCTCAGGCTTACCCTGCCCCAAATGCAAGTTGTCATTTCTTCCAAATTGCTTCATTTTAGATCCCTTCTCACATAATGACTCCTACCCAAGCCAGAAATCAGAGTCTCCCAGGACTGCTCTTACTCCATAATATAATCCCACTTGCACCAGCCACAGCTACTCAGCATCTTAGCCCAGTCAATTCTGTCTCTACCTCCTCCATCCCTATGACCAAGAACCTTTATTGGGCTCCATTATCTCTTGCATGGACCTTTGCAGTAGCCTCCTGGTCAACCTCTACTCCAGTTCTCTCTGATGGAACCCATATTCTGCTCCCAGTAGGTTTTCCTCCCTAAAAATGCAAATCTGATGATGGAACTTCTCTTTGTTAAATCCTTGAGTGATCCCTCTGCTGTCAGGGTAAATTCCAAACTTCATTCACTCAGTGTGTTGTCTTCAAGGCTGGAGAACAAGGCATTCTAAGCCTTTCCCCTGCCAAGCTGTCTCGCTTACCCATGCCTCCTGCCTCCACTTTTCAATAATTTCCCTCAGTGTTCCAGGCTATTCCACATACCCATGGCTTTGAAAAGTCTGTTTTTTGGTCTTGTCTCTCCAGTGAACTCTTACTTGTCCCTCCAGACCCCTTCATGAGTTTCCCCTCCAGCTCTTCTCCTTGTCACTTTACTCATTTTCTCTACCTCATTAGTCCTGCATTTGCTCAATCAACTTTCTGCCTCCCCCACTGGCTCCTCAAGAGCCAGGACTCTGTCTTAACTATCTTTAGATCCTCGGGGCCTAAGACTGTGCCTGATGCAAAATCTGAACAAATGCCTGTGGAAAGCGTGAGCCAATGAACAGTTCCCTCCTGGGCAGGAAGAGGCTGTGTAGAGAGATTGGAGGTGGGGGAAGGACATGGAGGACGGAAAGAGGAAGAAGGCTCCATCCTTCAGAGGCCCAGCATCCTGCCTGGGACAAATCCTGGGCCTCCATGTCATGGGGGCACATCGAGCGCAGACACTGAATCCATCAGAATAACAGATCAAATATAAAAAACTAAATGTCTGACCTGATGAAGTCATGGGTGAGAAATTACTACTTGTTCCAGCGACTGGAGAAAGGCCAATCCTGCCTTCGTCCTCTTCGGGAGGAATGTCCTAAGCCAGACACAGGCCCACCAGCTTCAGGATCTACCAGAGACAGGATGTAAGGGTGTCAGAAACATCACTGTACAAGAAAAAAGATTTTTTTTGTATCAATGTATGGTGATGGATGGTAACTAGACTTATTGTGATGATCATTTCTCAGTATATATAAATATTGAATCATTATGTTGAAGCTAATAATAAGTTGATTATATCAACTACAAAAAGAAAAAAAAATCACAGCTCCATCAGGAAACTATATGCACTGGAAGCTTAAAACTGAATATACTCGCCTTTTTTAGAGATAAAATCACAAAACATGAAATTATCCATTTTAACCATTTTTAAAGTAACCATTTTAATGATTTAGTGGCTTTTAGGAGATTCACCCCTCCTCCCAACCCCTGGCTGCCACTAGTCTACTTCCTGTTTATAGAGTTGCCTATTCTATTTCATGTAAGTGGAAGCATATACTATGTGGTCTTTCATGTCAGCTTCATTCACTCAATGCTATGTCTTCAAGGTCCATCCATCTTTCAGCATCAGCACTTCATTCCTTTCATGGCTAAAGAATATTCCATGCGTGGATACCTCACATTTGTTTATCCATTCATCAGTGGGAGAAATCTAGGTTATTTCCACTTTTTGGCTCTTGTGAATATTTGGCTGCTATGAACATTTGTGTACAAGTCTGTATGAACATATGTGTTCATTTCTCTTGGGAGCGAAACTGTGCAGATAGGAGCGAAACTGCTTCATCAAATGTTTAACATTTGTTGAGGAACTGCCAATATGCTTTTCTCATCAGATGCACCATTTCACATCCCCACCAGCAAGGTATAAGGGTTCCAACTCACTCACTTTTTAAGGATCTTAGATACTGAATTCCTAATATTGGGGCTTTTACTATAGACACTGCAAAAATACAACTAATCAGATAGCAACAGTGTCAGGATCTAAATCAAAATGGGGCAACAGCCTCAGGCTGAATCTGAGTTGATCCCTGAGCTTTTAGTCATGCCTCTCCCTTGGCGTGCTCTCTGCAGCCAACACTCGGAACAGGACTTCTGTGCAGTTCAGAATCACAAGGACTGTGCATGCCTCATCTCCTACATCTATAAGTAAGAATGCCCAGGCGTGTAATCTCCACTGTCTTCCACTTACAAAAGGAGTGAGGCTAGATCTCATTGGCAAGTAGGAAAGAGAGGCCCATTTCAGAAAACATTTTATTGATCAGAAAGTATAATTCCCCGCTCCCCCACCATCCTCCCCGAAGAAGCCAGAAGACTGAGGGACCTTCTGGGTTTGGCAGGTGGACCAGAAGCAGGGCTCAGAATGGTTGGCTGCCAGGCAAGCAAAGAGCAGCTTGGCCCCTTCTGGGGTTAGAGATATGCAGAGGTCAGGGCAGGTGGGAGGTCTGAAAGCACCAATCACAGCACAGCCTCAAGGCATGAGTCTGAGAAGTGGGAAAGGGTGAGTGATAGGTGAGAACAAGGCAGGATCCTGGCAGGCCCCAGAGGCGGGTCCAGGGGCCTTCATGCTCAACCTTGCCACTGGTCCAATTTCTTTGCCTGCTGGTCCCACCACCTAGTGTGCCATTGCCCCCTCCCAAACTACATCCTAGCAATAAAAACAACATTTATCTCTAGGTCCCTGAACACAGGATATCCTCTATCTCACCCCATTATTAACATCATTTGCACATGTTGTTTTCAGCTCCCTGAAAATGTATATCCCTGCCCCATCTCTAGAAAACTACTTACTCTTCAGGTCTCAGCTCAAGCACATCCTTCCCCTGATGCTCTCTCCTCCACACTGTCTGTCCTATGTCATTGTACTAGATGGTCTTTCTCTTATTGTCCTGATCTGTGGCTGTATCCCCCCTGGAGGGTGAGCATTGCCAGGGCAACTGTAGCACGCAGTGCCCGGTGCCTCGGAGATGAAAGACTATTTTGTTATACGTCTGCTCCTGGGAAACTGAACAGGGAATGAACAGAGCTGGTGATAGAACCAGGTTAGGGGTTCAGGGCTTGACCACAGGAAGCACCAGCAAAGGAAAACAAAGATGGGAAAGGGAAAAACTGAAGTAAAGGGAGTAGAAATAAGGCCAAGGGAACACAAAACTCCTAGGCATCCACCGAAGCTGACTTTGTGTGGCCCAATGGAAATAGGTCCTATTTTGTACCATCCTCTGAAACAGCCAGTAGTAATTTCCTTTCTTCTTCCACCCTTCCTCTCCCTCTCTATGTCCTTTCTTCCCTTTCACTTTTTCTTTCTCTGTTTCTTCTTTCCTCCCTCCCTTCCTCTCTTGCAAGTAATGGGCTATGCACATGCCTTTCTAGATACTGTTAGGTATAACATGGGAAATAAGAATAAAAAAATAAACTGAGGCTCTGAGCTTAATGCAGTAAAGCTCAGACATGCATACACATAGCCCTCACTCAAGGGACCTACTAGTAGAGCTGAGATTTTGTATCAATTATGATTGCTTTGGCTGCAGATGACAGAAACCACACTGAGAGCAGCTTCACTAAAAAGTGGATAATTATTTTCCTTCCCAGAAGGGTGAGACGTAGCCCTCCAGGACTGCTGGGTAGTATCACAATGCTACCAACATCCCAGGCTCTCTCCATCTTTCTTCCTCTACATCCTTGGCATGTGGCTTTCATCCCTTTGCTCCTGAACTTCCTGGCATCACAATGGCCATCAGCCAGTAAAAGGGAGTAAGGAAAGATGGGAAGGTAAGTGCCAGCCAAGTCTATCCCTTCAGCTTACATCTCATTGGCCAGGACAACATCACATCACAGTCCCACTACCTGCAAGAGAGTCTGGGAGGTGTCTATTTTTAATTGGGCATATTACCACCCTGTAAAAAGTATTGGGGTTCAGTTATTAAGGAAGAAGGGACAATGGAGATTGAGCACATTGATCAGAGTCTGCCAAGGATTATAAAGGCAGCCTTCACTCCACTAGGGAATACAACCCGAGAGCTACAGACTAGAATGAAAATACAAATCCTAGAGATGAATGACTCACCTTGATTCCTGTCCCTTCTCCTTACTATATGTATGACTTTGGGCCAATTGCTTATCTCTTGTGCCTTATTTGCCTCATTTTATAAAACTGGGGGGAGAAGGGGGTAATTACACTCAATTAACACATTGCCGTGGGGATAAAATCAGTTAGCCCATGTAAAATACTTAGAATTGTGTCTGGCGCATGGTTAACTCTCAAGAAATATTAGCTGCTTTTGACTCTTGTTAAATACTGAATATCTACAGTATGCCAACTGCTCTACTTTACCTTCTCTAATCCTCTCAACAAATGTGTGAAGCAAATAGAGAAGAGTTCAGGAGGGGTCCCGGGCTTTGCTGCCTGTCATTTTGCCACTTCATTGAAAACTTCTAATCCTTAAGAGTTTCTTTAATGAAAATCCCTCTAAGAAAGGTCTCTATACCCTCTTCAGCAAGCAGTTTAGCAGCTGACACCAGAGCAGAGATTAGCAGCATAAGCACACCAGGATATCAGACAACACCCGTCCCTGGCACTTCCTAGTAGGTCTTGTCCTGGGTTCAGTTCCAAGTTTTGAGTGAAGATTTAATCTAATTTCTATTCTTTCCTGCTTGATGTGCAAATTGGCTTGCCCATCTATTCCAGGTACTTAAAGAAATGTGTTAACGCTATTCGGGGGGATGAAACAGTGGTCAATTAGGACAGGGGGAATCAACAAATGCTGGGGTAGAGGAGCATGGGGGAGAAGCCAGGCCGAGGCTCACAGCAGATCCCTGCAGCTGGCCCCTGGGTAAGATCAAACTAGGTCAATGAAGGCATTGGTTCTGCTGGGAGGCAAAAACAGACCTGTTTCCTCCCCCACTTTTATCACCCCTTACCCCCACAGTCATGCTCATCAAGCACCCAAATAAACCATCAGATTGGGATTGACTCCTGGAAATCCAGTCTAAATGAAATTATATATTCCTGAAAGTATTTTGGAAATTTTAAGACTCTTACCTCCATAGGATAAATTCCATTTCTAGGAATATTGTCTACAGAGATAATGTACAGAAGGATTTTGCATATGGCATTGGATTTGAAACAGTGACAAAATTGGGAGCAACCAAAGCATTCATGTATAAAGACTAGTTAATTTATGGAATACTTATTTTTAAAAATGAAGATATACATCAGAATTTACTAACTTGGAAAGATATTGCTGACATGTAGTTAAGTAGGAAAAATGCATTATGAAGCAGTATGCAAAGTATGTACCACTTATGTGAAAATCAAGAAATACATACATATACTCATATATGTTTATACATACACTTATGTACATATTTAAAATAATATTAGCATAAAGGCAAGAACATGAATAGAGATGAAGACAGAGATGTTTGAAAATTTTTCCTCAAAATGTTAGCATTGGTTTATTTGCATAAAATGTTCCTGCAGAGCCAAGTTTCTCACTGTTGTATGAATTTACAGATAAGCCAGGGGAGGAAGCGAAAATAATCCATATGGTAATGGATTAGAGTTTGAGGCAGCAATATGAACTCACACTTAGCTTAATGTAGACACAGATGGATACTTATAGAATATTTATAGGTAAGTGTATACACACAGTTTAGTATACAGACGTATATTTCTTTGTTCTGTCAGCTGAGAGGCCTAGCAGAAATGACCCTCCGGTAGCCAGAAGCACACCAGATCTTTATTTCTAATACTGTCCTCCAATAAAAGCAATCAGGGCTCTTTGAGGAAAGGGCTGATTCTAGGACTAGGGCAAGAAATAAACAAGATGAGCCTAGAGCAGTGGTCGGCAAACTCATTAGTCAACAGAACGGCAAACCATGGCTCGTGAGCTGCATGTAGCTTGCGAGCCGCAGTTTGCTGAACACTGGCTTAGAGCATCTTCTAATGCCATAAAGTAAGAAAGTACTAAAACCATTAAAATAAAATAACTCACCTGGATGGGAATATCAAAGATGCATAGAATTCCCCATGACCAATACGGTGAAAAATTTGAGCAACAAAATAAAGTAGTTTTGGATTATAATCCAAATATAAAGTATGTACCTGTGAGTCCATACTAATATAAATAAATGATTGAATAAATTAATAAAGGGGGAAAGGAGACAAGATAAAACCCTTAACGCAGAACAATTCCAAAAAATTTACGTAGATACTCTATCCTCAAAGGGGGGATTGTAATTTCCCAGTCTTGAAGTGTGACTGTACTTAATGACTTTCTTGCAAAAAGGACAGTATGGAAAGAGAGGGAAGAAAGGAGTAGCTGTACAGTGAAGAAGCCTGACACACTCATCTCAGTCCAGTGGTCAAGGTCAATATCAGCAGTCATAAATCATGTTGATAGCATGTAACCTTGATAGGATGTGATAAAAATGACATTTAGCCTCTATGATCTTCTTCCTCAAAATCCAGAGCCCCGGTCTCATCATGAGAAAAATATCAGACAACTTCCAGTAGTGGTGCATCCTCCAAAATGCCTGTCCAGCACTCCCCACAAATGCCCAAGTCATCAAAAATAAAGAGAGGTTGACTCACTGTCCCAGTGAAGGGGAGCCCAAAGAGACAGGTAAGTCTAAACTGTTCAAAAAGATAAAGGTATTTTTTTTTCAAGTTTCCACAGAACAATTTTTCTCTAAACAATAGAATCAAAGTGAATTTTGATCTCAACCTTTAATAATACAGAAAAGCAGTAAAAGCTTTGAAAATAAAGCTTTTCTTTAAAGGTGCTTCCAATATCCTGGATCAAGTTCTTACATGGGGCTTAAGGTTAAAGTTCTTGGGCTTTCTCCAGAAAACTGAAAAAACTCCCCAAATACATCAGAGGTGGACTCAGCCGTGACTGAGGGGAGGAGGGGCTGAAGAAGGGAGAAGCTATGTTTCCTGGGCTCTTGATGTCTCATTACACAACTTGTAGGTTAAACGTGTGCATCTCAGCACAGCATTTGTAAGATGACAGAACCGCTGTTTCCAGGCGCACTTGCAACATTTCCATCGGGCCCTAGTCCATCTCAGTAGCTGACCACTGTCTGGCCATGGAACAGACACAGAGCAGCTTTTCAGAGAGGCAGTGGATTTCATATGTGCACAACTCGACTAAGTAGAATTATAACAAGTTGTGCTCCTGATGACCCAGGAAATGCGCTACAGAAATAATTCTTCTGAATAGTTGGAGAAGTTCTTAAAGTTAGTACAGGAATTTAAAAACAAGGTCAGAAAATGGCATGTTTGAAAATGGAAAATGACAAAAATCAGTATGCAATGAGTGGGATTAGTCCCCCATAGTTATTCATTCCCTGTCAGACATCCACCTCAGAGATGTTCAACACTCTAGTCTTACCACATTACAGGTAAGACTGGAGTGTCTCCTGAATACCACCAAAGGCCCTGAGGTCGTCTGTATTCCTGTGGGAAACTACTAATTTCAAATAGACTTTACTGAGATAAGCTCTAGTTTTGAAAATTGTAAGATTCTAATGATAAATGCAATGGAAAGTTCTACATAGACTCTAGACCCAGGAGATAAGTAGAAAAGTCCTGGTCAGGGTTTTAAAAACAGGTCACACCGAGAGTCTGACCAGTTTATGCTAAAAGTGTCTTTTTCTGGGATGACTCAGGTTCTAGCAGAGCTGGTCCTGTGAGATAAGATAACTCTTTCTCTGGCTGTTAGTTCCCCCAAAGAACCTGAGGATCTTCTGGAAGGACACTGGGAAGGATATGGTTCAGATAAGTGGATGTTAGAAATTCTGCATTACGTGTTTATAAATCAGTGTCCTAAGAGTGTGAAAAACATCCCTCTAACTCCAGAGCTAGAGCACACCTTCATGTACTAATGCAAGTGGGTTCCCAAAACTCAAGGCTAGAGACTGAACTGGTGGACAAAGCTGTCTCGCTTAGTGCTGCTCCATGAAACCTGCTTGAACTGCCTTGTTAATGCTTCCTCATAATAATCCTGAATCTTAATTTTTAAAATAATACCCCACACCTTAAATTCTATTTAGTTAAGATGCTTCTTAGGATCATCTCCTTCTGGACCTGCTAATACTATAGTCAGTGAAGATGGATTCTTCTGATTACCCAGATCTTTCTCTAACTGTATGTGATCCCCTTTTCAAATTTATCCACTTAGTGGCCCCTGCCCAGTGGCTGGGTATCAATGAAGGAACCATGGAATGTTTGGACTTCAAAATCCATAGCCTGAGCTCAAATCCTTTGCTCTGGCAGCACACACAAACTTTGCCACCCACCTGTATCAAAATTATATTCTATGAGCTAAAAATCACACTATTTAATGGATTCCAAAAATTTTTTTATTATAAATTAAAAAGCAGCACTCAGAAAAGGTGAATTTGTGCTCATCACTCATGCACAGAGAGCAGATCTGTTTCCCTGAAGACGTGTATCTATGGGCTAGAACGAATATGTTTTAAAATATTTGTCTGTATGTGAGAAAAAAGCGACCTCATTTCCCAATACATGCTTTCACAAAAGTTATTTGGACTTTTTTCTGCCTCCTAAGACAAAAATCATCACTTTTTTTCCCCCGCTTCGCCATCGCCTCTCCGTCAAATGTTTTATTTTTATTAGTTTTTATCACAAAGAAATTGCAAAGCTTCCGGTCATACCCAGCATGCCCCTTGGTTTCTGCAGAGCTCCTTGGTGAACACACACTCTGTTATGATCAAAAACATTTGCCAGCCATAAAATGTCTTCTCCAAGCCCCTCCATAAAAGAATATTAAAACCAAGGCTCGTGCTATTATGAGTTAAACAATAGTTCTGGAGGCAACAGTAGCTCTTTCTTATTGTAACAGCAACTCTCCTGGCAGCACTGAAATGAATTCTTATAACTTCCCTGGAGGGAACCTACTAATGATCAAGAGCAGATTCCCACCAATCTTGGTCTCTGCATGATTCAGATGACCCCCTGCTAGCATCATCTAGCAATGTGAAATGGGATAGGAGAGAGAAAGAGAAAGAGAGCTCTCTAAGACCCTGCACACATTCCTATGTATTTAATGACCCCACACACAGGCAGCTGCCTGGGCCAGACTTTATGCTGCCTCCCTCAGGCATGACTTCCCATCTGGAGCATTAGGAAGGCCTTTGGGCAAGCATCAGCATTTTGTACCAAAGATGCACATGGGCGTTAACTTCCAAAGGAACATGGCAAGGATCTTCTTCGCTGAAGAGACTCCAAAGGAGAACAGAAAGAGAACTTTTTGGCAAGAATCCTGACCTGACAGGTATGTGGTTTGCTAAGGAGATACATCGCACACAGGTAAGAACACAGGCAGAAGTCGACTCACAGCTTTAATAGCTTAGACACCAAAACAAAAATCAGATTATTTGGGAGAGTGTAGCATCTGGTCTATGCCATCCAGCTCAGTTCAAAGAGGAGAGATAATCATAGTTTACCTCTTGAATGAATACTAGAGTATTTTTTCCCTATTATTTGCTTCTGTCATCCTTGGGAGCCCAACAATTTAACCATTTTAGTAGACTATTAGGTACCATTAATATTATGATATCAAACCCTCACAATGAAGTGAGTATTGTAATATATACTTTATATGTGAACAACTTAAAGATATTCAGGGAGAAACCAAGATAGCAGCATAGGTAAACACCTAAACTGTTGCCTCACACAATAATTTCAAAACTACAACTAAAAGACAAAATGGACATCATCTAGAATCACAGGAAGGATGGCTGAGTGGAAATTCTACAAATAGAAAGAAAGAGAAATGCACAATGAGACTCAGAGGAACTGCAGAAAGCAGAGGTATGGAGGCACACACACGGAGAGGGCGGTTAACTGAGTATGCAGCTGGCTTTCTCAAGCAGCAGGGAGACAAAAGCTTCTAACTGCACTGAACTCCAGTTTTGGATGAGACTCTGGGCACTCAGACTCATTGAGGGAGAAATTGGATTGTCTGGCAGTGGATGGAACTCAAGGGCGACTTTCTCTCAGAGGCACTTACAGCGATTACCACAGGACACTGAGACACAGGGGCCTATTAAGACCAGGCTGATGGGAAACCAATGCTGTCTGCTCTGCCCTGAGACTCTGCCCCATCCAACTGAGCACAGAAGCTTTTGCAAGTCTTGTCTCATAAGGGTATCTCCAGCACAGAAGTTCTCCCAGCATACACAAAGCTGATCCTCACAGCCAATTGGCCTGGAGGTCAATTCCTCCCAGGGATACCAACAACAATCAAGGCTTAACTATAACAAGACTGTGCACACAACCCATAAAGGGGTGCACCAAGAGTGTCCACCTCAGGTAACTGGGGAGGCTGAGCCACTGGGCCCTATAGGATATCTTGCACACAAAGCCACTCTATCAACTCAGGGAAACAGCCAAAATGCAGAGATAAAGAACAGATCACAAATGAAAGAAATAGAGGAAAGCAAACAACTGCATATAGAGTTCAAAACTATGGTTATAAGGTTTTTGAAGAATTTTCTAGAAAAGGCCGATAAATTTAGCGAGACCCTCAATGATATGAAAAAGGACCAACTAGAAATTGAGCATACACTAACTGAAATAAAAAATATTATACAGAGATCTAACAGCAAACTGGAGGATTGCAAGAATCAAGTCAAAGATTTGAAATATGAAAAGCAAAAAACACTCAACCAGAAAAACAAAAAGAAAAAAGAATCCCAAAATCTGAAGATAGTGTAAGGAGCCTCTGGAACAACTTCAAGTGTATCAACATCAGAATTATGGAGGTGCCTGAAAAAGAGAGCGAGCAAGATACAGAAAACCTATTCAAAGAAATAATGACTGAAAACTTCCCTCACCTGGTGAAAGAAATAAACTTACAAGTCAAGAAGTGCAGAGAATCCCAAACAAAAAGAATCCAAAGAGGATCACACCAAGATATGTCATAATTAAAATGCCAAGAGCAATAGACAAAGAGAGAATATTAAAAGCCGCAAGAGAAAACCAGTTAATTTCCTATAATGGAGCACCCATAGGATTGTCAATTGATTTCTCAACAGAAGCTGTGCAAGTCAGATGGGAGTGGCAAGAAATATTCAAAGGGATGAATAGCAAGAACCTACAACCAAGATTACTCTACCCAGCAAAGCTATCATTCAGAATTGAAGGTCAGGTAAAGAGCTTCAGAGATAAGAATAAGCTAAAGGAGTTCATCAGCACCAAACCAGTATTATATGAAATGCTGAAAGGTAGGTACTCTTTAGGAAGAGGAAGAAGAAGAAAAAGGTAAATGTGAAAATTATGAACAACAAAGTGGTAACAAATACATATCTATCAACAAGTGAATCTAAAAATCAAGTGAATAAAAAATC
Organism: Lasiurus cinereus; assembly: GCA_011751065.1. NCBI lineage: Eukaryota > Metazoa > Chordata > Mammalia > Chiroptera > Vespertilionidae > Lasiurus > Lasiurus cinereus. The sequence continues at coordinate 19,336,231 of JAAGEH010000076.1, read as the reverse complement.
TGATGAACAGAATAAACTGGTGAATATAATAGAATCAGGAGCAGAGGAAGGGAGTGGACTGACAGTTTTCAGGGGGAAAGGAGTGTGGGGCTGTGGGACGAGACTGGACAAAAAATCGTACACCTATGAATGAGGACAGTGAGGGGAATAAAGGCAGAGTGGAGTGGTGGAAAGTTATGGGAGAAAAAAGAGGAACAATTGTAATAATCTGAACAATAAAGATTTATTAAATTAAAAAATATATATTCAGGGATAAATAATGTACTCAATAATATATAGCAAGCAAGTCGCTGAGGGGGGATTTGAACAACAGATTGCCTGGCTCTAAGCATATGTTCCTCATCATGTTGTCTTCCTCTCTACTTCCTACTCACTCCCAGAGTGATTGCACCTCACATTTCAATCAAATGACCTGATGTATGTTGAACCCTCTAGGAAAATGTCCTGTACAACATACCTTGAGGTCTCTCACCTGGATATTTTAAATATGTTTTTATTGTTTTTTTAGAAAGAGGGGAAGGGAGAAGAAAAGAGAGATGGAAATATCAATGAGATAGAAACATTGATCTGCTGCCTCCTGCACGACCCCTACTGGGGATCAAGCTCACAACCCGGGCATGTGCCCTGACCGGGAATCAAACATGGGACCTCTGGGTTCATGTGTTAACACTCAACTACTGAGCCACATGGGGCAGGCTCACCTAGATATTTTATATACTATTTGCTGAAATAAAAACTTACATTTGTGTATATCACATGAATAGAGGGCCTATAAAATGCCATCATCTCAGGGATGCAAGCTTCCTGTATATCTCAGGAATTTGGAAACTTACAGTGTCAGCCTGTATCCATTTTGCATGAGGATCAAACAAGCCTTCTCAGATAAATGGTACAAAATACTTTGAGGACTTCCAACAAAGCCTGAAAATTGAGAGTACACATTTATCTTTGCTTCCCACAGAAATGTCTCTAAAATGACGGTACAGAAATGGAAAGGAATAGAGCATATGCACCAAGAGACTGGGAGGGGAGATGGCAGAAAGCAAGATAATGAAAAGGGAAGGGATGTGTGACAATTGCAGACCAGAGGAAGTTGGAGCCACCTCTTCAGAGAGGTGACCAGAGAGAATCAGGCTGCTTTGTGCCATGGCACCCCTAAAAGGCTTCAGGCTTGAGGGCACCAGGTGCCTCTAAAGGCAGGGATGAGAAGTAGGGCTGGAAACAACCTGGGCAAGGCCTTCGTGAAAAGCATTTCCACCTCAGCACTGTCCTTTCTTTTAGGCCAAGCAAGCAGATAGCGAGCGACCATTGATTGGCAAACTCAAATATCAACAACACATGATTGAAATTTGAAAGCCAAATTTTTTAAACTTAAACTTCTTCTAATGCCACTTCTTAAAAAATAGACTCTGAATGTGGAAGAGCCACATTCAGGGGGCCAAAGAGCCACATGTGGCTTGCGAGCTGCAGTTTGCCGACCACAGAGGTAGCCAACCCTTCTGTACCTACTATGGAAGAAAAACAGGCATATTCGCTGGAGAAACCGAGCCAAAAATTTTTCCATCCTGGATACACAAGCTTCAACAAAGGGTAAAATAAATGAAAGCGGGAGAATTGCATGCAGTGCACACACTAAAAGACTCCGAGCCCTGTTTCAACGCCCTCCCAGAAGCCTGACAGGTTCTTCGGAAATAATGAACACCACCAGAGAAAGACTTATCTATGATGACAGTTCAGGGCTGCTTAACGGAAAGGCACAGCCACTGACTTATTTTATTTAAAACATTTTTTAAGCTTTTCATTTTGTAATACTTTGACTTACCAAACAAGTTGCAAATATAATATATAGTTACTGCAGACCCTTTACCTACTTTTCCCAAATGTTAATCTTTATATAACTATAGTACAATGATCAAAATCAGAAAATAAACATTGATACCATGCTATTAATTAATGTATAGGATTTCCTCAAACTTCATCAATTTCCTTCACTGGTCTGGCGCCTAATCCAGGACATAAAACACATTTATGAGTACCGTTTCCCCGAAAGTAAGACATCCCCCCCAAAATAAGACCTACTTCCAGTTTTGACTCTCGCTGTAATATAAGGCATCCCCCCGAAAATAAGACCTCTCTGATAATAAGGCCCCCGCCTGAACATAAGGCCTCCCGAGAATATAAGGCCCGCTGAAGCTACGTAAGGCATCTGACTCCTGATTTAAAGAGACCTCGCACTGCCTGAACAGCTCCTCTGTGCTGCGGCCAATCAGTGAGCTGGTTTGTTATGACAACTACTACCATACCCTATACAGGTAATACATTTCCTTTTTCTTTTTTTGTTCAACAATAAATGTGTGCTGTATTCTTCTTCATGGAAAAATATGACATCCCCTGAAAATAAGACATAGTGCATCTTTGGGAACAAAAATTAATATAAGACACTGTCTTATTTTCGGGGAAACAGGGTAGTTGTCATGTCTCCTTAGCCTCCCATAATTTAGGACAGGTGCTCATTATTTCTTTGTCTTGGAGGACTTTGATACATTTAGAGAGCACTGGTTAGCCACTTTGTAGAATATTCCTTCTCAGGGCATCATCTCAGTCACACACGGTGTGTTCTTATCTCGTTACTGGAGATGCTAACTTGGTTTGTTGGGTTAGCGTGGTGTCTGATGGTCTTCTTCACTCTAGTGTTACTTTTATAGTTAATCACTGGATTGTGAGGAAAAAATATTCTACTTCCCAACACACTTTGGCTCACTAATTTGAACATCCATTGATGTTCTCGCCTGTAATTATTATTACTGTGATATTTGCCAAATGATGATTTTAAAAAAAGTTCCATCATTCCTTCTACATTTTAAATAGAAATTCTATAGTTAGAGCTTTCTATTCTCTCACAATTATTTATTTACTAGAGCATTTATTTATATCAGTATGGATTCATGAATATGTATCTTACTCTAGTCTATCTTATTCTATTCTCACTTTTAAAATTTATTTTGTTATTCAAATCATTCCAGATTTGGCCAGTGAAAGCTTGTTAAAGTTGGCTCTTATGTCCTTTTAACATGTCTTCATCATTTCTTTACTTTCTGGCACCACTAAATATTTCAAGCTGGTCCTGTACTTTTTTCTGCTCTAGCCTGAAATGAGCCATTTTCTCCCACTCTTTGCTTTTATTAGAAATAATGTTTAAAATCAGGCTTAGCACTAGATATGCATGTTGCTACTGAGGTACATTTCTTCTAGAGACTCTCAGCAGACAAAGCTAGAAAATAAGTACCTGGACACATATCTATATCCTATAGTTATTTTAAAAATAAAGACTCAGGTTTTAGATTAAGATGACATTTACTAAATGCCTATAAAAGGAAGAAGTAGAGAAGCACAATGCCACAATGGCTCAATTCCACGGAGCTACACACATTCTTTTATATACCTTTACATGGGACAAATACACAGAAATAGATTAGTAACTTGAACAAGCTGTAAAGGATTTCTTCATAGTTTCTATTCATATTATTTACATAGTTTTCAGGACATTTACATAGGTTCAAAATTCCTTCCCATAAAATACTTATTAACTACAAAGGCACAAAGTAAAACTCTACTGAGGAGAACTCTGGCAGATACCTCTGAAATCAAATGATCAAAGAGAACACCACCTGTATTAGGAAAAGTCAAAGCCATGCACCACCTGGTAGGCTTCAATGAGAAACAGCATCCCTTTGATATTTCTAGCTGAGGCGTATGTCCTGACTCCAATCAAGAGGAAATACCAGCCAACCCTGAATTGAGGGAAAGTCTACAAAATAACTGACCTGTACTCTTCAAAAGTGTCAAGCCCACAAAGAAAGACTGAGCAACTGTTCTAAATGGAAGGAGATGAAACAGAAATAAATAAATGTAGCACACAATTTCAAAAGGGGTCTTTTTGCCATGAAGGGCCTAATTAAGGAAATTAGAAAAAAAACTTTATTGGGCTCTCATAATTAGATAGTAGTAATGGATCGGTGCAGTGTACATTTTCTGATTTTGAGGTTCTATTATGGTTCTATGGTGAGTGTTCCTGTTTGGGGGCAATCCACACTAAAGCATCTGACACCATCCTGTCCATGATTTACTTTCAAATAGCTTAGGATAGAAAGTTATTTCTACTATATCTGCAACCTTTCTGTAAGTTTGAATTTGCTTTAAACTTTTAATAACTAACCAAGATAGAGAAATCACAAGAGACAATTTTCTTTTTTAAGTTGGAAATTTGGTCCAGGAAATCCAACCTCTGAATAAAGTGAGCTCCAGAAAGACAGAGTAAACAGAAGAAAACAAAAAATCAGCAAAAAAGTGTAATAGACAAAAATATTGCATTTTCCCCATAGGACACAATTTCTCAGGTTAAAATTCTCATTGAGGGCTCATCACAATAAATGGAAAAGACCGAGGCATATCATCATGAAATTTTAGCGCACCGGAGAGAAGCAAGGATACATAATGCTGCTCCAATTCTGTCCCCTACATCTCTCCCCTCCAGTCAGTCTCTTGGGAAATGAGTTGAATCTGACCTGGCCAAGAGCTGATGGCAGGAATCAGCCCTCGAGTGCAGAAAGAATCACACGGGATCCTGGATGTTGGTGTATCCATCCCTGGCATGCCAAGTCCAATCCCATCTAAGCTTGCCTCACAGCTGTTTGCAGCTCTTGAAAAGACACTTGGCCACAAAGGAACTTTGAGCATAAGACTCATGGTTTTGGCTTCCAAGGATTTGGGAACTTGTGGCGAGAAGCTGAGTTGGGCCTTCTTCCCAAATAAATGACCAACTTCGTACTCAGCTTTAGCATTAGGCCCCGTCAGGGCTGGCTCCCCTGTCCTGCCAAACTAGGAAGAAGAGAGATGAAAATGGTATTTGAGGAAAGCTAACTTGCCATTTCTGTGGAAAAGACTGGGCGTGAGGACAGGAAGGTGGTCAAGAAGGGAGGTAAATGAGCCTAACCCAACTGGTGCCAGCAGTGAAAATGAAGAGGAAGGTATAGATGTGACCTGGTCCATTCAGTCTGCTATCACAGCACACCACAGGCTGGATGGCTGATAAGTGACAGACATTGACTGCCCACAGTTCTGGAGCTGGAAGTCTGAGATCAGGCTGCCAGCATGGCCAGGTTCTAGTGAGGCCCCTGTTCCAGGTCGCAGACTTCTCACTGTATCCTTACATGGCGGGAGAGCACAGGGAGCTCTATGGGACCTAATCCCGTTCTGGAGGACTCCGCCCTTATGATCTAATGACCTCTCATAGGCCCCATCATCTTTGGGGGTTAGAATTTCAACATATGAATTTTGTAGAGACCCAAGCGTTCAGATCACAGCAAAATGAAATATGATTCCAAGGAAAAGCAATTTGAAACACTGGCTAGACGTGTAGCTAGTGAGAAGAGGAGAAGGAAGAAATAAGAAACTTCAAGGGTTTAAATCTGGGTGACTAAAAGAAGCTGCAACTAAGAGGGAGGCCCAGTGATGTGGAAGTTGAATGACCAGCTGCTGAATTTGATGACATAATCCTATAAGATCCTTTCAGCAGCAAACTAAGGGGAGAGAAAGCAACCAGAGTTGGGAGTTCAGGTGTTGGAGTAACTCACATCCATGATGAATTTGTGAGAATAGGTGTATTCTCTGAGGGGAAGAACATAAAGAGCGAACAATTTATTTTCAGGAATTGGCTCACAGGCTTATGGAGGCTGGCAAGTCCAACGTCTGCAGGCTAATCTGATAGGCTAGAAACTAGGGAAGAGCCACTTGCAGTTCAAGTTCAAAAAACCTCCGCTGGCAGAATGTCTTCTTGTTCAGGGACCTCAGTCTTTGTTCTATTAAGGCCTCAACTGGTTGGATGAGGCTGATCCACATTATGGAGGACAATCTGTTATACCCAAAGTTTACCAATTTAATGTTAAGCTCATTAAAAAAAAAAAACACTCTTATAGAAACACCCAGAGTGATGTTTGACCAAGTAATGGGGCACTCTGGCCCAGCCAGGTTGACATATAAAATGAATGGGCACAGAGGATGAGGATATATCTATAAGGAGGCAAAGATAGGGTTTTAACTCAGACAGTGATGATTAAACATGTGCCCTCTGTGAGTGACAAGGATTACGAAGAAGTCCACTGGGTTCTGTATCTGGGGATCATTAAGTATAAGATACTGGTTAAGAGTATGGGGGCTAAAAAGAATTCTGGGAGCCCATAATGACTCAGGCATTACTTGTGATCCTGCATAAATCACTTTCCCTCTCTGGGCCTCAATTTTTCCAAATCTAAAATAAGGATAACTGTATCTATTTCTTAAGGTTATTTTGAGCATTAAATGAAATATTTTTGAGTGTCTAGTATATTCTCAGTTCTTAATAAAGAGTGGCTCTTACTCTTTAATCAGATTAAAGCAAATAAATTATTAATGGTTTTATAATATATTATGCAATTAATTATATAATAGATTTATAATAGGTAATAGATCATGATCATATTGATCATTATTATCTTTATCTGTTTCATATTCCTCAGGACATAATTAGATAGAAGGATTAAAGAGGAAACAGATTAAAAACTAATGAAGATGTTAGAGAGGGAATGAAGAGTAAGGAAAAATGTGTGCCTGCACTGGATTGCAGACCCAGCATTCTACACTGCAACTCAGCCCTGGGACCTGGACACTTTTCCTTTATTCCCTCCCCTTTACAACAATGAACCATTGTAACTTTGTGCCTTTGCCATTGGGTCAGCATGTTTCCAACTCTTGGTTCAGCCTTGATTTTGATGCTGCATTTCCTAGAAATCCTCCAGTGAAAATGAGGGTCACAGTGGACCACATCACCCACTTCCTCCAGTGGTGCTGAGGCAAATGAGGAAGAAGCAGGTGTCAAAACTGCAGTCAAAACTATCATTTCTCCTTTCAGCCCAGTGGAACAGGGGTTAATTACTTTGTCCACAGAAATAAAACAGAAGACTCAAATTCAATTAAAAAGATCTCAGAAACAGGTCAGGCATAAAAAGTGTTCCAGAAACCCAACAATTGATTTTTTTTTTACTCACTGATAAATGATCCTGCCAGTATTGTAGATAGAGTAACATATCTAATTCCTATAATTCTATATCTTTAACTGAAGCCTGCAGGAGATGCAGATGCTTTGATGGAAAGAAAGATCAATGGGACTGAAAGAAGCATATTCCTCTCTCTGAATTCAATTTCTTAGCAGGTACACTGAGAGTTTGCCTCTTCCACTCTTGCCTGAAGCCAAATCTTATTTATCCAACCCAAATGAAGAATACAAAGCCAATGAATTTGCCAAACACTTAACCTGTTGAACACCCCAGCCCTCTCCCTGAGGCAAACTTTGGTAATTTCACCTTAGGGTCTCTATCCAGAAGAGAAAGAAGTACACTGGGAAAGTGGCCAGAAAGAGAAGAAACAGAGAGAGGATTAAAAGATTCAGAAAGTTAAAAAAACAAGAGGACCTGCTTCAGTGGTATAGTCAACTATACTTACTTTATGCTTAAATCAGCCATTCACTAATAAGTAGCCTGCTGCCAATATAAGCAAGACATATTCTCAGATCCAGCATTACTCGCTTCCTGATCTTGGACAAGTTATTTAACCTCCTTGTGACTCAGTTTTCTCATCTGTAAAATGGGTATAGTACATAGACTCTACCTCAAAGGTTGTGATGAGAATTAACTGAGTTATTATGTATAAGGCATTTAAGTGCTATTATAGAGATATTAACATAGGAGCATAGGATACCTTCACAAAAGAATTATTAGTTGGGGTAGGTCTTAAACAATTGATTAAAGGGTTTAAGGAGAATTTGAAAGGGTTGAAAATGCCATCCTAGAGGAGAGGCCAACATCACAATGACACAGAAGTGAAAACATGCACAAGTCACATGTTGGTGAGAGGCTGGGGTGGGAGAGAACTGCGAGGGTGAGGCTTGCTGGGCCAAAGCTTGCAGGAGAGAAGGCTGTCCAGATGATCTATGAATCATAGCTCCTGCTACAGGGAGGAAGCAGTCTTTGACTGGGTATAGGAACAGTGGTCATGGAACAGAGGGGGAGCATCTCCCATCTGTTTCCATCAATTTCCTCAGCATCTATTCCCGCTTCCTCCCCATGGGGATGGAGGGTGCAGAAAGGATGGGAATGATGTTTTCCCTGGGATGGGACATTGTTCCAGTTAAATTCAAAAAGTGCTCATCCTTGGCAAGTTTCTGAGTGGAGCCTTTTGTTCTAGAATTTTCCCTGCTCTGAGTACTGTCTTCACAAGCAACTCCTGCCCCCAGGCTTCCCTCTGCCCCTCACTTTGCAGAGTCCCCCAGCACTCTAAGGAAGGAGCAGCCCAGGGGAGGCAGAGCTGAGACCATGGGGCATAGAGTGACTTCACTGCCACAGTATCTGCCCTCTATAGGGAGACCAGACTTTCAAGGGAGGCAGAAAGCAGGGAGAAAGAGACAGACACAGAGAGGAAAGAAGAGAGATGGAGGGAGGGAGAGTCTGAGTGTATCAAACACCTTCTGTGCTCCATCTTACAATGCTTTGGAATTCAGCTTGGCAAAGATATAGCCTGGGTGGAAATAAGAGTGGTCTCCCCACCCCATCACTCTCAGGGACCTCTGTGGAGTTGGTGCTCCTATCTCAGGACCTTAGGTTCTGATGGATTAGAGGCCCCAGGTCCCAAGACCAGGACACAATTGGAGTTTCACTGGAAACCATCTGTTCATTTTAGGCTTTCATGTCAGTGGATGAACAGACAAGACAAGGGCTTATATATCATATTTGCAAGGGTAACTGGTCCTGAGGACCATGAGGAGCTGGGCTGCTGTTCTACCGTGGGAGGCAGGAAGGAGTGTGTCTGGAACCCAGGAGACCTCCTGGGTTGTCTTTTGGGGTTTTCTGTGCCCAGTAAAATGTCCATCTGTACAACCATGGCCTGGAAAGCCCTTGAAGGGGAAGGTTTGGGCCATCCCACCAGGCTGGCACCTTGATCCACCAAAGTGCTCGCTGAAGTGAGAGAAACATAGAAGGTGTGGTGGGGGCATGGATGATGAATCCTCATGGAGGCCTTGGGACCAGGTGTAAGATCGTACATAATTCAGGATATAGGCAGAGATACAAACAAGTGAAATCTTTTCCTAATATAAAAGTTTGTAATGGTTTTAAATTACCTCGTTTTCTATAGTGAATTTGTGTGTGTGAGTGCGCGCGCACACACACACATACACCACATCATAAACATTAGTTGACAGGGTGTGAAACTGCATCTCATTTACTATATAATGAAACACTATAATGATACTCCTAGAAATAATGCCTTTTCTCTGAGCCACTTTTCTTTTTAGTATTTAATATATGTTTTTATTACACTTTTCATCTTTTTTTCAGAAATACTCTGCAAAATCCATTTTCGTTGTTGTGAAACGAAACCCAAAGAGCAGGGATCCCTGTCTGCATTGTTAACAAGTATTTTGAGATTTCATTCGAGATGCATAACTCTGCAGAACTGAGCCTATAAGCATATGAAGTGCTGAAAGATGTTACATCTGTAAGGATACCTTCCAGGCTAACCTGAAACTAACATCATTGGTGAGGGGCCCTCTTCTCAGATGGCTTTGCTGGTTGTCTAGATACACAAAAAGTGACAAAGTTAGGTAATAATAAAGCAAACGACCAAAAATCAATATTCATATCAGCCAGGACTCATTTTTCAGTTGATGACCAAAACACAACCCAAAATAACTGAAGAAAAAAACACATGTGGAGAATGGAGAGTGGGGAGAGGTGTCCTGATACCCAAGTCCAGGAACTCAAAGGAAATGACCAGAACTCTTGGGTCTGCTTCTTTCTGTGTGGTAACCTCATTTTTTCTGACTGAAGAAATGTTTTGTTTGCAGAAAAGTCTTACCATCATCCTAGAAAATCCCAGAGAAGGACTGTAATTGGTCTTGTACATGTCTACCTGCCCACACATTGTCCAATCATTGTGGCCTGAAGGATGGGGCACCATGATTGGCAGGCTCTGGCTACATGTCAATCAGTGGCTTAGTGGAGCAGAGCATCATGAATAACAGTCCTACTGGAAGTACATAGTATGGAAAAATGAACATTTTCCTAAAGAACTAGAGACCAAAAGAAGAATGGAAAGGAAAATAGGTAGACAAAACAATAAATATCTACCTCAAAATTCAATGCACTGGTTTCCCCCAACTTACAGTTAACCTCCTAACAGTATTTCCTGGTCTCATAAAGTGAAAGAGAAAGTTGATCTGTAGTCATGTATATACACAGACAGAAGAATGAAGAGAGACCTAAAAATGCTTCAAAATTTACCAGTCCACATTGCCATGTGGAGAAATCTCTGCATCCAGAGAAGGAGCCAAGTTCAAGTCAAAGGTGATGAATGCAAGCAGAAAAGCTCACTTCCTCTAGGGACATTCAGGGCAAGTGAAGGAAAGGCTGGTAAACACTGCAAAGTCATAGTGCAGTTAGGTAGGGCTCAGAGGTCTACCCACCTCCACTGAGTACTTGAAAACAGCACAGACTATAGCTCTATTGTTTCATTTTCTTCCACCACCTGCTAATCAGGATTTAACTACCCTTTTGGATTCTACTATTTTAGTCTCCTTGACCAGGCTCTGGCAGCTTAGATTTCTTCTTTTATTTTTGAATTTTATTTTTTAATTATAGTTTACATTTAATATTATTTGAGTACTAGAGGCTCAGTGCACAAAATTCGTGCATGAGGGGCGGGGGAGAAGGTTGTCTCTCAGCCCAGCCTTCACCCTCTCCAATATGCCCTAAATGGGCAGTGAGACATCCCTCTCACAATCCAGGACTGCTGGCTCCCAACTGCTTGTCTACCTGCCTGCCTGCCTGCCTGATTGCCCCTAACTGCTTTTGCCTGCCAGCCTGATCACCCCCTAATGACTCCCCTGCCAGCCTGATTGATGCCTAATTGCTCTCCTGCCAACCCAATTACCCCTAACGGCCCTCCCCTGTGGGCCTGGTTGCCCCCAACTGCCCTCCCTTGCCAACCTAGTCACCCCCAACTGCCCTCCCCTACAGGCATGGTTCCCCCTAACTTCTCTCCCCTGCAGGCCCAGTCACCCCTAACTGCCCTCTCATGCCAGTCTGGTTCCCTCCAACTGTCCTCCCCTGCAGGCCTGGTCATCCCCAACAGCCTTCCCCTGCAGCTGCTCTCCTCTGCTGGCTCGGTCACCCCTAAAGGTCCTCCCCTGCTGACCTGATCACCCAAAACTGCCCTCCCCTGCCAGCCATCTTGTAGTGGTCACATGGGGTGGCCATCTTGTGTGTTGGAGTGATGGTCAATTTGCACATTACCTCTTTTTTAGATAGGATATTATTCAAGTATTGTCTTCAGGAGTACAGCATAGTAGTTAGATAATCATATACCTTACAAGTGGTCCCCCTGATATTTCAGGTACCCACCTGGCACCATATTGTTATTACAATACTAGAGGCCTGGTGCACAAAATTTGTGCATTAGCAGAGGAGGCATATGTTCCTTAACCTCCACCCTCTCCAATCTGGGATCCCTGTGATAATGGGCCTAAACCAGCAGTTGGACATTCTTCTCACAATCCAGAACTGCTGGCTCCTAACCACTCACCTGTATGCCTGCCTGATCATCCCCTAACCACTCCTCTGCCAGCCTGATTGACATGTAACTGCTCCCCTGCAAGCCTGATCACCCCAAACTTCCCTCCCCTGCTGCCCTGGTCACCCCCAACTGCCCTCCCCTGCTGGCCATCTTGTGACAATGTGGGGGTGGCCATCTTGTGATGACATGATGGAGTGAAGGTCAATTTGCATATTACATCTTTATTATATAGAATTATTGACTATATTTCCTATGCTGTTCTTTACATCCCTATGAATATTTTGTGACTACTAATTTGTACTTCTTAATCCCTTCACCTTTTTCACTCATCTCAATTTCTTTAAAAAATATATATATTTTTATTGATTTCAGAGAGGAAGGAAGAGGAAGAGAGAAACATCAATTATGAGAGAGAATTGTTGATTGGCTGCCCCCTACCTATCCCCCAAAGGGAATCAAGCTTGCAACCTGGGCATGTGCCCTTGAACAGAATTGAAACTGGGACCTTTCAGCCTGCAGGCTGATGCTCTAACCACCGAGCCAAACTGGCTAGGGCAAAATTTTAAACTTTTATGGCCAAGTAGTATTCCATTATATATGTGCACCACAGCTTTTTTAAAAAATAAATCTTTATTGTTCAGATTATTACAGTTGTTCCTCTTTTTTCCCCCATAGCTCCCCTCCACCCGGTTCCCACCCCACTCCCTTCCCTTACCACCCCCACACTGTCCTCATCCATAGATGTATGATTTTTGTCCAGTCTCTTCCTGCACTCCCCACATCACCTTCCCCCTGCGAATTGTCCCTTTCTAGCCCCCGATTCTGTATATTCACCAGTTTATTCTGTTCATTAGATTTTTTATTCACTTGCTTTTTAGATTCACTTGTTGATAGATATGTATTTGTTGTCACTTTGTTGTTCATAATTTTTATCTTTACTTTTTTCTTTTTCTTCCTTGTCTTAAAGAATACCTTTCAGCATTTCATATAATACTGGTTTGGTGGTGATGAACTCCTTTAGCTTATTCTTATCTGTGAAGCTCTTTATCTGACCTTCAATTCTGAATGATAGCTTTGCTGGGTAGAGTATTCTTGGTTGTAGGTTCTTGCTATTCATCCCTTTGAATATTTCTTGCCACTCCCATCTGGCCTGCATAGTTTCTGTTGAGAAATCAGCTGACAGTAGTATGGGTACTCCCTTGTAGGTAACTAACTGTTTTTCTCTTGCTGCTTTTAAATTTTTCTCTTTGTCTTTTGCCCTTGGCATTTTAATTATGATGTGTCTTGGTGTCGTCCTCTTTGGATTCCTTTTGTTTGGGGTTCTCTGCACTTTCTGGACTTGTAGGTCAATTTTTTCACCGGGTGGGGGAAATTTTCTGTCATTATTTCTTCAAAAAGATTTTCAATATATTGCTCTCTCTCTTCTTGCACCTCTATAATTTGGATGTTGGTATGTTTAAAGTTGTCCTAGAGGCTTCTTGCACTATCTTCATATTTTTAGATTCTTTTTTCTTTTCCTTTTCTTGTTGGGTGTTTTTTGCTTCTTTGTATTTCAAATATTTGACTCGATTCTTGGGATCCTCTAGTTTGTTGTTGGATCTCTGCATATTATTCTTTATTTCAGTCAGTGTATACTTAATTTCTAATTGGTCCATTTTCATATCCTTGAGGGTATCACTATATTTCTCAGAGGTTTCTAGAACATTCTTGAGTAACCTTATAACCATGGTTTTGAACTCTATATCCAGTAGTTTGCTTTCTTCCATTTCTTTCATTTGTAATATGTTTCTTTGTCTCCGCATTTTGGCTGCTTACATGTGTTGATAGAGTGGCTTTGTGTGCTAGGTGTCCTATAGTGCCCAGTGGTTCAGCCTCCCTGAGGTGGACACTCTTGGTGCATCCCTTTGTGTGCACAGTCTTGTTGTAGTTAAGCCTTGACTGCTATTGGTATCCCTGGGAGAAATTGACTTCCAGGCCAATTGGCTGTGAGGACCAATTGTCTCTACAATGGGAGGACTTCTGTGCTGGAGACATCCTTATGGGGCAGGACTTGCTTCAGTGGGCTTTGGCGCTCACTGAGTCTGCCCCCTGAATATATCTCTTATGGATGTGGAGAGTTGTAATCTGGATGGTCTCACTCTGTCCACTGGGTACACTGGCTCTTGGATCTCCAAGGAGGTGCAAAGTCAGCCACTGCCTGAGGCCACCCAGCAGGAGCTACAGAGAGATCTTCAGATTCCTTCTCTTTGTTTGTGGTTTGGAAGTGCCCAGATGAGGCCCAGCTTTAAATCAATGCAAGCTCCTGTGGAGCCTTAGGCCTTCTTTTGGAAGCTCTGGGGCTCTCTGACCCAGCTGCAGTATGTTAGGTTTTAGATTGGAAAAGGACAGTCCATTCATTTGAAATCTGTGTACAGCGTGGGTGGGGTTGTAAATTGGGAAGGGTAGGGTCTCAGATAATCACTAGGGTAGAGCAAACAGTAATGGCTTCCCATCAGCCTTACCCCACAGAGGCCCCCAAGTCTCTTGTCCCATGGCACTATGCAGGAACAGTGATTGCTGCAAGCACCTCTGAGAGAAAGCTGCCCTCACATTCCAGCCCAATGCCAGACAGTCCAGTTTCTCTGTATGAGTCTGGATCTCCAGAGTCTCGCCTGGAACTAAAGTTCAGAACAGTCAGGAGCTTGTATCTCCCTCCTGATTGAAAAAGACAACAGCATACTCAGTTGCCAGCCCCTTTTGTGCCTTTGTACCTCCACACTTTCACACCTCTGCACCTCCTACCAGACTCAATGCACTTTTCTCTTTCCTTCTAGTTGTATAATTTCCACTAAGCCAGCCTTCCCGTGGTTCTGGATGATATTCATTTTGTCTTTTAATTGTAGTTTTGATATGGTTGTGTGCAGCAGCAAATTCAGGTATTTACTTATGCCGCTGCCATCTTAATTGTTCACAGCTTTTTTTTTATTTTTAGTAATATTTTTTATTGATTTCAGAGAGAAAGGGAGAGGGAGAGAGATATAGAAACATCAATGATGAGAGAGAATCATTGATAAGCTGCCTCCTGCATGCCCTCTATTGCAGATCGAGCCCGTAACCCAGACATGTGCCCTTGACCAGAACTAAACCTGGGACCCTTCAGTCCTAGGCTGATGCTCTATCCACCAAGCCAAACCAGCTAGGGCCACAGTTTTTTTTATCCACTTGTCTTTTGATGGGCACTTGGGTTGCTTCCATAGCTTAGTTATTGCAAATAACACTGCAATGAACATAAGGGTGCATATATTCTTTTAAATTAGTGTTTTGGATTTCTTTGGCTATATATCCAGAAGTGGATTTGCTTCATAAGGCAGTTTCATTTTTAATTTTTTGAGAAAACTCCACACTGTTTGCCATACTTGCTGCACCTATCTGCATTCTCATGAATAGTGCACGAGGGTTTGTGGGAGCAAAATTTGGCCAAAACTTGCAAAAATAGTTTTAAGGAAAATTATTCTTACCCTAATAAAGTAATTACATGATTCTGGTTCCATAAACTCCCAAGTCCCAATCCTTGTTCTGAAAACAGTGATTTTAATCACCTTTTCTAATTTTATCTTCCCTACTTTTCTTCATAAATACATCTTTTAAAACACACTATTCTTTAATTACTGTCCTTCAAGTTTGTTTACATCTCAGCTTCTGGAATTTTGCTTGTGCTATTCTAATCACTTGGGTGGTTCTTTCTTCCATCAAAATTCCAATCATTCTCCAAAGGTTACCTCAAAAACAATTCTCTTCATGGCAACTCCTATGACCATCTCAATGGGAAATGATTGCCATAATTGGTATTAGAATTTGGTGTTGGAATCAAGCTAATTTTAATAGCTTTAAGTGTGAGATTTCTCTCCTTACCTCTCTGATATTCTGCCACCAATTTTGGAAAATGATTTCACACAACTCCAGCCATAAAAAATTAATACATGCTCTGGGTCTAAAGAAAGTATTACTTTTTGGATTTTTATAAGAATTTTTGATGAGAGAGAACCCTGACTATGCCATGCAAAATATGAGCCTTAGTCTCACAAGCGAAAGGAAGCAAATTTATATGAAACTATGAATCTCAAAAAGACATATAAAATATGTGCGGATCTAATATTACAAGGATTACTCATTTGAAATTTGGAGAGTTTACTACCAGCTGTCTAGAAGCTACAGAACCCTCTGACAAACACATTCGTTAAAAGTTTAGCCTACACAAGAATGAACTGTCTTTTTATGGAATCCAATGTATAAATAAATTCCTAGAAATTGTAAGTCTTAATAGTAAAGCACACTAGTGGTTAGAGCTTACAAAACAAGTAAACAACTTCAAAAATATTATTTTCCTTTTAAAAATTGCCCTAACTTAATATAGGTTCACTTTTGAAATAGTCTTTATCCAAGATTCCTACTTATAAGTTTTCTGTTCATCATCACAGCAAGCTGTTCCAGAGATTTCCCTGTTGGTCACCTTATATTTATAGATATTATTTAAAAATATGTTTTTTTAAAAAAACACATCAATTTCTCATAATCAGACTTCCAAAAAGTATTCTTGCCCTTGTCCTTGCCTTGTCACCCACTGCAGTCTTGCTGCTGGTTGCACCTCCTAAATATCTCACCAAACTTATAAACACAAACCTAATGAGAAACATTGGGACCCTTTATTACTTGACTTATCTGTTGTGTTGAGACTGGGGGGCACTTTCTTGCTTTTGAAATGTGTCTCTTGGAGCTCAACCTTTGCATCTCCTTCCTCTACATTCCCCTGAGAAATTTTGACTGTCAATGATTCCTCTCCCCACTGGACAATTTCACCTTAACATCCTCCTTGCTCATCTTCACACTAAAAAACCTGCTCCTCTGAGAATTTCCCCAAGAAGGGCACTGCCATGTCTGTCATTTGCTAAGACTCATCCAAAATCTCTCTCCTCTCAGCCCCCCCACATCTGATCAGGCACTAGTTCTTACTAGTTCTGCTTCTCCAAACCTTCTCTCCTTATCTCTGCCAGTGTGTTAGCACACTCATCACTTCCTGCCAGTGCCTTGTGATCCGTTAGCTGCTCTCTCTGCTATCATTTCTATCCTTCCCATTCATCCTCCCCATGCTTCCTAGGTGAACTAAAAATGCATGTCTCACCCCTGATCAAAGTCCTTCAATGACTAAATAGCCTGTAGAACATATCCCAAATATGAATTGATTCCTACTTGTCTGCTCTGTCTCCTTTCTGGCCTCTCTCCTATCATACTCTATGATCAAGACATCCAATCTATAAGTAGTTAACTACATATATGGGCTCTCTAGGCCTCTCTGCTTTCATATATGTTGTCTTTTGTGCCTGGAATGCCCTCACGGTGCTGGTGTTCTTGGCAATCCACCACTCACTCTGCAGGTCTCAGGCCACATGCTACCTTCTCTGAAACATTTCTGACCCCTTAGGTCTTCTTTCAGCCATGTTTACACTGTACTCAACAGATGATAATAACTAACCTTTATTCAATAAAAATTCAATAATCAAACAATGATAACAACATTTATGTAGCATCTACAATGCACTAGGCACCATTTAAGCACTTTTACAATTAAGATAATCAAAACTCTATTAGGTAGGTACTATTATTATTATTCCTATTTTATAATGAGGAAATTGAGGTACACAGTGATTAAATACATAATTTTTCCCAAGGTCACACAGTATTGAGATTTGAAGCCTGTAGCCTGTGATAAGAAAATCTCTCCACTCTTTAGCCTTCATTAGGGAAATCACACTTATGTGGCAACCACCATTACTTGGTATGTCCATGCTCTCTGTTGATGCCATCTTTCTATCTGGTTTCTCAGGAATTATACAAGTCCAGGTACACAGGACTCACTACATGTTTGGTAAGGAAATGTGTGAAAAGCCCTGCTGGCATTTCTCAGTGGTTGAGCATGGACCTATGAACCAGGATGTGACAGTTCAATTCCCAGTCAGCACATGCCCAGGTTGTACACTCTATCCCCAGTGTAGGGCATGCAGGAGGCAGCTGATCAATGGTTCTCTCTCATCATTGATATTTCTATCAGTCTCTTCCTCTCCCTCCCTTCCTTTATATATGAAAGGTGTGAGTGAATAAGTGAATGAATGAATTAATGAGATGAGTGTCCACAACATTTCTTGTAAGCATTTCTAATTAGTGCCTCTCAAGTTTTTAGGCTGTTCTTTCTTTAGCATCAGTGTGTCTTTCAAGCTGGTGAATACTGCAAAACCTGACAGTAAATTCAGTGTGAACAGCCTTAAATGAATATTAAGAGGCAAAAATCATTAATCTGTACAAGAACCAGCCTGGAGAGGTCTGCTGGAATATGTCACAGCCAATGCAGTTTAAGTGTACAAAGGACTGACTCCATAGGCTACAGGCCCAGCAACCTCCCTTTCCAGGGACAGAAGGGACAACAGAACTAAAGACTCAGGGTCTGATACTTCGCCTGGGGTTTTGTTGCTTTCTCCTTTGTCTTTTTTACCCTAGAGAAGAGTGAGGAAGGGGACATCCAGGGAACAGTTTACATGTTGTCAACCCAGGTTCTTTCTTCCTTCCAAGAAAGTTCTTGGATTTGCTGATTTTCCTTTAGATTCTTTTCATAGATGTTTTACACTTTTTATCCCTGTCTGCTTAACTCTTGCTCTGCAGAAAACCCTAAAGCATACTAGAAAAGAGGGGTTTGCTCCTTTCTCTATTCTACAGGTTTTCAAGTTTACTACAATCTTGAAAGCTGTCCCAGAATGTGAAATCACATGAATAAATAGTCACTCACACACACATCCCTAGAGCTAGGCTGCCTGGCTACAAATCTCAATGACAATACTTACTAATTCTGACTGTATGCAAGCTTTTTAGACTCCTGATGATTTAGTTCCCAAATCTGTAAAATGGGGATAGTCATAGCTCATATCTCACAGAGAAGTTGACAAATTAGAACAATATAATAGTATTAGAAAATTGCCCGACATAATATGTGCTCAATATATTCTTACTTTTATGAGTATTGTTAATAATAATAAGTACTGAGTTCCTGTGGCATACAGAGCCATGCGTTGTGTACTTGAACAATGTAGTGGGGAGATAGGAAAAGGTTTGAAGTCCTAATTTTTGTCCCCACAAGAGTTCATGAGAAAAAGGGTAGATAAAACATACAAATAAGAAGTTGCCCAAGGCTATAGAAAAAAACAATATTTTTGCCAAGAAGAACATTCTGGTCTTCTTAGAATCTTAGCACATTCTGAGAATACAACTTTGCAAGGGAAATTAGAAAACTTGGGAGACATTATCTTTGACAAAGACAGATTTGATCTATTGCAGTGTTTCTCAACTTTGGCACTATTGACATCTGACACATTGACAATTCTTTATTGCAGGAGCTGGCCTGTGCATTGTGGATGCTTAGAAGCAACTCTGACCTCTACTCACTTGATGCCAGCACTTCACCCTAAAATGTGACAACTATAAATATCTTTGGGTATTGTCAAATGTCTCCTGAAGGCAAAATCACCAAGTTGAGACCCACTAGTCTATCAGGATTTCAGGAATGACACCCAATGAGAGCTTGCTGTGAAATAAAGAAATGAACAAAAGAACTTTAGGCTTCTCGCTATAAAACTTGGAACAAGGCCCCATTTCTACCATAGCCAGAAGATCTTGGTTCTACATTTTCACTTTGCCCAGCCTACCCTTCCTTGTAGAATCAGGTTATTGCACGCAGCCTCTCAAGTTTGTGGTGGGGACTGAGTTGTGTTTATAAACCCACTTTAACCATAAACTGCTATTCCCATTTAAAGAAGTATCATTTTAAACCCAGGGGACAATTTCTCCACTGTGATTAAACCTCTGTGTGGACAAGTAAATTCGAACAGAAACATTGTCACATTAGAGTCTAAGATTTCAGACTTAGATGTTTCTGAACTTCATAAATATTCACCAAGGCCCCCTCCCTGCTAGGCACCAAGCTGTGCCTTCTGGGGACACAGGGATGGGTCATGGATAGCCTCTACCTCAGCTGGCATGCTCTCTGCTCAGCATTGCCTAGTACTAGACAAATCAGCCCTCAATGTTCACAACATCCAAGAAAGATAAAAATTGAATTGCAAGGTCCTATCTGGTTATATTGCTCTGTCTGATTATCTTGCATTGGAATTTCAGAGGGACTCTATCTTAGCCTTTAAAATCTCTCAGAGGGCAGGAAATCAAGTTTATTGAGTCTGCATCATGTGCTAGCTTCTGCTCAGGTTCATTCAGGACTGTGCTAAAGGTATTATTATCCTGTTCTTACAGATTTGGACATCAAAATTCATAAAGAACAAAGTAATTTTCTCAATGTCACAGGCTAAGTGGCAAAACTGGAATTTGAAGTCACATTGGTTTTAATTTAAAGTCTTTTCTTGCCACACCATGCAAATGGTGGTATATTTGGAAATGATGCTGTGGATAGCAGGAAATTGAATGCACTACTCAACTCATCTATCCCAGAGATGTGAATTTCAGCAAAAGACACTCTGCTCTTCTGTGTGAATACCTCGTTTAGGGAATGCTATGAAAATGGCTATCACAGTGACTTGCCATTCCTCTATTGAAGAGATATCATCTAGGCTGAGCCAGTAGAATCTGGACATAGAGAACAAGGGAAGGGGATTACTGACCAAAAAAAGCAATAATAATGGTTATCTCAGTCTGGGGCTTCTTGAAGCCCAGTTATCCCCATATCCCTATATAATAGAGATTACTGAAGCCAATGGGTAAAAACACCTTAACAAACCAGCAGAGCCAACACATCAAGGCAGGGAGCAGAAGGGCAGATCCATAGAAACAATGCTCAAGGTCATCCTTGACAAGTAACAACAGTGTGATGATTTTGCAACCCTGTAATTTCCATTACAATGTATTAATATGCTTGGGAGCCAGAGAAAGGCAGATTGATAACTTCATTTAGAGCAAATCAATTGGATTCCACTGGTAGATTCATGAATCATCCAGGAGACATATGCAGGGCATCAAGGCACACAGTCCTCTCCCTGGTGATCTTATCAAGACTCATCAATTTCTGCCCAACAAAACACTTCCATTTGGATTATTAATATATTAGAGGCCCATTGCAGGAAGATTTTTCCAATAGGGCTTCCTGTGGTGGTCTTCACCGCCCTGCCTGCTTCACTCTCTTTTTCCCCACCCCACCTGCTTCCTTCCCCTTTCCTCTGCCCTGCTTGCTTGCTTCTCAGCAGCTTCACTCCCTTCTGCAGTGCTTGGTTTCCTTCTATGCTGTCTTCAGTCTTTGCTCTGCACTTGAATATGCAAAGTAACCACCATCTTGGTTGGGTTAATTTGCATATTCGCTCTTGATTGGTCTGTGGGCATAGCAGAGGTATGGTCAATTTGCATGTTTCTCTTTTATTAGATAGGATAAGTTCTAGAGTTCATGAAATAAAATCCTTTCTAAAATTCTGGCACCTTGGCCAGCAAAACTTTGCCATTGCACCTTTAATTTAATTAACATGAGTAAAGGAAATATATGCCTATCTAAGTGTGGGCTGATCAGCTGTGATGCTTACAAAAAGAAAGCCACAAAGGTAATCGTTGGCAGTGTCCTTGAAAGCAGTGTCCTGCAAAAAGGGAGACTTAAGTTGTCCAGATGCTCTTGTCAAAAGATTATATGGGCCAAGACCGGTTTGGCTTAGTGGATAGAGCGTCAGCCTGTGGACTGAAAGGTTCCAGGTTCGATTCCGGTTAAGGGCATGTATCCTGGTTGTGGGCACATCTCCACTGTGGGGCGTGCAGGGGCGGCTGATCGATGTCTCTCTCTCATTGATGTTTCTGACTTTCTATTTCTCTCCCTTCCTCTCTGTAAAAAATCAATAAAAATATATTAAAAAAAAAAAGATCATATGGGCCATCTTACTTCACACCATTAGACACTTAATCAAATATTCCTAGTTCTAACCCCATAGGTATTGACTGAATTGGAGCTGGGAAAATGAGGTTGTCCCACCTCCTCCAACTATATCCATGATTTTCATAAAGGCTGAGAAATCACTGGGGTAAAGTCTCAAATCTTGGGATTCTATTATAAACAACATAGCTGGTAGACTTAGCAGTTAATGGGGCTTGGTAGGATGGCAAAAGAGGATGTAATATGCCCAGAGATACCTTCATATTGTTTTTCATAGTGGTTGGACAATTTACATTTCACAATACATATGATCCAGTAATTCACTTCTGAGAATATACCCAAAGGAAATGAAAACAAGGTTTTGAAGAGATATCTGCACCCTATGTTCATTGCAACATTATTCACCATAGCCAATATGTGTAAACAGCCTAAAGGCCCAGCAGTAGCATGAAAGGATAAAAAGATGATATGGTATACAGATACAACAGAATATTATTGGCCATGAGAGAGGAGGGTATCCTGTCATTTGCAATAGCATCACTTGATCTTGAGTAGATTATGCTAAGTGAGATAAGTCAGACAGAGAAATCAAGTACTCTGTGATATCACCTATACATGGAATCTAAAAAAGCCAAACTTGTTAAGAACAGAGAATTAAATAGTGGCTACCAGAGAATGGGGAGATATTTTTTGTTGTTGTTTTTTTAAAAATATATTTTATTGATTTTTTACAGAGAGGAAGGGAGAGGTATAGACAGTTAGAAACATCGATGAGAGACATTGATCAGCTGCTCTTGCACACCTCTACTGGGAATATGCTCGCAACCAAGGTAAATTGCCCTGGACAGGAATTGAACCTGGGACCTTTCAGTCCGCAGGCCGACACTCTATCCACTGAGCCAAACTGGTTTTGGCGTGATTAATGTTTTTTAAGGGAACAAACTTGCAGTCAGTAGTAAATAAGCCATATATGTCTAATGCACCATATAATGAATATTGACAACAATATTGTGACATAATTATGTAATGTGATAAACATCACCACAATGGCAATCATAATATGTACACTTGTCAAAGTAAATTACCATATACCTTAAAATTTACAAAATGTATGTGTCAAATATATTAAAAATAAATAAATACATAAAGCCTTTTCTACCTGTGGCAAACAGAAAAACAAAGGTGCCCAGGGACACTGTAATGTGCTGGTGGCCTCCTCCCCTGAACTCTGCTGCCACGGCTCTGGTTTGTGTTAGTGAGCTACTGGTGCCCACAGAGGCTGGTGCCTGGAGATGGAGGTCTTCCTTTGCCTCCTCCACTTCTTTGCCAGTTGAGAGGGAGCAGGGAAACTAGTAAAAGCCAGCTTACAGGAGGCAATAATAGGGGTGTTGAGAACTAAATCACTATAAGAGAGGAAGAGGTGAGCTCTCATGAGCAGAACCCAATGCTCAGGTCCAATGTTAGAAGAGGTCAGTGGTTCTTGGTGATGTGCAGAAAGTGACTCTAGAGTTTGTCTGGCAATACCTGGTGAGAAAGAGGCTGCACAGCAACCATGCTCTGCATAACTAAGAAGAAATATTTCTTCAGAGCAGGGGTAAAGGAACTTTGGCCTTGAGTACTATAAAACTGTCATGGTTTGAGTGTGTGGTATTTCCATTCCCTTCGCTGCCATAACACCAAGCACCTTAGACTCTGACTTGAGCTTTAATATTGACCTTCAAAGTGTTACATGAACTCATCGTGCTCCAGTTGACTCAGCTGTAAAATGGGGATAAGAATGGAATCTATGTACTTTTATTTAAATAGACTTGAATCCTCGAACCAGCATTTACTTTTAATATTACTTTGAGCATATGGCACACCTACTCTACTTGGGTTCCTCATTTTAAAATGGGAATAATAATTTCACATAACTCTGTGGGTGCCATGAGGACTAAGTAAATGCTGCAAATAAAACATTGTTGATATTCCAACCAAACTTGATAACCCTTTGGTTTCCCTGAGAAGTGAGCTCCCTTTTCTGGGAGCAGCATTATCTCAGTCTGTATATGCAAGTTAATAGAAATGAAAAAGAACAAAGCTCTTCACTTAGCAAGCAGCCAGCCCTGCTCCTACTCCATGGAAGCCACAGAGTCCTACACCAGGGTCACACTGTCAGAGGGGTGGGACTCAGTAAATTTTATGACCTGTAATAATAGTCCAATTGCTGCAGCTGAGATAAAAAGTGCTAATCAAATTTCATGCTTCAAAGCGTGAGCTGATTACTGCTGGGCTGAGCGGGGATTTATTCCGGTGGTTCTGACAGGCACCAGGGGACAAGTACACTTTGTGAGGTTTCACATACTACTGTCTACTTCCAAAGGGGAGGATCCATGAGTCGGGCAGCCTCACTAGCTGGACTTCTGTGGTTTCTCACATCAAAGGCAGAAGGTTGCCATAGGGGAGCTCCACAGGTAAAATATTTGCAGAGAAAGAATGACAGGAATTGTGTGGAATGTACTGGGGGAAACCCGGAGAACTTGTGTGCCAGCTTCTGGTCCAACCTACAGAGGAAGGAGAATCCTCATGACCTCTGCTATTTTTGTGTCTTAACTTCTGTAAGAATCAGTTTCAACATCTGTGAAGTTAGGATAATAGTACCTGCTTCTTGAGGTGGCTGTAAAGATGAAAGTGGGCAAGATTGGATTATGGGAGACAACGGCAGACAGTGTCCCCAAACTATCAAGCTGACAACCTGGGAGACATGAGAGAACAGTCTCTTGTCTGTGAGACAGCAATTCTTATGCCTAATAGCTCTGTGTAGTTAAAATATTTGGCTCTGGATCTGAAGCATATAGATAAACCAAATGTCTAAAATGTTTTTAAGGTAACCATAAACCTAGTAATTATTCAACCCCAAAGGCAAGTCTCAGGCCCCAGGATTTACACCAATAGGAAATGGGATGCCAACATTGATATTCCAAACTTTTGTTCTTCTAGAGCTTATCTAGATTATGGCCAGAGAGGACAACAAACTAGGAAGATCCTTCCAAGAGCAACCTGGACATTGAGTGGCAACCCAACCATGGGGATACAGTCATGATTTTGTTTTATCCCCAGTATTTCTCCAGCCCTCATGAGCTTCTCAGTTAGAATTGAGGAGACTAAGCTACACTTCCATGTGCACCCCTCAAGTCCACTCCAGGATGCTGAGGTTTAAGCCAGTTTGCCTGCAGGTGGGCTGGTCCCTCTTTCCTCTTCCTAACTTACCTTCCTCATTCTTTAGATCATAGATCAAATCTGTCCACCTCTATTCAAAGTCTTCTCTAAACATTCCAGGCCACAGACCACTTTTCTTCTTCAGAATATCCTATAACTCTTTTTACTAAGCATCAATATTGTACATGGCGATAATCTCTGTTCTTGTTAAGATGAATAAATATATTTCAGAGGAAAGAGCGCTGGCTTTGAAGGGAGGCCCTGGCACCACTATTTGCTGAGTGAACTTGCTGGCACCACTACTTGCTGAGTGGAAAGTTTCTTACTCTCTCTAAGATTCAGGGTCCTCATCTGTTAACTGCAGATAATCATACTTGTAGGGTAATTTTTTAAATTAAAATAATGTATCTAAATCACCTGGCATACAGTAGGCACTTAATACATTGAAGCTATTAATACTTGTGTCATTGACTTGACTTGGGGTAGTGAACACACAATACAATATATAGATGATGTATTATAGAATTGTATATCTGAAACCTATATAGTTTTCTGAACCAATGTCACCCCAATAAATTAAACATAAAGATAAAATATACTTGTATATTTTAAATCATTAAAAAATACTTGTATCACTTAATTTTTTATATGCTCTAGTTTTCATATCTAACTAAAGTTTAAGTTTCTTCAAGATAGAGTTAAGTCTTGTGAATTTTGTATTCTTCATAGATTAATGTCCACAACTAGTATCATGAAATATTTGTAACTAAGGACTAAAGTAACATTTGGGGTAAGACCATTTTCTTCCCTTTGGTGTTTCCAAAACACTAGCCTAAGGACATTGAGCCTAATAGTTCTGGAAGCAGATGACCAGTGCAGCAGAAATATCAGTGAGGATCTGGACCTAGACATCCCAATACTGAGAGTTGAGGGATAAAGTCTATGTGGTAAGAATAAAAACAGCAAAAATAGAAAGTCATCTGATGAGTAGAAGTCATCTGATTTCCCAATAAAAATGACAAGAGAGTCGATGGAAGATCCCAAAATGAATCTGGCAATAGATTCAACAATGAAGGACCAGCAGTAAGAAGGACTTTAACACAGAAACAGGTCTCCTGGCACAGGGTCCAAGTTTTATGTGGAATCTGTAGTCACGTACCAATTCTGGTCTGACCTGTAAGTGAAGCAGGACCTGGAGACACCTGACTGAGGTGCGTTCTTCAAGTTTTTAGGTTTATAGTGCAAATAAAGGTTCAGAAATGCAGCAACTGATATTTCTAAATTAAAAAACAGGTAAAGTTCTTAGAAGCTACATACCATAAGCTCTACTAAGTAACTGGCCACAGAACTAGAACATTTGGTAACTTTACTGGTGATTTCAATAGGCCTCTAGGAGATACTGACACAGGTTTTCTCTTAAAAACTAACCGAGGAAACAAAAACACATTTCAAGGCATTTAATCTAATCTACTTTTGATCTTCAAGAACAATCATTCCTAAGAGACGCAGAGAAAAGGACAGAGCTTCTAAAACATAAACATGTAAGGAAGGGGCTGCTGCTGCTGAGTATTGTATAGAAATCCAGTCAATGATCATTCCACATTTGTACCCAGAAAAATAGAAACAAACCATATTTCATTTGTCCATCAAAATCCAAGTGATCCTCAGGCCATTTTCTTTTGCTTGTGGTATTTTAATGATCTTTCTTGAAAGACTTCTGTGTATACCAAGGGCAAATGTGCCCTCCCAAGCCAAGCCCAGTTCTCTAAGTCCATGGTGGTCCCCCTGATTTACCACTGGAGCTCTTCACATTTTCCACCTTGACGGCATATCTGCCATCAGGCATTACACCCACATCAGCCTTGGAAAAGCCTCATAACTCAGAATGACAATATCAAGACCATTAAGCCTACATACATCAGCAAAACTGCCTCACTGCTGTCTCTGCTCCAGGTTATAAAGATATGTCACAGCACACACAAGTCCCCAAAGCACCAGACTTGATGGGTTGTGCTCAGAAGGCCACTTCTAAGACTAAAGCCATTTTTCACTCAAGGACCCTGTCAGCAGGACCCTCAAAATGCTGCAGAGAAATGCTAATGGTGATAGCTTGAGGGTATTACCCAGGCATGGCCCATTGCTCAGATCTCAGAACTGGTGATCAGATCTAGTTTACCATACTTCAAAACATGCTCATTCATACACACACACTGAAACATAAATAATTGCCCTTTACTCGTGAGGTTGTAAAATCCATAGCCTACAGTGCAAGAATTCATTGTTAGGTTTATAAGTGAATGAATCTGAATGGGGTAAAGTCAAGATCCGTTAACTAAGTCTAATGATCCCACCAAGTGCCATATAACCGGAAACATTTCTGAAGTCTAGTGGGGAAGACATTTTTCCCAGAGCCCGTAACATTTGAGCTCTGTTGAAACTACAAATTTCAATGGCCCTTGGTATACCAGATGCCTCCTGAGATCTTTCAGCTTCCTTTTCTTAGCTCTATATCCCAACTTCCACCTTTAGGCAAATTAGTAAAGGTTGATAGATGACAGTGTCCAAAACACAGTGATGATTTAAAAGCAAGTGACAAAGTCAAAAGCACATATTAAAATTCGCAAATGTACATGACATTTGCCAAGAAATCTTTCCATTTTCTATGGCACTGTAGCCAGAGGCTACAAAATGGTATGACCTCATCTCTTGTCCCTCTCTAAGGCTTGACAATGACATCTTAATTGTGAAATGTTATGTAGCTTGTAAAAACTAAACTCCAAGGTCATAATTTTATATACACTGGCATTTATTTTGAATTAGTGCTCTCACATCATTTTCATATCAGATTCCTACCAAATTAAACATCACACGGTACTATCCATCCAAATCACCACTTTCTCATACAACTTTGCAATGATGAAAATGTTTTGTCTCATAAAGAAGCCACTAGTTACATGTAGCTACTGAGACTTGAAATGTGGCTAATGTACCAGAGAAACTAATTTTATTTATTTTTAATTAATTTATAGTTAGCCACATGAAAATACTGGCTAGCATATTGTATAGTACAAATTACAGTGCTGATGACAGAGGATTATGTTTGCTTCCCTAGCATTTAGGAAGCCCTAGAATGAATGGCAACCTGGACCAGATGACATAAATAAAGAAGAGGGATTTAAGCAGAACTCAGACATATCAAATACCAAAATGAATATGGGATTTAACTTCTAAGATGCAGAACTCATGAAATAAATGACTAAGTGAACTGGTTCCATGATTATTGGACTCCTTCAACAAGATAAAGGCTATAAAAAGGAATGGGGTGGGGAGTGATGAAGAGATTCTTTGGAGAAAGTAGCTGCTACTGCTACCTTGTGATTTGCCTGAAATCCTTCCAGAGTTGGTTAAGACAAAATATAAGGATTGCCTATAGACACAGGTGAGATAGGCTACAGCTCCTTAAATGCCACCTTGTAAGACTGTCGGGAGAGCAAGGGGACTCCAACAGCATGATACATCCTCATCTGGGCAGGGTGGACTAAGTGCTGTGCTGATTAATGTTTAAGAACCAACTCCTTGGAAGCAAACCAATAAGTTCTGATTTTTTTTTTGCATTTTTCCAGTTTCCTGAGCATATATACTCCCACCATGGCAAATTTCCAGCTACCAGTCTAAACTCCCTGAACATAAAGTCAAGAATGGATGTGCACGATCAGCTTTTCTGAAGCAGAGTAAGCCAGCTCCAGAACAGCACTGGGTGGACCACCTGAGAGGCAGGGGCTATTGGGAAGGATCTTGCCTAGGGAATGGAAGGCACTCCCTGCAGTACAAGACTTGCATGTATGAGGTCCCCAGAGATGAGTGTGTCTATAGAACCCAGGAGAAGGGATGAGTTCACTTGCCAGACCAAAGTATAAGTCACCTAGCCAAGTTAGAGCTCTCCCTCCCCTTTATATCTGCTTCATCTTTTATCCCTTCAGCCCTTGCAGGAGATAAAATAGCAGTTTGGGAATCTGTGCTAAGGTGAGTGGGAGAAAAAGCAGAAGCCAATCATAATCTCTTCCTTAAAGGCAAGCAGCTGCCAAATACCTGCCTTAGACCAGAAAGGATGAGGAGACATCTCATCTCTGAGAGAAGAAGACTGAGACACTGATTAATATCATGGACTGGTTTATTCCAGTTACTGAATTGAGATTGCGTGTAGGGACTTAAAATGACCTTAGAACCATCTAGTATTTGCCAACTATTTTCCTGAGAGCAGGAACAAATTTAGAAGGACAGTGGGAACTCAGAACTAATAGTAATACGGTTGATCTTATATGACATTGTGAGTTATGCAAATTCAGCATTAAAAAAATAAAGCCATGTTTGAGATATTATAGCTTTCACATCAAAGTCAGCAGCTGTCCATCTTGAAAAACTCCTTCCTAAAATTTAATGTCTTTGCATGAAGATTTTTTCTCCCAGATCCTCTCTGGTGAAATAAAAGGAAAAAAGAATGTAGGCATCCCCCATCTGTGACATGAGACAAACATGAATATGTGTCCATTCCTTTTCTCCACTTCCAGATGTTTGCTCTGGACATACTATGTCTTCCTGGCATCTTCAGGGAATTGATATTGCCTGGTCTAATTCCCATTCAGAAGCCAATAGTCAGATGAATGACTCAGAAAGAACAGAAAAACTTGCTAATGTTTGGTGATCATCCAAAGATGCCAAGCTGGGGAAAATGGTACAGTTTGGTTGGAGAAAACAGCCCTTTTCTTCCTCCCTGAGAAGCAGAGGTGATAGAGGTGTCACAAAGGATGCTGCTGCTTCCTCTTCCATGTTCATAACTGGTGTCAGACACCTTTGACCTCCTTCTCCCTCTAGTTTCTTGATTTTAAGCAGAACCTCAATGATGCTTAACCCATTCTGAGTCTTGAGACTATTTGAAAGATTTCCAAATATACTAAGATCCCCAAAAGAATATATATATTCTCACACTTAGATATCCTCCAAATCCTACATATAATTTTAAGGGGGTTCACAGAGAACACTCACTCCCACCCAGATTCCAGGGATGAAATTCAGAGACCCTATCTCAAGACATATGCTCTGGGAGAATCCAAAATGCTGCTGCCTCGCACAACAATTTCAAAACTACAACTAAAAGACAACTAAAAGACAGAACCGCCATCATCCAAAACCACAGGAAAGCTGGCTGAGTGGAAATTCTACAACTAGAAAGAAAGAGAGGGGCTCACAGAAACCCAGGGGAGCTGCAAAATGCTGAGGTACAGAGACATGTGCGTGTAGAGAGTGGGTGCTGGAGTACCTGGCTGGCTTTCTCTGGCGGGAGGGAAACGGAGACTCTCAAAGGCATTGAACCCCTTATCCTATGACACTAAACCCCAGATCCAGCTGAAACTCATACAGGAGGAGTTTGGACTGTAAAAAGGGAAAAGTGCATGGAAATTTAGGGGAGTTGCAAAAGATCAGAAGTCTGGTGACATTCATGGCCCTGCGCGCAGAGGACCGGCTGCTGATTGTGCCTCTGGCTTTTACGAGTGGGCGGGAGACAGACCCTCTGAACTGCGCTACTTCTAACTTCAGTAAACCCCAGTTTCGGGCAAAACCCTGGGGATCCAGACTCATATGATCCTGGAGCACAGGGGAGTCAGAAAGGCAGCAGTCTAGAGGCACTGCAGGAGCGCACCTGGGCAAGGGACTGCTTCAGCGATTACCCAGTCATGTGAGACTTGGGGGCCGTGGAGGGTGGGGCTGACTGGAAGGCAAGGCGGTCCCTTAAACCCTGAGACTCCACCCATCCCAAGCTCAATAGAGAGGCTTCTGCAGTTTTGCAAGTCTGGTATCATAAGGCTGAATCCAACACAGAAGTTCTCCTGGCATAGTGAAAATGCCGAGACAAGGGAAGGGATCACAAACAAAAGAAGTGGAGGAAAACAAACGATTGGATATAGAGTTCAAAACCACGCTTATAAGGTTTTTCAAGAATATCCTAGAAAGGATGGATAAATTTAGCGAGACCCAAGAGGAGATGAAAAAGATCCAACTAGAGATGGAAAAGAACCAACTAAAATTTAAACATACACTGACTGAATTAAAAAATATTGTACAGAGACCTAACAGCAGACTAGAGGAAGACAAGAATCGAGTCAAAAATTTGAAATATAAAGAATCAGAAAACACTCAACTGGAAAAGCAGGAAGAGAAAAGAATCCAAAAATGTGAAGATAATGTAAGGAGCCTCTGGGACAGCTTCAAGTGTACCAACATCGGAATTATGGGGGTGCCAGAAGAAGTGAGAGAGCAAGATACTGAAAACCTACTTAAAGAAATAATGACTGAAAATTTCCCACATCTAGTAAAAGAAATAGACTTACAAGTCCAGGAAGCACACAGAACCCCATATAAAAGGAATCAAAAGAAGACCGAGACACATCATAATTAAAATACCAACAGTAAAAGACAAAGAGAGAATATTAAAAGCAACTTGAGAAAAACAGTTCATTACCTACAAGGGAGCACCCATACAACTGTCAGCTGATTTCTCAACAGATACGATGCAGGCCAGATGGGAGTGGCAAGAACTATTCAAAGTGACGAATAGCAAGAACCTACAACCAAGAGTACTTTATCCAGCAAAGTTATCATTCAGAATTAATGGACAGATAAAGAGCTTCACAGATAAGAAAAAGCTAAAGGAGTTCATCAACTCCAAACCAGTATTATATGAAATGCTGAAAGGTACTCTTTTAGAAGAGGAAGAAGAAAAAGGTAAAAGATAAAAAATTATGAACAACAAATACGTATCTATCAACAAGGTGAGTCTGAAAAATAAGGGAATTGAAGATTTGATCAACAGAATAAACTGGTGAATATAATAGAATCGGGAGCACAGAAAGGGGGTGGACTAATAATTCTCAGAGGGAAAGGGGTGAGGGGTGTACAGAGAGAGACTGGACAAAAATCATACACCTATTGATGAGGTCAATGAGAGGGAGGTAAGGGCAGAGGGAAGGGTGGGAGCCGGGTGGAGGGGAGCTATGGAGGGGAAAAAAGAGAAACAAATGTAATAATTTGAATAATAAGACATATGCTCTGGAGCCAATGCCTCTGGATGATTATGCATATCCCCTAGTCCTTCTGACCTTCTTCAACTGGCCTGGTTTCAGCACATGGTCACTTGCCAGTTGAACTGGCACCATGGACCACTCAGGAGTTGTTTCCTGTGCCCAGGAAACATAGAAACATGTGTTATGCATATATGAAAGGGAAATAGCCAACTTTCTTTAAGCAAATCATGCCTTAGTCATTTATTTTCTCCACTTGAAGGTTTTGAGAATCCCAAATTAAATCACAAACTGCTGCATCAGCCATCTGCTGCTTCAGTTTCTTGAACCAAACTTTAATTTCTTGGGGGCACTTCATGATAGATCCCAAATGTGGCCAGTTCTGGATCTATCTACATTGTTTAAGCACTAACACTTAATAGACCATCTATTGGGTACCAGGCACTATTTTAGGTATTAGGACTACAGCAATGAACAAAACAGACCTGATCTGAATTTATTCTTTTCCAAAATGGCAATTCTAACTATTGTTGCTTTTAAAAACAATGGTAATAAATGTTATAAAACTACATAAGTTATAGATTCTGTGCTATTTTATATGCATTATCTTATCATTTCTTAGAAAACTTGGTGAGATAGGTATTATTATCTCCATTTTACAGATGTGAAAACGGCCAAAAATTTACCTAAGCTAGGGAGGGGCAAAGACACGATGTTGTTTCACCAGGCAGTTTGTTTAAACTACATTTAGATTCAACATCCCAGGTTATGCTTACAAAATAGACTACGTAGCACTACTGAAATGAGAACAGGTGTCTCATAAAAAATTGGTCTGGCAACATACATATATTTATGTAGACCCTGGGGCTACCTGTGGTTGCCACGATGATCAAAGTCAGCATGAATGTAATCTGGAGGCACTGACAACTTAGTTAAGCAAAGAAGGTCTGTTGATCCTAGAAACAAAGTAGGGTGCAACTGCCTGTGGAGGTAAGGCTGAGTGCTACTGGAATCAAACTGGAGACAAATAACAGACAAATCACATGTTATTTTTAAAAATGTGTTTCAAATGTTATATTTTTAAGAAATTGTATTTGGACAGAAGAGATTATGATAACCCTAAGGCAATAATGGAGAAAATATAGAGTAGGAACCAAAAAAGACTAACTAGTCCAAAGCAAATATTTAAAAACTAGTGACTCGGTGCACAAAATCCATGCACATTAAAAGGGAATTAATTAGAGGAAATATTTTAATATTGCTATTTGCCCTTTCTCTATAATAGAAATGTCAGGGATGAAAGAAAATTAGTAAAATGTATATGAAAATCTTCCTCCTGTCAGAGTCTGGGGCATGCCATGGGAACCAGAGTCAAGTTCCCACCCACCCATGTGTGCCTTGGAATCTTGCAAGACCCAGACCCACTCAGTCCCACCCACATTGGGCTAGATCCAGACCTGGCCAGACCCACCCCCATCAAGCCCCACCAGGTGTGGAGTGTGGCCTCAGGTCACCTGGCCTGGTGCCAGGGAGGGGAGCACGCCTTGAGGTACCCAGGCCCAGGCCAAGGGGCATGGTCTGAGGTCCCCCATCAAGCCCCAGCAGGCAGGGGGCCCAGCCTTAGCTCCCCAATCAAGCCCTACCAGGCAGGGGGTATGACCTGAGGTCCCCCATCAAGCCCTGCTAGGCCGAGGGGCATAGCCTCAGGTCCCCTGTCCCAGGCCCAGTGCCAAGCAGTTTCAAATCCCTGCTGATTGCTGTTAAGGCTCATTAAGGGAACTTGGCCTCTGCTGT
Source organism: Lasiurus cinereus (assembly GCA_011751065.1). Lineage (NCBI taxonomy): Eukaryota > Metazoa > Chordata > Mammalia > Chiroptera > Vespertilionidae > Lasiurus > Lasiurus cinereus. The sequence continues at coordinate 19,302,565 of JAAGEH010000076.1, read as the reverse complement.
GGGTGTAGCCATTTTTGTTACCTCATGACGGTCAATTTGCATATTCACTCTTTATTAGATAGGATATCAGTTTGAAACAGCCATGGCTTCCAAAGACCCAGTTACTGCTAATGGACACTCAGATGAAATTTGGGACTGGAAATAATTGAGGGCAAGTCCATACTTTGCAGGGAGTGAAGGTTATGCAATTTGGGTGGCCCTCTATAAAAAAATTGCTAGCACCAAACTAGGTCCCAGAGCCTTGGACAGGACCAAAGCTTCAGCTACAGTTACATCACAGTGAATCGTCTCTGCCCAAGTGCGCATCAGGCCTCGGGAGGAGGCTGGTAAGAAACACGTTCCTCATTAGTGCAGGATCACAGTGGCTGAGATAAGACTAAAAACCCAATTTGGAGAACGTTGTGATCCAAAGATTATTTATTTGAAGGCACTTTGATAAGAAGATGCAAGACAATAGTGGAGGTGGTTTAAAGAGAGGCTTTCAGCAATCCAAACCATTGAAAGAGACACCCAATGTGAATTTGAATGAGAACCAATTTTTCTATGTCAATTTAAAAAATTCATGCTGTTAAGCCAGCCTCCAGCAAGCACGTACTGTCTATGTGGGATTTGCAAAAAAGACGCCTCTGTAGACAGACAAGGTGAAACACCAAGTCCCCTCTGAACAGAGAGCTCCTGCAGGTGAATTGGTATAGCAATCAGGTAGCACTTGGGGGTGAGGTAAAAAGCAATCCTCTCTCTCTATGTGGTATCCCCCTTGCAGGAGGCAAGCTGAGCAAGGGACATGCAGGCTGGATTTCCGCCCCAGCTCATCCTCTCAGCTCGGTAGTTTGTGCAGTGTTCAAACTGCACAACCGAGCAAGGAAGTCTGTATTTTAATTTATTCATTTATTTATTTAAAAATTTATCTTCATTGTTGAAAGTGTTACAGATTCCCCCTTTCCTCCATTGATCCCTTCCACCCAGCAGGCCCCTCGTCCTCCCCCTACCCTATTGTGTTATGCATACATGAAGAGGCGAGCCTATATTTTGGAGGCATAGCGGTTTTAACAGTATACTGAAAGGGACTCACAAATGAGTAATTCTCTGGTGATATTACCCTCACTGCAAATACACGTTTCTAAATGGTATCCAGACTGGCCAGACAGAGACAGAGTGGGGCAAGGAGTCAAACGCCGCCTTGACATCCTGGGCGATGTTTGCACCTCACTGATTTCCACTTCTCAGCAAGTCCCAGCCCCAGGTTGCCAGCTGCACTTTGCTCCACTGCCCTCTCTGCCCTGCAGTGATGGGCGGTCATGGAGGAACATGACGTCCCCCTCTGACCGCCGCTGCCTTTCAAAGCCCTAGGAGTGTCTCTTTGCAGCTCGAGCACGATGGCAGAACAGCTTTGGGTCACTGAAGACACTTCCCAGAGCCATCCTAGAAGGTGGAGATGATGTGAACCGGCTGGAACAGCTAATTAGCTTAGCCAGCCTCCTCCAGATTTAGAGGACACCATTGCTGAGTAATTACAATTACTGAGCCATTTCCACAAGATATTAACTTTACGTAATCCTCACTAAACAAAAATTGAGAGCCGGGTTTGGGTTTTGTTTTGCTGTTTTTCATTTGGAAGCAGTAATTAAAGATTATTCAATTATGATAATGGGTTTCTATTAAGAATGCTCTCCGTAGCTGAAGCCTGATGAACACCATGGAGCCCGGATTTGAAACACTCTCATCTGAGTTTCAAATGGAGGAAATGTGCTTTCTCATCTTTTCTATGGCTAGCTGTTCCAGAACCATCTTTAATTCCAGGCAGATTTTCCTCCCACGGTCAGAGGTAGATAGAGCTAGCCAGCATGTATTTAGTGCCTGGGAGCCCAGGTACACCTGGCACCGTGGATACCATTTTAGGACACAGTGGGTGGAAATTGGAAAAGGCTTCCTGTTTAATACTTGTGGTTAAATGGTGACATAAAATGGCCAGACAGACCAGGTCAGGACCAAAGGCCCACAAATCTTCTCCAAGGAATAAAGGCTCAGCCCCCATTTATCCATGCACACAGCCTGGCCTGGCCTCTCCTCTCCAAAACCGCTCTTGCTTCAGGCTCCCCAGCAAACATTTGCTGAGTGCTAGATGCTGGTGCACTGACATCCCTGGTGAGCATGCAATCAGCACTCCCTCTGGGGAGCTCTTAGGAGCCACTGAGCAGAAGGCACAAATGACTGACAGGCAGGTAAATTACAGCTCCCGGGTTAGCAGGAGCCAGACCTCTTCTCCTTGGTCCAAGCTCTCTGTTGGGGGTTGTGGGGAGGGTGCTGCATCAGAAACACGGAAGAAACACAAGTTTCTGTATAAGGTTAGACCTCGGTGTTAAGGATTCCTGTCTTAGGCAAGTTTGTGTTGTGAAACCTCAGTTTTCTCATCTGTGGGGACTGTGAAGTCAGGAAGATGTCAGATAGAAGAAGGCAGCACACTCACTGACACAGGGCATCTGTTCTCTTCCATGCTCCCTGTCTGCTCCCAGGCGCCTCCTCTCATTTAATCCTTGATACCAGCAGCTACACTTTAGAGTCACCTGGCAAACTTATAAAAAGACAGTTGTTTGATCCCTGTATTAGTTATCTATTGCTGTGTAACAAACCACCCCACAGTTTAACGGCTTTACAAAAATACATTTATTATTTCACAGTTTCTGTGGGTCATGAATCAGAGCAGCTTAGCCAGGTAGTTCTGATTTAGAGTTTCAATCAAGTTGTCAGCTGGGGCTGCAGTCATCCGAGGCTTGACTGAGATCGGAGAATATACGTCCAAGCTCACTCACAGGGCTGTTGGCCAGAGTTCCTCACCACGTGAGCCTTCCTCTCCATGGGGCTGTTCACGACATGACATTTGGCTGTCCTCAAAGCAAGTGATCTGAGAGAGCCAGAAAGCAAAACCACATGCCTTTGATAACCTAGACTACAAGTCACAAACCTTCATGGCCACCTTTTTCTATTCATTAGAAGCAATTCACAAAGTCCTGCCCACACTTAAAGGAAGGAGATTATAAAAGGCCCTACATACCCTGGGTAAGTATCATTGGGGATTATCCAAGAGGCTGCCCTCCACAAGCCCCATCCAAAAAATTTCAATTTTACTGATTTGGAGCAAAAGCATTTTTAAAAATTTCTCTAGGTAACCTCAATGGGTCACCAAGATAAAAAACAAAAACAAAACAAAAAAACAACAAAAAACACACACCATACAATTTCTTCTAAATTACCTTCTCTTCAACTCAACTTTGTCAATTTCATCCCTTCCCTTATCATGTCCTTAATTGGCTCATCACTTCCTGCTGCTAAATTCTCTCAGGTCCTAAGCAGTCAGAAGCCAGGGCAGGGACAGCCAGGGGGGTGGAGCCCTCCAGTGGGATTAAAGGCCAGATAAGCAGACAGCATCCCAACATCAAGCTGACACAAACACCGGAGGACCCTGGAGCTCCTGGAGCAAGCCGTTAATCAAAGAGTCAGGGCAAGTCAGCAACCAGGAATGATGAAAGGGTTGCCCATGCATGGCTGCAGGCCAAGGCCACAGCGACCAGTGACCAACAGCAAGCAGACACCCAAAGCTAAAGCAGCCCACTGGTTCACCCCGCTGTCTTATTAATCTTTACTTTCATGATAGCCAATCCCACACCCCTCCTGAAAGCACTGCAGGTGATGCCAGCCTAAAGCAGGCTGAGTGTGAATGCAGAGAAGGAAAACAGTCTCATCTTCCTGGCAAAGACAGTTCCCCTAAGAAAAGCTATCCTCAGCCCCTCTTCCAGTAAGCAAGCTTTCCTGGCTCATTGCAATGTTGGCAATGTCATGTACAGGATGAAAGTTGCCGACAATAAAAATAAACACAAAATGATTGTGATATACACATCACTGGGGAGTGAGGTGTCCATCATCACAGATGGCTTATTCATCTTGCTGTAATGAAACCCAAGTTGTAATTGTGTATATTTCCAGCCTGTTCCCTCTCTCTCTGCACACTAAAGAGATATCTGACTTTGTCTGTCTGATCAATTGCTGTCTGCTCTGGCCCTCTGGTTCTTATGTAGCACAGGATCTAGAGAAGAGGGAGGAATAAAAGGACAAGTGATCATAGCAAAGACTGGGGAGGCCTAAAAGGGGATGTTTCTGAAGTGATGTGGTGAGTATTTGCAATATGCAAGAAAAATGGATGGAAGAGAAAAGGTTTGTAAAAATAAAAATGTTTTCCAATAATGAGTCCCTTGAAAATGTCTCTAAGAATAGCAATTTTAAAAACCAGTTACTTGTACTTTTCTTTTCACTTGATAGCCTATTTTTTTAAAAATTATGATCATGTTTCGAGATTGGATCATGGGGCCCTGCTTTACTGACATTCAGTTAGTTCCCACACTAATATCCACATAAGGGTATAAACGTATGGAGAGTTCTTGGCCTTCCAAATAGGCACCATGACCAAACTGGTGGATAGACAGGAGGCCACATCAAACACAACCTATTGTGCCTTTGAACTGTATCCTGTAAACAGCAGGGAGCCAGCAGGGCACAGTTCAAAGGCATAAAATCTTGTTTCTGTGTGGCCTCCAGTCTAACTACCAGTTCAGTCATGGCGCCTAGATGGAGTCCTTTACTCAGCTCTTCCTTCCACTGACTTGCTATTCCATCTCCACCACTTCGACCCCACATTCCCACCTAGAGGGCACGTGCTGAGTCTGTACTGCCTCAGTTCAATTATCACCCATCCTAGATGCAATTAGTTCTCTCTTATTTTCCCTATTACTCCCTCATGGATAATTCTGTCACAATATTTGTTTATAACCTTGTGCACCTATTATTTTGAATGTCTGTCTTAACCACCGAGTGTGAAAGCTTTCAAGGGCAGGACCTTATTATATGATAGTATCCTATATAATAAAAGCATAGTATGCAAATTGTTCCCTCCACCAGATTCTTCAGGGAGTTCGACAAGAGGGTGCATCAGCCTGGGGAAAGAAGGGAGGACTTGATGCTGGCAGGTGGCCAGGAGAAGAGAGGGAGGCCCTGGCTGGGAGCCGGCAGCCCCTAGGGACCCTACCAGTGTATGAATTTCGTGCACTGGGTCTTTAGTATAATAATAATAGTTTTATTGTTATAAATATTGTTCACGACCATTTGTTGAGCACCTAGCATGTGACAGTGCCAATACTCTTTGCAACACCTAGTGCCTTTTCCTTTTTGTCATATTTATTGCCTGTGCCTAGCAGAGTCTAGCATATGCTAGGCACTCAGTAAACATTTGTAAACAAACAAATAGATATCTATTCATCGAGAAAAGGCAACAGGGAGTTTGAGTTTGACTCTTGTTACTTCTCTTCACTGATATAAAAGAGGCCTGTAGCCCTAACTTGTTTGGCTCAGTGGATAGAGCGTCGGCTTGCGGACTCAAGAGTCCCAGGTTCGATTCTGGTCAAGGGCATGTACCATGGTTGTGGGCACATACCCAATAGGGAGTGTGCAGGAGGTTGCTAATCAATGTTTCTCTCTCATCAATGTTTCTAACTCTCTATCCCTCTCCCATCCTCTCTGTAAAAAATCAACAAAATATATTTTTAAGAAAAGAGGCCTGTAAACTGATATCCTAATTCTGACCACCCAAAGTGGGTTTAGTAAAGCAAATGTAGTGAAATATTTTAAAATATTATATATGGTTTATATATGAAGGTTTCTCAAGCAATAAATGGATGATTGGTGAATTATTTTTAACTGTATTTCAATGAGAGGGAGGAAATGTGAATATGAACTTTTAATCAAGTACAATCCATAGTATAAGACATACCTGCCTAGTAATTGTATTCATTTTTTTTTATTTGATTCCTGAGTATTATTTTATGTTTTTCCTGGTGCAGGAGCTTAATAATTGTTGAATCTGATTTATGGGAATATAAAACTTTATTTGACTATTTTCTCTACTTTTGAGTGTGTTTGAAAATTATTGTTATAAAAGGACGAAAACTTTTTATAATGCAGCATTGTTTTAGGGTCTCTCCTTGCTGCAGAGGGATCTGCATAGGGCTTCTACTCCTCTCCCAAGCCTCCCCTTTCCTAATAAGCAACCAGATAAGGCCTTTTTGGTGAGTGTTAGATCAAGAGTGACACATTATGTATTTTACCTGGTGGAATCACTCTTTAACAAGTGCATGAAATTCACTCTTCGCTTGATCTGATTTGCCTGGGTGATGTATGCAGCAGTGATTCAAGCTAAACAGTCACCTGGAGAGGCAATCCTTCTTCAGGGGACAGCCCAGCATATGAGATGCGGTTGATGACAGGCTTGATGACGGCAAGATTTATCTGCCAGATGGGGACACGGTTAGAGATGTTTTTCAGCTTCAGGGCAGGCCCCAGACTCAGCAGCTCAATGTTTGCAGCTCAGAGCAGATAGGATTTTTCTTAGTCTTTGCAAAATGTGAGCTACAGACTAAGCCCAGGAGAGCTGCAGCTTGAAGCTCAGCAAGGCCTTAACCACTCCTGGGGACTTGAGATGAAATGAGAAGAGCAGATGTACAAACATCTTTGATAAAACATCAAACTTTCCAAATTCTTGAGGGGGTCAAATGTGGTTCAGAATATTTTAAGCTTTTCATGGGAGATAAAATATCAACAGCAAGAGAAACATAAATTTTAGAGTCAGTCAGATACAGCTTCTGATACCCGAAAAACCATTACTGATTCGTGACCTTGAGTACTATTTAAGCAGCCTGAACTTCCACTATCCCAGGTAAAGCATGGTGATGACCTTATAGAAATAGTAAAAAAACAGCACAATGGCTGGAACATAGTAAGTTCTCAACAGATGACAGATGTAGTCCTAGAAGATTTTTGACTGAGTTTGTAATATTCCAAGAGGCACACAAGAGAGGAAATAAGTGTTGATCTTATAGACTAGAAAGAAAATACTGGTAAATCATAAATTATGTGAAAACAGGTGAAGAAGACCTCAGATGAATTAACAGGCAGCCAACAAGTATAATGAAAAATATAGATAGCTAATTTTCTCTTCTGTAGATTTCAGTTTTCAGGACTTGCTCCTGGTTTTACAAGACATTTCACAAGACAGTCCAACATCCTCTGAACATCCAGAATCTCATTAACTCAGTTTGTAAGCTTGTAGCACTGACTTGTGCAGTCCCCACTGAAACTCACGAGCACTGGGTGGGGCAGTGCTGGCCTGAATGTCACCCTCAAAACCCCACTGCCCTAAAAAGAAGCAGAACAGACCGTCAATGAAGGCTTGCTAACCATTTTTCCTGGTTATACCTCTTCCATCTCTGTACAAACTTTATAGTTAAAAACTTTTGTGGGACTTTAAGAGCCTGAGGCTGTATTTGTTGGTTAGTGCTGTCCCACATACTCTGGCAGGAAGATGAGTTGATCTGAGGATCCGCTTCCCAGACACACCTCAGTACCAACCCGCAGACTCTGGGCTCAGACCTAGGGATGCAGCTTTGAAACAGATGTTTAACACCTGCCTGATTAATGGCCTCCTTGCTTTAGGAAGAGATCTGGTAAAAGCTTTCGAGGAGCATTTTGATGCCACTGTGTTCATTTTCAGCAACAAATTGTATTGGTGTTGCAAGATCAAGTGTATCAGATAGTCAGAGTCCATTATGGCGTAAGGCCAGCAGCATCCTGGGAAAATCACAATGTATATGGGATGCGAAAAGCTACAACCTTCAAAGTATCACTTAGGGCATATTTTAAAATACACAGAAAATTAGGAATAAAGACATTAAGGTTCCCATAGCCACACTAATTGGGCCACATGATTATCTAACCATCAGACTGTGTTTGGCATTGAACAGGGTGGACAAGTGTCACAATTAGACCCTGAAGTCAATCAGCCATCTGCAATGTGGAATTGTCAACCCTAATGGTCTTACCATACTTTGTGCTTGTACCATGACATTTTACATGGCTTATGCATTATCTCCTAACTTGTTAATTAGTTACAGTCACATCTCTGGTCTCCTTTCCCTAGTTCAGGAAGCCTTGCTGCTTTTCATACCAAAGCTTCACACAATCCCCCCTGGCACCAGACATTCCCCCAACAAGTCTCTCCTACAGCAGAAGGCCAACTAATCTTTCCAAAGTCCAATCACTCAAAAACCAATGGCCTTTCACATCTCTTCACACAGCACAGTTCAAGGCCAGTCAACTATGTGGATCTGTTGCCCCAGTTGGAGTCAATTTTTGTGTCTTCATAACTTGACATTAAACTCTGACAGCAGAGACAGTGCTGGCATATACTAGGTGTTCAATAAATATTTGCTGAATGATTAAATGAGCCTATTCATATGTAGTGGCTGATAATAAGAACTAGTAAAAATTATTCTGGAAAGTAATTTGCAAATATCAATATTCATTAAAATATTCATAATCTTTGACCTTAAAATAATATTTCTGAGAAGCTATTCTAAGGCCATCATTCAGTGGGGGAAATTATGTTTACTGCCTATAATAACGAAATGTCAGAATGATGTTAAAGCAATAATAAGAGAATGGTTAAGTAAATTAAGATAAATCCACTCAAATGAACATTATAAAGTCAATAAAAATTACTATGAAGACTGGTTAGTGACATGGAATGTTCTTATGACCTATTTCTTTTTAAACAATATTGAAAATTAAAACTATATCTTATTTTAGTCACTCATGGAGCAAGGGTGGTAAGAAATGCTTAAAAGTAAAAATGGTGGTATTCTGGAAAATTTTTCTTTTCATTTGGATTTCTGTTAGTATTGCAGGGCAAGTAAAACGGTCACCTTCCTACTTAACAAATGGGCACTTCCATGGCTTCCTATTCTACAGAATTGTGGGGTAAAAGTCACATCCCTCATTTTGTCCTTAGAATGTTTCAAGGGTCCATCAAGACCAAAGTTTCCTTTGACCCAGGACGCAGTCCAGCCCAGTGGATGCAGCACAGTGGGGCAGAGCCTCAGTGTTTCATAGCCCCGCTGTGAGCCCTGGCCTCACCCCAAGCCCAGTCTGCCACAGAGACATATTTGTCCATACTTGACCTCAGGTGAGTCAAGCCCAGTGCACAAGAATGGGCGAGAAGTAAACACAACACACATTTCCACCACTTCCCTTTCTTTTCCTTCTCATCACCTGCTCCCAACCCAAAACCCTCCTTTCTCCATTCAAATCAAAGTTTCTGACATTTGGGAAGACGTGGGGATACTCTGTGTACCCACATCAGGCCAAATTGCTTCTTCCCTCCTCTGTCTGACTAACACAGGGAACACTAGCCACGGGTCCCTGATCACAGTGATCAAACAAAGGGAAGAAAGGAGGGGAAAGTGTGGTTGGTAGAGAACATCTCATTACCCTCTTTAAGCCCTGTGAGGGGTTAGGATTTCCAGGGGTCTGTTTATTTAGACTTAGTGAGAAGGAAAACCAGGTTCAAACTGCACTCTCTGCTCCTAAGAAGGGAACAGAGTGATGACACTGACTTTCTCTCAGGTTGTAAGTTCCTAAGGGCAAGAATTGTGTTTCAGCCTGACCTAGCAGGGTACCCAAGACAGATACACATAAACACTCATCTAAACTGTACACAACTTGAAGAATGTGTCTAGTACTGTTCTGGCTATTTACTTGGGGCCTGAAAGGAGCTCCGTTCACATTTAAAACTCATCATTAGCCTATTGACCAGTTGTTGCTAACAAGCAGGCCAAGAGAGCCCTGGAGTGGGGAACAGAAGAGCTGGCCTCCAGTTCTTGCTCTGCTCTGTGACCATGAGCAAATACCTCTACCTGTCTGAGCCCCATTTTCCACATTTGTAAATAAAGAAAGCACAATTCTGCCAGGGTGTGTGAAGTCAGATGAAATAATGTTCACAAAGGTCAAGAATACACTAAATTGAAGAAGGCAAAGGAAAGTTACTTCTATGCGACATTTCTCTCTTCTGCCACAGGGCACAAAAAGACATTTTATAAAACCTAGGAATAGATGAGCCAGCACCTTCCAACCAGAGATATCGGGTCTACAGTTTCAAAGCTGCTAGCAGCAAGAAACACAGAAAGAGGAAGCTGCTTCTACGCTCTCTGGAAGATCAACAGGAGGGCATTGAGAAGATAATCTCAGGAGCCCTGGAGGAAAACCTATCCCCAAGTCAATGGCTACTTGGTTCCTTCTGCAGAAACCCACTGTCAGAAACAAGTAGGCAGAAATTTAGTGGCAACATGAGGCATTAAGGAGACATTTACACATTTTACTTTCCCTGGAACCAGATATGTTAGAAATAAAGCTTCATCTGGGGTGTCCCTAAAGTTAATGAGACTGAGCTGATAGTTCATTGACTTGCTTCGCAGAATTTATTTTACAAGTGTCTCTAATCCACATGACTCTTCTGCTTTGGAGACTCAACCAAGGGGAAATTCCAGAAATCCCACTGGCTTACTTATACTTACTATGTTCCTCAGACACAGTGTTTACACAATCAACATAATTATTATTCCATTCTGAGAGAGAAAACACTATTTTAGAGATGATATTAATCCACATGAGCACACACATGCATGCATACACGTGTGTGTGTGTGGGCGTGCGTGCGCGCGCGCATGTGTGTGTGTGTGTGTGTGTGTGTGTGTGTGTGTGTCTCTGTCTGTCTGTCTGAATGTTCAAGGTCTAGTTATAGATTCCCCACAGGTACTAGGCTTCCTGTTCAATCTATCATCCACATGAGTTTTACAGGGGAAGGCTCTCCCCAGCTAAACATCACACATTCACAACTGGGCCAGGAGAGAAAGAGAAAGAGCTTGGACAACTGATCTTTTTCAAGACATGTTCCCAAGCAAGGGCCAGACCTCAGAGAGGATGACTGCATGCCACACTCAGAAATGTTTCAGAGTCTTCACAGTGAATATTCTGATGCCCTCAATATGCTATGGAAGATGGAGCAGATGGGCCTGAAGGGACTATAAAGATCCCAGAATTGACACAGCTCATGTGCATAAATGACTAGTGCCACCTCCTTACACTCCATTCCACCTGGAACATAAAGCTTCAGGAATGACTGGAATTACATTTCCTCCCAACTTAGTGAAATGAGGAATTAGGGTCAAATTAGGTAAATTAGAGATTATAAAAGTAAGATATATGCACTATGAGTTTATTGATAGAATTTATATTTATTCCAATGGGGAAATGATTACTTAAATTAATGCCATGCATTTGCTAGATTAAATCTTTTTAAAACTTAGTGTCCATGAAGAAAAATCAAAGTGGTTGTGGGGAGAGAGGGTGCATGGTGTGGGAATCCTTGGTGGTGAAGACATTGGAAATCGAGTTTCTGCCTAATCCACAAGCACGTAGCACCTTCTCCTCATTGCCCTTCTCTGCCACTTCCTGTACTCCCATAAAGACCCTACCTTGGGGTACTGCTCTCAGGCTTTAGGGGTAATGCTGACTTGCTTTCCTTCAGACCATCTTTTCATTGTCTCAGTTATTTCATCACTCCCCCAGAAGAGCAATCTCAAAGGAGGTTGTCCAACTAGAAAGGCTGATGAATGTGTTAGCGTGTTAGCTAGAATCTTTAGGCTGCAAAAAAACCAGAGACCCATTCAGGTTAGTTCACATTATGGGAGTCTATCAAAAGGACATGTGTGAAAGCAGGGGTGCCATTAACCTCAGAAACAGATGTGTACCTGGCCTGAGAGAATGCAGGAGCCCAATTAATGAAGCATTTCATTAATCCCTACTCTGAACTCCACCACTGATATGGATGCAGGTCATCTCTATTTCTGCTTCTGCTGCTCCTGTCCCCACAAACCAAGTCTAGGCACCCATCTCAACCTCATAGCTTGTATACTCATGATCATTATGTACTCCTAGACTCTTCCATGTCATGATATCGTGGCCTTCCTTCTCTCAGTGTGATTATTTCTACTCCTTCTACAAACCAATCAACTCTCTGGCCCTAACTATAGTCAAGGGTTCTGAGGAAGACTCCCAATGTCCCTGTTTGCCAGAGCTTTCATGCTATGAGATGTCATAGGTTGCCATTGGTCAGCCTATAAATTTTCTAATGTATATATTTACTACTCTGTATACCTTCTACTGTTCTAATCAGGTTATGAGGCTCTGGCCAAAACAGACTTTTCCAGGCTTAGCTTATTGAAATAATCAGAATGTCAAAGACTTAGTGTCAATTAGCTGAGTATACTTTTGCATATTTCTTGGATTGTATTAAATCAATATCACTTTTAAAAAACGGATTTTATAGAAGCTCATCCCCTCCATTTAAGAAAGACAATAACTATAAATATTTGACCCAATTTCCACTTTAAATGGAAGATATCATTGAGCAAAAAAGTGAGATTAAATACCTGACAAAGGTCAGTTTAAGGGGCTTTCTACTGAGTGTATCTTCACCACCAAGGATTCCCAAACCACTTATTGGGGCTTCCTGATGTCAGCAGGTGGTTCTCCAGAATGGGGAAACACCTCTTCCTGATCATGAGAAGTTCTTGTTTCTAGGACAGTTCAAAAGACAACTTGCTCACAGAGGTGTCTCATCCATCTGTCTCATCCATCAGCAAGCAGAGTCTCATCCACTGTCTCTTCCATCAGCAAGCAGAGTGCTGGGTTTGAAGCTATCTTGTGCTTTCTCATACATACAAGACCTGTGCCTCAAGCAAACATCCTCTGATCCTCTGGCATGTGAATCTACAGGAATGGCTCAGCAGGAGGGTTTTTTTTTTTTTTTGTCACTGGAAACCTAGAGATTGCCTTTGTGGCCTCTCACGGTCTATAGCCTCCCAGGGTCTGTGGATAGAAATGCTGTCTCCAACCCCATGTCCCCAGAAAGTGCCACTTGAGCAGCAATCAAATAGGCCAGAATGAGCACACTTGTGCTCAGTGGTGCATCTACAAATTGGCCTTCTTTGGCTTTTAACATGACATTTCTTCAACAGTTTTATGATTATCAAGGACAATCAGGACAGTAGGAAAACTGGAATATTTGCACCCTCTACTCTGTTTGAGCCTCAAGCACCAAATATATTAAGTCAGTGCCCTAGAGGGTCCCTCCCCTTTAGAGAAAATGTTTTAGTAATTAAAAGGCACTGTATTTCTGTACTCATTAATTTTAAAATATTTCCCCAACATTCTTAGCAATTAACATGATTATTGTTGAACTCTGCTCAGTGATGAACTCAGAATATGAAAACAAACTTTCTTCTATTACCTTCTGTTTTCTATCAAGAGTAAGTAGCAGTACTCAACTGACTATTCACAATATCTATTAGCAACCAGTGTAATTTTATTTATTTTTTATTTTTAATTTAATAAATTTTTATTGTTCAGACTATTACAGTTGTTCCTTTTTTCCCCCATAGCTCCCCTTCACCCGGTTCCCACCCCACCCTCTGCCCTTACCTCCACCCCACTATCCTCATCCATAGGTGTACAATTTTTGTCCAGTCTCTTCCCACACTCCCCACACCTCTTCCCCCCAAGAATTGTTAGTCCACTCCCTTTCTATGCCCCTTGATTCTATTATATTCACCAGTTTATTCTGTTCATCAGATTTTTTTATTCACTTGATTTTTAGATTCACTTGTTGATATATATGAATTTGTTTTTCATAATTTTTACCTTTACCTTTTTCTTCTTCCTCTTCTTCTTAAATAATACCTTTCAGCATTTCATAGAATACTGGTTTGATGGTGATGAACTCCTTTAGCTTTGTCTTACCTGCGAAGTTCTTTATCTGATCTTCAATTCTGAATGATAGTTTTACTGAGTAGAGTTTTAAGTTCTTGCTATTCATCCTTTTGAATATTTCTTGCCACTCTTGTCTGACTTGCATAGTTTCTGTTGAGAAATCAGCTGCTGACAATTTTATGGGTACTCCCTTGTAGGTAACTAACTGTTTTTCTCTTGCTGCTTTTAATATTCTCTCTTTGTCTTTTGCTCTTTGCATTTTAATTATGATGTGTCTTAGTATGGTCCTCTTCGGATTTCTTTTGTTTGGAGTTCTCTGTGCTTCCTGTACTTGTAAGTTTATTTCTTTCACCAGGTGGGGAAAGTTTTCTGTCATTATTTTTTCAAATGGGTTTCAGTATCTTGCTTTCTCTCGTCTTCTGGCACGCCCATAATTCTGATGTTGGTATGCTTGAAGTTGTTCCAGAGGCTCCTTAAACTATCTTCATACTTTTGGATTCTTTTTGTTTTTTTGGTTGAGTGTTTTCTGCTTCTTTGTATTTTAAATCTTTGACTTGATTCTTGTGATCCTCTAGTCTGCTGTTAGATCTCTGTATAATATTTTATACTTCAATCGTTGTATGCTTAATTTCTAGTTGGTCCTTTTTCATTTCCTCTTGAGTCTCACTAAATTTATCAACCTTTTCTAGAAAATTCTTGAAAAACCTTAGAAGCGTGGTTTTGAACTCTATATCTAGTCATATGTTTTCCTCCATTTCTTTCATATGTGATCTCTTTATTTGTCTTCACATTTTGGCTTCTTCCCTGAGTTGATAGAGTAGCTTTGTGTGCTGGGTATCCTATAGGGCCCAGTGACTCAGTCTCCCCAGTTACCTGAGGTGGACACTCTTGGTGCACCCCTTTGTGGGCTGTGTGCACAGTCTTGTTGATTGTTGTTGGTATCACTGGGAGGAATTGACCTCCAGGCCAATTGGCTGTGAGGCTCAGCTGTCTCTGCTGGGAGAACTTCTGTGCTGGAGACAACTTTATGAGACAAGACTTGCAAAAGCCTCTGTGCTCAGCTTGGATGGGACGGAGTCTCAGGATGGAGCAGACAGCATTGGTTTCCTGTCAGCCCTGCCCTAATAGGCCCCTGTGTCTCAATGTCCTGTGGTAATCACTGAAAGCACCTCTGAGAGAAAGCTGTCCTCGAGTTCTACCTGCTGCCAGACAGTCCAGTTTCTCCTCGAATAGGTCTGGGTCCCCAGAGTCTTGCCCAGAACCGGAGTTCAGTGCAGTCAGGAGCTTTTGTCTCCTTCCCACTTGAGAAAGTCAGCCATATACTCAGTTATCTGCCTTCTCTGTGTGCACGCCTCAGTACCTCTGCCTTCCGCAGTTCCTCTGAGTGTGCTTTCCTCTTTCTTGACAGTCCAGTTTCTCATTGAATCTGGATTACCAGAGTCTTGCTTGGAACTGGAGTTCAGTGCAGTTGGGAGCTTTTGTCTCCCTCCCACTTGAGAAAGCCAGCCATGCATTCAGTTGCCAGTTCTCTCCACATGTGCATCTCAGTACCTCTGCCTCCTGCAGCTCCTCTGAGTCTCAGTGTGCTTTTCTCTTTCCTTCTAGTTGTAGAATTTCCACTTAGCCAGCCTTCCTGTGGTTCTGGATGATGTTCATTCTGTCTTTTAATTGTAGTATTGAAATTGTTGTGTGAGGCAGCAGTTTATGCCGCCATCTTGGTTTCTCTCCTCAACCAGTATAATTTTAAATAATACACATAATGCCACCATCTTGGTTTCTCTCCACAACTAGTGTAATTTTAAATAATATACATAAATACCTATCTTTTTGCCATCAACTATTGGTAGTATTTCTTGTCCATCACCTGTCACTTATCTTACTGTCCCTAATTCACTGTCCCAACTTCTCTACTTTTCTTATACATACTTCTATTGAATATCTTCTTATACATAGTTCATGACAATAACATTTAAATGTTATTCCATAACCTTCAGCCTTCCACACTTTATAGGTTGAATCTTAAAACCAACAAGCCAATACCCTATTTCCTGTAATTACTACATAAATATTATTCACCACAGAGCCAAACTGGATCATATAATTACATTTTCTTCAATACAGATAAAATACCATAACCTCTTGGACATTTGGAGAACATTTTTAGTGTCAAGATCAAATACATTATCTGTCCCAACACTCAACCAATACTCCAATCATGTCACAATATAATTAACATTCTTTCTTTCTTTCTTTTTTTAATTCAAAAAACTGATCATTTTGTTTGTATGCCTAATTACTTTCCAAAATGGTAATTCTTTTTTATGGTACATTTTTTATTGTCAACTAATGTAAAATAGTTTTAATGCCTTTTAATTTATTTAAAAATATTTTTATAGATTTCAGAGAGGGAGAGGGAGAGAGAGATAGAAACATCAATGATGAGAATCATTGATTGGCTGCCTCTTGCACACCCCATACTGGGGATTGATCCTACAACCCAGGCATATGCCCTTGACCAAAATTGAACCTGGGACCCTTCAATCCACAGGCTGACACTCTATCCATTGAGCCAGCCAGCAAGAGTCCAGTTCATTTCTTTCAGATTATGTTACATATATTTAAAATATGAAAGGACATGCTCTAAAGTTGTTTAAAAGAATTTATGATAAATATCTGTACTAAGCATCAGTTTATTCTTATCTTTCTATGTAACCCAGGACTTAGCTACAAAATGATTTGTTTTTTCCTGAGATTTCTAATTACCTTTTATTTTCTTGTAAAGAAGATTAATAATCTGTTCAAGTACCCTCAATTTTTCTCTTTTTCTCAATGGTAGTTTTGCATGGAAACTCTATTTTCTCAGAGACAACTTCCAAGACTTTTCTCTCCCTGTGGACTGAGTGTTCTCCAGGCCTGATGCACAGCTGCCATGCTGGACTTCCCTCTGCCACAGCATTGGGTCAGAGCCCCCTTTCCATAATCATGGCTTTCTTTCCCCCTTGTTTTGCTAGAAATCACTTCCCTTTTTTTGTCAAGTAAATATTCTGAGACCTTGTGTGTCTAAAAATGTATTTTAGTCTCCCACTTGATTAGAGTGTGGCAGAATACAGAATTCTAGGTTGAATAAAATCCAAGTCAAAATAACTTTAAGGCATTGCCCCATTGACTTCTACCAGTTGCTGATGACTGCTGATTTTGTTACAGTGCATGTTACTTGCTTTGCTAATTGTTTCACACTGAAAACTGTTCTGACCTTTTTGAGTTGGTTGAGATTATTCTTATGTGTGGATTTTTTTCCTTTCATACTGCTCAGCACTTGATGAACCCCAACAAACTAAAGACTAACATTTGGAAAAAAAGCAAAAGAGATTCTACCCTGTATTATATAGTCTAAGTCTGGAACTACCATTAGTCATGTGTGGAACCCTAGATTGATCTTCTCTTTCTCATATAGATATATTTTATGCCTGTCTATCTTTTTGCTCTATAGTTTGGAATGTTGCTTTCACTTCATTATCAATATTTGGTATTAATTTTTAACATAACTTTTATTACAAGAGTTAATTCTTTTTTTAATTAAATCTTTATTATTCAGATTATTACATTTGTTTCTCTTTTTTTCCCACTCCATAGCTCCCCTCCACCTGGTTCCCACCCTCCCTCTATCCTTACTCCCCTCCTGTTGACCTCATCCATAGGTGTATGATTTTTGTCCAGTCTCTCCCTGTATACTCCTTCACCCCTTTCTCCCTGAGAATTATCAGTCCACTCCCTTTCTGTGCTCCTGATTCTAGTATATTTACCAGTTTATTCTGTTGATCAAATTTTTAATTCACTTAATTTTTAGACTTACTTGTTGATAGATATGTATTTGTTGCTCATAATTTTTATCTTTTACATTTTTCTTCTTCCTCTTCTAAAAGAGTATTTCATATAATACTGGTTTGGAGTTGATGAACTCCTTTAGCTTTTTCTTATCTGTGAAGCTCTTTATCTGCCCTTCAATTCTGTATGATAGCTTTGCTGGATAGAATATTCTTGGTTGTACGTTCTTGCTATTCATCATGTTGAATATTTCTTGCCACTCCTGTATGGCCTGCATAGTTTCTGTTGAGAAATCAGCTGACAATCGTATGGGTGCTCCCTTGTAGGTAATGAACTGTTTTTCACTTGCTGCTTCTAATATTCTCCTTTTGTCTTTTGCTCTTGGTATTTTAATTATAATGTGTCTTGGTGTAGTCTTCTTTGGATTCTTTTTATATGGGGTTTTGTGTGCTTCCTGGACATGTAAGTCTATTTCTTTTACCAGATGTGGGAAGTTTTCAGTCATTATTTCTTTAAATAGGTTTTCAGTATCTTGCTCTCTCTCTTCTGGCACCCCCACAATTCTGATGTTGGTACGCTTGAAGCTGTCCCAGAGGCTCCTTACATTATCTTCACATTTTTGGATTATTTTTTCTTCTTGCTTTTCCAGTTGAGTGTTTTCTGATTCTTTATATTTCAAAGTTTTGACTTGGTTCTTGCCTTTCTCTTGTCTGCTGTTAGGTCTCTGTATAATATTTTTTATTTCAGTCAGTGTATGTTTAATTTCTAGTTGGTCCTTTTCCATCTCTAGTTGGTTCTTTTTCATCTCCTCTGGGGTCTCGCTAACTTTATCCATCTTTTCTAAGATATTCTTGAAAAACCTTATAACTGTGGTTTTGAACTCTATATCCAGTCATTTGTTTTCCTCCATTTCTTTTGTTTGTGTTTTATTTCTTTGTCTCCGCATTTTTACTATGTCTGGAGAACTTCTATGTTGGATTCAGCTTTATGAATCAAGACTTGCAAAACTGCAAAAGCCTCTCTGTTGAGCTTGGAATGGGTGGAGTCTCGTGGCTTAAAGGACCACCTTACCTTCCAGTCGGCCCCGCCCTCCACGCCCCTTGAGTCTCACATGACTGGGTGATCACTGGAGTAGTCCCTGTGCGCTCACGCGCTCTCACAGTACCTCTAGACTGCTGCCTTTCCAGCTCCCCTGCGCTCCAGGACCATATGAGTCTGGGTCCCCAGCGTTTCGCCTAAAACTAGGGTTTAGTGGAGTTAGAAGGGGTGCAGTTGGGAGGCTTTGTCTCCTGCCCACTCGGGAAAGCCAGTGGCACAATCAGCAGTGCTGTGCGCACCACCAGACTTCTGTCCTTTCGTGACTCCCCTAAATTTCCGTGCACTTGTCCCTTTTCACAGTCCTAACGTCCTCCGTATGAGTTTCAGCTGGACCTGGGGTTTAGTGTCATAGGATAAGGGGTTCAATGCAGTTGGGAGTCTCCGTCTCCCTCCCACCAGAGAAAGCCAGACAAGTACTCTGGCACCCGTTCTCTCCTCGCATGTGTCTCCGTACCTCAGCTTTTTGTAGCTCCTCTGGGTCTCTGTGAGCCCCTCTCTTTCCTTCTAGTTGTAGAATTTTCACTCAGCCAGCTTTCCTGTGGTTCTGGATGATGTCTGTTCTGTCTTTTAGTTGTAGTTTTGAAATTGTTGCGAGAGGCAGCAGTGTAGGTGTTTACCTATGCCGCCATCTTGGATTCTCCTCCCAATTTTTTTTCAAGAGTTAATTCTTTGACTATTCATTTATTATATAACTCTAGTCTTGTCTTGAACACAATGTCTTCTGAATTCTCTGTGAAGACATAATCAGATTTTTTAAAGTGATCTTCTGTTTCCTGAAATAGCTCCTCTTGGGTAAGTTATATTTATTCTGGTCCTTCTTTTACAAACTGCTCTTCTTCCTCACATTCAGGAATGAGAGACAAGTCTGATTATTCTAGGTAGCTGGTATGGTTTTCTTCTGCTGTTTTATAGGTTCATATGATCATTTCCCCCAGTAGAACACTGCCCTGAATTGTAAGGCTATCTTTGTGTATCTGGATGAAATGTATTGAATGGCAGGTTACCTTTGTGTATCTGGATGGAATGTATTGAATGCCAGGTTTTGCTTTAGGGTGATCAGGGAAGAAGAAGCTGCCTGAGTTCCAGGAGAAAAAATGCTTTATTCTGGTACAGCAATATTCATCAACAGTCTTAGGTCTCTGTAGATTACTTGTTCTCTTTATTTATAGAAAGAGAACATTTTTCAGTTTTGGATAGTTTTTTTTTGTTGTTGTTTATTTGTTTTTTAGTCTTGGAGTGAGTGCAATCTATTAGTTCTATAAAAGGAGGCCAATAGAAGGGGGGAACAGAGCTGACTTCTGCAGGTCTTCTCTCAAACTCTTTTCTGTTCCCTCTTACAACTATAGACTAAAAGTGCAGAATTTCACAGATAAGATCAGATTCCACCTCTCCTACAGACCCCACAGTGGCTTCCTCTACTTTGCTCACAGATCAACACATTTCAATTTTCCCTCTTCTGGGAATTTCTTGAAATAATAAACTCACCAATGATCTCTCTCTCCAAACTCATTGCCATTATAAGCTTATTCCTTTTTGTATTTTCTCAGCCTGGTCTTGGGGGATAAGGAGAGTCCATGAATGAGCAGTTTTTCCATCTTGAATCAGAAACCCTCAGCACTTATTTTTGGGGGGATGTTTAGACAAGAGGAAAACAGTATTTCCTCTCCCCAACAGAGGAAACATTAGTGGTGATCACTTGGGGAGGACAATTGGGAAAGAGAATGGCTCTCACAGCAATCTTGAGTTATAAGGGTTGTGTGGCCACAGAGCACAAAGGCCAAGGTAGAAGACATTAACAGACAATTTTAATTGTGTCAATTGCCTGGGTCACAGACAATTGTGAGTAGGTGAGTCAGTTGTCTGCAGAATGCTCTTAAGTAACTGGAGGTCTTTTTTAAAGAGGACAGAAAACAGGGGAATAAATTCTCAAAATGGCCATTGCTTCCCTACTTTTTCTAAAAGTACTGGTTGACCCCCTATTCTCCCCAAGTAATTTATCTTTTAGATATTTTAGACAGACATCTGGGGTTAGGCAATCAACTATTCTAATTATTATGTTATTGTCTGATCCTTGCTGCTCTAGCCCTCCATCCTATGCTGACTTCTACCTTTTATGCATAAATTCCCCCTTTCTATAGGACTCACTTTAGCTCTTTTCTCACTTGAGACACTGTTATAATGGCTATCTGCCTTCACAACCATCATTTTTCTTTATAAGTATATTGAGCAGGATAATCTAACAATTGTAACCACCTATCCCCAAATTGGAGTGAACTGATCCTATAAATGCTAATTCTTCCTCATATCTCAGTCCAGTGCAGGTAGTCAGGATGTATGGGTGCACCCTATGTTTCAAACAGTCATTCAGGGTTCTGTGGTCCTTCATTCTTTAGGCTCTATACTTACCCAGCTCTGTGGCATTCTCTCTCTATTACCTGGGTTTCATGAACCAATTCTAAAGTAGCATATGTGACTTCTGGCCACATTGATTAGCCAGACTCTAATCACTTGAACTTCCCTAATTAATTACAAGGGAGTCTTGGAAAAGAGCCCTCTGGAAGAAAAGAAAAATGTTTGGTGAACAAGCAGACGGTTCACACAACAACAAATATTATGTTATGGTGTATAAAATAGTGTATAAGATAGGATATCATCTGACAATACTGATGATTTAAAGTTGTATATCACCCATATTCCTGGCTAGATTTTGAGATTTCTTTAATTTAAATTTTTAATTTATTTTAGAGAGAGAAAGGGAGAGAGATAGAAACATCAATGATTAGAGAGAATCATCGATTAGCTGCCTCCTGCTGGGGATCAAGCCTGCAACCTGAGCATTTGCCCTGAGCGGGAATTGAATCATGACCTCCTAGTTCATAGGTTGACAGTCAACTACTGAGACACATCCAGCCAGGCTTGAGTTCTTTTAGGACAAGGATTTTATATCACTTTTTCTAAAAGAATATCTAATACTTAACAGTAGTTGCCCAATAAATGTTTGATGAATGAATTGTGGTGCACTGAAGCTAAAAGAGTCCCTAGAGATTTTCTAATCTAAACCTTTCATTTTAAATGTAAAGAATCAGAAATCTACAGATGCTAAGTACTTTGCCCATGTTCACTGGGGGGGCTGAGGCCCATTTATCTCATATCCCAGATCAAATGAGACAATCTTTGTAAACCAACTTATCCCCAACCAAAGGAGACTCTTTTTAACCAACTTATCAGAACTTGCACATCTAAACAAGTATTGTTTGCTCCAAGGAAGTCTCCTTGAGAGTCTATAATATTCAAATACTACTGCCATTTAAAAAAATCATGGTCCCCACAGGTGTGGCTCAGTGGTTGAACATCAGCCCAGGAACCAAGAGGTTGCTGGTTTGATTCCCAGTATTGGGCTTGATCGATGATATTCCTCTTTTGTTGATGTTTCTCTCTCTATCCATCTACTTTCCTCTCTCTCTAAAAATAAAAAAAAAACATATTTTTAAAAAATTCATGAAACTTCATTTTAGGAATTGCTCTTTTAACCTATGGCATTGTCTAAAATTCCATTAATAGCAGCTGATAAATACTCATTCTTTGGGAATAAATTTTATTTTGAGGCACTGAAGTAATTTGAAGTCCATCTTGATCAATAAAGGTGAGTGGAGGCGATCCAGCTATGGGATATAGGGGTGGGGAGAGGGGCTTGGAAATACTGGTTTTCACTTTTAAAAATGAAACTGTGAATCATGTTTGACACAGGCCATTTGCCAACCAGCTTGGGGAACAATTTTAAAAAAGGAGATGTGTGGACATTTTGAGCAATGACATCATTGTTGGAATAGGTTCATGGATTCCTAAGTTGACTAGGTTGAAGAGAAATCACAGCCATCTGAGAAGTCTACTTCTAATTTTATAACCCCCATTCAGAAATGCATGTGTTGCCAAATGCTCATCTTAATGTCTAGTATCTTGAGATTCTACTAAGAAATTTAGATGACTTTTAGGCCCATACTCACTCCTTATTCAGAAAACAGCCACAGGAGGGGAGAAAGAATTGTTATTAGAAGAATGGACAAAAAGATTTCTGTATAAAATAGAAGAAAGCTGATAACCTGATCCACCCTTTTCTTGGGAAATAGAAAAAACTTAAAACAAAAGGCTGCAAAAAGTTGACTGTTCACCCAACCAACCTTTCAGTTCAGGAGCTGAGAGGATTCTAAGAGCAACCATATGCCCAGGGAGGCTCTAAGAAGAAAATTGTCCTCTCTCTCAACAAGCCCCAAATCAGAGAAGACCTTTCTTCCTTAGATATAAACAAATAAAGCAGCAGCAGCAGGGACCATGGGTGCAAGTTTGTAACATAAAACAGCAATGCTCTGCAGAAAGTGTCCAGGGTTCTGTCTTAATTACCCTAAATTCAGCTGGGGAGGAAGGAATTCAGAGTTCAGAATCATTGCCTTTGTTTTACCCGCCACATAAAAATTCAAACATCAGTCTCATTACTTTACACTCACACCTGGTCTGTTTTGAGAAGCTCCACTACATTTCCCAGACAATCCAATTTAAAGACTTTTCAATTGCATAATTACACTCTTGTGGTAAATTATCATCTTAAAAAGGGCCCAGGTGGGCAGAAAAGGACTGTTGGGCATGTGCTTCCTGGGAAAGTGCTGTTACTCTGTCCTGGGAATCTTTCCTGAACCAAACATTCATTTTAGGAAATGGAAATGTGAACAAGTGGCTACAAAATAATTATCCAAGGACTCAACAAAGACCCCAGCCTAGAATGCCTTTAGCTGGCCTCTTCTGCACACACAATTACATAACAAGAAACCACCAGGACTCTTCCCTCTTTAAGTCACCCTTTTGTCAGGCTGAACTCCAATGCCTCTTGGAAATGGCACTGCCAAGGAAGTGGGAGACATGCAAATACACATGTGAACTGTTCAACCACAAGGACCCCTCCTGTCTGCCTCACCCAACAGCTGAGCTTAAAACATTTTCCCCCTTGGCCTTTTAGATGACACTTAACAGAGGAAGTGCTGAAAGGGCAGTTATTCACAGACACCACCAGGGAGTTTCAAGTTTGACCTCCTCACAATCACCTACAAGCTAAATTGTCCTCAGTTAACAGTCAGTCAAAAGCTGACTCCTCTGTCTGCCAGTCCTGCAAACTCCACCTGGGGCGAGGGACCCAGCTGTGCTCTATTCTGCCTCTCACATCTTCAAAATTAATAAAGCCTCAGCAATGGGAATTTAACTGTCAATTTTGCTGATGAAGCAGCAGGAAAATTAGGAACTATTTTTGAGCCTATGGCTGTGTTGGACCCAACAAATGCTAACTGGAGCAAAAAGTTGTGACTGCACACTTAAGTCAGCAGCCAGGACCAAGGCTTGGGGAGCAGACATACTGACTGAGAAAGGGTCATTTTAAAATAGTCCTCTAGCTGCCTTAACTCCTACTTTAAAGGAGGCCTCTCTGATAATTGAGGGTTATTTAAAAATCTGATCTCCTTCCTTAAAATCAAAACAAACAACTTAGAAATGCCTCAAGCAGATTCCGTGGAGACCAATATAACCTAGAAAATATAATAATGCAAAGCCTAGCAGCTGAGTTTTTATTTGTGCCTGGCTTCAGAAAGCCAAACCCCTAAGGGGTCTGAACCCAAGGTTCATTTGTTCTTAATAAGCTCACTTCCAGGGATGCTGTCAGCCTCCAGCTAATGACACCAACAACAGCTGGATTCCAAAGAAGAGTGAGCATCTAATTGAGGTAAGAAATGTAAGGGTGGACTCATGACAGCGTTCATTAATGTCCAAACCCTGCATCTTATGTTTTTCACAGTTCATTCAGCCTGTATTCAGCTCCTGAAGAAAGAGTACTTATCAAGATGGCACTGGAGACAGAAACTATAACAAGCCCCTTTACCCACAATCCACAGACCTGGTTGCAAAGCTGCTCAGAAAAATTTCCTGGCCACAGGACACAGAGACCGCTGCCCAAGGTCACATTCTGAACTGGTTCTCTCCTTCTGGTCCTGAGAGTCTTTGACCCGATGTTATGAACTCACATTCCACACCCTTCCCAGGGAATTAGGTGTTTGCTCCCTGAGGAATTCAAAGCTCATAGAATCTATGTGAAGTGAAGGATCTGCCCTCTGGTCAGCCTGGTCTTATAAAACAACCATCCTAACAAAGGTCTCGTTCAAATCACCTTTCCAGGGCTCCCAGACTGAGTGACTCAAGTGGTCCCCCCTATTCCCTTGATCAGACCCATCAGTAAACAAAAGCAAAGGGTTTCTAAAATGGTGTCAGCAAAGGAACAGAGTGAAGCTAACTGGCCCACAAGAGGTTGGTTCCTGCTCTAGATGGACGTGCATTGTGTTTCCCTGAAAGGAGATGAAGAGGGGTTTCCTAGCTGAGGACATGTCAAAAGCAGACAGAGGGACTTTCTTGGTAAAAACAGTAAATCTAGGAGGCTTTCCTGGTTTCTGGTTCCCTGCTGTCTGCAGTCTAGTTCAAGTACAAAGCCTTATTATGCTTTAGGAAAATGGGGGTTTTGCTTTCTAAATTTGTAGCCTGAGCCACTGAATCAGATCTCCAATTCAGACCCTTTCTTTGTGTCTGGATCTATAGAGCCATTGTCTATTCAACATCCCCACTTAAACATTTCAAATGATTATTGAATTCAACCCACCTCACATTAAATTTGGGATTGTCTCTCTGAATCTGGCTTTCTTCCTGTGTCATTGCCATGGATGACCCATCACCATCCCAGTCACTTCAACCAGAAACTCGGAGTTGTCTTTGACATGTTTCTCTTTATCACCTCCCCCTCCCCCACCATATCCAACTGATCATGAAGTCCTGTATTTGTTGTCTCCTAAATGTCTCTCAGATATACCTCCTCTCCATATCTACATTGTCTTCCTAGTCCAAGCAAACTGTATCTCTCCCTCAGCCTATTGTCATTGAATCTTCTTTCATCTTCCTACTTTCACCCCTGCTCCTTTACATTTAATTATCTGCACAGTATACAGAAGGACCTCTTTATAATACAACTATGATATGTTACTCCCGTATTTATACCATTCAATTGTTTCCCATCCCTCCTACGACAAAAGCCTAATGTTGAGCTTGGCTTATAAAGCTTTCCATAGACTGGCTCCTACTTGCCTTTCCAGCTCAACTTGCTGCTCTCCAGACACACTGACTTTCCCTTCATTCCTCAGAGGTGCCATGCTTACCTCCTTTTACAGAAATTTTACACCTACAGCTCCCCCTCTGAGTGCCTTCTCCTTCTACTTCACAGACACTTCTTCAGGGGTTCCTCTCTCACCTCCTGATCAGATCAATTCTCCTATGACATGCTCTCATAAACATCAGGTACCTGTTTTGCAAAGCCACTACCACTGTCTTCTTCCGTGATTAATTGGTTAGTTTCTTTGTCTTCCAGTTTGCTGTAAACTCCATGAAGTCCAATTTTGCTCATTAAGGTATCCCCTTTACATTGATGCCTAGCTGGCATTCAAAAATTGTTGACAAAATTTATTGAATTAAGTGCCAGAGGCAGTAAAGAAATATGTACAGATTTTTGAAGGAAAAATGTTATGGCCCAAAATACTTCTTTAAGTTTTAATTTAATTGAAATGCTTCACACCCTCCTTGCTTTATAAAATTAAAATCTTACAATTAACATTAACAGCGTCTTTGATCACTACCTACGTTCAACACTATACTACACACATACACACACACACACACACACACACAAATACATACACACCCTACTCCTTACTTAATAGAAATAACTACTGTTGAAAATTTGATGTGTATCCTTTCAGAATTTTGTCTATTCCTTTACATATACATACATGTACCCAGAAAAACACTTAATACTAGTTTGAAAGAATGAAGGGTTAAGGGCCTCGAGAATTTTCAAGTTGGATAAGTTGTCTTTAACTTGAGAGGACAACAGAAAAAAACATTACCAGATAATACAAGTTCTAAAAAAGATACACTACCCATGTACTCTTGAAAAACAGCTTTGGAAAACTAATTTCATCAAGGGAAGATAAAAATTGTGATAACAAAAGACTCATAGCTCATCTCCACATAGTTCAGATGCCAGAATTGTATTATATGTGTTTAGAGAAGGTTTGTGATCAGAAGCTTTCTTTACAATGTTTCACATTCTAGTGAGAGGACACTAGGTCTTGAGCCATCTACCTCAGTCCCCAGTGATTGCTGATTTTGTTTAATAATATCATAAAATATAATAATGCTATTCCAGTCCTTGCTAATAATGATCAAACTCCATATGGATAGGATGCTATCCCAGGGGACGTGCTAGAAAAATCTCTCTTTTTTTTCTCCACAAAAGCTTAGCTATAGTAAGAACATATTGTTCATTTCATTGC
This sequence comes from Lasiurus cinereus, assembly GCA_011751065.1. Taxonomy (NCBI): domain Eukaryota; kingdom Metazoa; phylum Chordata; class Mammalia; order Chiroptera; family Vespertilionidae; genus Lasiurus; species Lasiurus cinereus. The sequence goes on along the minus strand of JAAGEH010000076.1, from coordinate 19,275,527 downwards.
CAAGGAAATTGAGATAAGATTTGCTGCATTAAAACTCATGCAGTTTTGAAAGTGGTAAAGAATAACAAGCCAGATGCTATCTGTCATTTACACTTTATCTTTTATCTTTTTAAATCTAGTATCTATGAAGGTGTCTGTGTTAATGATGCTTAAAAATCAATTCAAAAATAACTGTTTTAAAATATATACAAAAATAAATATAACAAAATGTTAACAATTGCTATATGTGAATCTAATTATTAACTCAAATATTTATTGAGATCCTGTTATATGACACTAGAGGTCTGGTGCACAAAATTCATGCATTTGGGGGTTGGGGGGAAGATACCTCAGCCTGGCCTGCACCCTCTTGCAGTTTGGGAGCTCTCGGAGGATGTCCAACTGCCAGCTTAGTTTGGGAGTGGCCTAAGCTGGCAGTCAGACATCCTTAGCCCTGCCACGAAGGCAGGAGAGGCTCCTGCCAGCACTGCTGCATTCACCAACCATGAGCCCAGCTCAGGCTATTGGCTGAGTAACATTCCCCCTATAATAGTGCACTGACCACTAGGGGGAAATTCCTGCATTGAACATCTTCCCCCTGCTGGTCAGTGCATGTCATAGCAATTGGTCATTCTGCTGTTCAGTTGATTTGCATATTAGCCTTTTATTATATAGGATGAACAAGGGATCATGCAATGGACAAGTTGAATAGGAAAGAGCAATAGAATTTTGGCTGCTTTATCTCTATTTTATACTCTATAATAATTCATACTTTCTACAAATTTGAACATTTCTCATATTTTGGAGTTCATTGACATTAAGCTCTTCATAACATTCTTTTATAATATTCTTAAACTTGTTTGCATCAGTAATTTTGTCACCTGTCTCATTCTTGATATATTTCTTTATGGCTGCTGCCTTATTTTTAAATATATTTTTATTGTTTTCAGAGAGGAAAGGAGAGGGAAAGAGAGATGGAAAGAGAGAGAATCATCAATGAGCTGCCTCCAACCTGGGGATTGAGCCTGCAATCTGGGCATGTGCCCCAATTGGGAATTGACTCCTGGTTCATAGGTCATCACTCAACCACTGAGCCAGAGATTTTTTTTTTCTTAAGTAATTCTGCCAGAGATTTGTCCATTTCTTAAAGCTTTCAAAAAAAAAAAAATCAAACAAAAAACAACAACTTCTGGTTTTGTTGATCCCTCTCCTGTAACTTCTTTTCCATAGATTATTCATTTCTGTCTTTTGTTGATTATTTTCTTTCTCCTGCGTGTTTTGGAAGTTTATTCTTTTTAACTTTGTAATTTGGATGCTAATAAGCTTGTTTATTTTCAGCCTTATTTTCCAATATGAACATAATAGGCTATAAAGTTCTCTCTAAATGCCACATATATTTAAGACTATAAATTTTCCCCTGAGTACACTATTACACATTTTAATATATAGCATTTCTTTGTTGGTGTATCTCTAAATGCAAAAGAATCCGGTAAGTAATATCTATAATCTGTATATTACTAGCATTTACAATCACCACAATCTGTCACAATCCATATCTGATCTAAATTTTCCAATTATTCCCAAACAGGAAGACATGGAATACTAATTAGCACTCAGAGTATTATGAATAAGTACTAATTTGAGCATAAACTCTATCTTTAATATCCAAATACAAAGAGATACCAAATAGGCTAAGACCACATAGCATTCATTCCCTCAAGTTGCCAGACTTTTAATTTGGTAAACAACCTAATCTTACTTTTTCTTATCTTGTATAAAAATTCATTCCCAAGTATTCTTGCAAGTCATTTTTCTGTCTATCTCTGTGTACATCTATGCATTTGTTGATGTATATGTTTTTCATAACCACTTTGCTGGTACTTGGTTTGGCTACTGCATTGTGCTTTAATACATTTTTAATACCCATGATTTCTGATGTATGGATTATTTAGAAGTAACTGTTAAAGAATTCAAATGTATGTCTTCTTTGTGTTTAATTTCTAATTTGTTAGCATTACAATTGTTGAATATGATCTGAATAAAATCAAATCTTTAAAATTTGTAAGGACTTGATTAATTACTTAGAATCAACTTTTATAAATGCTCCATGGCAACTTAATACAAATATACACAGGGTTCCCCCATAATGAATAGAGTGTTCCTACGAAAACTTTTGCAAGCCCAATATTGAAAGCAAACAGTGTCCCCTGATTTCTGTAAGTTCATGTTAAACCACTTTAATTTTACGAAAGATCCACATTAGTACAGTAACACTTCTTTAGTAAAAGTAAAAATTCTCTTTGGATATATTTTGGCTAGCAAAAAAGCATATCCTTTGATCAGGTCCAGATCATTCTAAAACCAAAACAGTTCTTTCTTAATGCCTTTATACTGACATATACTGAAGCCAAGGAACCTCTACTGCATGGGGAAGCTGTCAATGCAGAGAAACAGTCCAAACTTTAATTTTCTACAGGTATATTATGCTTAAATCATCAGATAAGCATGATATCCTGTCCTTCTTATTCCACAATTCTGGAAGATCGTAATTGTCAGACTAGCGAGGTGTTGAACTGGCAGGGATTACACTGAGCCCCTGTTTTTTTTTTTGTGTGTGTGTGTTTTTGAATGCAAGATTTAGGCTGCAATTTATACAGAGGGAGAGTATATGGAAATTAAACACCACCCTTCTATTCAACCAATGGATCACAGAAGAACTCAAAAGGGAAATAAAATATATATCTAGAGACAAACAAAAATGGCTTATAGAACGCTGCAATGCAGTTCTAAGAATGAAGTTTATAGTGTTAACACCATAAGAAAAAACAAATATCTCAATAAACAGCCTCACATTACACCTCAAGAGAATAGAAGAAAAAGAAGTAAGCCCAAAGCTAGCACAAAAAGGAAATAATGTGGATAAAAGAGAGAAGACTAAAATAAATAAAATTATAAATGAAAACGGACACCTTATGACAGATAACACAGAAATACAAAGGATCAGAAGAGACTGCAATGAACAATTATATACTAACAAATTGGACTACCTGGAAGAAATTGATAAGTACCTAGAAACATAAAATTTACCAAGGTTAAATCATGAAAAAATAGAAAATATAAACAGACCAATGATGAGTTAGAAAATTGAAGCAGGAATAAAAAATTTCCCAACAAAGAAAAGTCTGGGACCAAATGGTTTTTCAGCTCTCCCTACACACATATAACAAAAAATAATAACTGTGAAGTGATGGGCATATTAACTAACCTTATTGTGGTAATCATTTTGAAATATATACATACATTCTCTCATAACACCTTAAACTCAAATAATATAATAATGTAATTATATCTCAATAGAGTTAAAGGAGAGGGAAGATTTCTCTCCATGTTGCTCTGTATTGACATAGAACTGGCAGTAGCATTATTATTTTTCCTAAACCATTCTACCATCTAGTTATGTATTTCTGGGTATTAGAAAGGTCTGATTCCTATATATTTACCTACTATCTTTCTTTTTGCTGACTCCCTCCTCACTTGCTTCTTCATTGTCACTACCATTGCTGTTTCTTTTTTGGTCTCTTCCTTAGACCCTCCCCACCTCCAGGCTCAGCACTGGGTAAGTTCCCAGGGCCTACCATAGCAGCTGAGCTGTAGAAGGCCTTATGTGGTGGAGGGCAAGGGGTAATCCCATGGATATATGAGTGATGGACTTTGGTGGTACAACTGGAAGATTGTTTCCCCTCACATGCATACAAAAAATTCCCCAGTGCAACAGAACACAAAGCCTCAAATGCCACCACTGAAGAAGCATGCTTTAAAATTAAAAGCCTATTGTTTGAGATATTTATCCTATCTAATAAAAGAGTAAATATGCAAATGGACCATATCTCTGCTACACCCACCAGCCATATCCACCAGCCACGCCCACCAGCCAATCAGAGCAAGCATCCAAATTAACCCAACCAAGATGGCTATAGCCATAGAGAGAGCAGGAGGAAGGCTTGGGTTGCCCCTGGCGTTGGAGGAAGCCAAGCTTTCCACAAACCATGGCCAGTCCTCTACACACCCTGACCAGTCCAGGCCTCCGCTTAAGGCAACAAAGTTTCAATGGCCGTGGGAGCCGAAGGCTTGGCTCCACTCCAGGCTACAAAGTTTCAATTGTAGAAGATAAATAAATCCCAGATACCAGGGCCTCTGCTTGGATCACCAGGGGGCGTGACCAGTCTGCAAACCACCACAGGCCCCTCACCCAGGCCACCTCACGTCCCAAGGGAACACCCACCCTGTTCCAGGACACCCTTCAGGACAAACCAGCTGGTCCCCACCCATGCACAAGGCCTCTATCCTATCTAATAAAAGAGTAATGTGCAGATTGATCATCAATCCAACACACAAGATGACTGCCCACATGTGATCAAAAGATCCTGCCCCGATGTGGACACAAGATGGCCACCACAAGTACCAGCAGGGGAGGGCAGTTGGCAGGGACCAGACCTGCAAGGGAGGGCAGTTGTGGTGATCAGGCCAGCAGGGAGAGTAGTTAGGAGGAACCAGGCCTGCAAGGAAGGGAAATTAGGGGCAAACAAGCTGGCAGGAGAGCAGTTAAGGGGTAATCAGGCTGGCAGGCAGAACAGTTAGGGACAATCAGGAAGGGAGCCAGGTGAGCAGTTGGGAGCTATCAGTCCTGGATTGTGAGAGGGATGTCTGACTGCCCGTTTAGGCCCATAGGATTGGGCCTAAACGGGCAGTCAGACATCCCTCAAGGGGTCCCAGATTGGAGAGGGAACAGGCTAGGCTGATGGACACTCCCCATCCCCCATGCACGAATTTCATGCACTGGGCCTCTAGTTAAAAATAAAATGCAAGAAGGCCAATAGCCCTGACAAAAGCAACAAATCAACTTGTTTTCACTCATGGCTGCCTTACCTCTAATGACTTCAACTAATTAGATAGACAACTGGGAAAGAATTATGAGCCTGGATTCAATTCACAACCATCCAAATAAATGCTAGAGATTGTTTTCTGGACACCAGGAGAATTCATAAATGGGCCAAGTAAAGTCTAATGCTAGGTCCAGATGGGGTAACAGGCAGGTAGGAGCAGCCTCAGTGTGTGTACGTGGAGGGGTTGGGAGGTTTACCTAGAAAGTTGTTTAAGGTTCAAATGACAAAATATGTAAAAGTCTTGATGAACTAAAAAAACCCCAAGCAAATCTTCGTGGTTGTTTTTAGTATTCTAGAAAGAAAACATTCATCAACTGCCAGAAGGAATGTTGCCCCACTCAAGATTCAGGCTGGGGCTGACCCTGTTCTGTTAGAGGTACAGGGAAAGCAAAGACCCCAGGGTGTCTTTGAGAGGCTTCAGACTTTGTGCTGGTCAAAGCTGCCACCCTCCTGATTAGCAATGGGCAGAAATATTCTTATGTGATGCACGTCACGGGGAGCAATGACTATGAACCCCACAAGAACACTCCGGCATCTTGACTTCATTGGGTTGTGCTTCCTTCACAACAGGCTAGTTTCTGCTCAGAAACCTGAGCACCAAGCAGGTAAATCCCCACAAATCCTCCCCCTTCCTTTTAAATAGACGTTAAAGAGCAATGCCCCTGCAATCAGCCCTCTGGGGCCCAGCGAGAGCTCTGCTTCCAAATGCTTACCCAGCACATCAGGGTAAGGAGGAAACAGAAGGCACAACACCCGCTTTCCTATGCAGAGCTGCTCTGGGAATTCTCTCAGTCTTACAGTGCCCCTCCCTGATAGCTCTTAGCTCATTTTTAAGAAGATGAAAACACAATGAACAGATGCGTTCTTAACATCCAATGGTTTATTTGTTCAACATGAATATAGGAGTTTAGCATAGATTGAGGGAATTAAACAAAAAGAGGCTTGCTTTTGTATCATCCATTCAATGGAGCCAATTGGTGGATCCAATTTGAGTTCAAAAACAGGGGGGAGATGAGCCGCAAAGGCAAACAGTATGAGAGGTCCAAACCCCCAAATGATGGATCTTTGCTCAGAGATATGTATCCAGAGTATTCTTAGCAGGAATTTTAAACATTGGATACTGACACATTTATAAAGGTCCTTTCTTCTTATTTCTTTGTTGCTAAAACATTTCCTTTGCAAGGACCAAGAAATGCCCAAGCCCTGCCCAGGCCATCATTTCTGACCCTTCTTCCTGTGCTGCCCAGCCCTCCCCGAGGGAGCTTTGCACAAGCACACAGTAGTGAGTGGAAAAAATAGGACAATGGCACTAGAAATGTAGGCTGGGTGGGAATTGTAATAACAATCTCATCCTCATGTTGTTTCCTATCTAGGTTACAATTAAACAAATGTAATGAATTTTCTGGCTTTAGCCAGAACACTTGCAGATTTAGCTTTCTGGAACAGACTCTAATTAGAAAGGAAGAAGCATACGCAATTTGGAGAAGGAAAGAAAAAAAGATTTGAATTCAAGAGGAAAAAAAAAAACTGTGCACAAACTTAAAAGAGGGGTTGGGAGAAAACGGTGACTTCATAAAGGCAGCTTGAGGCTACCTCCACTTGCAACGTAGTCTTCACAAACCTAGTCCATTTCTCCTGGAGCCCCAGCATTTTAGAAGAAGGGTTTGGAAAATGCTGCCTGAGGAGTCACAGCTCCAAGGGGAGCAGCTGTGCTGAGTGAGGCCACAGCATCCTGACAAGAACTAAAGAAAATGAAAAAGCAGTTGAGAGCATGACCCCAGTCAGATAAAACAAAGAAGAATGACCCTCCTACATCAGACATCACACTTCCCATATCCCATTGCTGTAAATGCCATCTGCAGATATGAATGCAAATCCGGACACTCTGACTTACTTTGAGAACTAGAGCAAATAATTTCTCAGAGCTTTGAAACCAGAGCTTCATTTATAATAACAGGACCTACCTGATAGGACAGCTGTGAAGGTCAAAGAAGAAAGCACTTCAGACACCATATATAGTCATCAGCACTTAATAAATCTTGACTAGTGATTATAATAATTGTTGCTCATGCTATCAGGAACTGCAGCATGTTTAAGACAAAGGGAGGAACTTCTTGCTCACCTTGAAGGTTAAAGCCATATTTTCATCTCTTCTCTGCTTCAGCAAGTCCCATACACAATGTCATGATCTCCCTCACTCTATTCTTGTTCACTGACCTTTCCCACAGAGGTAGCTACCCCCTTTTTAAAAAAATACAAAAATCAATTTTATTTCTATATATTAGCAATGAACACATGGACATGAAATTTTACTATACAATATCAATTTCAATCTCTCTGGAAAAAAAGGCATGTATAAATACAAATATATATATACAGGATGCTTTTGATGGAAATGTGACATAATGATGAATCTAAATTGTGTCACATTTAGAATCAAGGACCTAAATTGAGGGATCTATCCAGATGATCCATGATCTTTGTTTCAACCATGTGCCTCTGAGAGATGAGTTTCTGCTTTATCATCATTATTTATTATTATTTTAAATAAAAGACAAAAGATAAAGCCCCTAATACTTGGGTGCCCTAAGGAATGGGAATGAGTGGCCCTAAAGTGTGTGGAGCATACCCACTCCAAGGTTGATCTCCATGGCATCCACTTATGAAGATGTTTATGTAAACATCTTCTCTAATATGATTTTTCAAAAATAAAAGTTTGCCTTAGCTGGTTTAGCTCACTGAATAGAACATTGGCCTGGAGAATGAAAGGTCCTGGGTTCAATTCTGGTTAGGGGCACATACTCAGGTTGCTGGCTTAATCCCCACTGGGGGACATGCAGAAAGCAGCTGATCAATGATTCTCTCTCATCATTTATGTTTCTATCTCTCCCTTCCTCTCTAAAATCAATCTTATCTAATAAATAAGTAATATGCAAATTAACTGTCACTCCATGTCAAATATGGTGACACCCACAGCCAATGAGGGAATATGCAAATTGAGGGTCACTCTGCAACAAATATGGCGGTGGCCGGGCCAGGACACCTTGGCAACGACACAGCATTCCACCCCACCTCACCCCTGGAGGGCCTGTGGGCAGCACGCAGGCGTGGAGGCACAGAGCAGCCGGGGCAGGGCAGGACACCTGGCTTTGTCACTAAGGCAATGAAGGTAGGCCTCCCGCCCCAGGTGCTCCAGGCCTGTGGGCAGCTCTCATGGAGAGCCTCTGGGCTGCGGAGAGCCTCTGGGCAGGGGAAGTGTCCTCTACTCCACATGGTGGCAGTGGCAGCTGTGAGTGTGCCAAGCAGAGCCTGTGGCCGAGCTGAAATAGCACCTGCAGGCCATCAGCGATGAGGAGCGGCTGCACAAGTCCTGCCTCCTGGCCCAGAAGGTGCTCAATTGCATCATGGTGGGCCAGATTGATGTCCTCCTGGCCTTACCATGGGGGTTTGCAGATCTGCACAACTGCAGGCTTTCAGTTCATGCATCCTCTCCACCCCGTATGGCATGTGAACATCCTCCAGCACACTGTCACCCATACGCACCTGAAACAGTCCTGGACAATGGTGCACGCAAATTCATCCCTGCCCCTTTGCTGCACTTCCATCAACCCCAGCATACCTACATCCACCACAGGACATGCCCATGACCCCTCTGGCACACTCACATCCTTTGGAGACTGTCTGGGTGTTCTGGATGCTGGGGGTGGGCACCTGTGAGATGACAGTGAGAGGGTGGAGTGGTGATGCCCTGTTCCCACGGAAGCCAGTGCAGTAATGAGATCACCTCCGTGGGGCTAATGCAGGTGCTGAGGCAGGAGCAGGTGCAGGCAGACACACACCTGGTGGGCACGGCAGCCCTCATTGAGGTGCTTTTGGTCACTGTTCAAGATGGGGAACCCAGAGGAAGCGAGGAGTCCTAGTCCCCTCAGTGAAACAGTGGGATAGTCAGGGATACTGCAGAGGAGGAATGTGCACTTTGGGTGCAGGCACCCAGGAACGAAGGCTGCTCTGACTGAGCCTTGCTCACTTGGGGCCAAGTGCACTCCTCCTGGGCAGCAGGTGATAGGATGTGCTTTTCCTAGTTAATGAGAGAAAACACTGATGCTCCCGCTGTCCGCGAAGGTGGACAGTGGAGTGGGGAGACATGCTGTGAGTGAGCGAGGTTCCCTGTTTGGGGGTTCCAAATCTGCTGTTGATTCCTTTTGCTGCTGACTAGAGATATACAGGGTGTCCCCCCAAAATGTATAAATACTTTGAATACCTCCTAATTCCAATGGGTTTAAGCATGAAAAGAAAGAAACAACAATGGAGCTGCCATCTGTTAAAAGTGCAGTCGGATGTCCCCTGAGGGGTCCTCGAATGGGGAGGGTCCAGGCTGAACTGAAGGGCCCCTTTCCAAACCCTGCCCCCCCATGCACAAATTTCATGCACCAGGCCTCTAATAAAGTTATATTTAATAAATAAATAAAAGTTTGCTTTGTCAAAATTTTAAGTTCCTTTTCTGAAGTTGTTCAAGCTCTTTGAATCCATCACTCCAAAGACACATGAGAAACAACATGGGATGTCTTATTTTGGCTTAATAATAAAGACCAGCTACGAAGCACTGTTTCTCCTTAATGTAACATTTTCACTGCATTTTCAATGCCTGTCCTGTTATGCATGCCCTCTGAGCACCAGTCTTTTAAAGAGTACCCTTGCTCTTCAGTGGGATTTTATTGGTGCAGTTCATTGAGAATAGAAACCTCTTAAGAACCACATATTTAAAGCTGGAAGCAATTCTGGATATGGTCGATTTAATCATTTTTTAAAATAAGGCCCAGAGAGGTCATGGAAAGCAAGATCCACACATCTTATAGAGGCAAAACCAAGATTAGAACCAAATCCCATCTGGTGTTTAGGCCTCTTTCCCCTATCCACATTCAGAGAATTGTCAGGATTTTCTTTGCTCACCAAAGACTCATTTATTCCCAGTTTGTTCATGGCTGCCTTAAAGGCAATCCTTAACACAATAGCTCTGTGGTTCAGAAGGGTGGGGGAGGGGGGTACTTCTTCAATCAGCAACTCCTCTTTTCCCAGTGTTACCTCGCACTGACAGTTTTTCAAAAAGCCAGGTTCTAGGGCCTCACATTATTCATCAAAATGTAAATGGACAATTTGTATTGTGATCCTACAAGTAAGGTTAAAAGCCCAGAGGTATATTTTTTCCTGGTCTCTTCTGGGTGCTAATCAGCGTACAGCCTTTGAACCTCAGTCATTTGTATCCCCACAGGCCTTTGCCACCAGCTGTGTCAAGAGATGTTTTGAATTAAGAAAGCTTCCAGGTTTTGTGTCTAAGAAGCAGAAATTCCTAGAAGCAAGGAGTCTGTTTCCTGAGGAGACTGTCTTCCTGTTAGCTTTCTGAGAAGAAACCAGAAGTCCTTCTTATTGGGAAGTCTTTCTTTCTGAGAAGAAAGAAGCCAAAAAAATAAAAGAGAGGGGCTTAACAGTTTTTGAGAAATTGATGCTAAGACAGGAAAGGCACAAGAGATAGGAGAGGAAGAAAACAGCTATATAAAAACAGGCGGAAAGGAGAAAGCTGAAAAATAGAACTGGGAGCTGGTGAGGCTCACAGTCAAAAGAACAATGAGGGCAGAGATGACAACTGTTCCTCAGCAGAGACCTTTTGGTAACACCATGGGTCTGAGGCATCACAGGATATGCCACCCTTAAATATACCACATTGGTATAAGGATTATATTTGTTTTGTTTTACTTTTATTAGCCTTTATTTTATGCTGAATTTACTCCTGGGTCATAGGTTTTTGCTTCTTCAGTTTCTTCTGGAATAGCGTTTTCTTCTGTGCAACCTCCTCTTCTGGTTTAGGAACAATCTGCTCTTTTTAGTAGGATCATCTATCTCCCTGTGGCAGGGAGAGCTCAGGTATGATCTAATCACCCATGAGCTCTGCAAGTTTAGTGCTTATCTTGAGAGTTTTGTTCACCTGGATATGCTCAGTGACCAGAGAATCTACATCTAAGTCCTCACACTCAGCATTACTCTCTGCATTTTCAAGCTTGTGCAGCAAAAAATCAGCACTTTTGGGGGACCAACAACCCTATGTCTAGCCCCATTGTTTAGCCTGGGCACACCTAACAATACCATCATTGTAATTATGGCATGGCACATCTTGCTTCTGATGTGACATCTTCAGATAACTTGGTGGCTTTTCATAATATGCTTACCCTTGATGGCATGGACAATTTCATGTGTGTTCTTAAAGTGAACATGAAGATTTAAACCTCTTGATTTGCATGATTTTGTGGGATTTTCTGGGTCAAGAGAATAGTGAAGCATTTACTACTTTGAGGAAGAGCAGTATAAGGATTATCTTGAGTGAAGGCAGTTGAGAATAAGCAAATACAAGAAAAACTCTCATCCTCCCCTATTTATCCAAAAGCAGGACATGAGTTTGTAAAGGTGAACCCCCTCTCCTGTCTACCGTCTGAGTCAGAAGTTAAGCACCAGAGATAATTTTATACTCTTATCAGCCCACAAATGGCATCAGAGGAATCTACACACAATTTACTAACCAGCCCTTATCCTCCACTAGATTCCCCATATATTTGCTTCCCACAATTTGTCATCCTAAAAATTCAAAGTCCTTTTCCTTTGTCTTGTCACTTCTCTAAAATGTATTGTTTTTTTATTAAGCTGCTATATAAGTCCAAGTTCTAACCACTTTGATTTACTCATTGCTAGGTATTCCCATGTGTATTTGGTCAATGAAGATTAATCTATCTTTTGTCAGTGTCATTTATTAAGCCCAGCCAATGAATCTAACATGGTGCTGTAGACTGAATGTTTGTGTCCCCATAAAATTCTTATATTGAATGAATGTGATGGCATTAGAAAATGGCATCTTTGGGAGGTTATTAGGACATGAAGGCAAAGCTCTCATGAATAGGATTAAGGCCCTTATAAAAGAGATCTTAGAGAGATCCCTCACTCCTTCTGCTATGTGAGGAAACAGAAAAAAGATGGCTGTCACCAGACACTGAATCTGCTGAAGGCCTAATGTTACACTTTCCAGCATCCAGAACTGTGAGGGAATATGCCAATTGACCCTCATGCCATCACAAAAATGGCAGCATCCACAGCCAATAAGGAGGGAATATGCTAATTGACTCCCACACTTTAAAAATGGCAATGCCCATAGCCAATAAGAAGAAAATATGCTAATTGACTGTCACACCCTCAAAGATGGCAGCACCCAGTACCCTCAGCCCCACCAGGGCGGCAGGCATGCAGCAAGGCTGGGCCTGCCCCGGCCACTCCACACACTTGCCTCCAGAATCCCCTAATCTCCTTAGCCCCTCAGCCACCAGGGCCAGCCCGAGGCACAGGCAAGACTCGGATGGCAGCTGCCCAGCTGCCCAGGCCACCCAAGACTCAGGTAACCAGGGCAGCCAAGGCTTGCACTGCCAGCAGTGGCAGCAGCAGAGGTGTGATGGGGTATCACCTTTCCCTGATTGCTGGGTCTCCTCCCATTCCTGAGGGCTCCCAGACTATTAGAGGGGGCAGGCCAGGCTGGGCTGAGGGACTACCCTCTCCAGTCATGAATTTTAACCACCCAGTCTATCGCATTCAGTTATAGCAGCCTGAATGGAATGCGACAGATGGATAGAGATAAAAAGAATGTTTCTCCTCCAATAGGTCACACCAGCTAGGGATGGTGGTCAAGCCTTCAAAAAAGAAGGGAATCACACATTTAGATTTGCATGGTTTGACAATTCTTATCATCTCCCTAAGTGAGATGTAATGGATGATACAAGACATGTGAGGTTGCTTCTAGATATCTAAATAATCATGCTCAATAAATCAAAGTTAAAACCCCATCCAAATGGCAAATGTCTTTGAGACATTTTGAAGGGACACTAGGCTAATGCTACTGGAACCAGTTCCTAAGGAGGAGCTAGCTATACTTCTGACCCACTCAAAAAAGCAGAGGCAAGGATTACAGAATAGAAATTTTGGTGTAGAAGGTTGCAGTTGTAGGGGTTCGGAATGAGTCTTCCTAAGATGTGCCTCTGTGGAATGTGAATTGTTGTGAGCTAAAGGCAACCAAGACTCTGCAGGCTCAAGGGAAACTTCGGTGCCTCCTGCACCCACCAACGCCCCCCTCCCCTATCTGGCACTACCTAGAAGAATTTAAATTAGGGGTTCTTTTCATAATAAGAGATTATCAGAGATAAACATTTTGGTTTATCTATATGGCAGTGCAAACTACTAATTACTGTATTGTCCTGCATGATCTTCCTCCCCTCTGAAGCCCCAAGTTGCCTTACCTCATTCTTACCTCCGAATGCCAGATATATCTCAATTTAACTTTCTGTCCCTAAACTTCTCATGCATGTGGGCTCTCTGACTCTCATGTATGTGGGTTCTCATATGTTTGTATGTCTGTAATAAAACTTGGTTATTTTTTGCTATTAATCCGTCTCATGTTGATTTAATTGTTAGACCAGCTGAGAGAACCTTGAAGGGCAGAGGAAAGTTTATTCCTCTCCCACACAGTAGTGACACACATCAATAAGATTGAGTTCTCATGGTCCCAAAGTGGAGAGCAAAGAACTCTAGCAGGCAAGCCTTTCCAGAACACTACCTAGAAACACGTGGCTCACACACCTGGGGCTGTTTTCCTATCAAAAAGAATAGGAAATCTAAGAGAAAAAGCACAAAAGAATAACCTTCCTGGATCAAACACAGCACTTCAAATATTCCAGTGCTACAAATTCTACCTACAATACAAAAGCCTCTAGCTGTCAGACGTTTTTACTCAATTTTCACTCCTAAAAAAAAATAGAAGGAAAAATATTTCCTCCCATGTATCAATTCAACTTCTTGGACCTTTTCTTTCCAAACAACTTGTATGTCGGAGGAAATTTCTGAATTCGGAGCTTTGGTTCATGATCCTCCCAGCAGAAGGCTGTATGTTTATATTTAGGCTCCATATTTTGTAGTATTACCATTATACTTGTTATCCATTGCATTTACTTAATCTAAAATCTTTAAAATCTTAAATACAGGTTTACCTATAGTGTTGAATGAAGAACTTTTTAGGAGCCCCATTTAGAACTATTAATAAGAAATTAGGTTTAATAAGGCAGATAGCGACTGGCTGTCCCAAACCCCTGGGCACTCCCTTTCATCTTGTACTCCCCTCCTATAGAGTACAAAAAGCCCAAATATTCACTTCCCAGTGTCCTTACAGATATCGGGAGCCATGTGATGCCTGAGGAAGTTTTCCCCTTCCCAAATATGAAGAGAAAAATCTCAAAAGGAGAAGGATGAGGGCTTCTCTACTTCCTGCCTAGAATTCAGAAAGAGATGCCTGAAGGCATAGCAGCCAGCTTGAAGCCATGAAGATGAACCTAAGGGTGAAAAGCAGGAGATGGAAGGAGACAGGAGCTAATAATGCCCCTCTGAACCACTGTACCAACCTAGGACTGCCTGTCTCTAGGCTTCCTGATACATGAGAAAAATAAACCCCTTATTGGTTTAAGCCATTGCAGAGTAAAGAAAAAAAATCTAAAGGACTTTAAAATGGACCAATTGTCTTCAAAGGAAAGTGAGCCATTATCTAATGGCAGTGTGCTCTTCCAGGTTATCTGATTCTATGGGGACTCGGCCTGTTTCAGTGTTGGTGAGCTATTTCGCAGCTCTGGAAATTATATGGAACTGCCAGCAATGTAAATGACTCTTGCCTGTAAATTTGCAATTGAATGTTGGTGGCAGAGGTGCACCTGATCATCCACAATTTTACTCTACTAAGCAAATTCATTTTGGTATTCCTCCTTACACTTACAAGCCTCTGTTCTCTGAATTTTTCCCTAAATCATTTGCAGTATCTCACTGGCTCCCTCTTAATTAATGAGTTAAATAAAACAATTGGTAGGTGTTCGTTCTGTATTTGGATGACAGTCATAATTTAACCTTCTAAAATAAGATACATATTTTACTCTGGGTTTCTGTTACTTTCAAAACTAATCTTAATTGATGCATATACCTAGCATGACTATAGACAAGTAAACTGGTACCTAGGCATAAGCTGAAGCCATCACCAACACATAAGAGCACAGCAGGAGAAACAGCTCATTCTAACAGACTCTGATCAAACAGGTGTCATCTAGGCTGGCCATTTCCTATTCATCACCCTTCACAGTAAAGAATGAGCAGGGGTGGTTGCTTGAAAAGAATTTACGTACCTTACTGACTCCTGAGATATTTTGTCAGGAGAGGAGGAAATGGGCTATAATAGTCTGGAAGAATCTGTGTGGCTTTTACTGATCTTGCTGGTTCTGACAATGGAGGATTTGATTTTGCAGTGAGTTGGTACACACTAAAAAGAGGAAGCATCACTCCTGCTCCATCCGTTCTCTCTACCCACAGCAAGACTCCAAAGGGAGAAAAAGGTTATTAGGGTTCAGTCCCTTGGTCTCTGACACAGGAAAGAATGGTCAAGCCCCCTTCTCCTTGTCCTCTGTATTTTATGTCTAGTCCTCTATAGCCCCAGAATGTGTCATATCTTTCCTTGATAGAAATCCCCTGAGGGTTGGAGAATATGGTCTTTGGGATGGATCTCATAAAGCATCCAGCACACTGGGGCATTCATTTGAATTAAATAGCATACTGGTAATTAAAATAAAAAAATTAGCATTTTTCTTTCTCCCAGGGATTTTGTTACAACAGTCCCTGGAGAGGAACTAAGTTATATTCTATTAACTGTGGGGACATTTTTCATGAGACTATTCAACCATGTCATATTCCATCTGACCCACACCATGATCTGATCTTTAGGAGGAATTGAATTACATTGTCTATGTGTGAAGGTTACTTTATTGTGTATTAAATGCTAAATGTTGGTGCTAGTCCAGAGAGCACTTTCTAGAGATAGGTAAATGAGGGGCCAGAGTTTGAAAGTAATTATCTTAACATTTAAAAGAGAATATTTTAATAATGATACTACTTAAGCCTAAAGGACAATAAACACACACACACACACACACACACACACACACACACACACACACATCTCCCCTGGTAGGAAAAATGTTTAAAAATTGTCCTCCCTCAAAGATGTGAATTCTAAAATAACCCTCTGTTGGCTGGATCTGAAGTACTTTTCTTGGAAAGTAAATTAGGGTTTTTAAGATGCTACTATTTGAATGATGGTAAATGGTCCAGGACAGAGCTTTGGAGTCAGACAGACTCTGGTTGTTGTCACATTAAATTAGATGCATAGGGAGCTTGGCAGGATTCTTGGCATATAACACCAGTAAATGCTCATCATTGATGAGGCCAGCAAAGTGTATCTGGCTTATATGACCTCACCTTTGAGGGCTGATGGCCTGGACTGAGTCAGTTAGGTTTATAAGGTGAAAGGGAACCTTTTAAAGAGAGACTGGTGAGACAAAGGGTACTAGAATCAATTTGAGAGCAATAAAATAAGGCCAAAGACTTTGTCTTATTTACCCTGTGTCTCCAGTACCCAGACAGGGCTTGCCACCTAGAAGTCATTCAGTAGATGTCTGTTGAGTCCATGAAAGATAGAACAGCAGGAGGCCCAGCTCCTTTCCCAGAACCATCCAGGGGAGACAGTACTTCCACTCCATGGTGGTTGTCACTCCTTCTCTCTCAGCTCCAGCTCCTTTCTGGCCCTTGAGTCTTGCTCATCAAGTATGGACACATGGACACTGGCTGCTTTCTCTTTTAGTCCTGCTAACATCTCTAACACACCATTAATGTTCGAAGCAGATGAGGATCAGAGAACTGTTTAGGAAAACACTCCCCTAGAGAGTTGGACATTACTCTCCTGCAGCCTCTGCATCTTCCCGCCATAGTAGACCCATTTTATTTTATTTACTTATTTTTTTTGGATCATGGGACACCACAGGTCCAGTGGGCAGGGTTTGAGAGCCATTTCAGACAGGATCCCTTCAGCCTTGGGCTTGGGTGTGTTGCACGGGGATTCCTATGAACAGGGACTGAGAGCCTTTGCCTGCGGGTTGCCAGGCTCCAAGTCAAGGGTGGGGCTGGCACCTGCACCCATTTTAAAAAAATTTTTTAAAATAAATCTTTATTGTTCAGATTATTACAATTGTTCTTCTCCCCCACCCCACCATAGCTCCCCTCCACCTGATCCTCACCCCACTGTCCTCATCCATATGTATACGATTTTTGTCCAGTCTCTTCCCTCCGCCCCCCACACACCTTTCCCCCTGAGAATTGTCAGTCCACTCCCTTTTTATGCCCCTGATTCTATTATATTCACCAGTTTATTCTGTTCAGATTTTTTATTCACTTGATTTTTAGATTCATTTATTGATAAATATGTATTTGTTGTTCATAATTTTTATCTTTACCTTTTTTCTTCTTCTTCCTCTTCTTAAAGAATAGCTTTCAGCATTTCATAGAATACTGGTTTGGTGGTGATGAACTCCTTTAGCTTTTTCTTATCTGTGAAACTCTTTATCTGACCTTCAATTCTGAATGATAGCTTTGCTGGGTAGAATAATCTTGATTGTAGGTTCTTGCTATTCATCACGTTGAATATTTCTTGCCACTTCCTTATGGCCTGCATAGTCTTTGTTGAGAAATCAGCTGACAGTCGTATGGGTACTCCCTTGTAGGTAACCAACTGTTTTTCTCTTGCTTTTAATATTCTCTCTTTGTCTTTTGCTCTTGGCTTTTTAATTATGATGTGTCTTGGTGTGGTCCTCTTTGTATTCCTTTTGTTTGGGGTTCTGTGTGCTTCCTGGACTTGTAAGTCTATGTTTTTCACCAGGTGGGGGAAGTTTTTGGTCATTATTTTTTCAAATAGGTTTTTAGTATCTTGCTCTCTCTCTTCTTCTGGCACCCCCATAATTCTGATGTTGGTACACTTGAAGTTGTCCCAGAGGTTTACACTATTTTCATATTTTTGGATTCTTTTTCTTTCTGCTTTTCCAGTTGAGTGTTTTTTGTTTCTCTGTATTTCAAATCTTTGATTTGATTCTTATAATCCTCTAGTCTGCTGATGGATCTCTATATATTGCTTTTTATTTCAGTCAATGTATACTTAATTTCTAGTTGGTCTTTTTTCATATCCTTGAGGGTCTCACTAAATGTTTCTGCCTTTTCTAGAAAATTCTTGAAACCATGGTTTTAAACTCTATATCCAGTACTTTTCTTTCCTCCATTTCTTTCATTTGTGATCTTTCTTTGTCTCCACATTTTGGCTGCTTCCCTGAGTTGATAGAGTGGCTTTGTGTGCTAGGTGTCCTATAAGGCCCAGTGGCTCAGCCTTCACAGTTACCTGAGGTGGACACTCTTGGTGCACTCCTTTGTGGGCTGTGTGCACAGTCTTGTTGTAGTTAAGTCTTGATTGTTGTTGGTATCACTGGGAGGAATTGACCTCCAGGCCCAGTGACTGTGAGGATCTCTGTGTCTATATTGGGAGAACTTCTGTGCTGGAGACACCCTTATGAGGCAAGACTTGCTTCAGTGTGGCTTTGATACTCATTGATTCTTCCCCCTGATTGTGTCCCTTATGGATCTGTGGAGTTGTAATCTGGATGGTCCTACTCTGACCCCTGGGTACACTGGCCCTTGGATCACCAAGGAGGTACTAATTTAGCCTCTGCCTGAGGCTACTCAGCAGGAGCTACAGAGAGATCTGCAGATTCCTCTTCTTTGTTTGGGTTTTGGAGGTACCTAGATGAGGGCCAGCTGTGAAGGAATGCAAGCTGCTGCAGGGCCTTGGACCTTCTTTTAGATGGTTTGAGTCTCACTGTAGTTTGTTAGGTAAGTTTAGATTGCAAAGAACCTGGCTATTCATATGCAAAAGCCTCTGCGCACAGTTTGGATGGGGCAGAGTTTCAGGGCAGAGCAAACAGCAATGGCTTCCTGTCAGCCCTGCCGGGGTGTCAATGCTTCTTGGTCATCGCTGCAAGGACCTCTGAGAGAAAGCCACCTTCAAGTTCTGCCCACTGCTAGACAGTACAGTTTCTCCCCAAATGAGTCTGGGTCCCCAGAGTCTCACCCGGAACTGGAGTTCAGAGCAGGCAGGAGCCTGTCTCTCCATTCTGTTTGAAAAAGACAGCTGCATACTCAGTTGCCAGCCCTCTCTGAACATGCATCTCCATACCTCTCCACTTTACTTCTGCACCTCCTCTGAGTCTCAGTGTGATTTTCTCTTCCCTTCTAGTTGTAGGATTTCCACTTAGTCAGCCTTCTTGTGGTTCTGGATGATGTCCATTTAGTTGTAGTTTTGAAGTTGTTGTGTGAGGCAAATTTACATGTTTACCTATGCCACCATCTTGGTTTCTCCCATAGTAGACCCATTTTAAAGCAGTTCTCTCTCAGGGTATGGGGCTGGTTCTTCCCTCTCCTTTTTTCCTGGAAAGAATCCTAGTATTGCCTCCCATAATGATAATATTGAGAGTAACAGAGGTGACAGGATTGGGGGGATTCAATACTTCTGCTCAGAAGTATTTTGTTTTGATCTCTCTTTTTCAAATTATACCAAACCTTGTCTTTCAGAAGCAAAAAGGCCATTACCTAGTTCTTATAATAATCACCCCCTCTTCTTTATTTCCCCTAATATAGCCTAATACCATCCTCAAGTTCAAAGGCAAACACTTTCAACTCTTTCACGGTCTTCTTTCCCCCAACCTGGCATTTACATCCATATTTTTAGCATGATGCTCACATTGCTATTTCTTGATTTATCCATTTTAGAAATTATTAATTGATTTCTATACCAGTCAAGACTCCACAAACCTATGCCAGATAACCCAATAGAGGAAAATTTCATCTAGGATATGAGGAAGAAAGTGTTAGAATTGCTGAAAGAGTAAACAGAGATCAGTAAATCCTGCTCCTGCCTCTCCCCACAGCTGGAGAAATTAGGGGAAAGGGATGTTCCTGGGGCTCACCCAATAGGAGGGGAACCACTGGGGCCACCAAGCAGATTATGTAAAAATTATTCACTGTTGATCCAAGATTATGATTACATTTTCCTTCTCAAACAATTCTAGTTATTTCTCCTGAAATAATTGCCTTTTTTGGTGACTGGTTTACTTTACTGTATAACCAGTGACAAGTGTCAAACACACACCAGTCTGTGAAACCTCTCTAGTGCTCTCCTCCACTTGACCCAACACAGAGATGGATAATTTCAGAACATGCTGCCCCAATATCTGCTGCTTTGGAATATTCATGATTATGAACTGAAGGCACCTGAGAAATAGCTGATGCAGGAGGGTTCTCTCAGGTTCCCCTTTCTACCTAAAAACAGGTCATGAAATTCCCCATGAGAAAAGTATCTTTCCCATCCACCAGGCGTGGCTCAGTGGTTGAGCGCCAACCTTTGAACCTGGAGGTCACTGTTCATTTCCCAGTGAGGGCACATACAGGAGTTGCAGGCTCAACCTCCAGTGAGGGGCATGTAGAAGGCAGCCAATCAATGATTATCTCATCATTGATATTTCTATCTCTCTCTCCCTCTCTATTCCTCTCTGAAATCAATACATTTAAAAAAGAAAGGAAGGAAGAAAGAAAGAGAAGAAAAAAAGGAGGAAAGGAGGGAGGAAAGGAAGGAAGGAAAGAAGGAAGGAAGGAAGGAAGGAGGGAAGGAAGGAAGGAGGAAGGAAGGGAGGAAGGATAAAAGAAAGAACCCTTCCTGGACCAAGAAGAGAAAAACAATCTGGTCACCGGAGTCTGGGAGTCTCTGCCAAAATGGACCTACATGAATTTACTCAAATAACCCTTATCTTCTATCAGTTCCCACCATGTGTTTCCTAGTCCCAGGCCCACAATTTACTGCCCAACCCCAACTCCTTTATCTTGTCACATCCTCACAATTTAATTTTTTTTTTTTTTGTATAATAAGGTTTATAAGCTTTTGAGCCTAAGGGCTTCTTTGGTTCTTTATTTTTATTTTGACGACTACAGTGTGCACATAAAAATATTAAGTGAATTTGTAGATTTTCCCCTCTATTAATTTGTCTCATGCTAGTTTGATCCTTAGGCCACTCACAGAATTTGAGAGGGCAGAAGAAGTTTTCCTCTCCTCCATAGACAAGCCATCAGTTCCATGTTCTTTCCCAGGAAATCCTCTTTGCAACCCTCTGCTCTTGCCTGCAATGGTTGCTCTGTGGGCCTGGAACACAGCTGTCATCCCAGGATCTCCCATCACCGCCCAGCAGAGAGGCCTCCATGGCATCTTCTTTCTTGGTTTACTCCTTTATTGTGCCAAAGTATATTCTCCACAGAAAACTAAAAGTACAATGTTTGAGTCACGGCTGTCTGAAAACACCTTTATCCCATCCTTACACTAGATTGGATTCCAGATTGAAAATTGTTTCTCCTCTAGTATTTTGTCTTGTAACCACCAATGTGGCTTTTGAGCAGTCCAATCCCTTCCTTATTTCTGATCCTTTTTATATGACCTTCTTTTCCTTCTGGAATCTCTTAGGATTTTTTCTTTATCCCTGGTGTTTCAAAAATTCACAGTGGTGTCATTGGGCTGGGTTGTTTTTGGTGTGTGTGTGTGTGTGTGTGTGTTTTCATTGTGTTGGCCAATGCCAGGATTTTTTTTTTATCCAGACAAGAAGTCAGCCAAACATTTTGGAAAGGACATGATAATAAATACTTTAGACATTGTGGGTCATATAGTCTCTGTCAAAATTTCTCAACTCTATCATTATAGCAAAGCAGCCAAGGACAACAGGTAAACAAATAGTCATGGCTATGTCCCAATAAAACTTTATTTACAAAACAGCAGGGAAAATTTGGCCCATGGACCAATGTTTGTTAAGCCCTGATCTAGACTCTAGTTACCCATGGTCTTAAGTTCAGGGATATTTTCTTGTGTTATTTTGTAATATTTTTCTCTCCATCTTCTCTATTCTGCCTTTTTAGATTTTCTATCAGCCAGGTATTGGCCCTCTTAGATTGGTTCTATAGTACTCTGATCTTTTCTTTCTTATTGTCCACATTGATCTTTTTGTTTTACTTTTTGGGAGATTTCTCCAACTATTGCATATTTCTGTTCTATTACTAAATTTCTAAGACCTTACTTATTCTCTGATTCTTTTTTCCCCCAAAATAATAGCTGACTTTTGTTTTGCAGAGTAAATATTTTTGCCTTTTGAATAATATATTATGGAGAGTTTATCTTTATGTTTTGGGCAATATCTGTTTCCTTTAAGAACCTTCCTACCCAACCTTCCCCAATTTTATTTTTTATTTTGTTTCTGTCTTTCATGTTGGATGTTCTCCTCAAACTTCAACTGATCCTAGGCTGTTCATATTTATTGATTGATTGATTGATTGATTTTAATTATATCTTTATTGATTTCAGAGAGGAAGGGAGAGGGAACAAGAGATAGCAACATCAGTGATGAGGGAGAATAATTGATTAGCTGTCTTCTACACGCTCCATACTGGGGATGGAGCCCACAACCTGGGCATGTGCCCTGACCAGGAATTGAACCATGATCTCCTGGTTTATAGGTCGATGTTCAATCACTAAACTATGCTGGCCAGGCAATGTTCCTTTATATTTAAAAGTAAGGTAGAGAAAATGATGGGAGAATAAAAGATACCAAAAAGATAACTACCAAAAATGTAGTTCCTGTTAGTTCCTATCAAACCAACCTTCCCCAAGGGAGGGAGATTCATAAACACTGAACAAAATATAAAAAATAACTACATGAAGGCACTGAATAGCAACCAAAAATAGCCAGAATATTGGAGAAAAGTTGACATTTAAAAGCAAAGGGTCATTTCTCATTCTATTACAGCTTCTGGTCAGAGAATAAGTATCCTTCTGTACCAAGCAGTGGGCAGACATTTTAATAGAAAGCCCCAGGCTTATGGCTTGAATAATCAGAGTCCTGGGCAACCACAAAGTGAAAGCACAATCTGGAAAGGAAAGACTCAGACAAGGGGAAGCCCAGATTCTGTGTGTAAACTCCCACCCCATCTCTGGCGGCCTCCTGAACCACAATATGCGGACAGGGTCCTCTCCCCCATTCCTCTTAAATATTTACGTATATTGATTTTAGAAAGAGGAAGGGACATGGTGAGAGAGAAAGAAACATCAATTACTTACTCCTTCATGCCCCTAATGGAGCTTGAACCCAAGCATGTGCCCTTCCCAGGAATCAGTGACTTCTTGTCTGATGCTCAACAAGCTGATCCTAACCAGCCAGGGCTACTGGCAGGCCTCAAGCCACTCAGCTAAAGCTAACATGTGGAACCCAGATTTCAGCTACTGTCCATCACAGGGGAGAAAGAGTTTTCCAGTTCAAGTTCGGACACATTAATTTCCTGATAATTGTTTTATAAATAAGTAAGTAAATAAATAAATAAATGCTGAGAAGTTCTAGATTGCCTAGGCCAGGTGTATCAACTTCTAAGGTTGAGGGGAGTCCTCAAACACCAGGATCTGTAAGCATTTTCTGTTCGGTTTCCCTGAAGAAGAAGCCACTCTTCGTGGCTGTTAGTATATGGAGAGCAGAGCAGGGGCAGGTAGCTGGGGGGCCCCTCATTCTGATTGTAGACATGTAATTAATCTCCATCGCCAACCTGTGGGGTGGCCGATGTCCTCGTGGCCTGAGCCTCTCAGCATCAGCTTCTAAAGGAGAATTTAGGAGTGTTGGAGGGGAGAGGTTTGGTCATCACCTCTCTGCAAGAATTGGGAAGGGACCTGGGGCTCTAATAGTACCCTTTGGCTCAGCCCATCGGCCCCCACTGCACATTGGCATGCTTCTCCGCAGTGCCCTCTGTGGGTACTGGAGCTAGAGCCTTCCCCTTTCTGGCAAGTCAGTCACCATCCATTCTTTCAGGGGCTTCCCCTCCTCTAAGAATGCACTGAGATAGTTTCCCACATTTCCTCCATCCTGTGCTTTATAGCATATCACTCCTTGATGGGCCTTCATAGTGAAGTTGCAAGAGGAAGAAGAGCTTACTACAATGGGTTAAACTGCCATGTTTAACTGGAAAGAACTATGATTTTGGAACATGCTAAGCGCTCAGCATCAGATAACCATGGCATTGGGCAGCCCAGGAGAGAGTGCCATCATCATTGATGGCCATGGAAAAGCAGACATAAGAAGAGAAATGTCTAAAGAGCCATTTGGGGGTATACAGAACTGTCCTCTATTCTGGCCAAACAGGATAGCAGAAGGTGCTAGGATTTTTAACTGTAAATAATTGATTTTAGTGGGTAGGCAGGTCATCATGGACAAAAGCCTTGAGAGTCCTAATGTTCTAGTTGAACCTGCCCTCCTTTCCTGGTGACCATGTGATTTACGCTAGGGCCTCTCTCCGGTGACAGCTGCCTCTCTGTTCTCCTAAAAGAGTTTCTGGCTGCTTCTAGACTCCTTTTGAGGAAAACAAAATAGCGGTTTTTTTCACAGAACATGAGAGGCCACCTTGGGTTCAAGTTTCTTTCCCAATTAAACTGCTAGAGAGAGGGAAACCGGCAAGCCTCCTTCCCATCTGTACCTTAGGCAGTTTTCATATAACCAGAATACAAAGGGAGCCATACCTGCCTCACAGAGACTCCCAAGGAATTGAGCAGCAACCCCAGGCAGTGGTGCTAGTGTTGGTTGGATTTTACAGCCCGGTGAACTGTGATGCTCATCCCTTATCCCCAGGCCCTAGCACAGTGTCTAGCATGTGCAGAAGGAACTCGATAAAAAACTTGTGACTATGAAAGTGAATGAGAAAAGGTTAAGTACCTGGTCAAGTCCATACCACTAGTACCTGAGGGAGAGAGTTGGAAGCCAGAACTGTCTGGCTCACTTGCTAAGGCTGGAACCAGTGCTGCATGGACAGAGGGTAGGCCAAGGGAGAAGGAGTCCCTTACTTGAGCTACAGAAGGCCTGCAGGCTCTACCCACTCAGACCAATCCCAACTTGAGTCTGCCTGGCTGAGCCTCAGT
Organism: Lasiurus cinereus; assembly: GCA_011751065.1. NCBI lineage: Eukaryota > Metazoa > Chordata > Mammalia > Chiroptera > Vespertilionidae > Lasiurus > Lasiurus cinereus. Next base: position 19,250,633 of record JAAGEH010000076.1, on the reverse strand, counting down.
TCTGCTTCCTTAGCCAGCCAATCGTGCGGAATTTTTCTACAACTTGAGCAGACCAACTGCAGCAAATCAATACTCCTGGATCGGGAGCTGCCACCTCCCATCTGCAGAAAGGCTATTTTCAGCAGTAAAAGAGCTCGATCCCTTCTGTAGTTACTTTAGCCAGCCTCTGGATGATAAGGCAGCATCTCCTGCCCTGACCCAGGCTCTTCACCCTGCAGGGAAGGCATCTGCCCAGGGACCTCAGGAGGACTCTCCCAGGCACTTTTTGGAAGAAACAGACAACTAACTAAACCAGAGGCTGCTGCAGGATGGATGACATGACCCCTCCAGCCAGAGATGTACCAGCTCCAGCCTCTGTGCTCACAGCTCTGCATGCATGTCTATGCTAATCAACAAATCACTGCACTGGCCCATGCTTCCCCATCAGGGACGGCTCTCATTCATTCTCACTTAAGAGTCAGAGAGAATCTTCCCTTTCTCAGCAGTCCCATAGCCTTTTTCCCTGAAAACAAGCAAAAAAATCACCCAGCCCCAACCAGCCAGCCACTCTAGGAAGCTTCTAGAAGTGGGAAGAAAAGCATTAATTGACATTATTTTCAGAAGAAAGTTGGGAAAATGGCTTTTCTTTAGCATTAAGGAAAATTCATCTGCCTTTCTCGCCTCTCGCCTCATCTGCTCCTAGGGAAAAGGGTCTCTTGATTGTTAATCTCTCATGGTAGGGGAATTGTCTCTTTGCCATTCCAGGTACCTGGAAAGCTTAAATCTCATATTGAAAAGGACCCCAATTCACAAGGAGCAAAAGAATCATGCAATATAGATATAAAATAGGATATATAGGGGGGAAACCTGTAAGTAGAGAAGCTGAGCAGATGTAACACGCAGACTTCCCACCATCCCATAGCTCACACCAAGTGTGATGGTCTACAGGCTCTGCCCAGAGTTCCCATCAAAGGGTCCATCCCTGGAAGGCTCTGCATTGAGAGGGGCAGGGAACAGCTTGTGACTGCAGAACAAGGGAGGCTCCCTGGTGGCTTTGTTAGGGACGGGCCTTTGAAGCCCAGTTGCAGTTGATCTATTGAGCTTATTCAGCCAGCACTCTGTGAAGTTGCCAGGGATGATGTGGAGGTCGGGGGTGGTAGGACATAGAGGGTGGAGCTTGAGCTGCTGAAACATCCACATTTGTCTCTCAAACCAGAGGGGGAAAAGTCTGCAGGGATGCATCGTTTCTTCGACTGGACACAGGGGTTCAGGCAATACCAGATCTACAAACAAAGGGTTACTGAAAAGATGAAAATGTTATCTTTCGAAATCAAAGGGCAGCAGACTATCTTTCAGCTACAATTGGGGAGCAAAGTCTTCAGCTTCCCGCACACCCATTTCTGTGTTCTTTCTGTTTTCATCATTTCCTATCTCATCCCTCTTCTTCCTCCCTGGAAATGACCTTGGTAAGTCATTAAAATCTTATAATCAGCTATGATATCTAACTTTTATGTAGCACTTTAGTATTTACAGGGCACATCTGTGTCCATTCCCATTTGAGATGCACAATAGCTTTTTAATATACACCTAGCAGGTACCAAGCACTGCACAAAATGATGGGAGCCCCTAGCAGAATAGAATTTAAATGTCACCCAAATGTCTGCTACCTGTGTGTCCCAAATTACCAAGCATTCCCAGGTCACCCTTCCCTTCAATTTGAATGATTAAATGGGTTGAGCCTCCCTCCCTCGCTCCATTAAACCCCTCAGTTTCTATGTGTTTCTGAAAGGGCTCATGGTCATCTATCTGGTTTCCCTCCCCACTAACCTCTCAAATAACCTCCTTTAAGAGCTTCCTGCAGACATTTCTCTCCAAATCACAGCTTCCAGGCTTGCTCCCTCAAGATTTTTGAAAATAGTTTCCCATTAAAATGAACTCCAAGGGATTATCCATATTTTTATTTAGAACACACTTTTTCCTCATTGAATACTGCCTAATACAAATAGGCCATTGGGAATCACTGGGCTGTAGAGATTTTCATTGCAGTGGCATTTGCTATATAGTATTGCACCCATGTTTGGAATTTTCTACTGGCTTCATATTGAATTCTTTTCTCTGACCTTCCACAAAGAAACATGCAATTGCTGAAAACATCATCACAATTTTAAATAACATGGAGCTATCTACCTCCTTCCCCTGAAAGAAACAACCTTTCTTTAGGGTTTCAGGAAAATCTGGTAAGGACATGTGCAATATCAGGAAAATGCACAGACTTCATGATGGACATTAGAATCTCAGAAATAGTCAAGACAGCCCAGTCAGCATGGCTCAGTGGTTGACTGTTAACCTATGAACCACGAGGTCATGGTTCAATTCCCAATCAGGGCACATGCCTGGATTATAGGCTCAATCCCAGTTTGGGGTGTGCAGGAGGTAGCCGAGTAATGATTCTCTGTCATCACTGATGTTTCTATATCTCTCTCCATCTCTATCTATCTATCTATCTATCTATCTATCTATCTATCTACACACACACACACACACACACACACACACACACACACCAATACAATGCCTCAAGTCTATCTTGAAGTAGTAAATTTTGTTCCCAAATATATACAGGTCAGATCCTTCCCCACATTATAGTTTTCATAATATTCATCCAGCTCAAAATTATCTGACTCCCAAAACAACATTTCATAACAAGCAGTAGCCATGTCATTAAAAAAAAAAAGATAGATGGTAATCTTTAGATGTAGTTTATGCCTTGATTCAAAGTGCTTGTCTTCAGGTCTATTACCTGATGCTACTATTTGAGGAGTTCTTGGTCTCTTGTGAGAATCTGTTGCCCACAAGAAAGCTCCTCAGTTGCTCAGAAGCATTCCCAATGTGTTGAATATAAAGGCTATCACTGTATAGTCTCCCCACCACACACCCCACCTCTCAAAATTATTGTCCAAATTCATATAAATCCTAAGAATCATAATTCAGAAAGCCTTCTACACTCCAACCATAAAATGAGTCTATAAAATGCTCTAAGTAAGCTACAGGGCAATGTAGAAAGTCACTGGGGCAGGGAATTGCCGACAGCAAAAACATTATACAAAGGAAAGAAAAGGAAAAATAATTTATAGGCCAAAGCATGTGTGAAATGTTTACTTAATGCAGGACTTACCTCTTACGTTTGGTACTTAGTATAATTTACCTCAAGTAGAATCCAAGATGGCGGCATAGGTAAACATTTACACTGCTGCCTCGCACAACAATTTCAAAACTACAACTAAAAGACAGAAAGGACATCATCCAGAACCACAGGAAAGCTGGCTGAGTGGAAGTTCTACAGCTAGAGGGAAGGAGAGGGACTCACAGAAACCCAGAGGAGCTGCAAAAAGCTGAGGTACAGAGGTGCTTGCGTGGAGAGAGCGGGTGCCGGAGTACCTGGCTGGCTTTCTCTGGCGGGAGGGAAATGGAGACTCCAAACGGCATTGAACCCCTTACCCTATGACACTAAACCCCAGATCCAGCCGAAACTCATACGGGGGGAGTTTGGACTGTGAAAAGGGAGAGGAGCAAGGAAATTTAGGAGAGTCACAAAAGATCAGAGGACTGGTGGTGGCGCGCATGGCACTGAGCAGAGGATAGATTGCTGATTGTGCCGCTGGCTTTCGTGAGTGGGCGGGAGACAGACCCTCTCAACTGTGCCACTTCTGACTCCACTAAACCCCTGTTTTGGGCGAAACCCTGGAGACCTAGACTCGTGTGGTCCTGGTGCGCAGGGGAGCTGGAAAGGCAGCAGTTAGAGGCACTGCGGGGTGGAGGGGGGGGGGAACGCATGCGCACAAGGACTGCTCCAGCGATTACCAAGTCATGTGAGACTCAGGGGCCGTGGAGGGCGGGGCCGACTGGAAGGCAAGGCGGTCCCTTAAGCCCTGAGACTCCACCCATCCCAAGCTCAACAGAGGCTTCTTTGGTTTTGCAAGTCTGCTATCGTAAGGCTGAATTCAACACAGAAGTTTCCCCGGCATAATAAAAATGCCAAGACAAGGGAAGGGACCACAAACAAAAGAAATGGAGGGAAAAAAATGACTGGATATAGAGTTCAAAACCACACTTATAAGGTTTTTCAAGAATATGCTAGAGAAGTTGGATAAAGTTAGCAAGAGCCAAGAGGAGATGGAAAAGGTCCAACTAGAGATGAAAAAGGACCAACTAGAAATTAAACATACACTGACTGAAATAAAAAATATTATACAGAGTCCTAACAGCACACTAGAGAAAGGCAAGAATCCAGTCAAAAATTTGAAATATAAAGAAGCAAAAAACACTCAACTGGAAAAGCAAGAAGAGAAAAGAATCCAAAAATGTGAAGATAAAGTAAGGAGCCTCTGGGACAGCTTTAAGCGTACCAACATCAGAATTGTGGGAGTGCCAGAAGAGAGAGAGAGCAAAATACTGAAAACCTATTTAAAGAAATAATGACTGAAAACTTCCCACATCTGGTGAAAGAAATAGACTTACAAGTCCAGGAAGCACACAGAACCCCATATAAAAGGAATCCAAAGAGGACTACACCAAGACACATCATAATTAAAATACCAAGGGCAAAAGACAAAGAGAGAATATTAAAAACAGCAAGAGAAAAACAGTTCATTACCTACAAGGGAGCACTCATACGACTGTCAGCTGATTTCTCAACAGAAACGATGCAGACCAGACGGGAGTGGCAAGAAATATTCAACGTGATGAATAGCAAGAACCTACAACCAAGAATAATCTATCCAGCAAAGCTAACATTCAGAATTGAAGGGCAGATAAAGAGCTTCACAGATAAGAAAAAGCTAAAGGAGTTCATCAACTCCAAACCAGTATTATATGAAATGCTGAAAGGTACTCTTTTAGAAGAGGAAGAAGAAAAAGGTAAAAGCCAAAAAATTTTGAACAACAAATACATATCTATCAACAAGTGAATCTAAAAATTAAGTGAATTAAAAATTTGATCAACAGAATAAACTGGTGAATATACTAGAATCAGGAGCACAGAAAGGGAGTGGACTGATAATTCTCAGGGGGGAAGGGGTGAGGGGTGTACAGGGAGAGACTGGACAAAAATCATACACCTATGGATGAGATCAATGGGAGGGAGGGAAGGATGGGAGCTGGGTGGAGGGTGCTATGGAGGGGAAAAAAGAGAAGCAAATGTAATAATCTGAATAATAAAGATTTAATTTAAAAAAATTTACCTCAAGTATGAGAATCTCTGCAACCCATGTCACCTAGGATTGAGACTGCCAATGATCCCTGGGTTCGTGCACCACAAGAACCTGGTCATAAGAATCCAGCTTGTGCTGGCTGATGGATGGCATGTGAGCAACTGCTAGTGCATGAGCTGTGTGCGTGGGGTGCCTTTGAATCCATTTCATTTGGGCAGCTGCTCATGGAGACTTTCCCCCAGAAACCGATTTAGCCTAATGATTGTGAGTAGCAATGACTTCTGCTTAATTAGTACAGTAATCAGTGCAAATTCCCCCTAAATGGGAGAAACCCATTTGGCAGGTGCCAAGTGATGCTTAACCAGGTGCTAAATAGGTGTGAAAGCCTCAGTTCTGGTCTTTCCCAGCTAGTTGCCAAAGGCGTAAAGATGAAATGAGGTCCTATGTATGCCTGGATGGATGAGTTGTTTAAAACTTCCCTCTAATTGCTGATAAGAGCTGTCACATCCCCATCTCCTCCCCTCCTCCCAGTTTGTCATTCTGAAAGCAGAGAAGGCACAGGAGTGGAACAGAGCAAAAGTCAAGTGAATAACACTTTGGTATCTCTGATCCTGACTCTCAGTTCCTCCTTTTTCCATGTCCACATATTCTAAATTCTGCCCTTGTACTTTAAAATAAAGCTGCTTGTGGTTCAGTGGTTGAGAGTTCACTCATGAACCAAGAGGTCACTGGTTCAATTCCCAGTCAGGGCACATGCCCAGGTTGCAGGCTCTATCTCCAGTAGGGGGCGTACAGAAGGCAGCCGGTGGATGTTTTTCTCTCATCATTGATGTTTCTATTTTTCTATACTTCTTTATTCCTCTCTCTCTAAAATGAATAAAAACATTAAAAAAAACACCTTAGGATTGCTTGACACTGAAAGAAAATGAAGACCAAATTTAAAAATAAATACAAATAAGTGAGAATAAAAATGAAGCTGCTTTCCATGTACAAATAAGCCCAGGGCTACCTTCCTGGTTTGTGCGTGCCACTCTGATGGGAAGTGAGATTGTGCCCATGGACTAAAGGAGGGAGTGGAGATAAACATTAAAGAAAAATAACATTCCACATAGTCAGGCATGTATATGTTAACTACCCCAATTAATACTTTCTTTATTATTAAAAAAATGTAACTTACTTTTATTGGGTGCTAGCTATGGGCAGAAAGGTCCATGGGTTATATTATTTAACACTTATCACCCAGTCCATCCCATGCTCAGCCAATTCATGTGTGGTATTTTGCTGCTGGCTATTGGTCCACAGGTAGGCACATGTCCCTAGAGGGTCCTAACAGATGGAATAGAAGTCCTGATATTCATCTGTTGGGAAGGGGACTTTCTGTCTTCTGAACTAGACATGAAAGAGAAAGCATGTTGCCCCAGTTACTGTCAATGATCCTCACAACAAAGTGAAAATCAGAATAGGACAGAGACAGGAGAACTGGAGAAAAATTAAACTTGGCCCCAATTCCATTGGGATTGGCACCTTCATTACCTCTGGACTTCTCTTATTGGATTGCTTTTAGGATTATAGAGGACAATGAATACTTACTGTTTTAAAGGATGATTAAGTGAGAGCTCATTAAACAGCTACTTCAAGACCGGGTAGATATTAGACATTAAATGTAGGCACCAATCATCATTACTATTATATTTACCATATTAAGTACCATACAGTACATGGTAGCTGTCACCAGTGATCTAACTTCTTGGTTTGGCATTTAAGCTTCACCTGGATTCCTAGGCTTATGTATATATCCTCTCTTATATCAACACTACACTCCAGTCATATTCTTCTGCTCACTGTCTTCTAAATATGAGTCATGCATTCCAGCTGTAAACACTAGTTCCTCTGCTACTCCCTGCTTAAAGCATTCTTTACATACCCCTTCCTTTATTTAAGTTGTATCCTCCATTTGAGGTCTTTAAATCATCCTATCTTCTAAGTCATTTCTGATTGCATCAGACCAGAGCAATTTCTCCATCAACTAGGCCTTTTCTCCATGCCAAGCATCCACCACTGAACCTAAGTGGGTCTTCTCAACTTGAGTAGAAACTGCTTGAGGGCATGGACCTCACCCTATACTTCTTGGGTCCACAGTACTTAGTAAAGTTTATGGTACATAATAGGAGCTCGATAAATCTGAACCATTATTACTATTATCATTATAATGTAGTTAGGCCACAACAAATGTTTTTAAATCATTATCATACCCTACCAAGTATCTATTAACAAAACTTCTCTCCCTGATTTTTGAGATTCATTTAAGTAGACCTTGTGGAAATTGGTATTCGTAGAGGTTGTTTTGGCTTTTACTGATTCACATGTCTAAAGATATATAGATCTTTATAAAGATATATTTATAACTTTATATCTGTACTAGTGACCTGGTGTATGGATTCATGCACATTGAAAGGAAATTAATTAGAAGCTGGACGATGAGGGGGGGGGAATAGGAGAGATGGGCAGGATACGCCCTGGAGCCAACCTTTTATGGTCCCTCCCAGACATCTGTGGAGTAAGCAGGGGTTCCTCCAGCAGGTGGGGTCCCTCGACCTGGCCTGTGAGAATCGGGCTGAAACTGGCTTCCAACATCCCCCAAGAGGTCCTGGAATGAGAGAGGGCACTCTGCAAAATTAGTGTCATACTGAACACAAATGCAAGTGTGCAGTAAACCAGATTCAGGCTAACAGTGCCCCAGCAACAACATAACCCACAGCTGGAGGTGGAATTGCATGGCTCCCTGAGGAATCAGACTCCCTCCTCTTTGGTTTTGGGGTACATCACCTGAGAACCACCACTACCAAGTCACTGCAGCTCAGCAGTTTCTGCATTGAGCATCTGTCCCCTAGTGGTAGGTGCGTGTTATAGCAATCAATCAGATGGTCAGACACTTAGCATATTAGCCTTTTATATATATAGATGTCTTTAGAAGTGAACCCAGGCCTGGACCACAGTAGGGGCTATGTCTGAATCTGCCCATGGGTAAAGGTGCTTTAATCTATTTCAGGTCACAGCCCTGAAAACTTTGAGTAAGTTAATGACAGTGGAGCAAGCTTCTCTGTTTATTGATGATAAATTAACATGAGAAAACCTTCTGAGTTTCCACTCAAGGGATGGGACCATGGAAAGAATGAGTTAATAGAGAAAAATACTCTATCAACTGTAAAACAACATTTCATAGATGAGTATTACAATCATCATCATCATTATTATCACCCCTGACAATAATAAAGTCACAGGGATTCTCTTTAGGGCAGAAGATGGTTTTATACTTCGTAGGATTCACCCTATCACCTAAATTAGAACCCTTCTCTTTATAGTGACAACTAGAAAAACACTTTGAACATTCTGCTTATTAATAACACTCCTACAAAGAAAGAATATGAGGACCTAGGTATGAGTGAACAAATGCCTTGTGTGAAATAAATGGCCAAAGCTTCTCTAAAATACCTGGAAGGGAACCACATCTTCTGACAGTGTCATTAACAAGCTGTGTATATGCGCTGCTTCCATCCATGGAACTCCCCACTGTGAGCCGGAATCTATGACTGGGGACCAGCTGCTCCGCCAACCACAGATTTTAATGAGAGACTCTGCAATGGGACTCCATAGCTGCCATTGCCTTTCACATTACAAGGGATTGCTGATTGGCACCAAGGAGGCTTGCCAAGGTCTTGGAGCATGTGGAGGGGAACAGCAAGCTGTATGCAGATAGACTTTTTACATCTTGTTGACAGCTCCCAGCTACACGAAGCCTGCAAAATTAAACTTATCTGGATAGAAATACAAAATTAAACAATTTCATTTAGCTGCATGCCATAGCATTTTAGGCAGAAACGAGTTTGTTTGTTTTGTCATGCAAACTTGTCTTTCTCTAAACCAAGATACTTATACATTAATTAGATCCAAGATTTGGAGTAAGAGGTTCTGGATATAAATCCCAACTCTGCACTCTATTTATTAGTTGTATGGTACTGAGGAAATCCTTTAAATTCTAGGAATCTCTGTTGCTTTGTTTATAGATGAAAACTATGAAAGGACATTTTTAAAAATTTAATTCTACAGAGTAGCTATGAGAATTCAATGAGATAACATTGTTTTGAGTCAGGTTTTCCAGAAGCAGAGCCTGAGATGAGGACTCACAGGTAAGTGATTCAGTAGGAAATGCTCCCAGGAGAAACAGGTAAGGGACTGGGGGAAGCAGGACTGCAGGAGAAAGGAACCACGCCAGGTGCAGGTGCAGGTGCAGGCAGAGCCCATGTGAGTTCCTTCCATCTGAACCCAAGGCAAGGGTTGGGACAAACTCAGGCATTAATTCCTATTCCATACCTGTCAGGCATTGGCAAAAAGTGCGCCATCTGTTTCAGGTCAGCAGGTGGGAGAGTCTATGTGACTAAATATCTAGAAGCCTGAAGGATTTACTGCACTATTGGCCCTGCCCAAAAGCTGCATGTGCAATGCCCTGGAGAGAGTCTTGAAGCAGCTTCTTAGGAAATACAATCAATATTTTCTTCCTCATTGCTAGTCAGGCTGTGAGTGAGAAATCGAGATGAGTTTGACATTAAAACAATGAACAAGAAGCAATTTAGGGGAAATGTACTCAATTCTTCTTGAACCTTTGGAGAATTTTTGGCAGAAGAAAAAAATAAGGGGTCAGGAAATAGTCCCAGACTTGTTAATAGACACATTCCCAGAGTTGACTCCTGAAACACATTTCACAAATCCTCTATAAGGATATCTCCAACCACATTCCTGAGGCCTAACCAGCTTCCACCAATACCTACAGAGAAATCATCCAGGCATCCCCTGGTGGATGTCTCATTATATTGTCTGTGGATCTATGTAGTATGTTGGGTGGATGGAGGGGAGGGTGGGCAGCAGCTTTTAACCTTTAAGAGACAGGAGGAGCCAGAACTTGAAAAATGAGAAAAGTTTAGATGTAACTTAACTTCATCAATTTCTGAAATCCGGATGCCCAGGCACTTTATCTCCCACGAGGTACTAGTTTTGGGATTTAGTAAAGTAATGAAAATCAGACTCCTACTATGTGAAGAAATGACTTTCCAAGTGTGTTTGCTGTTTCTTCCTCCAGGTAAAGGAAAGACCGTGCTCAATACTCAGCCTTCCTAGGGAAGAATGATAACACAGAGAGAGCTGAAATAGAACCCTAAGCTCCACTTACAGAGCAACATTCTCATTCCAATGAACTTGTTGAGCTGCCCCTATAGGCTGGGCTCTCTGCCACATGCTGGGGGCACACAGCGATGAGTGCGATGACTGCGATGACCCCTGCAATCCCATACTAGGGGATGGTGCACTGTGCAGGTCCTCCAGGGAGAGTGTACCCTAGATGCAAAGACGAGCATTTGAAGAAGGAGGGGTGGCTGTGAGGGATAAGATCTGAGGAGGAGAGGGAGGAAAAATAAAGTCAGAGGGATTTCAAGTAGGGGTAGAAGCCAAGAATGAGTGGGTGGTGAGGAACAAAAGCAGCTGCAAAGATTGCTATAGTGAAAGTATTTTTCTCTGTGTGTCAGCATTCTTACCTTGAACTTCTTACTCAGCATTTTTACCAGAGAATACTTCTGCATTGGGGGGACCCCTAGAGGAAAGAGCTTCCGCCTTCATTCCCTCCCTACTCACTCTTCCTGAAGGCAGGATATAAGTCTTATCTAAGGGGCAGACCATACCCCAAACCTCTAAAGATGATCACAAAGATGGCTCAGAATAAATGTGAAGGAGAAATTTGGTTTCTAAGCAGATGAAAAGGAGAGATTGAAAAAGCCTGAAACAAAAAGTCATTTGAAGACTCAAAGCTTAAAGGTGTGGAGGGGGCAGCAGAAATAGATGACTATATATCCAATTTTTACAGGGCAGTTCTGGCTTCATTATTAATGCCCCCTTTTACTCTCAGTACTGTCCTCATTTGGACAATAAATTATATGGTTATAATAAAGTAAATGGGGTCGTAATACAGCAGGGAAAGTAGCTGGTCTTAATAGAACATCTCAGATGAAAGAATAATGGAAAGATGGAGATTTATGGGTGAAAAGTTACTTAAATGGCCAAAAGAGCAGATCATTGTACCAACCTAAGAAGCTGGATTAAATTATTTCAAAGGCCTCTTCCAGCTTTTAAAATTCTATGACTTTATTATTTTTCCCCCTTAATAAAGATAGAGAGGGATATTGGGAGCTTTAATGAGTAATTGCTTGGCAAAGAGTTACCAAAAGATAATTATCTTTTGTTTTGTTTTTTTCCTTACCTGGGATCTTACCCACTAAAAGAACCCTAACTGGAAAAGTTTTAATTGCAAAGAAATTACTTGAAATCTAATTAAGCATACTGCAACTTGTATAAAAACAGAAGGAAAGAAAGTCTTCAAGGAGTCTAGACAGTTAGAGGCCAAACAGGAATTTGCTGATACGCTTTCAGCAATGTGCAGAGGATAATATGTCCTTTTCATGGGTTAGAACTTAACAAGCAATTTTTAAAATTATAACTTGAATTTATCTTTAAAGAGAAAAGGATAAAATCAGCCAATTCAATATTTACACAGACACAAATACACAGTAACCCCTACCCCATTTCAATAGTTATATATCCTCATTTTTAAAATTTTATTTTATATCCTCACTAGAGGACAGGTGCATGAATTTGTGCATGGGTGGGGTCCAGCTGGCCCAGCCTGATTGGGCTGATTGGTCAGCAGGGGGAGGGGCCTGGAGAAAACCCACTGAGCTGGAGCTGAGCATAGGCCCCAGGCTTCCCAAGGAAGATGGCCTCAGCAAGGAAACAGAAACCACCTGAAGGCTCTGCATACAGGCCCTGAGCTCCCTTTGACCAGGCAGACTCAGAGTTGGTGTCTCTGTGTATACATTAGATACCAACTCGCCTTTGTCTGTTGGTCAAATCCATTGCATCAAAAAACTTGTTCCCCTTCTTCTCTTTGGGCTCTTACAACAAATACAGGCCAATTGGAAGACACGGACCCCAGTGGCAGAGCCAGGTCTCATCACCCAGAATTTAGGCCTAAGACAACTGGGTTGCAATCTCTACAGAACACAACACACTGTTTGAGAGTCTTAATTCTCCCCTAAAATGTTACTCCTCTTTTTTTTTAAAATTTAATAAATCTTTATTGTTCAGATTATTATAATTGTTCCTCTTTTTTCCCCTCATAGCTCCTTTCCACCTGGTTCCCACCCTTCCCTCTGCCCTCACCTTCCCCCACCATTGTCCTCATCCATAGGTGTATGATTTTTGTCCAGTCTCTTTCCGCACTCCCCTCACCCATTTCCCCCTGAGAATTGTCAGTCCACTCCCTTTCTATGCCCCTGATTCTATTATATTCACCAGTTTATTCTGTTCAGATTTTTTATTCACTTGATTTTTAGATTTACTTGTTGATAGATATGTATTTGTTGTTCATAATTTTTATCTTTACCTTTTTCTTCTTCTTCCTCTTCTTAAAGAATACCTTTCAGCATTTCATATAATACTGGTTTAGTGGTGATAAACTCCCTTAGCTTTTTCTTATCTTTGAAGCTCTTTATCTGCCCTTGAATTCTGAATGATAGCTTAGCAGGATAGAGTAATCTTGGCTGTAGGTTCTTGCTATTCATTACTTTGAATATTTCTTGCCATTCCAGTCTGGCCTGCATAGTTTCTGTTGAGAAATCAGCTGACAGTCGAATGGGTGCTCCCCTGTAGGTAATTAACTGTTTTTCTCTTGCTGCTTTTAATATTCTCTCTTTGTCTTTTGCTCTTGGTATTTTAATTATGATGTGTCTTGGTGTGGTCCTCTTTGGATTCCTTTTTTTGGGGTTCTGTGTACTTCCTGAACTTGTAATTCTATTTCTTTCACCAGGTGGGGGAAGTTTTTAGTCATTATTTCTTCAAATAGGTTTTCAGTATCTTGCTCTCTCTCTTCTTCTGCACCCCCATAATTCTGATGTTGGTTTGCTTGAAGTTGTCCCAGAGGCTTCTTACACTATCTTCAAATTTTTGGATTCTTTTTTCTTTTTTCTTTTCCAGTTGAGTGTTTTCTGCTTCTTTGTATTTCAAATCTTTGACTGGATTCTTGTGATCCTCTAGTTTACTGTTAGGTCTCTGTATAATATTTTTTATTTCAGTCAGTGTATATTTAATTTCTAATTGGCTCTTTTCACCTCCTCTTAGGTTTTGCTAAATTTATCCATCTTTTCTAGGAAATTCTTGAAAAACCTTAAAACTGTGGTTTTGAACTCTATATCCATTCATTTGTTTTCCTCCATTTCTTTCATTTGTGATCTGTTCCTTTGTCTCTGCATTTTGGCTGTTTCCCTAAGTTGGTAGAGTAGCTTTGTGTGCTAGGTGTCCTATATAGCCCAGTAACTCCGCCTCCCCATTTACTTGAGGTGGACTCTTTTGTTGCACCCCTTTGTGAACTGTGTGTACAGCTAAGTCTTGATTGTTGTTGGTATCACTGGGGGGAATTGACCTCCAAGCCAATTGGCTGTGAGGATCAACTGTGTCTATGCCAGGAGAACTTCTGTGCTGGTGTCAGCCTTATGATACAAGACTTGCAAAAATGCAAAAGCCTCTGTGCTCAGCTGGGATGGGCAGAGTCTCAGGGCTGAGCAGACAGCCTTGGCTTCCCATCAGTCCTGTCCTATGTGGCCCCTGGGTCTCAGTGTCCCTCAGTAATCGCTGTACCCCTCTCTGTGCTCACTCGCGCTCATGCACTTCCAGACCTCGCCTTTTGTGGCTCCCCTGAGTTTCTGTGTGCTCCAGATACCCATATGAGTCTGAGTCCCCAGGGTCTCACCTGAAACTGGGGTTCAGTGTATTTGGGAGGTTCTGTCTTCCTCCTGCTAGAGAAAGCCAGTGGCATAATCAGCAATCAGTCCTCTCTTTGCACACTGGCATGTGCTCCTCCAGACCTCTGCCTTCCATGGCTCCCCTGAGTTTCTGTTCACTCCTTGCTTTTCCCAACAATCCAGACTCATCCTGTATGAGTCTCTCCGGAACTGGGGTTCAGTGCAATTGGAACTGGGGTTCAGTGCAGTCAGGAGTTTCTGTCTCCTTTCTGCTAGATGAAACCAGCCAGGCACCCCACCTCTCCACGCATGTGTCTCTGTACCTCAGCTTTTTGCACCTCTTCTAAGTCTCCATGAGCCCTTCTCTTTCCTTATAGTTGTAGAATTTCCACTCAGCCAGCTTTCCTGTGGTTCTGGATGATTTTCATTTTGTCTTTTAGTTGTAGTTTTAAAACTGTTGTGCGAGGCAGCAGTTTAGGTATTCACCTATGCCGTCATCTTGGTTTCTCTCTCTACTCCTCTATAACTGAACTAAGGAACCAAAGACCAAATTTCCTTTGAGGTAGGATCCACTGGGAGCCAGCTGGTGGCAAGGCCCCTTACTGGTGGCTGCCTTCCCACCAAGCTCAGTGTGCTCTGAGCCAGTCCGTTTCTGGCAGTGCTGGGTCCTGGGCTGCTGATCAGGTGGCAGGTCCACAGGGTTTCTCTCCACTGCCTTCCTGGCCTCCTGAGTACCCTCAGGCCTGGCACGCCAGGCGACTGTCACTAGAGCCAGGACTTGCAGAGTAAAGAAGGAGCTGGCCTGCACCGAGAGGGACCTGCAAGTGGCCAGGTCATGCTGCCCACCCTGCTTCTCAGTCTTGTTTGCCTGGATAGGGCTAAAGCCTGCTGCTGGAGACTGGTGCCACATGGGAAGGGTCACCTGACCTGCCAACCTTGGTGATGATCATCTCTGTGCCCAGCTGATTGAATTTATCCCACAGATCCTTCATCTCAAGCTGCAAACTCAAGCTGGCTACTTTCATATTCTTCTTTACCGGTGCCTTGGCAGTGGCTGTGCAACTGGCCCCGAGGCCCTGGGGCTCAGCAGTGGCACTGGTAGGCAAATAAAAGTTTTCATTAAAACAGTATGAATTTCTATCTAATTTCTTGTCTTTGCCAATGCACCTGACTTAGCACGTTATTTCCTGCTATTCTGCACCCCAGCCAGGCAGATATGGCCAACCCATGTTCCCACCAGCCCTCAGGTCCCTCGCCTGCAGTCTTCTCTCCCTTCCTTCCAGCCCCAGCCTGAGCACCCCTGACTCTAGGAGGCCTTCTTTATGGATCAATTCACTTTTTTTAACATCCAAACGTTCTCACTACTTGCCAAACCAAATGTCTAGCACTTGTTCATATTCCAGCAGCAAGAGAGGAGCTAGAATAAGGGAGGTGAACACGGTCAGGAAAGCCTGGAGCTCGGGGTATAATGCAGTAGGAACTGTGTCACTTAAAGTCACCTACCAGCCAATGGCCATTTTAGACTTTTAGGCATGCCAAAAGTGCTATTTTATGAAGAAAAAGAACATTTCAATAACGCACTGGCATAGGATGCTGTCAGTGCAGAAAGCAGGCTGGAAATGCCTGCTGGTTAGTATTCCGCTGTGTGGCTGCATCTTTCAAGCCTGATTAATACTTAATGTGATTGTCTTTAAAATCTGTCACTACTTGGCAGTGATCAGCCAAGTGCCAGTGATAGAAGCACAAATATTTGTATTAAGGCTATGCTCTCTGCTAGGGTTCTATGATTAATAAGTTTTGCCTGATCACCCATAGAGATTTTATTTTCCAATTTATTCAGCCATGGTGTTAACCAAAAATGCTGGAACCAGTGAAAATAAATAAATAAATAAGAGGAAGGACAGGTTGTTAGTAGCTTTGGGGTTTTTCCTTTAATTATTGAAAGGGTAGCGCATTGCTTAAAGGGACTGGATGACAAATTTAAAAGTCCTCAAAATCCTGCTGAAACCAGAGCAGACACTCTTGGAACCTGAATCTCACCAAGGCTGACACAGTCTGAAGAGAGGAGACAGGGCCAGAGAATTGCTTTAAAATTTAAAGAGGAGAGGGTGGGAGTAGAGAAAAACCAATTTTACTGCAGGGAGAACAATAAGATATCCTATCTAATAAAAGAGTAATATGCAAATTGACCATCATACCAAGACACAAGACAAAAGAGTAATATGCAAATTGACCATCACACCAAGACACCACCCCCATGTGGTCAAAGATGGCTGTCTCAATGTGGACACAAGATGGCCACCACAAGATGGCTGCTACAAGATGGACTGCAGGGGGAGGGCATTTGTGGGAAGTTAGAGGTGACCAGGCCAGCAGAGGAGGGCAGTTGGTGATGCCCAGGCCTACATAGAAGGGCAGTTGTGGGGGACCAGGCCTGCAAGGGAGGGCAGTTTGAGGAGACCAGGCCAGCAGTGGAGGCCAGTTGCGGGGGGGTTGGGAGGGAGACCAGGCCTGCAAGGGAGGGCAGCTATGGGAGGGGAGACCAGGCCTGCAGTGGAGAGCAGTTGGGGAGGAACCAGACCAGCAGTGGAGGACAATTGTGGGGGGAACCCAGGTCTCAGGGGAGGGCAGTTGGGGGTTACCAGGCCAACAGGGGAGGACAGTTGGGGGGACCCAGGCCTGCAGGGGAGAGCAGTTTGGCAGGACCAGGCCAGCAGAGAAGGGCAGTTGTGGAGGGGGGGGAGACCAGGCCTGCAGGGGAGGGCAGTTGGGAGCCAGCAGTCCTAGATTGTGAGAGGGATGTGGGATCAGCCTAAATAGGTGGTCAGACATTCCTCAAGGGGTTCCAAATTGGAGAGGGTGCAGGCTCGGCTGAGGAACCCAGGCCCCCACCCCCGTGCATGAATTTTGTGCACTGGGCCTCGTGTGTGTGTGTGTGTGTGTGTGTGTGTGTGTATTTACTTAGTGGCCAGATTATTATTATCTCTGAATGCATAATAATCTGGCCATTCAGTGTATATTCTATATAATAATCCTATATAATAAAAGGAAAATATGCAAATTGTTTCCTCGACCAGGATTTCAACCAGTAGGCAGGCTAGCAAACTGCTCATGTCCCCTCCCCATGGCCAAGCTGGCTGGACCCCACCCATGCATGAATTCATGCACCAGGCCTCTAATATATATATATATATATATATATATATATATATATAATGTATGTATTAGTATTTGTATTTTTTTATGTATTTTTTTTTTTTCTGAGAAATTGCACACAAAATACCAGATGCTATAACTTCAACAATCCTAACAGAGACACACTACATACTTCTGAGCAAGAAAGAACATTCTGAAAGGAGAGAGGAGAAAGCAGTGCCAGGCTGCAGGGCCTGTGAAAGCGGTGAGGCAATTACTGAAGGCTCTGCCTGCTCCAGGCAAATCCTAAAATTTGCCTTTAATTACTCATGGCCACAGGTGGTCACAGGGGCACCATGTTCTATTTTTTCTGATTTTAGTGGGAAGAAGGCCTGCAGGTGCTCTCTAAGGCTTCCTGACTATGTGATCAAGCCAACTACCTAGAACTGCTGAGTTTTGCAGGGTGGATTGTGGGTTCAGAAGACGGGTTTCAGTCACTCAGACCTGGTTTGAATCCTAGCTCTGTCATTTACTATGTGTATGATCTTGGGAAAATTATTTAACTTCTCTGGGCTCCAGTTTTGTCATCTGTAATATAAAGACAATACTTGGCTGGGTGTGTGGAGGGGGGCCGAGGGAGATGATATTTTGAGATTTAAATGACCTAAAAGTGAAAAGCAGTAGCCATTATTCATGGAGACCCATAATTTCCAAATTTTTCATTTTCTACCCCTTTCCCTTCTTTTCTCCTACCTTCTCATGAAATATTCATTTTCAACCATCCTAACAATATCTGCCAATTGGACCTGCTGGCTTACCTTGATATTCATCTCCACAACACACACAATCACCTTTCCAGTACTAGTACAGAGACATTGATTCAAACAATGTAAGACAGCAGTCCCTGAGGCTACAATACAAACAGAAGGTATCTAGTTCAATCATCACTATATTATTACCAGCATCACCATTAATTAGGTATTTGCTGTGTGCTTAGCTTTATAAATGATGACTAGCCACTTGTGTCCTATAAGATAAAACCAACAAATTGTTAGCAAGGTCAAATTACTCTGTGCAAAAAGCCAAACACTGTGC
Organism: Lasiurus cinereus; assembly: GCA_011751065.1. Lineage (NCBI taxonomy): Eukaryota > Metazoa > Chordata > Mammalia > Chiroptera > Vespertilionidae > Lasiurus > Lasiurus cinereus. The sequence continues at coordinate 19,232,374 of JAAGEH010000076.1, read as the reverse complement.
AGGGTGGTGTGGTTGTGGAAAGGAGAAACCAACAGAGAAGAGGGGTTTGGATTCAATGACCATCTCTGGAAACTGACAACTGTATGAAAGGAAGCCACCTGGGAATAAGGGGCTTCCTTTTGCCAGCTTTACTGAGATATAACTGACATATAAAATTGTGTTAAGTCAAAGTATACAACATGATGATTTGATATATATATATATATATATTTTAAAAAAACTATTACAATGAGGCTGGTATGGTAAACACATTCATCATCTCATATAGTTAACTTTTTGTAGGGTTTTGTTTGTTTTTGTTTTGTTTTGCTTTTGGTGTGATAAGAATTTTTCAGATCTACTCTCTCAGCATCTTTCCAATATACAAAACAATACTGTAAACTATTGTTACATGCAGTACATTGTACCCCAGAATTTGTTCATCTTATAGGGAAGTTTATATTCTTGACCACCTTCCCTACTTCTCCCAATTCCCCACCCCTGATAACCACTGATCTACTCTCTGTTTCTATGAGTTATAATCTTTTAGATTCTACATTTAAATGAGATCATACAGTATTTTCAGCCTGCCTTTTTGCACATAACATTATATCCTCAAGTTTCATTCATATTGTCACAAATGTCAGGATTGCATTCTTTTATTATGACTGAATATTATTCTAATGTGTGTATGTGTGTGTGTGTGTGTGTGTGTGTGTGTGTGTGTGTGTCTGTTCCCAGATTTTTTTTACCCACTCATCCATTAGTGGACACTTAAGTTGTTTCCATGTATTAGCTATTGTGAATAATGCTTCAATGAGCATAGGATAGGGGTGCAGATATGTTTTCAAGATAATTACTTCATTTCCTTTGAATATATAATCAGAAGTGGAATTGCTGAACTATTCTGTAGCCTTGAAATAGTCAATGAGACTCACTAAGGAATCACCCACAACCTACATCTACATTCAAATTTAAATTTTGAACATGAAGCCCCAACATACATACATGCAAATACAATTGAACATATATAATCTATAATAATAAAAGCATAATGTGCTAATTAGACCAGATGACCTTCTGGATGAAACCAGGGCTGCAAGGGAAGCCTGGGTCCCAGGTGCCAGAGGGAAGACGGTGTAGGCAGCTGGGGAAAGAAAGGCTGATTCTTGCACCAATTTCATGCATCAGGGGTTTGGATTCAATGGCCATCTTGTTTACTCTATTATTATAACATATTATAAAACATATTAAAGTAGATTAAGCGAAGGGATAAATAATAGCTATATTCTTAAGTAGAAATTCTAATATTTCTTTTGTTCCCAAAGGATCATCTTGTAAAACTTCTGAGATGTGCGCACCCCACTTTGGAGATGGTTGTTCTCACCAGCTAAGCTCTAAGCCCCTTCAGTAAGGAGTGCCTGTGTCAACCACTTCAGCTAAGTTGGGAAAATCCTAAGGGTGAACATCTTCTATGAGCCCTGCTCATAATGCTGAAGATTGAAAGATGAGCAAGTCTGACCCAGTCCTTACCCTCAAGGTGCTCATGGGCTGGTAGGAGAGAACCAGAGGAAACTGCCCTTGTCAGCAGAATGTGGGAAGTTTGTCAGGCACTTAGCCCAGCCTGGGGAGGAAGAGTGAGTAATGCTTCCAGAAGCATACTTGAGTAGGAGGCAGGAGCTGAATGATGGTGATCAGTCGATTGACTGTAAATTTGTCTTTCCATGTAGCTATCCATAAAGCACATCGGTGAAAAGGAGAGCACTGGCTAATTGAATCAGAAGATTAAAACCCAGAAAAGAATATAAAAAGGGCATATGTAACATGTCCTGAACTCTGAATAATTAATTTGGAATTACACTAAGTCTAAAAGCCAAAATCTTGGCATCCCATTCCTGGCTTGTCAGCCAAAACTCTGAGAAGCAGGAAATAAAACATTTAGAACTTCTTGAACCCTATCACCCCATCTATAAAATGCAATGTCAACAGATCATTCACCAACTATAGAAAATACCTTAATCATTAAACATGAAGAAATCCCTTGTAAATTAGAAACAAACAAGCTATTTTGAAGTTTCTTAATTGAATCTAAGCCCTTGCCTAAGTATTAATGAACAGAACTTAACTATTCCAATGAAATAGGACCAGTTTGCAAAAGGAGAAACTGAGTCACAACTGTGGCAATAGCCTCTCTATACTGGCACTGGAGAAGCCCAGGCTTAGAATCAAATCCTCTACCCATTCATATTCCTACTGTCCATGCACGTTCTGCCTGGGCCCCTCTTCTCCATTCTTCCTCTTCCTGGTGACCTTACTACTCCCATAAAGGTGCTGAGAGCCCCCAGATCTCTGACTGTAGCTTGACCTCTTTTATGAGTTCCCTGCCCATTCATCCAGCTGCCTCCTGGCCATTTTTTCATTGGAGCTCCCAACTGAAATTATTTTCTCTTGACAAACCTGATCCTTTCCCTGTGTTTCTTAGTTTGAGGAAAGGTAGCAACATATACCAGATTCCCGTAGCCCAGTGGTCGGCAAATTCATTAGTCAACAGAGTGACAAACCACAGCTCATGAGCCACATGTGCAAGCTGCAGTTTGCCAATAACTGCCCTAGCCAGATTAGGGAATTATTCACTCTTCCCATTTCTCACTCATCAAATCACCCAGAACTGTGGTCGGCAAACTGTGACTTGCGAGCCACATGCAGCTCTTTGGCCCCTTGGGTGTAGCTCTTCCACAAAAGACCACCGTCTGGGCGAGTCTATTTTGAAGAAGTGGCATTAGAAGAAGTTTAAATTTTAAAATTTTGGCTCTCAAAAGAAAGTTTAATCCTTGTACTGTTGATATTTGGCTCTGTTGACTAATGAGTTTGCCAACCACAGACCCAGAACAATAGACTTCATCTCCCACTGACTTTCAAACCTCACATCTCCCACACCTCTCCATCCCTATGGCCACTACTTCCTTGACCTTTTCTGAGGTAGCCTTCTTCTCTACCAATCCATTTTAAAAGGCTTGAAACCCTTTATGCTTTTGTGTTGCCGTTAGTATAAAATCCAAATGCCTTAACATGCTTATATGGTCCTTAGGGACCTGGCCATCTATATCTCTAGCTTCATTTCTCACCTCTTTCCTCTCCAAACTCTATGTCCCAGCTTTGTTGAATTCTTTCTGTTCAATGAATGTACTGTACTCTCACTACTGGCTTTCATATAGTTTCTCTGCTTGGAATACTCCCTCTTCACATGGCTTATTCTTACTTATATTTCAAACCATCTCCCTCTAGAAACTCTCCATCATCCACTAAATTAACTTGCTAGCCTGCAATAAATTCCCAATTCCATCAAGAAAGTATGGACTATGCTGTGGCAATAGTAAAACCCAACACCTTAGTGACTTAATCACATGTATTTCCTTGACATTTAATTTAGAAGTGATTTAAAACTTATCAAAAATTGCAAAACTAACAATAGTACAAGGAACATCTATATACCCTGTACTCAGATTTTCCTATTGTTACTATTTTACCTCCATTTGCATCAATATTTGAGGGTAAGTTACATAAATTATGGTCCTTTACTCCTAAGTACTGAAGTGGGTATTTCCTAAGAATAGAGAAGTCTCTTCTATAACCATAGTACAACTGTCATCTTCACAAGTTTACATTAATACAAAATTTTTAATAAAAAATTTCTAACATTCATATCCAAATTTTATTAGTTGATCTAACTATATCCTTTTTCTAGTACATCCATTCTAGAGGCAGATATTGCATTTAGTGCCTTATTTTAATCTGGAATATTGCCACAGTCTTTCTTTGTCTTTTCTGACATAGACATTAAACGTTTATTTCTCATTCACATCACAGTCTGAAGCAGACTGGGCCATCTTCTTACAGCTATGTTCTGTGGAATGTGTGGCCTCCAAAGTCATTCAGGCCAGGTAAAAGTGAGCATGAAGAAAGTATGCCTACTATGAAAGCAACAAGCACTTCTACTCACATGCCTTTGATCAAAATGAATGACATAACCCTGCCAAATACAAGAGGCTGAGAAATGTAGAAAAGCAGACAGAGAAGGTAAGAGACAGCCTCTGCCATATTTCCTCCACAAAACGTATCCTATCCTGTTGTAAATGCCCATGGAACTAATTGTCACACGTGAATTTTGTACTGTGTCAGGGCAGGGTTTTCCTGGGTCAGTGTCATCTCTGGAGCACCTAGTGCAATGTCTGCAACATACTCAGGGATCATTAAATATCTGTGAATGGAGGAATGACCAAGTTTGCTCAGTTTACATATCATTTCAAACCTTTTAACAAGTTCCACGTCCCCTCCAGAAGCATAACAACATGCAGAATGCTCAGAATAAAGTCTACTCTTTGAGTTTGGTCAAAGAATTTTTTAAAAACTTCCAGATAGATCATTAATCCTAGGAACAAAAGGCAAGCCTTGCCAATGACCACAAATAAAGCCAGGAAACGGATAATAATCACCTAATTATAGTTTGAAAATCATTTCTGGAATAGCCACTAATTCTAAGATGCCTATCCACTGCTGGGTGGGATATGCAAATTAAACAGAAGCAAAAAATGCCAGTTAAGTCATCTCCAACCAGCCTCTCTGGAGTCTTTAACAATTTGTTAGAGAAGATTATCTGTCTCTTCCTTAAAGCCCTTGGATGGAACTTAATGTATACGTGAGGTTAATAAAAAAAAATGTAAGACCTTAAAACATACAGCCCACAGCTATAGAGAGTCACTCAATATCACAATGCCAACAGTAGAACATTCTATTGCCCTTCTCTTTTTACTCAGCAACCTGGTCAATTCCCAGCCTTCAGGAGCTGTTGCTGCCTCTGTTTGATTGTTTCCATCTCACCATCCACATTCATCTCTCAGTCAAGGTTATGGTCCCATAGTGCTCTGTCTCCAGGCTGAGAATTAGAAATCTCTAAGTGTGTTTGGGATTGAGTATTTCAATGTCTGTTTCTCACATACAGCTCTGGAAAATGGATGCCTGTTTTCTTCAGTTATATTTTCCCAAAGTTGTTAATTGGCCAGAGTTGATAAAGATCTGATAGCATAGGCTCCTAGGAAACCTCAGCTTTGAACTCCCTCTGAAATGGGGGCTGGGACATCTAAGTAGATGTGATATGGCAGGCAAAGTCTAAGGAAATATATGCATCAGTCTGGCCCTGGTAATGGTGGCTTTCATCATATTTCTTCTCTTTAACACAGTGCCGTTAGCTCTTTTATAAGGCTTTACCTTGACTGTCTCTTACTAATTAAGCCCATTCCTTCTGTCCTGGCAGTCTGTTTGTACTGCAAATGGGACTCAGCACCGGCTGCTGTGTGATTTGCAGCCACATGAGCTATAAAGGTGCAGTCTGACAGGGTTGAGAGAGGAGGACAGGGGGCCAAAGGAGTGATAAATGGTTCATTTGTTCTAAGTAAAAATTACATATCCTTTCCTAGCTTGTCTGACTAAGCACTGAATTGTTTTATTACCTAGCTCTGAAAAGAGCCAGAAAAATGAGTATTAGACATGTGGAAAATCTACGTTAAAGGATTAGATCATTTGGCAAACAACATGAAACAGCATTTTTTATCAGCCTTGCATTTTTTTAAATAGCCAACATACATATAGTGATTGCTTTATGCTAGACACTTTTAAAGTACATAATGTATACTAATTCTTTGAATTGTATGTCAGTCTTACGAACTACATGATATTATTATGCCCACCTTACAGATGGGAAAACTGAGGTACAGAGAGATAGAGTATAGCCAGGTCTTACAATACAAGTGACAGAGCTAGGATTTGAATGTGGTAGTTTGACTTCAGAGTTGATGTACTTAAATAGTACACTAAACCCTCGCAGAAAAAAAAACTAAATTTTTGCACTTAGTAAGGGTTTTACTTTGGGCATTGCTTTAATCTCAGACTCTGTTTCCTCACTGGGACAATGAAACTCACAATATTCATCTTGCCAGTTAGCTAGAAGAATTAGTGGCAATGTTTATAAAATGCCTACTAAGGGAACCCACCACATGTACTCCATAGCTATAGTATTTATTATTTTTCTGTCATTCTTTATATATCAAGAGGGATTCCACAACAGCTTCTTATATAAACAGAATCATCATGCAAAGATGTGCTCATTTAAACCCAAGCCCAGAGGCATCAAGCAAATATTAACATGTACAGTTGTCAGTATTGAAAAATTTAACCTCAAGTAGACAACTGTCATGGCCCCAAATATCCAGAAGAAATTTCCTGAAATCTTCACCTCACCAGGTTCTGGTCAGTTTCCAGAGCCAGCCTCATATAAGGTGCCCTTGGGCAGCCAGGTCAAATCCAGTCCCTCTGGATTCAGAGCCTCCCTGAAGTATACCTCATTCCAGAGTTCTCACTAGAACCCCAGGCTGGGTATGGCCTGAGCTAACAACCTGGACAAGGTCCAGATGGAAAGAGCAACCTGGAAAGGAGGAGAAGGAGAAAGGAAAGAAAAGAAATTGTTCCAAGGCTCTCAGGGTTTTCTGGGCCTAGAATAAACCTTGCACCAGGCAAAAGACTAGTTGAGTTCATTCAGTGCCTTTCAGCTCTCATGAAAACTTTTATTCAAGGAAGAAAAAAAGCCATAAAAACACAAAGCTTCCTACTGGGGTCTTATGATCACAACGGGCTTCTAGCCCAAGGATGGAAGCCCAGAGGAAATGCAGGTGAAGAGAAGGGAGATTAAACAAAAGTGGATGTCGCATGGAAGCTCAGCCACCTGGAGGCTACCTCTGGAGAACAGTGGAGGAGGGTCAGTCAAGGGTGTCTGTCCTGCCTGGGGTCTGTGGAGGCAGAGCCTCAGAAGCGTACAAGGCCTTGTTCCTTCAACATGGGGGAGGTGGTCAGTGAGACACACTGAAGCTGGCTCTTTGAGACTAAAGTTGAAAGGGAAAATCTTGCTGTGCGGTTTTGTCAGAATAGGATAAAAACTGTCACTAGAAAAGGAAAATTGCTCATGAAAGGGCATGAGCCTTTCTCATCTCCTCAGAAGAGTGAAAGAAAAATGCCTCTGCTCAGCTGCGGAACTCGACTTGAAAAGCAAAGAAAAATCTATGAACCAGGAGAATTAACAATATCTCTGCTCAGGACAAGAATTCATGGTCAAATTAAAATTTCAGTGTGAAGAAACTGTTATTAAAATCCCCAGACATGAAATGCATATAATTAGGTAATAGCTCCTGAACTTAGATCTTTCAGCAAGCTGAGGCAGGTGTGGGGATCAGGGTGTGGGGGGCGAGGGATGGGGAGCAGATAGACTGGACTTCATTAAAATGAAGTGAAGAAATGCCAGCTTGCAAAAGACACCAAGAGAAAAAAAATGCCATGAATGCAAGCTCAGAAAGGGGCAGAAGCAGAGCCACGGAGCAGAAAGACCTCTGAACTGGGTGTCAGAGAATCTGGGGTTGCGTCCTGCGGATAGCCACATGACCTTGGCAAAATAGCTCAAACCAGTGTCTTGTTTTGTTTTTGAATTACAGTTTGACATACAATAATACTGTATTCATTTCAGGTGTACAACACAGTGACTAGACATTTATGTAACTTACAAAGCGATCACCTGGGTAAGTCTTCTACCCACCTGGCACCACACATAGTTAGAATATTATTGGCTATATCCCCTCTGCTGTACTTCCCATCCCGTGATTGTTAGCCAGTGTTTCTTACACTACAGCATGAAACAATCCTCTGGAGGGCTAGTTAGAATGCAGATTGCTGGGCCCCACCCCCACTTTCAGATTCCATAAGTGTGGGGTGGGGCCTGAGAATTTGCATATCCAAAAAGTTCCCAGAGGTGGCTGATGTTGCTGGTCCCAGGACCACATTTCGTGACCCACAAGGCCTACCTGGGCCTCAGTTTCCAAATCAGTAAAATGAAAAAGGAAACCAGGTGATCGCTAAGCCCTCCTCCTGTCCCAAAAGTCTATGAGATGAACAACCAGGGGAAGCAGGGACAGTGGCAAGAGAATTACTCCCCAACAGCTTGCACTCTGCCTGACTTTGCAAGAAACAGGTGTGCAAACACACTGTTGGAGAGGAACTTACTCAAGGGGGACAGCAGGCCAAAGACCAGGCTGCAGGATAGGGCTGTAAGCAAAGCACCCTGGGTGGCAGTAGCACCTGCCAGACACACGTGCTTCCTCCCCACCTGTTTAAAAAGGAAAGAAAAAAAATGGAAAAAAAACATTAAAAATATCATCAGTCAACATGATGTTAGTTTGGTCAGTGTCCCAGTCAATTTGTGAAGAAGAGGCAGCTAAAGTGAGTGACGAAAGATGCTCTATTTTATGATTCTAGAACTGGGAGAACTATTTGAAAAGATAAACAGTAACCAGTTTTAACTTGAAATACAAAGTCAATGGTTAGTTTTTTGTGCACCCTTGAACCATTTTCATAGGTTTCTATATGAACATATCGGCTATGCTTGACTTTATGTAGGAAAAATAAAACAACTATTTAAAAAATTACACATATACTTCAGAGCCCACTCAAGGGTTGAAGAGCCCCTTAATACAAATATAAAGTAATAAACATAGAGTCTTTGGTATTCCTTGACTAATCAGTCTTTTCCCCCTTCACTTATTAATAGATACATATTTCTTGTAACCATAATGCACAGGTGAGAGTAAACCTGATATGGCTAAGAACTGTTGAGAAAATTTGATAGAAATGTGTATTTTTATTAGTATTTATAATTAGTTGAGTTTATATATATGAATACATGGATGTAGAACTAAATCAATGTATGTTTCTTAGAAAAACTTATATAACTTTTCATATAATAGTCATGTACTATCACTTCCACAATGTCTTCCCTGACCCCTCACAATGAGTTTCATCTAGTAAAATATCTTGCTTTTAGATGAGAGCCTTATTCGATTACTTATATAGTTAAAAATATGACTTTAGAATGAAGCCACCCTAAGTTCAAATTTTGGCTCTATCATTTGGTAGCTATGAGACACTACGCAAGTAATTTAACCTCCTGAACCTTGGTTTCCTCCCAGGGAAAATGGGGGTAAAAATAATAAACTTATAGTATTCTTCTGAAGGTTACATGAACTAATCTATCTATACCAATAATAGCATCGATAGTGTCACACACACCCCACATCATCACAAGATGGCCTCCACAAGATGGCCATCATAAGATGACTATCACAAGATGGCTATGTACACATGGAGGCAGGGCCCAGTGGACGCTCAGTGTGGTGAGGCCTGGGGGTCCTGCGGCTCTGTGTGGTGTGAGGAGGCCAGTCCCAGTGTCTCCACCACCTGGCATTGAGGAGTCAGGTCCGGGTAGAGGAGGCGGGTTGTGGCAAGGGAGGGCAGTTGTGGGCAATCAGGCCAGGAGGAGAGGGAAGTTGGGGGTGATCAGGCTGGCAAGGAAGCAGTTAGGCATCAATGAGACTGGCAGGGGAGTGGTTAGGGGTGATTATAGGTAATCAGTCAGGCAGGTGGGCAGTTAGGAGCCAGCAGACCCGGACTGTGAGAGGGATGTCCGACTGCCAGTTTAGGCCTAATCCCACAGGCAGTTAGACATCCCCTGAGGAGTCCCAGATTAGAGAAGGTGCAGGCTGGGTTAAGGGACACTCCCCTCCCTGCATGAATTCCATACACCAAGGCTCTAGTCCTATCTAATAAAGAAGGAATATGCAAATTGACGGTCACTAAGATGGCAGCACCCATAGCCACAAGATGGCATGTCCAGTCCCTTCAGCCCCATCAGAGTCCCCCAGACCCAGGGGGTGGCAGCCACACCACTTTCCTGCTGCTGGAGTCCCCCATCCTTTCACAGAAAATGGGTTGCCTCAAAAGTTTATTAAGCTTCTTAGGACAAAAAGCATTCAAAATCTTTTAAAAGGGAATTCCAATATTCATAGAAGTTTGGAGTAGACAATTCAAAGTTATTTCCACTACAACTTTCTATGATTTTGTGATATTAACATTCTGAATTCATTTAGTACCAGCTGTATTGTATGTAAGCAGATATTATTTAAAAGAATGGCCATCATTATTAAAACAACTCAGAAAACCACACTGTTTATAGGTCAAGGACATTCTGTGTGATTTTCCTAATGGCTGGAGTTCATGCACCTAAACCAGCAGTTGCACATCTCCCGAGGGGTCCCAGATTGGAGAGGATGCAGGCCAGGCTGAGGGACACCCCACCCCCCATGCACAAATTTTATGCACCAAGCCTCTAGTCTATATATATAAAAAGCCATCAACCAGAATGCTGTAATGACTGGAATGACACCCACTGTGGCCAACAAACAGGCCTGATTGGGGGTTGGGACCAGCTGACCAACCTCCCACAGCCCCTCCTCCAAGCTGGCCCTGCCCCTGATCAGCCTATCCCACCTTAATTGGGGGGCAGGGCTGGTGAACAACCATCCATGGCCCCTCCCCACAGCCAGCCCACCCCTAACCACACCTCCATCCCAACAGGGGGTGGGGCTGGCTGGCCGGTCTCCTGTAGCCCCTCCTTCCACCTGGCCCCATTCTAGATCAGTCCCCCCACTCTAATCGAGGGCAGGGCCAGGCGACCGCCCACAGCTCCTCCACACAGCCTGCCCCACCCCCAACCAGCCTCCACCATCCTGATTGGCCTGTGGCCTCTCCCCCGAGCCAGCTCCACCTCCAATCAGTATCCCCACACCAATCATGGGTGAGGTTGGCCACCCAACCTCCCACTGCTCCTCACCCCTCTGCTGACCCTCGATCAATTTCTCTCACCCCATTCAGGGGTGGGGCTGGCCTGCTCACCACCCACAGCCCCTCCCCATAGCCAGCCCTGCCCACAATCAGCCCCACACCCCAATTGGGCAGGGGCCCACTGGCCAATTGCCCACGGCCCCTCACCCCAGTTGGCTGGGCCCTGATAGGCCCCAATCGGGGTGGGTGGGCCAGCCGACCTCCTGCCATTTCCTCCTCCTGACAGGTCTGGCCCCAATCCACCCTCATTGGGGCTAGGCTGGCTGGACCCCATCTGTGCAAAAATTCATGCACTGGGCACTAGTGTATAATAAAGCACCACATTTATAAAATGGTAGCTATTACTATAAAACAATGTGACAGTTTTTTTCATTAAAATATTAATAAATTACATATGGGTGCTTTAGTAAATGTTAAATTAACATAATTAGTTTCTAACTTAAAAAATTAGGTCTCTGTTTCCAAGGTTACCTTAAAAAATATTGCATAGCCCCTCAGATGAATCTTCAGAAGGGAAATGTTAATAAATGTGGAAACCTAATAAACAAAGCCCTAAAGGAAATAGGATCATTTATGGATCTTTTCTGTTAGATCTTTAGCCATGAGTTATAGTCAATGATTCATGTTTGAAATGTTTTGTTTTTTGTTTTTTGTTTTTTTTTTTGCCCATATCTCTGACCTAGTACTAGCTCTTTGGATTCTCTCACCATCACTTTCTGTTTGACATTTTCAGCCTATTGGCTATTTCCACATACATCTGTCTTACATGGCATCATTCCTCGTACCACCAGTCACATTTACAGATAGCTCAACGCACACACCTATTGCATGCAAAGTATGCAAGAAGACCCTGACTTTGCCTTAAGTTTCAGCTCTTATCTAAAATCTTCTATTTTATATTTGGTCAGTAATGAATTATGTTTATTAAATCAGCAAGCATTTAGAACACCACTACCTGGAGGAGGCTCTGGGCTGAGAACTCTGGGAGACTGAGGGACAGGGCTCATGATCTCAAAGTCTAACAGGAAAAATATCTGTATGCATATAACTGTTAATAGGTAGAAAAGAAAATGCAATGAGTGTCACAAAGGAGAGCTCCACAGTAAAATACAGTTCAGAAGACAAAAATCTCTCCCTACTAAGTGAGGTCTGAGAAAACAGGTTGGAATAAAGAACATTGAGTAGTTTTGAAGTTTTGTATTTCTCTATAACAGCGTAAATTAAGAGAAAAAACTCCAAATATGTCATAAAAAGTTTCCTCTGGCCATAGGTAACATAGGGTCTGTAAACAAGTGGACAATAATTATTATTATTGACCAACATTTGCTGAATACCTGCTAGGAGCTTTATGTGTTTTTATCCATTATTCTACTTCATAACAACCTTATGAGGTATTAACTGAAACCAACATATTTCCTATCCCTGAAAATAATACTAGCATCAGGCAAAAATAGTTTAGCCATTTGTTGCTAAAATAGCTTCTATTGGAAGATAAGACAGTAAAACACCTAAAATAACTCACTTTAAGGCTCTTGCCTCAGTACCCACCAATCCAAAGCTATTGTCCAATCCCAACCTCTGCCCAATCCCAACCTCTCCTGCCTTTCAAGACCTGTCTTAAAATCATACAGCCCTAAAACCCTATAAATACCTTCTCTTGACTTCCCCTTTCTGAGGCACTGTAGTCTTTGCCAAGTAGTGATCTTTCCATTACTGTAGTAAACTCTAATAAACTTGATTCAGTCTAATAAACCTGTGCTTGATTAACAGTGTTTTAAAGTTGTCTTCCAAGAGTCAACGGTTGGCATCCATCCCCATTTTACAGGAGAGGGAACTGAGGCACAGAAAGGTGAACTACGTGTTTAATGTTTCCAAATTAAGCAGCAGAGCTGAAATTAAAACCCAGATATTTCAGTGGAGGCTAAAAATGGCAAGTTGGGAATTAGCATATTGTAGGTACCATGCCAAAGCGATGTTCAAAGTCCCCCTCCTTCTAAAGCCTTCCTGCCCTGTACCCTGCTTAAGAACTCCCTCTACAACATCAATAGCAAGGGACCACGTAGCTTCTGTTTCAACATTTCCAGATATGGGCCCTTGCTGACTCAAAAGACCATTCCTGGCATGATGCAACTAAATTAAACACTTTTTAGCACTGGGAATTTTATAAAAGAAAAGTAGCTCACTTATTAGGAGCATGGACCCACCTAATTTGGGTCCAGGAGTAGATGATGCTCCAGGGTTCTTCTCTGGATGGAGTTGGCTTAGAATGTCATGATTTTAATTACACCATCTAAACCATGGTTTGGTTTAGCAGGCTTCTTGATTTTTTCATTCTGGAGGACCCAGGGGAGTAGAGGTGGGCCTTCATATATCTCTGGGTGTTTCCTTCCAGTTAGTGCTCAGGGCTCAAGACATCTCCTGAATTTTCAAACTCCTGTTTATCAGAGCACAGCCAGCTTCTCATGGATCTTTTTCCCCAAGGCTACTACTTCATAAGTAGAGAAAGGGTGGGGATTGGGGAGATGTAGAGGAAGGTATAACTCATTGACTTATTACCTTCTTAAACTCAGGCAGAAGATTCAGGGTTTAACTTCTATTTAACCACTTCCTTTCTAAATTTAATAGGCAAGAACATCCTTCTGGCTAAGTTGTGCTGACTGGTACAAAGTTAGCTTAAATTTAATACTAGATCACTTCTAAGCCAAATTATAATTAAAAATTTCTTGGCATCTATCTTTTCCAAAAAGGATAAACATATACAGAGGAAAATTATCATACATAAGACAATGTATCATTTGTCTTTTTTTAATTCCAACCTCAAGTTTAGAAAATTACCCAGAGAATTTTAAGAATTTACTACTTGGAGAGCATATTTTTCTGGATGACCTGCTGCTCTCCCATTCTGCTAGCAGTATGGGAATAAACACTCATATATGATTCAACCCTGTCTCTGCTTAATTGGCTCAAGCAGTGACAGGCAGCATGGACCCATTAATTGTCTGGTTACATATACTGGCAACCACAAAGGGATGTAAGCAAGAGAATCCTCTGGGGTAAGTACCAAGGATCCTGCTTGCTGCCTGGACTGGGGGCTCCTGGGGATGAGGCCTGGACTCTTATTTTCAATGCTGCCAGGAATTTTCCTGTTTCAAGTTCTAGCTGCAGCCTTAGCAATCCCCATCATCTTATCTGAGACCCAAGTTGAACCAAGTGTTTTTGTAGGAGGAATCAAGTGTGTTTCAGTGGCACAAGAAATACTTGCTGCCTCTCATTTGGGCTTTCTCGTAAGAAAGCATGCACTGTATATGGTAGTATGGTGAACGGCATGGGAGGCACTTTACTGTCTCTTTTCTTGGGGAGGCTGATCAGCTCCAGGTGTCAAGGGACCTCCAGGAGTCCTTACCTCACCTCCGAGCCCTTAGTCTAACCCATGCTAGGATGAGAGACATTGATCTGCTTTGGTTGGTTTTAAATGCATGGTATGAAGCTCTTGTTTGTGGGTTTGTGCTCCTATAAATATGGTACATAGAGTGTCTCTATTGATTGTTTTGTGTCTTTGTTTGGTTTAATTTGTTTAAATATGGGGCACATCTCACTTTAGGGGACCCAGAAACTTGTGGCAGGCTAACCCCATGGCAGGGACTGCAGGAACTTGAATCTTAAGCTGCCAAGTATTCTTGGGGACCTTTCCTGTTCTCCCTTTCATGGCACCAGACACTAGAAACACTTCACTGTGAAAATTCTTGTTTGTCTGTGATGTAACTTGGTTACTGATGTTCTTTGCTTGCTTTCTTATCTTTGGGAGACTTAGTTTGTGCTTCACCATTTTATGAACATAGGAAATCCTCTATCTCTGCTGTTTGGGCTTTGTGCCACTCAGAACCCATTTGCTGTGCTGGGTTAGTGTGAGATAAGACTCTAAGGCTAATATTCCAGTCTACCCGTTTGTGAGTACTCAATTATTTACTGTAAAGGATATTCTGTTTTTGTTTTTAAGATCTGTTCTTACATGCAAGATTTTATATTGTTAGTTTAATCAGAAAGAAAAATATATAAGAAATAAAGTCTTTGAAAGCCCCCAAGGTCTTTTCCTAGGAGACCCAGATCTATAGAAATGCCCTCCAGCAGGTTACAGAAATACTAGTGAAGGGAGTGGGGGTGCGCATTTCCGTTTTTAAAAGAAAAGAAAATAGTACCTTTATATTAAAGCCACAGCAGGCCAGTGAGTTATTCCTGTTACAAAATTTGCCAAGAAAATCCCTTGGGCAATAATAGTTGCCTTTAAAATCTCAAAGTTGTTAAGGCAAAATAAATATAACTAAAATTGAAAGTTATATGATAAAGCTTTTTCAATGATAATTATATAGGGCTAACCAGTTTTAAGTGTTTGGTAACTTGAAGTTCATAGTTCTACAGGCCTAGCTCAAAAAGCAAGAAAAAGAACCAAGATGGTGGCATAAGGTATACACCTATATGTGCTATCTCTCGCAACCACACCAAAATTACAACTAAAAGACAAAACGACTATCCCCCAGAAACATGGGAAAGCTGGTGGAGTGCAAGTTCTGCAACTAGAAGGAAAGAAAAATGTGCATTGAGACCTGGTAGGACATGCAGAGGGTCAGAAAGGGAGAGGTATGGAGATGTGTGCAAATCGTGCTGGAATACACTGTTGTTTTTTAATTGGGAGGGAGTTTCAAGTTCCCCACTCTCTGAACTCCAGTTTCTGATGAGATTCTGGGGACCCAGATTCATACAGGGAGAAACTGCACTGTCTGCCATCAGGTCAGAAAGGGAGGGTGGCTCTCTCACAGAGTTGCACACTGGAGTCATTGTTTACTGTGCTGGGGCACGGGATGCAGGACACTGAACAGAATGCTGCAGAGAAGGCTGACTGGCAACCATTACTGTTTGTCACATCCTAGACTAGCCATTCCCTGAGACCCCACCCCGCCCAATTTACAAACCCACCCAGTTGTGCAGCAGCTTTTGCATATGAATGGCTTGCCCTCTGACAGCTTAACTTAACAAATTGCAACTGGGACAGACAACTCCAAAACTTCCAAACTCCAAGCAAAAAGGATAAATCTACAAATCTCCCTATAGCTCCTGCTGGGTGGCCTCGGACACTAGCTGACTTGCACCTCCTTGGAGATCCAGGAACGAGTGTACCTAGAGGTCAGTGTGAGACTACACCAGATTTCAACTCCTCACATACATAAGTGACACATTCAAGAGGCAGACTTGGTGAGTACCAAAGCCCCACAGAAGCAAGTCCTGCTCCGTAGGGGTGTCTCCAGCACAGCAGTTCTTCCATTAATAGACACAGCTAATCCTCACAGTCAATTGGCCTGGAAGTCAATTCCTCCCAGTGTACCAATAGCAATCAAGGCTTAACTACAACAAGACTGTGAA
This sequence comes from Lasiurus cinereus, assembly GCA_011751065.1. NCBI lineage: Eukaryota > Metazoa > Chordata > Mammalia > Chiroptera > Vespertilionidae > Lasiurus > Lasiurus cinereus. The sequence continues at coordinate 19,216,207 of JAAGEH010000076.1, read as the reverse complement.
TCATCCCACAAAGGGGTGCACCAAGAGTATGCACCTCAGGTGATTGGGGAGATGGAGCTACTGGCCCCTAAGGACAATTAGCACACAAAGCCACTCCATCAACACCAGGAAGCAGCCAAAATGCGGAGACCAAGAAATATGTCACGAATGAAAGAAATGGAAGAAAGCAAATGACTGAACATAGAGTTCAAAACCACATTTATAAGGTTACTCAAGAATCTTCTACAAACCCCCAAGACCTCTGAGAAACTTAGTAAGACCTCTGAGAAACTTAGGGAGACCTTCAAGGATCTTAATGAGAATGCTAAAAATAAAAAAAATAAAAAAAGGAAAAGAACCAGTCAGAAATTAAGCATATACTGTCTGAAATAAATAATGGTATATAGAAATCCAACACCAGACTAGAGGACCCCAAGAATCAAATCAAAGATCTGAAATATGAGGAAGCAAAAATCACCCTAACAGAAAAACAAAAAGAAAAAAAAAATCCAAAAATGTGAAGATAGTGTAAGGATTCTCTGGGACAACTTCAAGTGTACCAACATCAGAATTATGGGAGTGCCAGAAGAAGAGAGAGAGCAAGATACCAAAAACCTATTTAAAGAAATAATGACTGAAAACCTTCCCTACCTGGTGAAAGAAATAGACTTACAAGTCCAGGAAGTGCACAGAACCCCAAACAAAAGGAATCCAAAGAGGACCACACCAAGATACATCATAATTAAAATGCCAAAGGAAAAAGACAAAGAGATAATCTTAAAAGCAGCAAGAGAGAAACAGTTAGTTACCTACAAGGGAGTACCCATACGACTGTCAGCTGATTTCTCAACAGAAAATATGCAGGCCAGAAGGGAGTGGCAGGAAATATTCAACATGATGAATAGCAAGAACCTACAACCAAGAGTGCTCTACCCAGCAAAGCTATCATTCAGAATTGAAGGACAGATAAAGAGCTTCACAGACAAGAAAAAGCTAAAAGAGTTCATCACCACCAAACCAGTATTATATAAAATGCTGAAGAGTTTTCTTTAAGAAGAGGAAGAAGAATAAAAAGGTAAAGATAAAAATTATGAACAACAAAGTGATAGCAAATACATACCTATCAATAAGTGAATCTAAAAATCAAGTGATTAAAAAATTTGATGAACAGAATAAACTGGTGAATATAATAGAATTAGGGGCATAGAAAGGGATGGACTAACAATTATCAGGGGAAAGGGGGTGTGAGGGGTGCAGGAAGAAATTGGACAGAAATCTTATACCTATGGATGAGGACAGTGTTGCGGAGTAAGGGCATGAGGTCGGGGGTGTGGAATCAGATGTAGGGGAGCTATGGGGGGAAAAGAGGAACATCTGTAATAAACTTAATAATAAAGATTTATTTTTAAAAATTTAAAAATAAATATTTTTAGAAATATATATCAATAAAGACAAAAAAGCAAGAAGAAATGGTAATAAATTATCTAACCTTTAACAACTTAAAGAATTAGAAAGAAAGCAACAAGAAAAGCCTAGAGTAAGCAGGAGGAAGGAAATAATAAAGATTAGAGCAGAAATAAATGACATAGAGACAAAAAAAAAATACAAAAGATCAATAAAACCAAGACCTGGTTCTGTGAAAGGAAAATAAGATTGATGAACCTCTAGCCAGGCTCACAAACAACAAAGAAAGAGAACCCAAATAAATAAAGTCATAAATGAGAGAGATGAAGTAACAATTGACCCCACAGACATACTGGCTGTACCAGTTAATAATGAGGATTTTTTTCAACAGATGGAGTTACACATATGTTGATATATATGTGATTTGATTTGTATGCTATTTTGTTGTATTGACAGCAAGCTTCAAAACTTGATGTCAAATTGGCTGAAGGTGTTAACATCATATATATTTTTACACTTAAAAATGTCAAATTTTGTGCCAAAAAAAGAGCATTTGCAGAAAGTTATAATTCATTACTTTATTTTGAAGAAAAGTGCTGCTGAATACTTTGAAAAGCTTATGGTGAACATGCTCCATCTCAAAATATTTGTGAACACTGGCTTAAATGCTTTGAAAGTGATGATTTCGATGTGAAAGACAAAGACGTCCAGGCCAACTGAAAAAGTTTAAAGACCAACAATTACAAGCATTATTGGATGAAGATGGATGTCAAACTCAAAAGCAACTTGCAGAAAGATTAAACATTTCTCAGTAAACAATTCTTGATTATTTACAAGCAGTAGGAAAGATTTTAAAGGAAGGAAAATGGGTACATCAACTGAATGAAAGAAAAATGGAAAACGGAAAAGTCATAAGTAAAATGTTGCTTCAACGGCATGAAAGAAATCAGAAGCATAGAAAGGGAGTGGACTGACAATTCTCAGGGGGAAAAGGGTAAGGGGAGTGCAGGTAGAGACTGGACAAAAATCATACACCTATGAATGAGGCCAATGTTGGGGGAGGTAAGGGTAGAGGGAGGGGTGGGAGCTGGGTGGAGGGGTACTATGGAGGGAAAAAAAGAGAAACAAATGTAATAAACTGAACAATAAAGATTTAATTTTTTAAAAAAGTCATTTTTGCATTGAATTGTGACTGGCAATGAAAAGTGGATTTATTTTGAGAACCCCAAAGCACAAAATCATGGGTTGATCCAGGTCAACCATCAACATCGATTGCAATGCCAAATCGCTTGGGAAAGAAGACAATGCTCTGCATTTGGTGGGGTCAGGAAAGCGTGGTGTATTATGAGTTTCTAAAACCAGATGAAAACGTTAATACTGATTGCTACTGACAACAAATAACTATGCTTTGATTGTAAAATAACCAGAATGTGCCAGAAGACACAGCAAAGTAATTTTGCTTCATGATAATGTACCATCACACACTTCAAAACCAGTTAAAGACACATTAAAAGATCTTGCCTGGAAAGTATTAACCCTCCCACCATACTCCCCAGACTTCGCTCTTTCAGATTACCACTTATTCAGATCGATGGCACCACGCACTTTCTAAGCAGCACTTCAAAATGTACAAAGAAGTAGAAAATTAGGTCTCTGAATCGTTTGTCTCAAAACAAGGAAAGTTCTGTTGGGACGATATCTACAAATTACCTGAAAGATGGGGGAAATGTGTAGCTAATGATGTACATTACTTTGAATGAAGCACTTTTGATATTTCTCTTGAAATTATCATATTTTCTTTGATTACAAAATATGCATTATGGACTGGTACACCTGGTACAAAGGATAATAAAAAAAATATTATGAAAAACTCTACTCCAACAAACTGGACAACCTAGATGAAATGGACATATTCTTAGAAACATACAAGCTTCCAAAACTCAATCAGGAAGAATAAAAATGTGTGAATAAGCCGATAACTACTGATGAAATTGAAACAGTAATGAAAAAACTTCCAGCAAACAAAAGCCCTAGACTGGACAGCCTCGCAGAGGAGTTTTATCAAACATTCAAAGAAGAACTAAAACCTATCTTTCTCAGACCATTCCAAAAAATTCAAGAGGAAGGCACTTCCAAGCTCTTTCTATGAAGCCAGCATTACTCTAATCCAGTGGTTCTCAACCTGTGGGTCATGACCCCTTTGGGGGTCGAACGACCCTTTCACAGGGGTCGCCTAAGACTATTGGAAAACACCTATTTCCCATGGTCTTAGGAACCAACACACCACTCCTCGGTGTAGCAAAATGTAGCAATGTAGTTCACTGTTGTCATATTAACACTGTTACCCATGCTATACCACGATTCAAGACAAAATTTCATTTATTTGTAATTAGAAAAAAATATTTCACAATATATAATTACATATTGTTTTTGCGATTAATCACTATGCTTTAATTATGTTCAATTTGTAACAATGAAAATACATCCTGCATATCAGATATTTACATCACAGTTCATAACAGTAGCAAAATTACAGTTATGAAGTAGCAACGGAAATAATTTTATGGTTGGGGATCACCACCACATGAGGAGCTATCTTAAAGGATCGTAGCATTAGGAAGGTTGAGAACCACTGCTCTAATCCCAAAACAAGATAAAGACACTACAAAGAAAGAAAATTACAGGCCAATATCCCTAATGAACATAGATGCTGAAGTCCTCAACAAAATTTTAACAAAATGAATCTAGCATTACATTAAAAAGATCATACACCTTCACAGATGACATGATATTGAACATAGAAAACCCTGTACATAGAAAAACCACTAAAAAACTACCAGACTTGCCAAAACTGGTTTGGCTCAGTGGATAGAGCATTGGCCTGCAGACTGAAAGGTCCCAGGTTCGATTCCGGTCAAGGGCATGTACATTGGTTGTGGGCGCATTTTCAGTAGGGGGCGTGCAGGAGGCGGCTGATCGATGTCTCTCTCTCATCAATGTTTCTAATTTTCTATCCCTTTCCCTTCCTCTCTGTAAGAAATCAATAAAATATATTTTAAAAAAAACTACCAGACTTAAATGAATTTAGCAACATAGCAGGATATAAAATTAACACTCAGAAATCTACGGCTTTTTTATACACCAATGAACTCACAGAAAGAAAAATTAAAAAAAACATTCTCATTTGCCAATGCAACAAAAAAATTAAGATACCTAAGAATAAACTTAAGAAAGTAAAATACCTGTACACAGCAAACAATAGGACATTGACAACAGAGATAGAGGAAGACCTAAACAGATGGAAGAACATACTATATTCATGGATTGGTAGAATCAACATCATTAAAAGCAATCTATAGATTAAATGCACTCCCCATTAAACTACCAACAACATATTTCACAGACCTAGAAATAACTCTCTAAAAATTAATCTGGAATAAAAAAAGACCCCGAATAGCTGCAGCAATCCTGAGAAAGGAGAACAAAGTAGGTGGGATCTTAATATCAGACATTAGCTATATTACAAAGCTACTGTTCTCAAAACTGCCTGGTATTGGCACAAGAACAGACATATAGACCAATGGAATAGAATAGAGAATTCAGATATTGACCCAAACCACTATACTCAATTAATATTTGACAAAGGAGGCATGAACATACAATGGAGTCAAGACAGCCTCTTCAACAAATGGTGTTGGGAAAATTGGACAGATACATGCAAAAAAATGAAACTAGACAACCAACTCATATCATACACAAAAATAAACTCCAAATAGATACAGGACTTAAACATAAGATGGGAAACCATAAAAATATTAGAGGAATCCACAGGCAGCAAAATCTCAGACATATGCTGAAACAATTTCTTCACCGATATAGGTCGTAGGGCAATGGAAACTAAGAAGAAAAGGGACAAATGGGACTACATCAAAATAAAAAGCTTTTGCACAGCAATAGAAACCATCAACAAAATAAGAAAGCCGACTGCATGGGAGAATATACAGTGGTACCTCGAGATACGAGTTTAATTCGTTCCGTAACCTTGCTCGTATATCCAGTTGCTCGTATCTCAAAGCAAATTTCCCCATTGAAATCAATTGAAATGCCGTTAATCCGTTCCAGCCCCCAAAATGCCACCCCAGTTGTTCTTATTACGTGTTTTTGAATAAGAAAAATGTATTTATAAATGACAAATATTGTATAAAAACATAATAAAAGAGAATGTAAAGGAATAAACTGGTTTTATAAAGTGTATTTACCTACTCGTTACACTCTTAATGCTACACTTTATCCCTAAACTGAATGTAACTTAACTAATCTTCACTGAACTTAATTGCTACTGGTCTTTGCATTTTTGGCCGATTAAAAAAAAAAACACACGTGTCCAACGAGGTTTGCCTCTTCCTCCCTTTCAGAATGTTTCTGAAATGGGTGAGGCAAGTTTCATTGAACAGCTCCGATGCACGACTGGTAGCAATTTTTTCGGGGTGTTTCTTTTCCACGAAGTGTGACACCCTCTCCCACATTCCTAAGATCTCCTTTATCTCACTTGTAGAGATCTCCTTCTCCTCCACCTCTGGCTCCTCCTCGAAACCAATTTTTAGGAGAACCTCCGCATGTTGCTGAGACTGCAACTCTTGTAACTCCTCCATGTGAGTTCCAGAGAGTGCTCCTCGACGAGCTCATTCACGTCTCTCTCATCCGCCTCCAGGCCCATGGATTTTCCCAGAGACACTATCTCCTCCTCCACCGGCACCTCGGGTTCTAATCCTTCGAAGGTCCTTTTGGCTATGGCCTCAGGCCACAGCTTCTTCCATGCAGCGGTCAAAGTCCTCGTTGTAACACCCAGCCAGGCCTGATCAATAATTCTAAGGCATATCACGATGTTAAAGTGGTTCTTCTAGAACTCTCAAAGGGTGAGGTTTGTGTTCTCCGTCACCTCAAAGCAGCGCCGGAACAGGTGCTTGATGTACAGCTTTTTAAAATTAGAAATCACCTCCTGATCCATGGGCTGCAGGATAGGAGTGGTGTTGGGAGGTAGGTAGACAACCTTTATAAACTTGAACTCTTCGAGGAGTTCATCTTCGAGGTTCGGTGGATGAGCAGGAGCATTGTCGAGGATGAGGAGGGCTTGCATGGTTAGGTTGTTTTCCTGTAGATATTTCTTAACAGAAGGGCTGAAAACCAGGTTTACCCACTCCACAAAGAACTGCCTGGTGACCCATGCCTTCGGTTTGCCCTCTACATAACTTGCAGTTTATCTTTAAAAATCTTATCTGGCTTAAAGACTCTGGGGTTTTCTGAATGGTATACGAGCAGAGGCTTGATCTTGCAGTCGCCACTCGCATTGGTGCACAGTGCGAGAGTTAGCCTATCCTTCATGGGTTTGTGGCCTGGCATCGCCTTCTCCTCTGCCGATACATAAATCCTATTCAGCATCTTCTTCCAGAAAAGCCCTGTCTCGTCACAGTTGAAGACTTGCTGGGGGATATATCCTTTGGCTTCTATCAGTTCGGAAAAAGTTTTGAGGTAATCCTCAGCTGCCTTCACATCCGAACTTGCTGCCTCACCATGCCTGACGATGGAGCGAATGGCGGACCTTTTCCTGAAGTTATCAAACCAGCCTCTACTGGCTTTAAATGAGTCTTTCGATGCTTAGTCTGTGGAAGTGCGTGGGGTCTACTCCAGCAAATCACCGTAAATCACGCGCATCTTCTCGCATATGATGCCCTGTTACTGTATCTCCTTTAAGCTGCTTCTCCGTCACCCACACCATCAGTAGATTCTCCATCTTTTCATGGAGAGAGCTATGGAGCTTAGAAATTCTTGTAACGCCCTTTATCGACTCCTTCTGTTTAAGCACAGTGCATATCATTGAAGCACTACGCCTGTATTGCCTCGCCAAGTCAGCCACTCGCACACCTTGCTCATATTTTTCTATGATTTCACGCTTTAATTCAGTAGACATCATCCTCTTCTGAGCACTGACCTTTCCTCTCGCTTTCTTCAGACCCATGGTTATAAAAAGAAATGTGATAAAGTATGTAAATGCACAAAAGATGCTTCGACAACGAGGTAAACAAGTACACTGACTGAGGCGTGGGAAACTATGAAACGCTTGAGTCGCGGTAAACTGGTGGGTCGTGTGCAACCGGCCGATCCTCGAGATTACTCATATCTCAAATGTTGCTCGTATAAATCGCTCGCACGATGGCTCTTATCTCAAAAATCTCGTATGTTAGAGCACTCATATCTCGAGGTACCACTGTATTTGCCAATGTTATGACCGATAAGGGTTTAATTTTCAACATTTACAGGGAACTCATACAACTTAACGAAAGGAAGATAAACAATCCAATAAAAATATGGGCAAAGGACCTAAATAGATACTTTTTAAAAGAAGACAGAAGGAAGGCCAAGAGACACATGAAAACATGCTCAAAGTCACTAATCAACTGAGTGATGCAAGTCAAAATGACAATGCGATACCACCTTACACCTGTCAGAATGGCTATCCCCAACAAATGACAAGTGCTGGCAAGGCTGCAGAGAAAAAGAAACCCTCATGTACTACTGGCAGGAATTCAGACTGGTGCAGCTACTGTGAAAAAAAGTTTGAAGTTTCCTCAAAATAATTAAAAATGGAACTCCTATTTGACCCAGTAATACCACTTTTAGGAATATATGCCAAGAAATCAGAAACACCAATCAGAAAGGATATATATACCCCTATGTTCAGAGTGGCACAATTTATAATAGCTAAGATTTGGAAACTGCTTATGTGCCCATGAGATGAATGGATTAAAAAACAGTAGTACATCTACACAATGGAATACTACACTACTGTAAAAAAAGGAAGGAACAGCATGGATGGAACCAGAGAGCATTATGCTAAGTGAAATAAACCAGTGGGAGAAAGATAAATATCACATAATCTCACTCATTTATGGATAATAAAGAACATTATAACCTGATGAATAAAAAGGTAAGTACAGAGGCAGAAAAGGGTAGAACATATTGTCCAACCTAAGAAGGAAGGTGGGGAGGGGGGAGATATGGGAGAGATCAACCAAAAAACTTTTATGCATGTATATGAGCATAACCAATGGACACAGATAGTATGGGTGTGAGGGCATAGGTGGTGGAAGCAACTGGGGAGAAGTCAATGGGGGAGGGGGTAGAAAGGAGACTTATGTAATAACTTTAACAATAAAGAATTGAAGTTAAGAAAAAAAAAGAATTTACTACTTCAAAGATATTAACTTAGCTCCCAAATTCATATCAACCATAAACTTGAGCATCAAGTCTTCCACCAAAATAATTAATTTTTTATAAAGGGGAGGTGGAAGCAATGACAGCTTCCTAAAACACATCTTTATAAACCTTTCTCCAAGTTTATGTTACAGTAAAACCTCGATATAATGGATTAATTCAGGCAAGGGGGTAAAGTCAAAAGTCTGTTAAATAATAAAGTAGGTTTTCGGAATGTGTATGTTAAAAAATTGACAACTTAGTTTACTGGTTTTTACTAATGTAGACATGTTTGTGTAATTAAAATTAAGTATGTCTGAAAAGTTTAATTTCACAGAAAAGTTTTCTATATGTATTAGTATAATTTTAAATGTACACTGAATAGGCCTAGTAAATGCATGCATTCACCAGTCCCCTCGAGTAAACAAATGCACACAGCTGGTGCATGGTTCACATGTTATACCTGCTACATAAAGTCACCCCACAGGACTGCTACCACTGTAGTATGATCACGTGCCAATCATTCGCTGAACACTGTTGAGGAGTGGTGACTCTTGGATTTAAATATGCAGACTAGACATGTAATATTTATTTATGTTGGCAAAATTACTATAGTGTTTTTTCCAACATATGGCCTATTTGCTAAAATTTGTTAAAAATAACAGTGACCTAAAAACAACAAAAACAACCTCTTAATTTAATTATAATCATATTTTGGTTAAAAACATTTAAAAATTAACAGGATATTAATTTTCACATATGACATATGGACTGGAAATTTTGTTCATTAAATCCAAAGTCCATTAAGTTGAGGTCCCAAAATTGAGGGTTTATTGTAATTTATTTAACAGCTTAAATCCACCAAACCAAACAATCATCCATGCTACAATGTTCCATCTTCTCCATATGAATTTAATTCAAACTGATCAGAATTCTAATTAAAATTCAGGTAAACTGAATCTTTATCTTTCCTTGTTCTTTAACTCTAATTATCCTATTTAAAGAGAGAAAACAAGATCAATATGAGATGATTTGTTCATAGTCAGTTAGGTTCATCCCACCTTCTTATGAATAAGTTCTATAATATTTCTATATGTACATATCAAGCTCACTAGACTATAGAATTTCCTATATCTATTTTTTAATTTAGATATCTGTTCAGTGTAAATCTCTGAGGACCTTTCCAAATCACCACCATGCTAAATATCACCCAGTTGCCCAGTCTCTTGAACCCCTTCCAATCCAGAGCAGAGAAATGGCCCCAGGGTGATCCTAAGGCCAGATCAAGCTCCACTTTCCTCCTGAAAGCACTTAGCCAGCATAAACCAAGTCTGAAAAGCTGTGAGGAGAGCCCACAGTATCCCCCTCCTCCTTGGTTCTCCTGAGTTACTCATCCCTCAGGAACCTGAACTGAAGGAGGTCTACTGAGCCTCCTTCTGACAAAGCTGCCTTTGAACAAGACTCTGCCGCTCCAGACACTGTTTAAACCAAGTATGTCAAACTCAAAGGTTAACATGGGCTAAATAAAATTGGTTTAAGTTTATGCAGGCCGCTAAAAAACAAAAGTTGCAATTTTCATAGAAACGTATGTTTCTATCGATAGAGACATGCTGAAATAAATGAGTAATTATTAACATAAAATACTAGAACCTTTTAATAAAAATTAATATTTTTCTTAAATATTAACTTACCAGACAGTGAATAACTGAACAAATTAATAAGCATAACGCAAATAAACCTATTTTTCTTGTTCTCAGAAAGCAAAATACTTCCTGTTGTGCACACCAAACAAGTCAGTACAAGACTAATGATGTGGCAATCAGCTGCTAAAATATTTGCTGCTGGTATTAGTGGGGAAAAATGGTGCACCTGCACGTAAGGATACACTGAGCCCCAAAGAAGTAGTTCATCCCCCCTCGTGCAGCTGGCTGATGTCAGGGTCTGTCAGGGTCTCTGGGTACATGTTCAGATTCTTCAGGGATGAGTAACTCAGGAGAACCAAGAAGGAGGGGGATACTGTGGGCTCTCCTTACAGCTTCTCATACTTGGTTTATGCTGGCTAAGTGCTTTCAGGAAATGAATGCAGCACAATTACAGTAATCAGTCATTAGTGAACACTATAGTTTGTTATTAACAATTATGTACAACAGGATATTATAAAAATTAAGTTATAAAATTTTTATTAAAACATTTCTTACCATGGTATTGACTGGGCTGCAAAAAAATATTCCTGGGCTGTGAGTTTGACATGCTTGGTCTAAAGGGATTATGGGAAAGAGTGGTTTCTCCTAGTAACAGACCTTTCATACTTGCTTACATTCAGATCAGAGAAAATCTCGTGTTTCTGAAAGCCCCAGAGGCAACATGGTTCACCCTAGAACCAACTGATGCCAGGATCCACATGTCTTACTGGTTCCTACTGATAGTTTGAGAAATGTCTTCATTCTCTTAAGACACAGGTGGAACAGATGAATTTCCAGATGGTTAGACGGATCCTTCCCTTTTCCCACATTGAGAGAGACGCAGGACTATTAGTTGCTACAAACCTGCACAGACACTTTTAAATGTTTATCATCCTTGTATGGACTATTTATTTCTGACCATTCATTGACTTTGGATATTTTTTTAAAAGACTCAAAAATCAAAATATTACGAAATGTGAATAAATAAGATAAAATCAAGAAGAAAAAACAAACTATATGAACAAAAGAGAGGTTAAAGTGGAGGGATTTGGAGCCTCTGATGAAGAGGGGAAAAAAACCAATGACCACACAGACATTTTTTTCTCCCTGCCCCAAAGCCAGACAACACCTACCTGCCCCTGCATCACAGGCTAATGCAGCAAGGCAGGGAAAATAGTTATTTTTTAACTTTGAACTTCACGTTCAAAGCCTCTCCTAATTGGTGTTCACAACAACCCTTTCATAAGAAACTGGGATTAAAGTATTTAAGTGATTAGCTCAAGGTCATAGAGTTCTAAACAGAACATGTCTCAAATCCCAGCCCCAGCTTCTCTGCCCCACTCCCTCTTGGGTCGCCAGGTAAAGTTGTTAAAAACAGTCCCTGCCATCAGCCAGTCGCACAAGGGACGATGAACTACTTCTTTGGAGCTCAGTGTATCCACTTGGAAAATGAATGAATGATGTAAGATTCTGAAAGTCTATGAATCCAAGAGTCTGTGTATCTGTGAATACTAACAAACCAGTTTTTTAAATTGTAAGTGATTTATTAGTGGATTATTAAATTAATTTGGGGAGTAGGCATCATTCCCTCTTTCTTTCCCTCTCAAAGTGAAATTGAACAGAAAATGTTTGAACAGAGTAAAATGGGTAAAGTGGGGGGAAATGGAGTGGGAGAGAATAGGAAAAAAAATGCCAGCATGCATCCATGAAGTAAGCATGAACGTTGTTTTGTGAATGTGTACTGAGTCACAATATACAATTTACTTCTTACTATGGAACACAGTAAAAAATGATGAAAACTCAGATTTAAATTATAGACTCATATGACACATATAGCAGAGTTTTATTGTATTCCCCAACAATATAAGCACTAGCTGTTTTTTGTAGTTTATTTTGGCACTGGTTTGACTGTTTCTCCTTTGGCATATTTTCTGCTGGGCCAGGAATTCTCATCCTCTCCTTCCCTTTCTCACTTGCTCAGTTTCATCCTCATTGGGAGGCTTCTGACTGGGGCCAGAGAGGTGAGGTCCGAAGGAAGGGAAGGCATCCAAGTGTTGAGTGGAATTACATGTGTCACTAAGCTCATGACTTCTGGTTTTTTGAAACAGGGAAACACAAAGGATGAGGCAAGTCTGGGTGGGATGATAGGAAAGGCCCTAGTGATTCTGGACAACAATAGTGTCATGGTCTGGGACGGTGGGGCTACAATTAGCCATATCTCTGCTGCCTTCTCTTGGCAGTAGGGTGATTAACAAATGTGAAGTCTTCAAATAAATGTCTCTAAGTAGGAACCTATGTCTAGGGAAGGGGGGGGGGTTTACATCAGCTTTCCCAAGGCTGGCCGCCCAAAGGAAATTGCCTACATTCATACAAAAAAATGGATGTTTGGGGAGGAAATGTTGAGGTCTGTTGTTCAAAACCACTCTCTTCCAAAAGGTTTTGCCCATTCTAGTTCAAGTTTAAGCAGGTGAGACAGGAGTTCCATGGAGCTGGAAAGGAGTTCCTTGACCCTGGAGCCTTCCATGAAACATTTTCTTTTGGGACCCTCTCCTGGAGCCTTTTGAGTACACAACTCTGACTTGCATAGAATTCAAAGCTTGAAGTCTAGGTCAGTGGCTAGAAAACAAAGCTCCTCAGGCTATCAGGTTCTCACTCATTCAGTATCTAAGATGAAAGTTGTTAAAAACCATTTAATTCTAAATCACCTGGGTGAAAACTTGAGAAGTGAAGTCCTAAGTATTTCTATCAGCCGATCTCAGGACAAGCTGGCTTGGAATAATATCCAGGAAATTAATAATAATGAGGAAAAAAAATCATTCCTAGCAACTACAGTTTACTAAAGGCATGTGAGATGTAAATGCGTTCTCATGGGTAATACACAAATCTATATATTTTGGTCTCTCAGTGACAACATCAGCACTTCCTTCAAGGGCTGTAGGTGGGATGAGATGAGAGTGAACCCACATTCTCATTGGCTCTCTGCACTGAGCATTTTCCTCAGAGGATCACAGTGTCCACTTTGGGTCTGCCTGGCAAGGATGTCTTGTCAAGCGTTCCTGTGTTAAGCAGCCCCTGCGGCTTTTTAAAACAGCTGACCTGCTATTGATGTGTTCTGTGTCACTGGAGCTCAGGAGCAGTCTCTCTGGCTAAATACTTAGAGCCCCATGCTAGATTACAATACAGATGACAAAGGCACAGCAAACCCTAACGGCTCCCCGCGGCCCCACATACAAAAGCAGTTCCTGTTAGCAGAGCATGGTGAGCCCCTTCAGGAAGGTCAGGTCAGCAGCAAGGACTCCAGAGCTGCTCTGGGACAGTCCCCTCCGGATTCCTACCCCTCCGACCAAAGCCAAGTGGTCTCTCCGGGGCAGCTCCACATTTTCCAAAAGTCGAACCTTTTCTTAATTTATTCACAGTTCCAAAGGGGCTGCAACAAATTTCCACAGCAAACATCGCATCTTTATCATAAAAAATGGCTTCCAGATGTAGCACAGTTTTCTAATCCACTCATCTGCTGATGGGCACTTAGGCTGTTTCCAAATCTTAGCTACTGTAAAATGTGTTACTATGAACACAGAGGTGCATATATCCTTTCTGATTGGTGTTTCTGTTTTCTTGGGATATATTCCTAGAAGTAGGATTATTGAGTCAAATCGAAGTTCCATTTTTATTTACTTATTTTTTTTTTCTTTTTGAGGAAATGCCATGCTGTTTCCCACAGTGGTGAATACTATGCTGCTGTTTTCTCCCATGAAGCTTATTAGATGCAATGCAAATCCCCATTTACAACAGCATGGATGGAACTGGAGAGCATTATGCTAAGTGAAATAAGCCAGCCAGAGAAAGATAGATATCACATGATCTCACTCATTTGTGGAATATAATGAACAACATAAACTGATGAACAAAAATAGATCCAAAGACTTAGAAGCATTGAACAGACTCTCCAACCTATGAGGGAAGGCTGGGGGTGAGAGGTAAGAGATCAACCAAAGGACTTGTATGCATGCATATGAGCATAACCAATGGACACAGACAGTAGGGGGAGGGGATGAGGGCATGTGCTGGTGGGTGGGAGAGACCAGGGAAAAGTTAATAGGAGAAAAAGGAGACTCATATAATACTTTAAACAATAAAGAATTTAAATTAAAAATAATAATAATAAATGGCTTCCAGGAATTATCTTGTTATGCTTGTGACTGCACAAGAAATGTTAAGGATCATTCCTGCCCTGGCCATGGTCAAATAAGTTAGGTACTTGCAGATAAGAGGACCAGAGCACTGAAGAGTTACTTAGTTTAAATAAAATCAACATTGACGCCACCTGTAAGACAGGAAGTTCACTAAAGATGACAGGAGAGGCTACCGGCAGTGCACATTTGGACAGGGTAGGAAAGGCTGCTAAAATGTTTGAGCACCTACTATGTACCACACACTGTGTTAGCTATTATGTATATTTTACTTCATTTAACCTTTTATCATACTCTTAGAAAAAAGATATTACTCCCTTTTTGAACAAATGAAGTTGATGCTTAGTGAGTGTTTTCTTTTGATTTTGTTTTGTTACTCCAGTTTTAAGATATAACTGACAAGTTTTAAAATGTATATATTGAATGTGTGCAACCTGATAAGTTCATATATGTATACGTTGCTAATTAGCATACCCATCACCTCACCTAGTGACCACTTTGGTGTGTGTGTGGGGGGGTTGTTAGTGAGTTTTAAGTAATTTGCTCTAACACCAATCCCCTATTGGTATGTGAAGATTACATGAGATGAGGTAAGTAAGTCCTTAGAACTCTTGGTATAATCCCTAATACATACTATCTGATGATTATTTAGGTTTTTTTCCACCTTGAAAAGTATGATTGTTATCATTAGCTAAGTGGACATTTGTCATTGGAAGAGACTAATGTGCTAGTTACTCAGGATGGCAGCCTAGGACCAGAAAGTAAGTTCTATAGCCCATCTCTCTCTCCCATGTTTTCTTATTTAGTTGTCTATTTGTTTATACCAGTCCTTGACCCTTAAAATATTGTGAGACAGATCACAGGGAACCAATACAAGATCAAGAAAAATAAGAATATATGAAGACCAGGCCAAAAGCAGAAATGAAGACCATCAGAGCTATGTAGTTGCTATAACTGAACCCTGAGAAGTGAGCTTCTTGAGCACCAACACACAGGGAGCTTAATGAGTTGCCCAGCTTTCTTTGTTCAAGTGGAGGGAAGTGTGCCAATTCTTTAGAGGAAGTAAAGTATATCCTTAGAGTTTTCCTTCTAGTAAATTTCTTCCATGAAGCTTATTAGATGCAATGCAAGGATAACATTCTCAACAACAGAAAGTACAGTCACAGTTTCAAGAGAGCTTTGTCATTTTTCTCAGCGAAGCCAGCAGGATTACAAAGCACAACTCTGTTAGAGACCAAGCAAGATAGTCCAGCCATATCTTTCCTGTGGCTGGCTTGATCAAAGAATTAAGAGCAGAATATATGAAGAAATGGATGAACCTTTCAACAGTCCTCCGTAAAGACTGCCCAACCTATGAGGGAAGGCGGGAGGTGAGGGGTAAAGAGAAGTTTCTTTATGGAAAATACTAGAGCAGTCTATTATGGCCTGCTCCACTTTCCAACGCTTCCTCTTCTATGGTAGCTACTCTACCAAGTCCCCATCGGCACTGGGCACAGGTGGTTAGAACAGAACAGGCATTTTTCATCAGATGGCCTGACACCTGTGAAGTTTGGCCTGAAAGATGAGCTGAGCCCAACAGATTGTTCCCAGGAATTTTAATCTAACGCTCCAGTTAGATTCAGAAATAGCCCTATGGAAGGAGTAGGAAAAATTGTGATGGGCAATTGCTGAGGTGGGGGAAGAGAAAGTATATGTCATATGCAAGCAGGAACAGCCAGCTGGTAAAGAGTAAGAACAGAAGAAATCTATACTCAGAAAGAGAAGCAGCATGAATAAAAGACTATGCAGCCCCTGAAAGAGAGATTGTGATCATATACTCACTCCCAAAGCTGCCTTGGATCCAAAACCATCTGCCATTCCCAGACCTAGCTATGATGAGTCTTGATTTTGGATTCCTAGAAAGCCCTAGATTCTTACAATAAATTTATATTTACTTGGGTAAGGTTGAGTGGGTATTTATTCCTTGAAAATAAGCAAGCCTGACTAGAACACAAGCTTTTAATAGGAGTTGGACAATAGGCAGTATAATGTTCTAGTTTCTACATTGCAGGCCTTGTGTTGTTGAATGAGGGCAGATCCAATACATGAGAGATCAAAAGCAGATGGTGTAGCACACAACATGGATGAATCTCAAAGGCATTATGCTGAATGAAAGAAGCCAATCTCTAAAGGTTACACTCATGATTATGTTAATATGTAATTATTAAAAAGACAAAATAATAGTGATGGAGAACAGACCATTGATTCCCAGTAAGGATTGGGAGAAAACATGACTATAAAGTATAGTACAAAGGAGTTTTGGGGGTGATGAAACTGGTATATATCTTGATTATAGTGATGGTTACACAACTCTATACCTGTGTTTAAATGCAAAGAACTGTAAGAAGAAAAGAAAGAAGGGAGGGAGAGAATGAGGGAAGGAAGGAGAGGGAGGAAGGATCACCTCTCTCTTGAATAAGCAGAGTCACTAAATAGACCCTCACTCAGCCAGACTGGAAGCCAGGCCAATTCTCAGCAAAATTGCCTTGGTATATTTCTCAGTGGCCTTAGCCTTATCGTTTTGTCCCTCAACCCCTCCTTCTCTTCTTCTTGGCTAGCATTGCCTTCATAACAAAGTCAAGCCAAGAAAATGAGCAATGCAGGTGGAATTTTATGTATCAACCAAGAGATGAAGCAGATTTTGATGGCTCAAATTAGGATTTGCCATCCTTCCTAAAATCACACCATAAATACAGAAAATTCTCTATTCTTCCTAGAAGTGATCTTGGTATGGAAGAGCAAGATAACCTAAAAGTAGCACTAAAACCTCTTAGGATTAAGGGAAAAAAATGCCTATGTAAGATCTAGACTGATAAGAGGGTAGGAAGAATTAAAGCAAAAGCAGCTTTCACTCTACTCAGGATGCTTATGCTCAGGAATTTGGGTTAGAAAGCAAAGCCTTTGCTTGCTCTAGCTTAAGCTACTTGGGCTTTCCAATTGAGGCAAGAAGGGATCTTCTACATGGTCCAGCCCAGCTTTCTGGTACTGGCTGATAGTGATATCTTCTTTTCATCACTCCGTTTTCCTTACAGACATTTTCTTTAGGAATCTTGCAAGAACGTGTGGCTGGTACAGTACATAAATGAGCATTTCTGTGTTCCCTAACCAAATGTCCTCAGGATCCTATCACAACCTTCCCCCAATATGGCATTTCTAACAATGGTGCTCTGTTACTCTTGATATCCTTGTGCTCTCCACAGTGGTTTGCATAGAGCACATAACAAGAAACAAACACTTATGGAGTAGGTGGGAAGAGAGGCAAATAGAGAGAGAAAAAGAGTAGGCAAAGAAGAAAGGTAGTGCTCCTGGGATTGAGGGTAGAGGGAACAAAGGCATCAAAATGAAAGAAGCTGAGCAAAGATGCAATTTTGGGTCAAGTTTGTAGAGTGCAGGCAAACTGGAGTATAAATTACCCTGCAGCAAAGAAATGGGACTTTCATGCTCCTGAGCCCATCGGTCATTGGATAAGGGCTTCCCTGAGGAGTGTAAATGCCTAGGCACTTCTGTGTGGCCAGGCAGGCTCTAGTAGCTCAAAGGGAGTAACCTAAGAGCAGTCTCCTGCAGATGCCAGCTGTTGGTAGTGATCGGACCCCAAAGCCTTATTTGCTGCACTTATTCTTCCCCAACACACACACACACACACACACACACACACACACACACACACACACTATCATTAGAGTTATTCAAAGTGATCTGGGTGGAGCACCAACATTGTCCAAGCACAGAAGCACTCAAAAATGCTAGTTCTCATGAGGGTGTACCTTACAATGAGCTACCTCTGCTCCTCATGAGGAGTCAAACTGAATGAATTAGGAGGCATCCTCCATGAGAAGATTTACGCCAGTAAGACAGGGAGTAGTAAATAAAAGCAACAGATTAGTGCACTATTACTAAATCCCATCATTTAGGTCCCTGCCTGACAGATTTAATAAATGAGATCTATCTCAGTGGATGCACAAGCATAAGTACCACCTAAATCAAGTCTGCAGAGAATAAACTGACCTGATAGATAGCTATCCTCTAGCTCAGTATCAGCAATGCATGGAGGATTTGGAGGGATTTGTGCCAGGAATTAGAGAATGTAATGTTTGTCTTGAATTAACTAATTTTTATAATCAATGTACTGTGAGTGATATGCTCCTGCCAAGGTAGATTTGTGACCTGCCTGAAGTACCAATTATGTTCCAATTTATACAGCAAAATCTATTTGGCAATATGAGGTGTTGCAGCAATTTTAACACATCAGTAAAGATGGAAATCAATTTCTTTTCCTTAGTATTTGGCAACAAACTTTGTAAATAAAAAAAAAAGGAAGTGTGGGGTTTTTGGAGCCAGGCAAGTCTTTTGCTTTAACCTTTTGTATTTCTTGGTTATTGACTGTAGGCAAGGTTTGATCCTTTGGGATTCCCCTCTGGCATAAGACCAAGCTAGAGCTCCCTGGGCCACTACCTTCTCAAGTTGTTGGGAAGAGTGAGGTCTTCTTCAGGACAGAACTGGTGTTGGTTGGATGGGCTAATACTGAGCTTTATGTGTGTCAGATACCGCCACACATTGTTTTACCTGGCAAAGGAAGTTGGGAAGACATCAGCATTCCTACATTACACATAAGGAAACCAAGTCTCAAATATGACCAGAGATTTACCAAGGATAAAGGTGAGACTCAATTTCTAGGTCTTCTGACAATAAATCCTGGTTTTTGTCTATGAAAGTAGTTTAATGGTTTAATCACTGTGTAAGCCTGCCCTTGTATTCTGAGAAGAACATGAGGTCACTAAGACAAGTAGAAGGTTGCCAGGTAGAGGAAAGGGGAGGAGAACTGTAAGCAGAGTGAACATGTGCAAAAGCAGGGAGGCTTATAAGTATGATGAGATTTCCACTTGAGATAGAGAACTCTGGAAAGAGTATCACTCTAAACTTAAAAAATGCATATCCCAAATTTTTTGAAACCATCAGAGTTCAAGTGATAGGATAACCAACTAACCCAAAACCTAAGGAAAAACAGGTTTGCAAGGAGAGATTATGAGTCACAAACTCTTGCTTACCTGAGAAAGATGCTATTGGACATTGAAGAATTCAGCTAAAACTTAATGAACTGGAAAAGGCTGAGTAGGAGCTAGTGAGAGTATTTAGATCCCCTGAGCAGGGAGTGGATATACAAGAAATCTGCATCTACTTGCAGTTTCTTTTTTATAGACCTCACTGGGCACTCACAGAAAAGTCTGGCAAGTGTCCTAAGAATCTATCCTGAGATAGTGTTGTAGAACAAAAATAGCAGCTACTGCAGGATACCCAAGAAACCTAACCCAAATCCTACTGTTTTATCTCCCCAACAGAAAAAAAAAGATTTAAAATATTGAGGGCAGAGCGACACACACTGCTACATTCAAGGGCATGAAAAAAAAAAACACTGCAGTTGAGGAAAGAATATAGAAAAGAACCCTCTATTCCTGGGGGTAGGCAGCAGTACCTTTAGATACGGAACTATCCCTGGGAGGAGGCAGAAGCACTGAGAGCAGCACAGCCTGTGACCCAGGGATGGAGCACCTCTCTGAGGATGTTTAAATAGAATGACAGAGAACACCTCTCCACTCCCCACCACTTCCCAGGACCAGGCTAACAATCAGAAGTAACAAATAAACAGTGCTGAGAGACTTACAAGAGTGTGGAGAAAGACTCTCTTGGAGGCGCAACTCAAAGAGACTATTGAAAGCCGAGAATAGAGAAGATATTAAGAAAAACCTAACAAACTAGCCACATCCTAAACACAAGGCAATTCCAAAAATATTTTAAGCCTGCCATGCACTGGGTCTAACCATGCCAACAACAAACTCCAAGCCCAGGTCACTAAAAGCCTCACAGAAGAAAAGATGTTCTCATTCCAGGCACAAAAACTACTTTCAGTTTCTATTATGCTATCCAAATTGTCCATTAAAAAAATTACAAGATGTGACCAAAATCAGTTTGGCTCAGTGGATAGAGTGTTGGTCTTCGGACTGGGGGTCCCAGGTTCGATTCCAGTCAAGGGCATGTACCTTTGTTGTGGGCACATCCCACTAGGGGACATGCAAGAGGCAGCTGATTGATGTCTCTCTCTCATCGATGTTTCTAACTCTCTATCCTTCTCCCTTCCTCTCTTTAAAAAATCAATAAAATATATTCTAAAAATATTTACAAGGGCTGAAACCGGTTTGGCTCAGTGGATAGAGCGTCGGCCTGCGGACTGAAAGGTCCCAGGTTCGATTCCAGTCAAGGGAATGTACTCTGGTTGCGGGCACATCCCCAGTATGGGGTGTGCAGGAGGCGGCTGATCAATGTCTCTCTCTCATCGATGTTTCTAACTCCCTATTCCTCTCCCTTCTTCTCTGTAAAAAAATCAATAAAATATATATATTTTTAAAAATTACAAGGTGGGAGAAATCAAGATGGTGGCATAGTAAACTGCTGCTTCACACAACAATTTCAAAATTACAACTACAAGACAGGACAGACACCATCCAGAACCACAGGAAAGCTGGCTGAGTGAAAATTCTACAATTAGAAGTAAAGAGAGGAACTCATGAAGACTCACAGGATCTGCAAAAAGCTGATGTACGGAGACATGCTTGTGGAGAGGATAGGCAGTGGAGGTATCTGGCTGGCTTCCTCTAGTGGGATGGAGACAGAAACTCCTGACTACACTGGACCCTACTTCTGACTGCATTGAACCCCAGTTCTGGGGGAGTCTGGACTGTTGTGAAAAGAAAGGAATGCAGGGAAACTTAGGGGAGCCACAAAAGAGAGAGGTCTAGCAGGGTATGAAAGTGCGCACAAAAGCACATACAGAGAGTGCTAACTACTGATTGTGCTGCTGGCTTTCTCTAGCAGGAGGAAAACAGAACCTCCCAACAGCACGGAAATCCAGGTCCGACTGCACTGAACTCCAATTTTGGGCAAGACCCTGGGGACCCAGACTCATTCGGGTCCCTAGTGCACACAGAAACTCAGGCAAGCCAGAAAGGCAGACGTCTGGAGGCACACAGGCATGCCCACAGAGAGGGTGTAGCGATTATCCAGAGGCATTGAGATCCAGGGGCTGCCATGTAGGGCAGGGTTGGTGGAAAGCCAAGATTGTCTGCTCAGCCCTGAGACTCTATCACATCCAAGCCCAGCACAGAGGCTGTTGCAATCTTGCAAATCTTAAGGCTGAGTCCAGCACAGAAGTTCTTTGGATGCAGATACGGCTGATCCTCACAACCAATTGGCTTGGAGGTCAATTCCCTCTAGTGATACCAACAACAATCAAGAATTAACTACAACAAGATTGTACACACAGTCCACAAAGAAGTGCATCAAGAGTGTCCACCTCAGGTAACTGGGAAGGCAGAGCTACTGAATCATATAGGACACCTATCACATAAAGTTACTCTACCAACCCAGGGAAGCAGCAAAATATGCAGAGACAAAAGAATAGATCACAAATGAAAGAAATGGAAGAAAACAAATGACTGGATATAGAGTTCAAAACCACGGTTATAAAGTTTTTTAAGAATATCCTAGAAAAGAAGGATGAATTTCGTGAAACCTAAGAGTAGATGAAAAAGGACCAACTAGAAATTGAACATACACTGACTGAAATAAAAAATGTTATACAGAGACCTAACAGCAGACTAGAGAAATGCAAGAATCAAGTCAAAGATTTGAAATACAAAGAAGCAGAAAATACTCAACTGAAAAAGCAAAAAGAAAAAAGAATCTAAAAATGTGAAGATAGTGTAAGAAGCCTCTGGGACAACTTCAAGTGTACCAACATCAGAATTATGGGGGTGCCAGAAGAAGAGAGAGTAAGATACTGAAAACCTATTTGAAGAAATAGTGATTGAAAACTTCCCCTACCTGGTGAAAGAAATAGACTTACAAGTCCAGGAAGCACAAAGAACTCCAAACAAAAGGAATCCAAAGAGGACCACACCAAGACACATCATAATTAAAATACCAAGAGCAAAAGACAAAGAGAGAATATTAAAAACAGCCAGAGAAAAATAGTTAATTACCTACACGGGAGAACCCATTTGATTGTCAGCTGATTTCTCAACAGAAACTATGCAGGCCAGATGGGAATGGCAAGAAATATTCAAAGTGATGAATAGCAAGAATCTACAACCAAGAATAATCTACCCAGCAAAGCTATCTTTCAGAATTAAAGATCAGATAAAGAGCTTCATAGATAAGAAAAAGCTACAGAAGTTCATCAGCACCAAACCAGTATTATATGAAATGCTGAAAGGTATCCTTTAAGAAGAGAAAGAAGAAGAAAATGGTAAAGGTAAAAATTATGAACATCAAGTAAATATCTATCAACAAGTGAATCTAAAAGTCAAGTGAATTGAAAATCTGATGAACAGAATAAATTGGTGAATATAATAGAATTAGGGGCATAGAAAAGGAGTGGACTGATAATTCTCAGGGGGGAAGACATGAGGGGGTGGTACAGGGAGAGACTGGACAAAAATCATACACCTATGGATAAGGACAATGCAGGGGAGTTAAGAGCAGAGGGTGGGGTGGGAGCCAGGTGGAGGGGAGCTATTGGGGAGGGGGAGAAAGAGGAACAATTGTAATAATCTGAACAATAAAGATTTATTTAAAAAAATAAAATAAAATTCACTCAGATCTCTTGTTCATACTTATTTGTGGATAATAAAGAACATTGTAAACTGATGAACAAAAGGATAATACATGGCAGTAAAGCATCAAACAGACTGTGGTATTATAGCAGGAAGATTAAGGAGAGGTGGGGTAGATAAGAGATCAATCAAAGGACTTGTATCTATGCATATAAGCATAACCAATGAACATAGACACTGGGAGGTTGGGGTATCCCTGGGAGGGAGGGGGGCAGTGGGGAGATATGTATACATGTAACACAATAAAAAAAATTACAAGGCATATAAAAAAGAAATAAAAAACAATATCATCAATATACAAATCCCTCCAAAACTAGGCATAACATATTAAAATTGCTGAAAACACAAGACAACTTTATAAATCTTTAAGAGAGCCAGGGGAGCCTTAGCCGGTTTGGG
Source organism: Lasiurus cinereus (assembly GCA_011751065.1). Lineage (NCBI taxonomy): Eukaryota > Metazoa > Chordata > Mammalia > Chiroptera > Vespertilionidae > Lasiurus > Lasiurus cinereus. Next base: position 19,192,597 of record JAAGEH010000076.1, on the reverse strand, counting down.
TCAGTGGATAGAGTGTCAGCCATGTGGACTAGAGTCATGGATTTGATTCCAGTCAAGGACACATACCCCAGTTACAGGCTCCATCCTCTGCCACCAGGTGCGTGTGAGAGGCAACCAATCAAAGTATCTCTCTCAGAATGTTTCTCTCTGTTTGTCTCTCCCACTCCCTTCCACTAGCTCTAAAAATCAATGTAAAAAAATATCCAAGCAAGCTAGAAGACAAAGGAATGACATATTTAAAGTGCTAAAAGATATTGATAACCCAATTTTTTTTAGACAGTAAAATGTCTTTCAAAAATGAAGTAGAAATACATTCTCAAACAAACAATAACTGAGAGAATTCACTGCCAGTAGGCTTGCAAAAGCAGTACATTACCAACAGACCCTTAGATCCACACAAGGAAATGATAAGCACTGCAATGGAATAAATGAAGGTAAAAATAAAATTTTTCTTATTTTAATGACTATAAAAATAGTTGACTATTTAAAGTAAAAATAGTAGCAATGTATTGTGCATTTATATCATATGTACATTAAAGTATAAAAGTAGTACAAAAGATGAAAGGGAAGAATTGAGACTACTTTTGTAAGGTCCTGGCATTATACACAAAGAGATATAATATTATTTGAAGATGTCCTCTGATTAATTACAGATGTACAAACCTGTACATTGTAAACTTATTGGCAATCACTAAATCATTACAAAGAAAAGGTATAAATAATTAGCCAATGGTGTTAATAAAATGCAATCAAACAATTTTTAATTAATCTAACAAGATACAAAGTAGAAAAAATCTTTTAAGACTAATGGAAAAAACTAGAAAGCTACTATCTAAATGGTAAACCACCATTTGCAAAACAAACCTTAGCAAATTTAAAGGAATAGAAATCATACAAAGTATGACCTCTAAGCACAGCAGAACTGAACTAAATGTTGTAAAAGAGGGACCCCAGACAAAGTCTAACAAGAAACCTGAGGATACCAGGTTGGGAAAGAGCAGTTGGCTTCTAGGACTATGTTCTTTTCAAGGCATATATTGCACATGCTGGTCAAGACAGGCAAAAGCTTTACAATTCTTTCTGAAGTCAACACATGGTAGGAAAAGTATTTGGGGTTGTCACATTCTTTCCCATACATCAGTAAATACCAATGCTTTGCCTTGACTTGCAATGCATATACATTGAAAGACTGGGAAATATAGACTGATGTCAGAGAATCCAAATCGAAGGCCTCCTGCTGATCACGCATGCCCTATTTCCTTCTCCTCTATCAGATCATACAGCGCAAACAATATAGAGTGATGATTCAACCCTGGGGCCTTACAGACCCAGAGAGATAGGCCCAATCTTCGCTCCACTGTTGACAAGCTATGTGGTTACAAGGATATTGCTTAAACTTCATTTGCTCATCTCTCAAGTGGAGATAACAATTGTACCTATTGGTTTTGTGAGAATTAAATGAATACCGTGTATGAAAGTACTTATTACAGGATGTACAGACCACAGTTAGGATTCAATAGGAAGAGTTATCACCATTATCACCCATTATTATTTTTCCTAGAAAGAAATTCTCTGGGGAAGTTTCTTATAAGATCAAAATACATGTGTTGTTTAGAGACTATTTATTTAAATTTATAACCTGGTTAGAGACATAAAATCTATAGGTGGGAAGAAATTAAATCTGCTCTGGTTTCCTATCTCCTCTCTGGGAGGTTTGGGGAGGTAGCAGGGTGGGGGGTGGAGGGCTAGAAAGGGAGGGAGGAGATGAAGCCAATTATAGGGCTGCCTTATATAGTCTCTCACAGGAAGAGCCTGTGCCAAGTTGTTTTCTCTACCTGAGTGTTGGTGCTTGGAATGTCCTTAACCAGAAACATTGTCATTCCACAACAGAAATGTGACTTAAAATATATGTAGTTCTGGGATAGGTGATATAGAGTATTACATTTCTATTAAAATAAAAAAGTGGGTTTTAACAGACTGTCAAACCTCAGAGGGAAGGCAGTGAAAGGTTTTGGGGAGAGGGGAGTAAGAGATCAACCAAAGGACTTGTAAGCATGCATACAATAAGCATAACCAATGGACACAGACACTAGGGGGTGAGGACATGTGCTGGGGGTTGGGAGTGGCCGAGAAAAGATCAATGGGGGGTGGAGGAAATGAGACACATTTGATACTTTAATCAATAAAGAATTAAAAAAATAAGTGGATTTTCTTTAGGGGAAAAAGCCTTTTATACATGAAGAATGTGGAATTAGGAGGTTCTCACTGAAAGAGGAAGCAGTGCAACCTGAAGACCTCCCTGGATCCCGAGAAAAAAGGCAAATGAATAAAAATGGAAGGATTCTTGCGGAGACCAGTTTGGATCAGTGGATAGAAATTCGGCCTGCGGACTGAGAGGTCCCAGGTTCGATTCTGGTTGGGGGCATGTACCTTGCTTGCGGGCACATCTACACAAGTGGGGTGTGCAGGAGGTGGCTGATCGATGTCTCTCCTCATCGATGTTTCTGACTTTCTATCTCTCTCCCTTCCTCTCTGTAAAAAATTCAATAAAATATATATATATTTTTTAAATGGAAGGATCATGGAAGGCACACAGACCAAAGATCTACAGACACCAGGCAGCAGGCCAATTTGCTAGAACCACCTAAACTTTGTTAGACATACTGAGGCCTAGGCTCTATGCTAGACCTACTGAATCGAACCATGGTGGGGAGGAAAGATAGGATTTTAACAAGCAGTAGGAGCCACAGGTGGGAATCCCATCAATCATACAACTTTTCACTTTACAGAAGACAAACTGAGCCCAATGAAGTAACTTTCTGGGAGTCACTTCACAACTGTTTTCAACAGACTTTGCTCTGCTGTAATTGCGGGAGAGAAAGCAGTATGAGTGGGCAACTCTACTCACTATCCGACCTGCACCTAATGGTCTATTGAGCATTTTACACATAGTGAACAATGTCACCTTCTTATGATCCCAGTCTCTCTATGCTATCCACAGTGACACCTCTCTCAGGATGGCTAAGTCCAAACTCCTCTGTAAACTCAGCTTCTTGATTGTACCCTTAACTTTTCTCCAAACAATAAAACTACCAAAGGTGGAAATGTCACATTTGGTCCATAGCTGGCAGTCATGATTAGAATACACGCTAACGAGAGGAAGTAGCAAGAGGCCAAAAATGAATCTGAAGGGAACAAAGTGACTTCTAACCACCAACAAAACACAGGTCAATAAGCCAAGAAAATCAATGAAGTGAAAATGGTCTGCTCAGGAAAATCAATAGGGTGCAAGTCAGCTGCATTCAGGCCCGAGGTCTTGCGCACGGCTCTGACCCCAAAACTGAATTGCATTTTTCCTGCTTCCCAAAGACAGCTCCTCATTTCTAACTCAAACTCCTCACCCCAGAGTCTGCCTATTTACCCAAATATATGATTCTCCCTGAAATGCTTTAAGTGTTGTTATCACATGAAAATGTCCTCTGTCAGCCTCCCATGGCGACAACTCTTGCCCAGAACCTCATCATTTTATATCAATATTATTTCAGAACCTGCTCTGTCTGCCTATTTCTGGTACCCCTGGCACACAAATCTCAGGAAATCCTGCCTCCTCTCTCTCCTATGACACCCTCCACCCCCTTATAAGACTTCCCTGTCAACCAGGTAGGTTCCTCTTTATCCCTGCCTGAAACTCACAGCTTTTCTTCAGCCTGGTCCTTAGAATACCTGTTGTCTTCTCTCCATGAATATCCAGATCTTCCACCTGCATTGGGCTGTGAGCTGAAGTGCCCTCTTCTCCATCAGGTCTTCCTGGAATACCAGCAGCCCCCAAAGCTCTCCCCTCTCTCAGCATCAATGGAACATTTCCTCTGCACCCCTCACTTCTATAGTAAGCAATACCCATTTTCACTGTTACAATGCTGGGGGGTGGAGACACAAAAGGTGGTATTGCTACAATATTTGCAACTTTTGGAGGGAGGAAAGTACACTGGGATGAGACTTGGAAGTTCTGGCCAGCCCTTGCCTATAATTACTGTGGGTCCCAAGGCAAACCTCTCAGGGCTTTTCTTATTGTTGTTGTTGTTATTATTATTATTATTATTATTATTATTATTATTAACAAAACTAGGGGCCCAGTGCACAAAATTCAGGCATGGTGGGAGGTTCCCTCAGCCCAGCCTGCACCCTCTCCAATCGGGGACTCCTTGGGGGATGTCTGACTGTTGGCAGTCAGACATCCCTCTCACAATCTGAGACTGCTGGCTCCTAACCACTCACCTGCCTGCTTGCCTGATTGCCCCTAATCCCTTTTTCTGGCTGCCTGATTACCCCTAACCTCTCTGCCTACCTGCCTGATCACCCCTAACTGCCTCTGCCTGATTGCCCCTAACTGTCCTCCCCTGCTGGCCTGATGTCACCCCAACTACCCTCTCCTGACAGCCTGTTTGCCCCCAACTGTACTCCCTGCTAGCCTGATCTCTGCCCCAACTGCTCTCCTCTGCTGCCCAATTTGGTTCTGATTGATCGTTTTCTATGCCAGTCAGTGTCTCTGGGCCTATCAACTGGGCCTGATCAGAAAGGCAGGAATGATGACCAGCCCTGGTGGAAGCCTGGAGAAAAATGGAGGTGCAGCTGCTGGCCTGGCCAGATAGAAAGAGAAAGGCAAGTGCTGATCAATAGATGCCACACAGGCTACGTACGGATCAGACCCTGCTTCTCTCTTCAGGCCTCTCTCTGGGCCTGATTTGCAGCCCCCTCAGTAGTTAGCACTGGGTTGCCGTGGCAACCCAGCGCTGACTGCAGGACTGATTTTGGTTGGTCAAGTCCCCGGTCCTGATGGACCCAGGGTTTTTATATATTAGGATAAGATGATTGTATGAAAGACCTCTAAAGTTTCTTCTCATTTTAACATTCTGGATTTCTAAAGCAAGAATTGTGCTTTTAATATCTCCCATAACACTTATTAACTCCTTGCCCTTAATCTCCCTTAACTTCTTTCCTAATTCATTAATGAGATTGATAATAATACCTTCTTCGTAGAATTTTTGAGAGACTCATATAAGATACTGCTTATAAGATATACAGACTAGTCCTGAAACAAAGTAAAGGTTTCATGAATTTTTGTTATAATTTACAAAAAGAAGCATATTTGAATATCTAAATGAATAAATAAAAATAACGTTTAAAACCTAACTATTGTTTGAGGTAAAAAATATCAAGAACATTTAATTGTTATTCAAACAATAAAGCATGTTACCTTTCTGTTTAAAACAGAAAGTATTTCCTTTCCCTGAGTTAGGACTCTCATTTATTACGGCTTTTCTGCATCTACATGGAAAGCAAAAACTCGAAGTGATTTCTGCAACCCACTATGCTGGACAGTGGCTCCCAGGGAGGTCAAGGAAAGACAGCCTTGCCCACCCTAGATGGCACTCCTGAGAGTCAAGGTTGCTACCCCTCCTGATAGGAAGATCAAACATCCCCTTTAGAGAATCAATGGTTGCTTTAACCTAAGACTCAGAGATGGAGATCCTTAAGAATACAATGAGGAGAAGTCTGTAGTTCAGAGGTTGACAAGTTATTAAAATGTCAGCGAGCTCATAGAGTGAATCCTTTTCCTTCTGAAAGCAAATACACTTGATGATGCTTCTCTCGGAGTCAAAAGATAGAGAAATCTCACCCTTTGCTGACCTTTTACAAAGCCAGCCAAGTCCAAAGCAGAGGAAGCATGTCCTGAGACAGCCCCCAGGGATGAGATCACACTCTGAGCTAAGCCACTAGGAGGAAGAGTCCCCCCATTCACCCAATAGAAGAGTTTCAGGGGGAACCATGACAAAGCCACTGCCCCAGTAACTATAAGACAAGACAGTCCTGCCATAAAAAGTGCTCAAAGAAATGGAGTTAGGCTTCCTAAGCAGATTAGGAGAGCACATGGCACTACAGAATTCGAATAACCCAGACTGGATTTAGGGAGAGTGACAATGTTCTCCTTGGAAATATAACAGCTTATTAAGTTCATAGAAGGAAGAGCTTCATACAATAAAAACATTTTACTACTGCTTATGACTCCAAACATGTAAAGTATTGCTTCAAATGCCACCAAAAAATAATTCTTTAAAAAATCCAACATGCTTCCTCTCCTTTAATGGAATTCTACTGGGGCTGGGAGGCAGGTATGAGTGAAAGATGTATAAGGTGATTAAATGAGAAGTCAACACTTTGAAAAATGCATTACTCAGTAACTAGATTATAGATGAACATGTAATAAAGACCAATTTGTAAAGAAACTGTCACAGCATTTCTAAATCTTGCACATGCTCAATATGCACCCCTCGTTTTATAGGACACACATCAATCCTGATGTCTCAATCCATTCTAGACCCTTTATAGGTTGATGGGTGAAATGGCAGCCACAATGCCTTCTTTTATTTACTGAGAGTCACAGGGAAGATGGAACAAGCGCAAGCTTTTTGAATTCTCTCTTGCAAGAAGTCAAATGGTGTGATATCTGAGGATAAGTTCAACCACTGTTCAATTGTTTTTAATCACCTTTGTTTTCATAGGTATGTGTGATATCAGCACATATAAAAATTTGGTCAAAATTATTTGGTGACAAGGAAGGGCTCAGTGGTTGGAGGGTCAGTCCTCACACCGAAGGGTCGAAGGTTTGATTCCTAGTCAAAGGTATGTATCTGGTTGGGTTGCATATACCAAGAGGCAACAAATCAATGTGTCTTTGTCACATTGATGTTTCTCTCTCTCCCCCTTCCTTCACCCCCTCCACTCTCTCTTTAAAAAAAAATCAGTGGAAAAAAATATCCTCAGGTGAGGATTAACAAAAGAAAGAAAGAAAGAAAGAAAGAAAGAAAGAAAGAAAGAAAGAAAGAAAGAAAGAAAAGAGAGAAGGGGGAGGGAAAGGAAGGAAAAGAAAAGGAAAGAAAAATGAGGAATGCTGAAAGTGCATACAGTTTACCGTGGTGAACTCTATGGGTAACAAGTGGGAAAGAAAATAAAAAGCTATAAAGGAAGTCACATAGCAGAAAATATTACATTTAAGGCCAAAAGAATGGAAACATGTCAATGCTGTGCCTCTTACCGATTGCAAAATCTTGTCTAAGTCCTTCTATTCACTAGGTCTCAGCTTCATCATCTATAAAATTGAGAAAACAGTAACTGTCCCTTATAAAATCAAAATATTGTGTGTGTTTTCATGAATGATCTCAGGGAGCAAAATATAAAGATCAATCAATGATAGACCCAGATCTTGATATTTAACAAGTTTCTGAATCTACTTCAAAGATCTACATTTTATGTTAGTATTTCCTAGTTTCAGGGTGACCTGCATGATCCTGAGCATGATATAAAGAGTCTGAGTCCCTGAGTCTCTGAGTACTTGAGTCCCCGAGTCAGGAAGATCATGCAATGCAGTGAGAATCCAACACAGAGCTTCCACTGTGGAAGCTGAGACTGAACACAGGGGCACTCATGTCTTTTCACCTGTTCTGGTAAATAAGGGACAATGGCCAAAATTCATTTTTTTAATTTTATTTCCTATAGAAAGTCTCATAGCCTGGTCTCCTGGATACTTTTCATATCTCAAAAGGGAAAAGATTATTTAAGTAGGCTAGTCCTCCTTCTATAACAGACATTTCAACTTTGTACTACATCACATTGTTTTTCAGTCGCTGAGTGCACACACATGAGCCTGCGTGTGTGCATGTGTGTGTGGTGTGTGTGTGTGTGTGTGTGTGAGTGCATGTGCGTAAGTCAACCACAATAGAAGGACCTGAGATCTAAAGAGCCACCGATTGAGGAGAGAAAGCCAAAGTGACAAGCTAAATCCTAGTTGCTAGTTCCTATGGGAATTGCATTCCTGACCCATGGCGATGGTCTCTGAGTCTGCTTCAAAAGTAGTTTCAGCAAGTCTGGCATCCCTGCCCACCCTTCAGTGTCCAGTTTCTCGGTCGTGCCAAGGCTGCCAGCCAAGGGACCAATTAGTGTCAACTGTGATGTCAACACTTGCATAGTGAGTGCCGCATCCAGCCACATCTTCCTAATGAAGCTCTGAACTATTTAATTAGGAGCTGCTCCGACAATTCTGTCCTTGTCACATCAGCAATAGATTGGAACACAAGGGAGAAAATTTCCATTGAATCCATGCCACGGCATTTGCTCTGTAAATTGAGATGAGTGGGATGCATTCACCTTGCTAATGCACAGAAATAAGAGGTAATGCAGTCTCTCACCACATTAAATGGAAAGGTACAAAGACACAGTCCTGCATAAAACAAAGGACATTTGTTTCTCAATGCAACCAAGCATTTGTTTGCTCACCATTTCTTCTTTTGGGGACATACACATGCTTTATTTGAGGATATTGCCTTTAGTGTCAGAAACATCTAAGTTTGAATTCTGTTTTAGCCTTTATTAACTGCCTGACCTTGGGCTAGATTCTTAACTTCTTCTGAGCCTCAGTTTTCCCACCTGTTAAATGGAGATAATTATAACTACCTCTGAAATTGTTATAATGATTAAAACAAATAAGCAAAAAATATATAAAGCACTAAGTAGAAGTACTGAATGTCCAGTAAAAGATTCTTCTAATTACTGTCATATCTCAAAAATGTCCTGTGTTCTAAATTAAAAGATGAATTCCCGACCTGATCGGATGGCTCAGTTGGTTGGAGCATTGTCCTGTACACTAAAAAGATTGTGGGTTTGATTCCCGGTCAGGGCAGGTTCAATTCTTAGTCGAGGTATGTATGGGAGTCAACTGATCAATGTTTTTCTCACATCAATGTTTCTCTCTCTCTCTTTCTCTCTCTCTCTCTCTCTCTCTCTCTCTCTCTCTCTCTCTCTCTTCATTCCTCTCTCTCTAAAATTAATAGAAGCATATCCTTAAGTGAGGATTTTTTTAAAAAATTAATCACTGTGATAAGTATAGCACTGTCTTTTATTGGCCTCTCTCACTCCAGACACTTCTCTTTTCCAAGTCCTTATATAACACCAGAGGCCCGATGCATGAAAATTCATACACTGAAGTGGGGGGGGGGTCTCTCAGCCTGGCCTGTCCCCTCTCACAGTCCAGAAGCCCTCAGGGGCAGGAGGCAACCTGGCAATCAGGGGAAGGTGATGCTTCATCACACCTCAGCCAGCCCTGGTTACCTGAGCCTTGGATGGCCCTGGGCAGCTGGGCAGCCACCATCCAAGGCTTGCTTATGCCTCAGGCTGGCCCTGAGCAGCTGGGCAGCCAACATCTGAGGCTTGCCTGTGCCTCAGGCATTGCTGGGCAGCTGCCATCTGAGGCTTGCCTGCATCTTGGGCCAGCTCTGGGTGGCTGGGGGGCTGAGGAGACTGGAGGACTCTGGAGGCAGGTGCTTGGAGCAGCCAGGCCTGCCTGGGGGAGGGCCCGGCCTTGCTACCCGTCTGCTGCCCTGTCAGGGCTGAGGAAACTGGGCACTGCAGTCTTATAGCTGTGGGCACTGCCATCTTCGAGGGTAGGACAGTCAATTAGCATATTCCCTCCTTATTGGCTATGGCAGCCTCCATCTTTGTGATGGTGTGAGGGTCAATTAGAATATTCCCTCTTTATTAGATAGGATAGATTTCAGCCACTTCACCACCCCAGTTGTCCTCCTCTATTAATTCCAGTTTGTAGTAATTTTCAAACACTGTGGTTCCCAAGTCTGAATTCTAAGTTGCTATCACAAAGTACAATGAGACTTTTATTTATGTTGAACTGGTCAACTTGCTCACTAATTAAGTATAATTAACTTTTTAGCAGCCATTCCACATGGGGATTGGAAAGGGCCCTTCTAGCCCAAGGGTCAAGAAAAGGTGATTTATTTGGGGGGAGGGGGGAAACACCTAACTCCACCCATTGAAGTTTTTATTAAATGGAGAGGAAATGAGATCTTGAGTTATATAATTCAATTGTGATTATTACATTCTTTGAAAAGGTTAAGGTGCTTACCACAAGCATAAAACAGTAATCTGCATCTTTACTGCTGAAATTTCAGGAAGGAGAGTGGAAATTTGGAAGGCAATCATTCCTCTAGAGTCTTGGGAGGCAAACAGAGTATTAGGATGAAGTCTGACAATCAAGGAAAATGAAGATAAAGAATAAAATTGATAAAAAGCAAAATTTCACTGGTTCTTTCCTTTTAGTTCAAAAGAAAACAAAAGAAAATGTAGGTCTTTTCAAAAGCTAAAATTGCTTTTTTAAAAAAACCAAGCATGATGGAATTTCTTTCTTTTTATAAAGATAATCTTTTAAAACACAGCCTTTTTACCCTTGAAACTACCACTCCTCATCCCTGAAGATGTCTAACTAGGGCACTTTGCCCCTGAGCAGAGAAAGGATGTTCCAGCAAAGAGACCTGCAATTACCATGTGATCAGAGCACAAGAGATTAATTGGGAGCAAGATCCACTAGCTTTTTATTTCTCATTCAATTTGTACCCAAGTAAATAATTATTTTTTAAAAATTAATTGGGATGACATCCTATCTAATAATAGAGTAATATGCAAATTGACTGTTACTCCAACACACAAGATGGCTGCCCCATGTGGTCAAAGATGGCTGCCCCCATGTGGACACAAGATGGTCACCACAAGATGGCCAGCAGGGGAGAGCAGTTGTGGGCGATCAGGCCAGCAGAGAGGGCAGTTGGGAGGGACAAGGTCTACAGGGGAGGACAACTAGGGGCAGCCAGGCCTATAGTGGAGGGCAGTTGGGGAGGACTAGGCCAGAAGGGGAGGGCAGTTGGGGAGGATCCAGGCCTTCAGGGAAGGGCAGTTGAGGGGAACCAGGCCAGCAGGGGAGAGCAGTTAGGGGCAACCAGGCTGGCAGCAGAAGGCAGTTAGGTGTGACCAGGCTGGCAAGGGAGAGACCAGGCCTACAGGAGGGGGAAGTTGGGGGCAACCATGTCTGTAGGGGAGGGCAGTTGGGGGTGACCAGGCCTGCAGGGGAGGGCAGTTGGGGGTAATCAGACCAGCAGGGGAGCAGTTAGGCATTGATCAGGCTGGCAAGGGAGTGGTTAGGGGGTGATCAGGCTGGCAGCAGAAGCAGTTAGGGGCATTCAGACAGGCAGGCAGGCATTGTGAGAGGGATGTCCAACTGCCTGTTTAGTCCTGATCCCACCAGTTGGACATCCCTTGAGGGGTCCCAGATTGGACAGGGTACAGGTTGGGCTGAAGGACACCCCTGCCTCCCATGCACAAATTTCATGCACCAGGCCTCTAGTTTTTAATAAAATTATATCCATTTTAGGTGTTCAATTCTATAATATCTCATCTGTATATTATATTTTGTGTTCACCACCCCAAGTCAAGTCTCCTTCCATCATCATTTATGTCCCCCTTTAGTCTCTTCTACCTACTCCTACTCTCCTTTCCCTCTGGTAATCACCATACTATTGTTTGTATCTATGAGTTTTTGTGTATGTTTTTTCTTAATCCCTTCACTTTTTCAGTGAGCCCTACAACCCGCCCCAGACAGCTGTCAGTCTGTCCTCTACCTATGAGTCTGTTTCTATTGTGTTTGCTAGTTTATTTTGTTTATTAGATTCCACATATAAATGAAGTCATATGGTACTTGTCCTTCTCTGACTGGTTTATTTCACTTTGCATAATACTCTGCATGTCTATCCATGCTATTGCAAAGGGTAAGATTTCCTTTGTTTTTTACAGCCGTATAGTGCTCCAAAGCTTTTTTTATCCACTCATCTACTATCGACACTTTGGCTGCTGCCAAGTTTTGGCTATTGTAAATAATGCTGCAGTGAACATTGGGTTTAACAATATGTATATTTTAAATGTCAGGGATTTCCATGTTCCATGTCATCCCAATGCAGCTGGAACATCCGCAAAGCCCTCACATCCCCACAGAGCCAGGCAGAGAAAAAAGGAAAAATGGCTTCACTGGGCTGAGTTTTGTGAGAGCATGAGCAACCTGTGGCAAAAACAGAACATGACAATGACAAGAATGGGGAATCAAAACTCTTGCATACCAACAAAGGAGCATTTTCACTGACAACTGAGAGGTAGAAGTTCCTTAACTCTCCCATCAAAAGCAGAACCAAGAGAGAATGTAAAATCATTTGTCCCCTCTATCTGAACATGGAACCAGAAATACAGAGGCCCAACTGCTGTAAACCAGGGACTCTCTTTAGGAGATGTGACAGAGAAGGAATGACATAGAGAGACAGAGAGTCTGAGAGGGCCCAGAGAGAGAGATGAGACAGAGAAGTTATGATTCAAGTAAGGTGAAGGAGAGAAAGAGGTGGGGAGAGAGATGTAAAAGGTTTAGAGTGAAGAAAAAATAAAAATCATGAAGGGAAATCAAAGGCAGAATGATAGTTAGAGAAAGGGCACTTGATGGGTAGGCCAATGGAAACCTAAAGGAAAGGAAAATTAATGGAAATCAAAGTGAAAAGAGAAAGTGGAATGGATGAATGAATGATGGGCTGCAGAGACACTGAGAACCTGATGAGTTACGAGGCTAAGCCCTTCATGTATTTCTTCAGGGGACCTGGCAATTGCAAAGCAAAGTTTAAAGCTATTGATGTTTGCTTTCCAAGAGCATGGACTTTGAGGTCAGGTAGATCCTGAGCAGATATATTGGCAAATCAAAAAATTTAGTTTGCATATCTGCTAAACGGGAGTGATGACCTGCTTCATTGGATTGTTATGAAGATTAAATATAATAAAATATAAAAAATCCCATCATAATATCTGACACATAATGGATGCATAATGAGGGTGAGTCTCCCTTCTTTTCCCCACACTAGGCATTTCATGTTAGACTTTTTAATTATTAATAATTCTCTGTACAGTCTCCCCACAAAACTGCAAAGCCTGGCTTTTGATTGTAACTTCTTTAAGGGCAGAACCTCTGTCTGGGTTACAAGGGAATCCTAGGCGCCTTGCACAGTGCTAGGCATAAAGCCAATACTCAATAGCTGAATGGACAAATAATTATTGACAGAATAAAAAAATGAGTTAATAAACAACAGTCTTTCTTTGGGAGAAGTTTCATTACTATGCATCAGGGTTAAGTGCAGAACACAGAAACTACTCAAGATAATTCCAACAGAGAGCTTAGTATTGGTTATTGGGGGCTTCCAAAGACATTGGCAGGACTGGAGCAACATCACTCAGAGAGCTGCCACTCAGCTATAGGTTTCAAGGTCACTCCATAGTGACAAGCCACAGATCAGAAAACTGATGCTTTGGCCATGTTCACAACCATCCTTCATATCCACAAATCTGGTGACTAGACAGAAATTCTGGTCCCCCTCACTCCAACTCTTCAAATCTTACATGTGTTGGCCCAGCCTGCCAGAAACAACAGCTGTAGTAGAATGGCATCTGCCTCCTTTCTTCCAAATCTAGGCCCAGCTCACTAAATTTAAAAAAACAAAATTTGCATCCTCAAGCCTGGAGCATGCAGCTTTTATAGCTTTCTAACATATCCATCTAGAAAGAGGGTGTAGTGCAGAATGAAAGAGCCAGTCCATGTCAAAAAGTTCTTTCAATCTAATGAGAGAACAGGTTTCAGACATGACGAAACAAGAGAAGAAGCAGAAAAGGCTAAGAGAAAAACATAATTGCTCCTTGGTTTTCTAATATTGCTCCTATTCAAAGTTGTAGGTCCACTATCAGACCTCATATGCCTTTTGGAGTTTGTAAAATTACTCACATCAGATGCAGAAGAACAAAATTCACCCCATTCCCCAAATACCATTCCTTCTATGACTTCATCCACATAGACGACAGCCAGCATTCTGGAAATCATAGTCATTTGAGATGGGGATCTGTCCTACCAAATGTTTTCTCAGAATCTTGAAAACATTCCCATCTGTTGCATAGAGGAAGCATGTTTTCCAAACCAGCTTCTCAATAAATCACAAGCTGTGGCAGCTATGAGTGGGTTTCAGTCTTCCACCTGCTGGGAATGTGACTGACCAAGGGCCTCAAGCTGCTGCTGGCTCTGACACCCATCGAAATTCATCACTGCTCTGGCACCAAGGCTGCCCTTTCCACAAGCTGCTCCCAGACAATGACTGAGCACAGTAAAGGCAGGCTCTTTCCTGGAGGATATGGGACTCACTGAATGGGTGACTTTGGCTCAAGGACTTCCCCAGAGCCTTGCCAAACTTTCCTTAGAAATTTCCTTAGCCTGCTCAGCAGTCTAGGGTGCTTTCATTCAAACTTCCTTTCATCTGCCCTTCACTCAAAGTCAGACTTGCATTCTACTTTACAGGCTCTCTCAGAGTCTCTCAGCTTCCTTCCATTTCCTCTGACATTTTCCCAGGCATTTTTCTCCATAAAATCCTGCATTGACATCTGCTTTCTGTTGGACCTGGACTATCACATGAGGCATGCCTTATTATGGCTGCTCTTTAATGTCCTAGTCCTAACCATGTTACTGGGATGGGGAGGGAGATGCTAAGGAGGTGGGGATAAGAGGATTATTATGAGACCATTCAGAGTAAGCCTCTTATATAGGTGATGGAACCATGTTTTGCATATCTAACAAGAGAACAGATATGAGAGAGGAGGAAGTCAGAGAACAACCAGAGGACTAAGAAATAAACATGACTACTTTATGACCATGAGTTTCCAAGATTGTTCCAATTCAAATATTCTGGCCCATCACCAGATCCCATGTAGCTTTTCAGGTTTGTGAAAACTTGCTCACATCAGATACAGACACAGATGGACAAAATCTACCTCATTCCCTAAATACCACATATACATATATACACATCTGTGTGTGTGTGTGTGTGTGTGTGTGTGTGTGTGTGTGTGTGTGATTAAGGAGGACATTTTGTATTGTTAATCCCCATCAGAAAAAATAACCTCCATTCATAAATAAATAAAATATGTTTTAAAGCCTCCTTCTGCCTGTATTCAGGCAAAATTTTCTTTCTTGTTTGTTTGTTTTTATTAATTTCAGAGAAAGGGAGAGGGAGAGAAAGTTAGAAACATCAATGATCAGAGAGTATCATTGATCGGCTGTCTCCTGCATGCCCCCTACTGGGGAATGAGTCTGCAACCTGGACATGTGCCCTTGACCAGAATCAAACCCAGGACCCTTCAGTCCACAAGCTGATGCTCTATCCACTGAGTTTTTATTATTAAGAGTTTAGTACTTTTGTTTAAACTTTAATTTAATCAGATCTTGCCTTGACTATCTTATTCCTGAGTATTCTCCTTGCTAGACTAGATACATGAAACAGATCTATCACATGATTATAGAAATCTGGTCTGTAAACTCTATATCAGTCTAGTTAAACACTGTAACATCAGTCCCTAGCATAACGGTGAGTATTGAGTCAACATGTTAAAATGTTGATTATGTCTCAGTCTTGATTCTCATGAAGTCTGTTTCAATGGTGAAATAACTCACAGAAGATTCTCTTTGCATTTTTTCTAATAGTTGCTAATCCCTTAAACAAGGACATATATAGAAGGAACTTCATTTGGAGCTGACTTTCATGGTCCAATGTGTGAAGTTCAGAAAGGGATGCCACCTGCCCATATGGGAACTTTAGCATTACTGGTCCCCATAAACACAATCTATCCAAATACTATAGTGATTAAAACCCCAGTTCAGCCATCCTTAACATCCCTATGATGTGAAATGTTTGGGATGCCCAGCACTCTCTAAGCAGTCTAAGCTGTTTTGGGATTGCATCTGCACTACTGTTTTGGCTCTGGAAGACAAACCTAAAAACAGAAACTGCTTTCTGGTCCAGTGAGAGTCAGATTCATTGAGCCCACATACCCAGGGTTCCTTTGGCCAATAGGATTCACCTCTAAATAAAACAAGAACTTGGGTTCTGGCCAAAACAGTCACATAACCTAATTTTAGCACCTTTCTTGGGTAACTTTGATTATTTGTCTAGAAATGCCACTTTTTAATGGCCTACATTTTGACTTTTATTTATTTTTTTAAATATATTTTTGTTTATTTCAGAGAGGATGGAAGAGGAAGAGATAGAAACATCAATGATGAGAGTGAATTATTGATCAGTTGCCTTTTGCATGCCCCCTACTGAGGATGCAACCTGGGCATACGCCCTGACCTGGAATCTAACCATGACCTCCTGGTTTCATAGGTTGACAGTCACTGAGCCATACCAGATGGCCCAGAATTTGATTTTTTTTAATCTTTTTAAATAATAAAAATAAGACTATTGATGTGCTAAGTTTGTGTCTTATGTTGTGATTTTTTTCCCTTATCACCCCCCACCACTGCCACCATTTTTCTGCCACTGTGGATCCTGCCCCTATACAACCAAACACAATTTTGAAGTAAGAAAATCCTGACCTTCTTGACTTAATTTTAAAATGAACAAAATTATTTATTGAGCATATATTATATTCCAGGTCAGACTTCAGATTCTATGGAGACCATGATGAGCAAAACTGACAGATTTTCTGCTATCATTAAGGCTTTAAGTTTTGAACGGCAGATAGTAATAAAGTAATGTCACAAATCAATATTCAAATTATAAACTAAGAAATGTGCTATGAAGAGCAGGATGCTAGGAAGCATCTCAGAGGAAATAACAAATTGAGCTGATTTGTGAAGCATGAGTAACAATTAACTAGGAAGAGGAAGATAGGTAAGAATTGAGAGGATGCTCCCAGACAGGTAAATCAGCATGTACAGAAGTAGGAAGAAACACAAAACACTTCTATAACTGGGGTAAGGCCCCATTGGCTGAGCCCCAAGCATGAGAGGGAGTGCAGTGAAATGAGACCATGAAAGGAGGCCACAGTCTGACAGATCATCAGGCCCTTGTACACATGCCAGGATCCTGAGAATTTTCCCGTTGGGCTTTTCTTTATTTCCTTATCCCAGAATTCAGTATCAGATCTCCCTCATGCTTGCATCTGACTCAGTTTTATACCCTCTCCTTATGCATTTCTAAGTCCTCTCCCAGCCTCCTTCCTCCCCATGAAAACACCAGGGTTCCCATCCTGGACTAGCTTGCAACAACACTATTGGAAAGCCCTTGTCACTTCCTGCTATCAAATCTGCCTCCTTGGGCCTGCTATTTATTTCAGTGCGGGGTGTCTTGCTACTTTTTTCTTCCTCTTAGTTCAATTTACTCTCAGATCCTCCCTTTGTTGTATAAATGCCTGGCTACAGCATCCTGGGTAATCCTTCCCAAGGATACTGGACATTAAAAGGGAAAGCAATGTCCCTATGCTTTAAACCACAAACAGGGAAGTGTTGAGGAAATGTACCTCTCAGGGAGGGGAGATGTCTGTGGGCACTGCATTCCTGGTGTTCCCTAAACCTGCCATGTGAGCATTTCCCCTCAGCTCTTCTTGTCTAGCCCCTAGGAGAAATATATGAGAGAAGGTCATTCACAACAGATTATCCATAAGCCAGTAGTTCTCAAATAGGGGTCATACTGCCCCGAAGGGAACTTATGGAAATGTTGATTGTCACACTGGAGCCCAGTGTTGATGCTACTGGTGGCTAGTAAGTAGAGGCCAGGAAAGTTGCTAATATCCTAAACATCCTACAATATGCATGTTGGCCCCCACAACAGAGAATTACCTGGCCCAATATGTTAATGCTGCTAAGATTTAAAAGCCCTTCAATAAACCCTTCCAGCTTTGACATGACAGTTCAAGGTCTACACCCCTCATCACTGATTAATATAATCAATTTATCATAATTTTATATTATGTGGTTGATGGTGCCTCCACAATGCACTCACATAATTACTGCCTTGTGTTTGTGGGTATTTTTGTTGGTTACAGTTGCATCTTTGTTGCTCTCCAATTTGGATATTTAAGGTCTTCAAGAAGCTGATACTTCATGTACACTTAGCAATCCAATACTACATGACTGACAGGAGGTGGCATCCAACAGTCTTACTCTGTGTTGGAGAGATGATTAGATTGTTGAAAAGTATTAGGGACTCCCTTTGCCCATTCTCTTTATATGGGTGATGGGACTGCTGTAATGGACCCCAGGGTTCTCTCTGTCAGGGGAGATAAAGTTCTTAACAGTCAAGATAAAACTGAACATGCTTTTGTGACAAATATCCTCAAAATCTCAGTCACTATAAAATGACAGATGTTATTGCTCGCTCTCCCGACACATCCATTACAGGCCAGGTAGGCAGGGTCCCGGGCTGATGCCACACTCTGCCACTTCCAGGTGGGCCTTCAGGGCTTTCCTGGGGAGGAAAAGAGATGCTAGAGAATCATGCTTCAGCTCAGAATGTGTACAGGTCACTTCTGCTCATGGCTCTTAGCAGGAAATAGTCACATATTCCCAGATAAGCAATAGCAAAAAGTCTAGAAAATGTAGGGGGCAAATAGAATATTACCTGAGCTTGTGTTCCAATTTCACCACTTACAACCTGGGATGAGTTGTTTAACTTCCTGAAGCCTCGGTTTCTTTTCTGTGTAGATGTTACTTCATAGCGTGGATGTGAGGATGAAATAGTATGTTTTCTCTTTAACTGTGAGATAATAGAAAAATGTATATTGGTCTCTGTCCCCGGTTCCTGGCACAGAGCTCCTGAAACTTTGTAAATTCCTCAGTGATGAGAGAACAAGGTACACGTTTTGTTCTAATGAGGCAACTCTGGCTGGGCTCCAAGGGGGCTCAGGAAAGACCAACTCATAATTAGAAGCCGATTTTCAGCCCTGCTCCCAACTTCCTTTGAAACGAAGAGAGGCTGGAAATGGAATAATAATTGGTCTTGGCTAGTGAGGAAGCCTCTATAAAATCCCAATAGCACAAGATGAGGTGAACTTACAAGTGGGTGAACACATCCACATACCGGAAGGGTGACACACCTCAACTCTGCTGGGCTAGAAGCTCAGGACTCTCCCAGACCCTGTGTATTTCTCCCTGTGCATATCTTCATCCGGCTGTTCATCTGTGTCCTTTCAGATCCTTTAATGAACTGGTTAATGAAAACAAATGTTTCCCTGAGTTCTGTGAGCCACTCTCACAAATCAATCAAACTCAAGGAAAGGGGTGGTGGGGCAGAATGGTCATTGTAAACTTTGATTTGTAGCCAAATTGGACAGAATCTTTGCCCTCCTACAGGTGGGATTTATGACAGCCTCCTCTTATCCCCTATTTTCCTTTCTGCATTTTCAGTTACCTGGGGTCCACTGTGGTTAAAAAATATTAAATATGAAAATCTTAGAAATAAGCAATTTGTAAGTTGTAAATTGCAAATCATTCTGAGTGGAGTGATGAAACCTCACGCCATCCTGCTTTGCCCTACCCAGGATGTGAACTAGCCCTCTGTCCAAAGTATTCACACTGCATACACTACTCGCCACTAGGCACTTAGTGGCCATTTCAGTTGTCACATCTACTGTTGCAGTATCATTGTGTTTATGCTCAAGTAACCCTTATTTTACTTAACAATGGCCCCAAAGCACAAGAATAGTGATTATGGCAATTTGGATGTGCCAGAGAGAAGCTGTAAGAGTATGTATGTGTAAGAAAAACACAGTACAGGCTATAAGTGGCCTTGTTCTCCACCTTTATCTTTTGGTTCTACTGACACTGCCCGGCTTTCGTCAGCCTCTGGTTCACTCTTTCCTTGAGACTGAGCACCATGCCTTCAATTAAATTGTAAAGTTCTGATGGGGAGATATTTGAAGTTGATGTTGAAATTGCCAAAATATCTGTGACTAACAAGACCATGTTAGAAGATTTGGAAATGGACGATGAAGGCAGTGATAACCCAGTTCCTCTACCAAATGTTAATGCATCAATATTAAAAAAAAGTCATTCAGTGGTTCAGCCACCACAAGGATGACCCTCCTCCTCCTGTGGAGAATGAGAACAAAGAAGAAAGAACAGATAATATTCCTGTTTGAGACCAAGAATTCCTCAAAGTTCACCAAGGAACACTATTTGAACTAATTCTGGCTGCAAACTATTTAAACATCAAAGGTTTGCTTGGTGTTACATGCAAGACTGTGGCCAATATGATCAAGGGGAAAACACCTGATGAAGAGATTCGCAAGACCTTCAATATAGAAAATGACTACTGAAGAAGAGGAAGCCCAGGTACGCAAAAAGAACCAGTGGTGTGAAGAGAAGTGAAAAAGTTGGCCTGACACTGTAACATTGTAAGGATTGTCCCAACTAGTTGCACTGCTTGGTTTATTATTGTTAATATTAGGCAAACAGTAGACAAATACAGCAGCAAATCAACTGTATTAGCAGAATATTGTCTTCATTGCATGTATAGTTTGGGTACAGATTCTAAACCTGTGGCTGAGTTTCTGCCAGTATGATCAAAAGTATCTTTTTTCTTTGCTCTGAATAAAACTGAATTGTGGGTTCTCTATAAAACAACAACAACAAACACAACAGTACATATAGGGTTTGATAGAAACAGAATACCATTAATACGGAGGCCAGATGTAGGAGAGATATTTAGGGGCTACAATGCAAGGTCTGACGGAATATCAATCAGACTTCTAGGAAAACCTATTAACATAATCATCATTCAGTTTATGCTCCAACTGCAAAGGCTGAAGAAATGAAATTGAAAGCTTTTACACAAATATCCATGGAGAAATTAATCATACACCAAAACAAGACATGGTGATAATTACAGGGGATTGGAAAGCAGAAGCAGGAAATATAGCAGAATCAAATGTCATTAGAAAATTTGATCTAGGAGTCAGAAACAAAGCACATGATCAGCTCATGGATTTCTGCGAAGCCAACAATTTGTTCATCATAAATACATGCATCAAACAACCAAACAGATGACCATATCTATGGACATCACCACATGGCCAATATAGACATCCAAAAGACTATGTAATTGGAAGCAGAAGATGGAGAAGCTGTATTCTCTCTGGCAAAACAAGACCAGGAGCAAACTGTGGTGCTGATCACTAACTGCTTATATCAAACAATAGAGTAAAGCTGAAGAAGAACTCTAAAAGGATCATAGTGTCAACATATAGTGTAAATAACATTCCTGATGGATTTAAAGTTCACATAAAAATATCTGCAATATTAAACTTAATTGACTGAGACCACAACTGTAAGCTAAAACTAGAAATATCATTAGGAAAAAGGGCAAAACAGACTATGTCAGAAGTTAAAAGGAAAGAAAACTTGAGTGGATGACAGGAGAAACATTAAAAGTTGTTAAAGACAGATGAGAGGCAAAAGTAGAAGGTAACAAAAGCAGGGTTAGAAAGACTAACCCTTTTCAAAGACTATCACATACAGATAAAGAGAACTGTTACTATAGTCAATGGAAGGAAGTAGAAGAAAACAACAAAAAAGGAACAATAAGAAATCTTTATTAGGAGGTTCAAGAAATAAAAAAAAAAGAAATTTAAAACTAGAATAGGAATGCTGAACAACCAATAAGGAAGCCTATTATCTAATCAGGAGAAAATAAAGGGGAGGTGGAAACAGTGTATTGAAAATCTATACAGAAGAGACGAAAGTATGACAGATAACTTTGAAGAAAATTCCTAGAAATACTGTAATTCTAAAAAGTAAAAGTACTGGGAAGAAATAAATCATCAGAGGTAGATGGGATACCAATATAATTAGTTATAGTTGCCCTGAAAGTACTGGAAAGAAATAAATCATCAGAGGTAGATGGGATACCAATATAATCAGTTCAAGCCATGGAGACAGAATCTGTCATAATTATAACAAGACTATATCAACAAATATGAAAAACAAAACAATGTTCTATAGACTGGAAACATTCAATACCATCCCAATCTTCAAAAAGGAGATGCCAAGGAGTGCAGGAACTATAGAACCACTGCTCTAATTTACCACACAAGTAAAGCAACACTCAAGGTGATGCAGCTAAAACTTCTACCTTATATGGAGAAAAAAATGTCAGATGTTCCAGCTGAATTCAGAAAAGGAAGAGGCACTCGAGATCTAATTGTGAGCATTTGCTGGATAATGAAGCTCCAAAGAATTTCAAAAAGGTCAGTCTGTGTTTCATAAACTACAGCAAAGCCTTTGACTCTGTCGATCATGAAAAGCTAGGGGTTGCTCTGAGAGAAATGAAAGTGCTGATCCCTTGAATGTTCTAATACAAAACCTGTACTGTGGACAGGAATACTCTGCCAGGACAGAATATGGATGGAGAGAATGATTTCTTATAGGCAAAGATGCCAGACAAGGGTGCATTTTATTTTCATACTAGAGGCCAATTGCAAAAAGATTCCTGCAATAGAGCTTCCTGCAGTGGTCTCCGCCATCCCACCTGCTTCCCTCCCTTCTCCGCTGCCCTGCTTGCTTGTTTCTCCGCAGCTTTGATCCCTTCTGCAGGCTTAGCTTCCTTCTACATTGTCTTTGCTCTGTGCCTGGATGTGCAAATTAACCGCCATCTTGATTGGGTTAATTCGCTCCTGATTGGCTGGTGGGCGTGGCTTGTGGGCATAGCAAAGGTACAGTCAATTTGCATGTTTCTCTTTTATTAGATAGGATTTGTTTAATCTGTACACAGAACATACTATACAAAAAACTGGGCTAGACTCAGAGGAAGGGATGAAAATTGATGGGAGAAATATCAATAACTTCAGGTATTCAGATGACACCATCTTATTGGCAGAAGTACCAATGATTTTAAATGACTTCTAATGAAAATGAAAAACTAAAAGGCCAAAGCAGGACTGAATTTGAATAGCAAGAAGAGAAAAATCATGACTACAGAAGTAACACACAACTTTAACATAAATAATGCAGACATTAAAATTGCTAAGGATTTTGCTTATCCTTATTCTGTCATCAAGTCAAATGGAGACTACAGCCAAAAAATCAAGAGAAGGCTGAGACTTGGAAGGGCAGCAAGGGAAGAATTAGAAAAAATCATCAAGATCAAAGCTGTGTCATAGAGACCAAGGCTAAGATCAGCCATACTCTTGTGTTCCCAAATACTATGTACAGATGCGAAAGTTGGACAGTGGAGAAGGTTGATAGAAAAATATTGATTCATTTAACATATGTTGTTAAAAAAGAGCTCAATGGGTACCAGGAGACAAATGCACAAGTGGGTCCTAGAGCAAAGGTGACAAAACCAAAGTAGTCCTACTTTGGGCACATCAGAAGGCAGGGTTCTTTGGAAAAGAAAACAAAACTAGGGAAAAATAGAAGGCAGCAGGAAAAGAGGAAGACCAAATGTGAGATGGATTAACTCCATAAGAGATGCCATAAACTTGAGTCCACAGGAACAGAGCAGGGCTGCTGAGAACAGCATACTGTGGATTTCCATCATTTATGGGGTCCCCAGGTGTCAGAGCTGACTCAATGGCACACAACAAACACATAAAGTTAACTACTATTCGTGATTTCAGACATCCACTGAGGGTCTTGGAATGTATCCTCCACAGGTAAGGGGGACTACCATACTTGCAATTGGTATCTGAAGTACAGTGGGGCTGTTTTTTGGGGGAATCAGACCTTAACCTGTGGAATCCAATGCTATCTCCATGCAGATAGTGTCATAATTGAGTTGAATTGAAGGACACCTAGCTGATATTGAAGAATTTTTGGTGGTATGGGACACACATACATACACATACACCCACTGAAATTGGGCTCAGAACACTTTAATAGCTCATGGCATACTTTGTGCATATAGTATTGGTTAAATAAATGACAAGTGCTATTGTTATAACAATGGTGACAATAATGATAATGTTATCCTTGGTCTTTGGACCACCAGCATAAATAGGTCCAATAAATCATAATGTAAAGTGGATCCCAAAAGAGGCTACTGCCAGACCATGGTATCATGGTGATTTGTCATATTTTCTTTTGTATTCCTGAGAATAAAGGATTTTATGTTTGTTCATTCATTCAAAATAATTTTTGAATACCTACTATAATCCAAGTATCACACAAATGCTGAAAATAGAAAAATAAATAAGACCTCATTCCTGTCCTTCAAGAGTTCAGTCTGGAGAAGGGGACAGTTTAGGTCTATGAAAGCTCTAGAACAGCATCCTGCAGACTAGGAAGGCAAGGGTCAAGTCACAAAAGGCAAACAGAAATTATGAGGGAAGGGGATGGTCTGGACAAGGAAGAATGACACAGCCAAGGAGAGAACATTTGCAGAGGTACAGAAAGAGCTTGGTACATTCTGTCATTTAACAAAGCCAGTGTACTGAGTGAGAGGTAGGGTCAAATGTAGAGGGACAGATACACAAAGATGTTTAAGCAGGACAGTGATGTGATCAAATTTATTTATGAAAAATTCTATCCAAGGGGATATATTAGTCTGTGAGGGCCGCCATAACAAAGTACCAGAGGCAGGATAGCTTAAAAGAATTTATTTTCTCACAGTTCTGGTGGTTGGAAGTCCAAAATCAAGGTGTCTGCAGTCTGGTTTGTACTAAGGACCTCTCTCCTTGGCTTGCAGATGGCCACCTTCTTGCTGTGTCCTCACTTGATGTTTTCTCTGCATTGTGTGTTCTCTACTCTCTCCATCTTCTTATGAAGAGATGTCATATTAGATTATCACCCACCCTTACAACCTCATTGAACCTTAGTTACTTATTTAAAGGTTCTGTCTCTAAAAGAGCCACATCAGAGGGTAGGGCTTCAACATATGTATTGGATACAATTCAGTCCCTAACTTAAGTGGGCAGCTGTGGTGGCAGAAAGGTAAAAGTTACAGCAGCAAATAAATGATGAGGCCTATATTTCACAGACCTAGAAAGAACTCTTCAAAGACTCATCTGGAACATAAAAAGTCCCCAAACAGCCACAGCAATCCTGAGAAAGAAGAATAAAGTAGGTGGGATCTCAATACCATATTTCAAGCTATATTACAAAGCAACTGTTCTCAAAACAGCTTGGTACTGGCACAAAAACAGACATATAGACCAATGGAATAGAATAGAGAATCCAGATATCCACCCAAACCACTATGCTCAATTAATATTTGACAAAGGAGGCATGAACATACAATGGAGCCAAGACAGCCTCTTCAATAAATGGTGTGGGGAAAATTTAACAGATACATGCAAAAATATGAAACTAGACCACCAACTTACACCATATACAAATATAAACTCCAAATGGATACAGGACTTAAATATTAGATGGAAAACCATAAAAATACTAGAAGAATTCACAGGCAGCACAATCTCAGACATATGCCAAAAGAACTTCTTCACTGATACTGCTCCAAGGGCAATGGCAGCTAAAGAAAAAATAAGCAAATGGGACTACATCAAAATAAAAAGCTTTTGCACAGCAAAAGAAACCATCAACAAAACAACAAGAAAGACCACTGTATGAGAGAATATATTTGCAAATGTTATCACTGATAAAGGTTTAATCTCTAACATCTACAGCCAACTTATACAACTTAATAAAAGGAAGATAAATGATCCAATAAAAAAATGGGCAATGGACCTAAATAGAACCTTTTCGAAAGACAACAGAAGGAAGGCCAAGAGACACATGAAAACATGTTCAAAGTCACTAATTATCCGAGAGATGCAAATCAAACTGAAAATGCCATACCATCTCACACCTGTCAGAATGGCAATCATCAATAAATCAACAAATGACAAGTGTTGGTGAGGATGCGGAGAAAAAGGAACCCATGTGCACTGTTGGTGGGAATGCAGACTGGTGAAGCCACTATGAAGAACAGTATGGAGTTTCCTCAAAAAACTAAAAATGGAACTCCCATTTGATCCAGCAATCGCACTCTTAGGAATATATCCTAAGAAATTAGAAACACCAATCAGAAAGGATTTATGCACCCCTATGTTCATAGCAACACAATTTACAAAAGCTACAATTTGGAAACAGCCTAGGTGCCCATCAGCAGATTAATGGATCAAAAAAGTATGGTACATCTACATAATGGAATTCTATGCTGCCATAAAAAAGAAGGAATTCCATTTGCAGCAACCTGGATGGAACTGGAGAGCCTTATGCTAAGTAAATAAGCCAGTCAATGAAGGAGAAACACCACATGATCTCACTCATTTGTGGATAATAAAGAACATTATAAACTGATGAACAAAAGGATAGATACAGAGGCAGTAAAGCATCAAAAAAACTGTCAAATTACAGCAGGAAGGTTAGGGAGAGGTGGGGTAGATAAGAGATCAACCAAAGGACTTGTATGCATGCATATAAGCATAACCAATGAACACAAGACACTGGGAGGTAAGGGTATGCCTGAGGGTGGGGGGGCAATGGGAAGATATGTACACATGTAACACATTAATAAAAAAAAATGATGAGGCCTGTACTGAGTTAGTGGAAGTAGGGATGAAGAAAATGGGAAGATTCTGAAAAATAAAATGTTGGTAGGATTGATGAGACATGGGTGCTGGTTAATTGTGGTATGACTTAGCCAATTGAGTAGAGAATTATCATACCATTCACTGAGGTGGAGGAAAAGTAGTATGTAGACAAAAGGTGAAAAGTTCACTTTTTCATTGGTTTTTAGTTCCTGGGGGACATATCAATGAATAAATTAAACAGGTGATAGGTATGTGGTCTGGCTCAAGCAAGACATCTAGGCTGGAAATACAGATCTGGGAATTGTCAGCATTGACAGGGGCTGGCTAAGGACATGAGAGTAAATGAAATCATCCAAGGAAAGTAAGTAGAGTGAAAAGAAGAGGTGGCCAAAATCCAAACCTCAGGGGAAAACACACACACACACACACACACACACACACACACACACACACACACACACACACTTAAAGAGTGAGTGGAATAAGAATTGCTGGTGAGGATGCCTTGAGAAAAAGAAGCAGGAAGGTTATTGAGAAATCAAGAGCCTTTGAGGCCACAAAAGCCAGAGAAGCAGAGGGTTTCAGGAAAAGCCTGGCCAGGAGGGTTAAATGCCACGAAAACATTAACAACATGCATTGCCAACTAGATTAAGCATGCATGTATCACAACCATTGGGACAGTTCTAGCATAGCATGAGAGGCAGGAGCCACTCTGGGGTGGGGATATCTGACAAGGGGACATAAGAAAGGGGGGTCAGTAAACGAACTCTCAAAAATCCGTTTGAATGAAGGAAATAACAAGAAAAGAATAGAAACTAAAGGGGGATTTAAAATTCAGTTAAGGGCCTTGGTTTTGCTCGGGTAAAATACTTATAACACATTTATATGCTGAGGCGGTGTGCCAGTAAATGGTAGACTGAAAATATAACCAACTGTAGAAAACTGATGGCATAAGGCTTCCAAGAAAATAGGGGGATACAGTCCAGGATCCAGGGGGAAGGAATGGCATAGGATCTGTTACAGCGACAGATTAGGTTCCTGAAGTCAAAAAGGAAAGTAAGCACGCTGGGCTCTTAACTCCCCACCCTGGCTTCTTGTCACCACTCTGCTTCACTGGAGGCCTCTGCCTGCTCAGACAGCTCCCTCTTTTTCAGGACAAATACATTTCTTCGGGTTGAGCTGTCATTAGCTAGACATCTGGAACTTAGCACAATCCCAAGTGCCTTGTAGGTTCCATAAATACTTGCTGAATAAATAAATCTGGGGGTGAGGCCTTAGTCTATTCAGTGCAGACCTTATACCTTCCCATGGTTACAGGCAGTAATCAGGTGAAAAGAAATGGCAGATATTTTTGCAGGGAAGATCTCTGGGTAAGATTCATTATTCATTCCACGAACATTTACTGGGTGCATGGTGCTGCCTTCAGCCGTAGAACTGATTGCTCAAGGCATTTAATTCACAAGGACTCCTTCAAACTGGAGGATTCCCTGCTCCCTGCAAATGACAAATCAGTGGCTTCTACACGCACCCATCTGCCGTGATCTGGAGCCCAAATATTCTTTCTGAATCCCCAGCATCGGGAAGTGGATCACAACCAATTTTTCTTTCTGTCAACAGAAGCTAAGGAATAATTATGCCCAGTTGACATAAGCAGCTCCAATTGCCTTCAGAATTTGGCCTGAAGCCCAATTATATTTCTCTAGCTTGTGCCACAGTACATGAACAGTACAATTTGTTTCATTTCTTTCTCTTGCTTTTTAGAATATTCAAAAAATCTGGCTCTGAAACCAACCAAGCATGTTCTTTAAGAATAAATTTTAGCACAATCCATAAGCCAAGTTAATGTGATATATAGTCTGAGAGAAATTCAGTTGAAAGCATCTAGATATATTATTTTTAAGTTATATGCACATGAGTAAAGTATATTGCACACAAATAATTTTAAAATGCTATTGCTAAGTTTAATATAAATCAAGATTGTAAATTTGTACATGCACACACACACATACGTCGTTCCAAATTCACCCATGAGCTGTTTTTTAAAAAATTATTTTCCTAAGCTGTTTGAAATTTAGAATGTATGCTTTTAAAAATAAGCATGAATGGTGCTTCCCAGGGTCATCTCCAAATACTAGCTTCACCTGTAATTCAAATGAGTTAAGTAGAATGGCCTGGTTCCTCAGGAGAATAAGGAAGAAAACAAGAATGAGGGTGCATAGGACAGGAGAAAAAAAACAGCTCCAGCTAAAAGCTGTCAGTGGCTGGTGGTCTGTGCATCCTCCCCTTTTCAAGACCCCCACGGTGCACTAAGTCTCATGTTTTCCGGAATCCTTTCCCCAAGTTCAGGCCTCTATTTGATACCAATGGCTCTATGGACCAACTGGGCTCACCCCTGCCCATGACCAAAATTCACATTCTCTCAGAATCGCAGATCTTACCCCAGGAACAGGCCAGCCCTGGCTGTGGGCTTGTCCTCAGGACAGGTCCTAGTCTGGAACCCACCAGTGAGCCTAGAACAAAGGAGGGGTTGTTTGGTTCACTCAATGAATACTCGCTCAGTCTTGTATTCTTTTCTTTCTAACTGTATTACATGCTCAAAAGCCAGGAGAAGAAAGTAGATATTACTAGCACTCAATACCCACTTATCCTCTTCTGGGTCCTACTCCTAGTCCCTGAGTAGCCAGGGGGCCACGTGACTGCTTTTGGTCAATAGACTGTGAGCAGAAATGACATGTGTCTTCGAGGTCAAGGCAGGGGAAAGCTCCTATGTGTGTTGTTTCTCAGTGTATTGGGTTCCAAGGGCTGCTATAATGAAGTACCACAAACTGAATGGCTTAAACAGATGAAATTATCATCTCACCAATCTGGAGGCCAGAAGCTGGAGGTTAAGGTGCTGACAGGCCAGGTTCCCTCTGAAGGAGCGAGAGAAGGACTTGCTCCAGGCCCCTCTCCTCACTTCTGGGAGCGTCTTGCTTGTGGCAGCATCATTCTTCACGTGGCACTCTCCTCCGGTGCGTGTCTTTCCCTGTGCCTAGGACTTTCCCTTTTCAGAAGGACACCTGTCATATTGGATGAGGGCCCGTCTGATGACCACATTTTCATTTGATGACCTCTGTAAGTACACTATCTCTTACATAAGGTCACATTCTCAGGCACTGGGGGTCAACCCACCAACATATCTTTTTTGGGGAATACAATTCAACCCATAACACTTGGCTTCTGGGAACCTGGAAACCTGGTGTTGAGATGGAGGAGCCCAGGCTCCTGGGTTGATGCCTGGAGGAAAGCTTCCCTGGAGACTCCCAGAGGTCTTCACCTGAGAGAGAAATAAGCTGTTGCTAAGAACAGGGCTTTAGGGCTGTCTGTTAGCACAGCATAGGCTAGGCTAACTACCTATCGATGCAAGGATATTTCATGTTAAAATCCAGATTTCTTCCTTGAAAGATCTAGCCTGCTGGGCTTATAGCTAATGGCAACCACCAGCAATAGGCAACTGAAGAGCAGGGGTTTCCTTTAGGCAGCATACTGCTCCCCAGTCCCCATTCAGTACAAGCCACAGTATTCCCTATCTTTGCAGCCCAATATTCCTGTTACCATTTTCCATTCCATGCCTGCTGCTATTTTTCTTCCTCTTACCCTGCTTTATTTGTTTATGTTATTGCCCGGACTCTAATCTTGTGAATCTGCCAACTCTGCTCTAAACTGGTCTTATTATTCATTCATCCCTTTCTGAATGTTTACATGATAATTCGCATGTGTGTTCTCAATAGCTCTCTAGATAGTTGCAGATTAGAATAAAGTCAGTTCCTTCTACCTCAGTGTTCATAATTACCTGTTTTTCCTGTTTACTTTTAATGTAGAGGCGTAAATGCATTTCAGGAGCAATTTCAGATATATGTTAAAAATCATCATAATATCATAAAATAGAACTTTATACCTATTTTAGGGTATTTTTATATTCATAACAATTCTGACAAGGTAGAGGCAGAAACATTATTTTCATGTTTATAAATGAAGAAACGAAAGAGCAATGACACTAGGTGATGCCACCACAGTCCCAGAAGTGATCGTCGGTGAAGACTGCCAAAGTGGGTAGCTCAAAAGCAGTGCTCCTTTCAATTGCTGGGTCTCTGTTTCCTCAGAGAAAAAGGGAGCTATTTAATAAGAAATAGGAGTCTCCAAACTTCCGTTTAGCTGTGTAAGTTTTACTCTAGCCAAAGCTCCCACAGACAGCCAAAAGGAAGTAAGTGGCTCTGTCTGACGTAGGCATGAGCTCCAGAATCAGCTAAGTGACATTTTCATACTGGCAGATGTTTTGACAGAGGAACATTTTGACTCAGGAGAAAATGCAATCAATTAAACTTTTAACTTTTAAAAAATATTAGCAATTTTCCTCTTTATTTATTTACTTCACTTAAATTTCCCTTTTTAAATTACCAAATGTAGTGGGTTGAATAGACATTTCAAAATGGTATATCTACATCCTAATCCCCAGAACTTGTGAATATGGCAAAAGACAGAATGTTTCCTTATTTGAAAAAAAAAAAGGGGGGGGGGAGAGGGAGGGTGTCTTTCCAGATATAATTAAGGACTTTGAGATAAAGAGATGATCTTATCTTCTGGATCATACTTCTCAGCCTCTTTGTCTACCCTCCCCTTTTGAAGGCACTAAATTCAATGAAAATCCTTATAAGAAGAGAAGACACTGACACAGAGGAAAAGATCAAATGAAAACAGAGGCCAAGATCAGAGTTCTGCAGCCACACACCAAAGCATTACCGGGTCCACCAGAATCTGGAAGAAACAAGGAAAGATTCTTCCCTAGAGATTTCAGAGGCAGCACAGCCCTGCCGGCACCTTGATTTATGGCCATCAAAACCGTGAAAGAATAATTTTCTGCTGTTTTAAGCTGCCAAGTATGTGGTAATTTGTTACAGCAGCCACATGAAGCTAATAGCAAGTAATTTGAAAAGCCAGTAAGCCCATACTATGTCTTCCCCATACTGGCAATGTCATTCCAGAGTAGAGAAAAGGAGTGAGGTCACGTTGAAGGGTATGGAGAAGGCGTATGAGGTTCAGAGACAGTGTGAGGCTCAGGAATTCCCTAAGAATTTACTTACCCCTTAGCTGGTCCAGGTCTCAAATTCACTCATTCAGTCATCAGACTTAAAGACACTTTGTATAAAGATATTCAGCCCTATACTCTCAGCTCCAGACGGCACAGGAAATTGCCAATTACATTTCTAGCAGTCCTCTCAGAACTTTTGGTAATATACATTTTCATTTCATAATATTCCTATGTAATGCTGGTTTGGGGAGATAAGCTTGATGCTCCTAAGAACCTATCCTAGTTTAATAAGACTTCTAAAAAATGTCTTTAATATTTTTTTCTGAGTAAAAGTAATAAATGTGCATAAAATGCAAACAATAGATAAGTGAATAAAGTAGAAAATGAAAATCACCATAGCAGGAGGGGTTGGGGGTAGAATAAGGATCAAGGGCAGTTACTGTATACATTATTGGTTATTAGAAACAGTGGTTTTATGATTTTACAGGATCATTTTGTGCAGCCAAGCCATGACACAATGCCTGCACCCAAATGATTGCGGCAAGATGACTCTTGTATCAAGATAGCCGTGTCAAATGCCCTGCTTCGCCCACAGGATTGCGCATACATTGTCCCTGAACTTACAACACCCAGAAAGTCCCTTAAGAGATTTCCAGGAGCCCCTAAGAGATATTTGAGACACAGTTTTTAAAATATTGAATGAGTGTGACGTTCTTAAAGTGCCTTTCAGCTATAACGTTGTGCTGTGTTTAATGGAGGACCATAAAATAACACAATACAACAGAAAGCTACTGGAATGGATACTCATAAAACAGTTAGTGCCTGTCAGCAATCAGAAAACTAGTTGCTCTATTGATATTTGTGATTGCAACACAACAATGTTTTTACTTAACTAATGGCAGCTGTTTCCAAGAGAAGCTATTAGCACATTAGGTCTTTATTAAGACTAGCAAAGTAATAAATAATGTTTGTGACTTCTCTTTTGTTCACAAAGTTAATTATTGTTTAATAGTATTATTGTGATGTGTTGAGAGCTCCTGTGCAAAGCATTAGACTAAAATTTCAAAAATCTACTAACTTATATGTTGTTGATAGATCTGAGACATACCTGGTGGTAAAGTGCTGGGTATTGTGATGATTACCCAGGATTTTGCATTCATTCAGATATTTTCATTTAAACCAACAGATACTTATTTAGCAATATACAGAGCTAGAAACTCTGGGAGGTGCAAAGATATAGAAGATACCATCAATGTTCTTGATAAACGTTCAGTTTTGTGGAGGAGGAAACTATGTTAAATAGATCATTGAAATGAGCTGCATTCAGAGGATGCAAATAGAAAACTGCTCCAGCTTGGTTGTGATACATAATCATTTTTACACATTGCTGGATTTGGCTTGCTAAAATGTGTTTAGAACTCTTTCAAATCCATACCATTTGTTTAAGCACTGTTAATTGGTTACTTTGCGACTTGCTGCCAAATATACCCTAACTTACCTAGGTGTAGTTCTTTAGACACCTTGGAATGGGACAGGACCTAAGAGATCATTAATTTCTATCTCTCTATCCTACCAAAGAGGAGGGTGGAGGCCAGAGAAATGAAGGGATTGGCTGAAATTACATCGCAGCAGCAGAGCCTGGAACAACTATGCTCAAGTCACCTAATCTCTTATTTCCTTGAGGCCTTAGAAGGCAGTTTTAGTTGTGCCAATCCTGCCCATTATAGTTTGTCCAATTTGAACACAATGGCTCAAATCCCAACACACAATTTAGACACACAGACAGAATAGGGTGGGGAAATGATGATGATGACAAGGAGAAGAGTAAGAAGAAGAAAACATTCTATTTAATGATAGTGTATTATGGACCAGATGCTTTTCAAACACATCCTATATGATAAAATGCTAACATGTAAATTGTCCCCAAGGGTGAGAGTTCGACATGCACTGACCACCAGAGTGTGGGTGTCCCTTGATGCGGTGCTGGCATCAGGCGGCAGTAGAGCCACTGCCAGCCCCAATGGATCCCTACGGCGGAATGGTGGAGCAGGTGAGCGGGTGGTGCCAGGCCAAGGTGGGTGCGAGTGGGGGCCCCAATCACCCTGTTGGTTGCCCCACAGATTGGCCCCTGATCGCTGGCCAGGCCTAGGGACACTACTCATGCTTGAATTTCATGCACCTGGCCTCTAGTCCATCATAATTTTTACAGCATCTCTCTTTGGTGGGTAATAAAATTATGCAAACGTTGTTAGATAAGGAAACAGTGACGTTAAATACTTGAGGTCACACAGAAAGTGGCTGCTAGTAAATGTGAAGTCTCAGACTGGTCTGATTCTCAGAGTCTGAATTCTAAACCACCACACATTATACCACCATGGACTATACACCCTCTGGGAAATCCTGGGCGCCCTCCAAGTCTAACAGGAACTAGTCAGGGACCAGACAATCCTCACTGATGTTGGCTGAGGAAGCCCGGAGGCAGGCTCAGATTGCTACCGCAGCCCCAAATGACATTTTTGATGTTCTTGCTCTCTGTGGTGCATTCAGTTACCAAGATAATCATCTCAAATAGGAATTCCAATGAAGCTCAGAGCAAATTAATTAGCCGTGCAGCAGACACATTAAAACTCTGGGAGCAGTCACCATAGTAGGTAACCTTGCATGTTTTACAAAGTATGGCGTTTTCATTTCAGCTCACGTTTAGTAATTTTCCATGCCCCTGGCTAAACAGTGAATGATGAGAAGCCCTTTGAAGATTCAGTGATGTTGAATTAATCTGATGGTAGAATATCTACATTTTTTTCTAGTCTGCCATCCCCTTATTCTAGGTCTCTGTCCCTTTTCTTCTCTCCATCCCCCACAAATTCCCAAAGGAAATGGCCCTCTATTCCTGGCTACAGAGGCAGAATTGGCTGGCAATACCCAGCTGGGGGCAGGAGCCTGTAGGAATGGGTATGGGATAGTGTCGGAAACTACTGGCATTTCAGGCAACCCAGATGCAGTGCTTCTGCCAGCAGCCTCAGTGTCCACTAGGAAGCCACCTTGCCTGAGGCATCACAGCATTGCCTCCCAGCAAGACAGTTCCAACACCCTCTGTTCTCTCCTGCCCTGCCTTGCTTTATTGGTCTTTAGAAAAATCATATATTCATTGCTTTCCACTTTATTTCCCTCCACTAAATGTAAATACCATAATAGTGTAGACTTCGTTTTATTCACTGCTGAGCAGGGGTGACTACACCTAGATCAGTGCCTCGCACATGGATGGAATGCAATACTATTTGCTGAATGTGTGAATGAATGCCAAGGCATTTGCCAGCAATGCCATTTTGCTGAGGTTTTCCTGGCTAAGTGGAGGAGAGAATGAAATCACATCTCATGAAGCAAGACTTCGCCCAGTCCCTCACTGGACATCTGTCCTCTGATGTAACTCCTTTCCTTTCCCACCCAGTCTCCACAAATGCCCTTCAACTCTCCCAACAGTCTAGGAGATACCTACCATCCAAACCAAATCAGAGTACCTGCACACACTCCCTGCCTCCACCTTAGAAATTACTTCAGCCAAAGACAAAGCAACCCAAACATCAATAGGGAACTGACTAAATAAATTATGGTAGATTTGGAAGATAAAATACTATGTAGCCATTAAAAAGAATTTGGCTGATGAGAGAGAGAGAGAGAGAGAGAGAGAGAGACAGAGAGAGAGAGAGAGAGAGAAAACAATGACCAAGTCATATTGTTTAATGAAAAATTAGGTATAGTACCACATATATAGTATGATCATATATGTGAAAGAGAGAGAGAAATACACAGATATTAATATTTACTTAGTGATCTTAGGAAAGACACATAAGAAACTGCTAAGTGGCTGCCTATAGGAAACTGTACAAGGTGAAAGGAGACTGCTTTTTAGGATTTTTGGTACTGTTTTAAGTTTTAGTTTGGTGTTGTTTCATTTTTTATTTTGGGTGTGTTTGAATTTTTTATGTACATCAAATAAACATAATTATAAACTAAAGGAAATAGAGAGTGTGAGTGGGCAGGCAGTCACAGCATCAATCAGAATTCACCGAGCCAAACAGAACTATGGTGGCTTGGGAGTGTCTGCTGAGAACAGTCTGGAATCCGCACCCTTCATTCTCCGAAAGGGTAAAGTCTCAAAGCACATAATGCTCGCTCCTCCTCCCCCAACCCAAGGCCAAAAAAGCCCGGTGAGCTGGCAATTAACTTAAAAAAGCATTTGCTACAGAAAAACTATTTAAATATAACTATGGGGTTAGTTTCCCCAGAACTTTCAGTTTTCCCAGCCACTCTTTTCATGGAAAATAATCAGGATAAATTGCCTTCTGTGATAACAATATAATGTAATGAGTATTTAGAAACATGTTTTATTTATCAAAGAACTCTCCAGTCACATCAACTCAGTTTTCTGGAATGTATTTCTCTCTGAATTATTTATCTGCTGGATCCGTAGCCTGTATTCACCACTTGTTAACATGTCCTATAATATTGTTAGGTCAATTGTTGGGAGTAAGAGAGAAAGAGCAAGGATTTTGCTTGTGTGTTAATCTCTGGGAAGAATCCAGCCTGTTCCTCCTGAAGGGCATTGTGAACTATCATGAGGGGTGAGAGTATTGGCTCTCTGCCAGGAAGACCCCCATGGCAGCTGACACCTACCGGCAAGACCACGCCTTGTTCCAGCGCCACTGAGGGACAGAGAGATCCAAGAAACATTCAATCTAGGCCATCCTCACCTCCCACAAAATTTCCCAGGCCCTTCATCCTAAAACTACACATACCACCCTAACCAGTTTGGCCTGTGGACTGAAAGGTCCCAGGTTCGATTCTGGTCAAGGGCATGTACCTTGGTTGCGGGCACATCCCCAGTAGGAGGTGTGCAGGAGGCTGCTAATCAATGTTTCTCTCTTATCAATTTTTCTAACTCTATTCTTCTCCCTTCCTCTCTGTAAAAAAATCTATAAAACATATGTATTTTTAAAAACTACACATGCCATTACAGTTATAACTACACCTACAACTCTACCTATACCTACACCTACACCTATAACTATACCTCTACCTGCATCTATTCCTACATCTAAACCTATGCCTATACCTAACCAGTACCAAGCTATCTAGAGCTTTTCTCTTTGACTGAATTGGACAAAAAATGGAAGTGGGTTGAGCACAGGTTAGGGAAAGGGAAGGCTGGTGAATTTCATGCTTGGAAGAAGCAAAGAAAGCCTTCCTGGTAAAGTGATTTTGCACTGTTTGGCACTTTCAAGGAGACCATGGTGGAAGGGCAGTTCCTTTCTGATTGCCAAGGAAAAACAGCACTGAATATTATACTTCTAAAACAGCTAAAGAGAGGGGCTGTGATAGAGACTGAGAGAAAGCCCTGTGCTGTCAATCTTTGGTAAGTCAGAAAAGACTGTCAGCACAAATGTGGGTGAGTTAAGCCTGGCATACAAGTTTAGGTTCATATCTTCATAACTGTTTTTGCATCTTCCTAGAATTAAAGAAAAATTGCTAAAATCACCAGCAAATTCCTAGATCACTGACAGTTGTCGAGGATAAATGAGCATGAATGTATTTTAATTTAATTTAAGGGCCAATTAGGTATAAAAGAGGTGCCATTTAGAACCGGATGTCCCCATATTTCTAGCCTTAGTGCCTCAGTCCTCTAATTTAAGGCCATTACAGTCACTTTCAAATTGTTCAGGACAAAACCCACTGTACACCCTTATTAGTCATGCATACTTAAATGTTAATTAGTATGATTTAGACCTTCTTTTAAGATGAGTATTTAGCCTGGCTTGTGTTGTTCAGTGGTTACACATCACCCCATGAACCAGGAGGTCACAGCTTAATTCCCCGTCAAGGCATATGCCCAGGTTGCAGGCTCAATCTCAAGGCAAATTTCATTAACTTTTCTTGAGGGGTTGGACTCTTGAGCAACAGAGAGCTTTGCCCACTTCACATGTCTCTGTCATAGAACATGTGGTCTTCTGGCATCTCCTATATTTTTATCTTTAAAGACTTTATATAGAAAGTAGCCTTGTCCTGCTTAAGCTGTGGTTGTTCTTTTTTTTAATTTTTTTATTATTGATTTTTTACAGAGAGAAAGGGAGAGAGATAGAGAGATAGAAACATCGATGAGAGAGAAACATTGATGAGCTTCCTCCTGCACAACCCCCACTGGGGATGCGCCCGCAACCCAGGTACATGCCCTTGACCGGAATCGAACCTGGGACCTTTCAGTCCACAGGCCGACGCTCTATCCACTGAGCCAAACTGGTTTCAGCTGTGGTTGTTCTTAATCCATTTCTCTAACTAGCAGCAGTATAGCATAACCTCACTCTGATATTTCACAGGAGTCAGTAAAGAGTATCCACTCTACTTAGCCATTTCTTCTCCCTTTTAAACACCATACTATATGCCTTGAAAGTCCTCATTTTATAATAAACAGAATTCATAGCTATTTATGAACTCATCTGGTCTGTTATTTTTCAATTTCTTAAAGAATCAACCCTAATATTAAACATGACTTCATTTAGAAAGCAGTTAATCTAAATCCAAGCTGACTCCCTCAGCCAGAGACCTGACACTTAGGGAAAACTCACCATTATGGGTTAAATTGTGTGCCCCAAATTTATCTGTTGAAGTTCTAACTTCCAGAACTTCAGAATGTGACTGTATTTTTAAATAGAATCTTTGTAGATGACCAAGTTATAATGAAGTCATTAGGGTGGTCCCTAATTCAGTATAACCGTGTCCTTATAAAAAGGGAAAGTTGGATTTAGAGAGAGACACTTGCACACAGGAAGAATGCCACTTGAACATAAAGGCAGAGATTGGGGTGATGTGTCTACAAGCCAAGAAACAACAAAAATTGATAGCAAACTACCAAAAGCTAAGACAAGAGGCATGAAACAGAATCTCTCTCATAGCCCTCAGAAGAAACCAACCTTACCAATTTTAATCTCAGATTTTATTGCTAACTTCCAGAACTGTGAGGCAATAAATGCCTGTGTTTAAGTCACCCAGTCCATGGTACTTTGCTACAGCGGCCCAAGCAAATCAATAAATGAACCTTCAAAACTTTAGCTCAAGGTCTATTGATGTAAGCCCTAGTATCTTAAAATGTTGCCTTCTCTACCCAACCATTTCAGGAATCAATCAATCTTCAATCAAATAGCTCCAAATTGAGCCCTAGCTGGTTTGGCTCAGTGGATAGAGCATCAGCCTGAAAACTGAAGGGTTCTGGATTCGATTCCAGTTGGGGGCACATGCCTCGGTTGTGGGCTTGATCCCCAGTGGGGAGTGTGCAGGAGGCAGCCAATCGATGATTCTCTCTCATCATAGATGTTTCTATCTCTCTCTCCCTTTCCCCTCCTCTCCAAAATAAATAAATAAATATGTTTTTAAAAATATAGCTCTGAACTGAGATGGGTTTTGAGCTTCCAACTAGGGAAATAAAAACTTGTATTTTAGTCCTGGTTGACTATTTATGTGAACTTGAGTAAGTTATTTCATATCCTTATGCACAGATTTTTGGTTGTCATATGAAGAGATTGAACAAAATTCTGGTTAGCAAATAGATTTCAACTCGTATGACTATTCTGATTTGTGGCAGTAACCTAGAGCAGTCTTGACCATTCTCTGTGGACCAGATCCCTGCATCTCTGAGTCTGACCCACTGGCTCTGCTCATCTCATCAGGTAAGAATTAGATAATTTAATTATTTATATCCATCCTTTTCACACACTGTTCCAACAAGTTCTAAGTGAGACTTTACATTCCCACAGAGCAAGTTATTCAGCTTTAGGATCATTCTGCCCTGCCCCTCAGATGCCTTGACTGGGTAAAAAGAGTGCAACAATAGATCAGCAACATCTACTGTGGATGCAAGATGGGAAATTTGCCCCGCATGACCTGTGGATTTGCCATCCGGGGACTGAATGATCTCTGAGCCCTTCCAAATCTAAAACCTTCACACTTTCTTTCTTCACTGATTCAGGGCTTCTTGTTACTGCCCTCATTATCACTTTTAATCACTGCTGCCGCTGTATGCTATTCTCCCCAAACCATCTGCTCTTTATTTTTCTGTCTCCCTCTTATCACTTCTCCAACTGTGATGGTTAACTTTATGTGACAACTTGACTGAGCTAAGGGATGCCCAGATAGCTGGCAAAACATCGTTTCTGGGTATGCCTGTGAGAATGTTTCCAGAAGATAGTAGCATTTGAGTAGGTAGACTGAGTAAAGTGGATTGCCCTCACCAGTGTAGGTAGGCATTATCTAATCTACTGAAGACTTGAAAAGAACAAAAGAACAGAGGAATAGAACAATAGGACAGAGGAAGGGTAAATTTGCTCTCTGGTTAAGCTGAAACATCCATCTTCTCCTGCCTTTGGACATTGGTGCTCTCGGTTCTTGGGCTTTTGGATTCTAACCAGGACTTACACCATTGGCTCCCCCCATTCTCAGGCCTTTGCACTCAGACTGAAGTCCACTATCTGCTTTCCTGGTTTTCCAACTAGCATATGGCAGATCATAGGGACTTCTTGGCCTCCATAATCATGAAAGCTAATTCCTATAATAAATAAATCTATATATGAATACATATATAGGCCTTTTCCTGATCACTCTCCCCTAAGCTTCATGGCTTTGGTGCTGGCAGAGTTATTGATTATAGCCATCACCAGCCAACTAAAATGTACTTTTTCTTCTGAGCTATAAAATAATCAATCACAGTAGATTGTCCATGACCTTTTCAGCGTAGGTCTTTGGCTATTTTCCTCAGTGATTATACTCGTCTTTTTAAAGTCTCCTAACATTTTGTGGTAGCGCTGGGCAGTTTTGAATGCTGGACACTGATCAGATGGGGCAGTGTTGTGATAGCACAAAGAGCCTTCCTAGCACTCAGTGATTGACAGGAGGTAAAACCAGTCATGATTTCTGAAAAGGAGGCGATTACATTGCAGCAATCGACGTCCTATTTTTATCTACGGCTTCTTACACATTATCCTTTTTGATCTTCACAACCTTGTGATATAGGCAGAACAAGTACTCTGCTAATCCCATGTTACATTTAGGAATCACAATCAGAAAAACTAAGTGACTCAATTATACAGAATTAAAACATTTCAGATTGTGTTATTTCACCACTCACTCAACAAATTAGTTCATCTCACTCATAGAGATAATATCACATATGAATAGATCCTTTTCGTTAACCATCAAGGTCTGCCAAATGAGTAGGGTTAGACAGCGTGGCTAGTATTGCATTGATTAAAGGCTACATTTAATGGAGCCTTAAACTGTGTGCAAACAGCTTTTTCCCAAAGCAGTTTTTTCTCTCTGAAGCACTCTCTCTTTGAGACTCACAAGCTCTGTTTGCCTCATCAGATGTGAATCAGATAAAGTAAAGAAATAGCTAAATTCATTTTGCACATGATTCCAAGTCAATAGGCCTAGAGTGAAGGCCTGTATGTTGCTCCACAAGGGTAATGGGCTGAGGAGTTTTCCTTCTGCACAGATGCCTTTTTCACTGTGGCCTAGATACCATTAGTGTGTCTCATGGTCAAACTCACCATAAATATACAAACACATTGCCAAATGCTTCCTCAGAAAGCATCCCATCTTTAATGTTTATTAGGAAAATAAGGAGACCATAATGAGGTTTATAGCTGCCACTATTTCCAATCTCTATCAATGGACTTTTCTGAAATATTAGCAAATAGAAATAATGACAGGTTTTCCTTTATCCTAAATTTTCCTCTGGACCAAGCACTGAAGAAACGTACTCTGAGAGCTCAAGTAAAAAAGGCTTGCTGTGCAAAAGCATCCATCTCTGGGATGAGAGATCAGAATTTCCTCCGCCTCCTGGTCCTGGTGAGACACGCGGCATTAGAGGGAGTTGTGCTGTGGTGAGCGATGAAAGCTCACCTCAGGAGGTGCAGCTGTGTCCAGGTTTATGACAAAACTACAGGTTTGCTCCCTGAAGATCTGCAAAGTATTAGGCAGAAGTAGGAACACCATCATCCTTCTCTGCTCTTGACAGGTATTACCCAAGTTATTTGCCAAAAGGACAGAGCACAGGTTTCTAATCAGTCTTTCATGTTGAGATAGCAGAGAGCTCATTATCAGATTAGAGATTGAAAGCGATCAGGTGACTGCTGCTGGGCAGGCCTCCCACAGGCCTGAATCACTCTTCTGGAGGCTGTCCACCCACATGACTTCACAGGTACAGTCATCTATCAAGTGTCTCTGGTACGTGTAAGGCTCAAGTATTCAGATACTTTTTAAGCCTTATTTTGTCAAGACTTTTCAACAGATAAATCATATTTGATCATTCTCTGCTTTGTTAAATCCTCTTTTTTTTTCTGTTTCTATAACACTATGCTCTCACGGGTTTTCTCTTACCCCTCTGACAACCTCATCCCAGTATTTTACTTGAACCTCCTCCTTAAGCTAACTTCTGAATGCTGGAGTTCCTAAAAGTGCATTCCTACTTCCGATTCTTTGTTCTCTAGACTCTCTTCGTGGTGATTGCATTCTATATTTGCTTATCCAATAGCTTTTGTATTATCTTACCCTAGATAGCTCAAAATCTCCTCACACTGAACAAAATAAAAACTGAAGTCTTGATCCTAAAGAGGTCTGAGACTTCTTGAATAGCTTTTAATCAAGAATGACAGACAGTGACCTATTCAGAGGGGATCACTTCTGGAGATGGTGAACTAGATAAATTAGACCAATTTTCACACAGAGAACAAATAAGAGAGCTGGGAAAACAGTTCTAAATCTGAGGGCATCAGAGAAGTAACGTGGCCAGGAATAATCATGAGGCTAAGACTCAGAAAGAGAGGAAATGCAAGGAGATGAGTCTAGCTTTGGGGACCATTTTTCCCTAAGGAAATATTCCACTTCATGTAGAGATGCCCTGGAGGCAGAGAAACTTAGCAGAGCTTTTAACAAACATATAAGGCAAGGCGATTTTAGGGCCTGCCAAAGAAAGGAATCTTCATTTACTCCTCAGGCTTTGGTTTGGGAGTGTGTGTGTGTGTGTGTGTGTGTGTAGGGAGAGAGAGAGAGAGAAAGAGAGAGAGAGAGAGAGAGAGAGAGAGAGAGAGAGAGAGAGAGAGAGATAAAAAAGAAGAAGGAAATAATAAAGATAAGAATATACATTAATGAAAAAGAAAACAGACATAATAGAGGAATCATTAAAGAAAACAGGTTTATTGAAAAGACTATTATAGTGATAAACTTCTTTAAAAAAAAGGCATAAATAATGTCAGGAATGAAAAAGGCAATAATGTCACTATACATCCTATAATCATTAAAATAAAAACATTGTTTTAATAATCTACATGCAATATATTTGAAATTTTAGATGAATTAAATATATTCCATAAGACACACTCACACATAACCTAGCAAAACTAAAATACATTTACGCCAAAGCTGGACAAGAAAGAAACATTGGAAGCCATCTTGCTTATGACATTAATTTTTTTAAATTATAAACAAATTCTAACAAACCAAACCAGCAATGTATTCAAAAGATCATACATCACAGCCAAGCAAAAAAGAAAAAAACAGCCAACTTGGTTTAACATTCAATGCAGTTTG
Source organism: Lasiurus cinereus (assembly GCA_011751065.1). Classification (NCBI taxonomy): domain Eukaryota; kingdom Metazoa; phylum Chordata; class Mammalia; order Chiroptera; family Vespertilionidae; genus Lasiurus; species Lasiurus cinereus. The sequence goes on along the minus strand of JAAGEH010000076.1, from coordinate 19,149,621 downwards.
CTTCATTAATAAAATTAAGGAGATGAACTCTATGATCATCTCAGTAGATGCAGAAAAAGCAGTTCATAAATTCATCATACTAGAGTTTCAAAAAAGATAGCAATCTAGAAATAGAAAGTAACAGCCTTCAGCTGATAGAGTTTCTACCATAAACCCCAAATAAAAATGAAGTTCTTCATTACTTGCTCAATTCACTCTTCTGCCAATCTTTCCCCATCTCAGTAAAATAACATCTCCATCCATCAAAAATGGATAAAGCCGAATATATAAAAATTATTATTTATAGTTCATTCTCTCCATCTCCAATCTATTGCCAATGGATTGATTCTACTTCCAAATGTTTCCAGAATTCACCTGCTGTTTCTATTGTGTTCATTACCACTCTGGCCTACTGCCATCTCTCACCTGGATTACTACCGTAGACTTGGAACCGACCTTTCTGTTTCTATTCTTGATCCTCAAACTATTATTCAAATCCACTTAGCAGACAGAGTGATTTTCTTAAAATGTCAATCAGATTATATCAGCACCTGTTTAACAACTTCCCAATGTGCTTGGGGAAAAAAAATCTAAAATTCTTACTAGTGTCTACAAGACTCCAGCTCTCATTCGAAAATCATTTTCCATCATATTGACCTCTTTCAGTGCTTTGCATTTGCAATGCTAGTCTTCTTTTCGGCACTGCTCCCTCTACTTTCAATGTTCTACCCACTTCTCATTGGCCAAGTCTTAGTCAACCTACAGGATTCAGTTTAAATGATACTTCTGCACAGTATCATTTAAGCCTTCCTGGTCACCCTATGACCCCCTTCCTCAGAATTCTATACTTTTCCTTCAGAACTCTTATTATAATTTATAATTCTATATTATTTTGTAATTTTACTTTTTTTTTTTGTTTTGTTAATCCTCACCCAAGGATATTTTTCCATTGATTTTTAGAGAGAGTGGAAGCGAGGGAACAGTGATTCTCAACCTGTGGGTCACGACCCCTTTGGGGTCGAATGACTCTTTCACAGGGGTCACCTAAGACTATTGGAAAATACGTATTTCCCATGGTCTTAGGAACCCACACACCGCTCCTCAGTGTAGCAAAATGTAGCAATGTAGTTTACTGTTGTTATATGAAGACTGTTGCCCATGCTACACCACGATTCAAGACAAAATTTCGTTTATTTGTAATTAGAAAGAAATATTTCACAATATATAATTACATATTGTTTTTGTGATTAATCCCTATGCTTTAATTATGTTCAATTTGTAACAATGAAAATACATCCTGCATATCAGATATTTATATTATAGTTCATAACAGTAGCAAAATTACAGTTATGAAGTAGCAATGGAAATAATTTTATGGTTGGGGGGTCACCACCACATGAGGAGCTGTCTTAAAGGGTCACGGCATTAGGAAGGTTGAGAACCACAGGGAGGGAAGGAAGGGGAGAGAGAGGGAAAGTGAGGGGAGTGGGGGAGAGGAGAAGGATAGAGAGAGAAAGGAACATAGATGTGTCACATCCACTGATTGCCTCCTGCGTACATCCTGACCAGGACAGGAAATGGAATCTGCAATTTACATTCCCTTGACCGGAAATCAAACCCAAGATTATTCGGTGTGTGAGCCAGTGTTCTAACCACTGAGAACACTGGCCAGGGCTAATTTTACTTTATAATTTGTCTGCTTTCTTCACTCCACTGTAAGCTCCACAAAGGCAAAAATAATGACTGTCTTGTTCTCTTCTGTGTCATCTCTATATAACTTAGTATTATCTCTATCTATCCTAGTATATAATAAGCATTCAATAAATTATTGTTGAAATTATGAATAAATGAATACTTTATATATTTCAAGTGCACTGAAAGTGTGTACAGCTTTTTGAGTAGATTCCTTTCATTGTGCACATTTTGAGTCATTATTGTTAGTCATTGTGACTATGAGCAGTTTCAGGCATATAACCTTGAGCTTCCAGACAAACAAATGAGCACTGTGTCTCAGGTAGACCCCTGCAATTACTTCTAACTCCTAAAAAACCTTACCTACTAGATCTTAAAGGAAGTTATTGCAAACTGGAATAAAAGCAACTAAAGCAACATATTAAGAGTTAAAAGCTTTTATTCTGCTACAAATCCAGTTTTCTACTTAGCAGACTTCAAAGTCAAGTTAGAAACCTTTATTTTGTCATAAGCAAATAATGTTCCTTAAAAAATATATATATGCAGCCAGTGATATTTATTTATAAAGACCTATGACTATCTTCTAAGAAATGTTAAATGATGGTAAAACTTAAAAGGCATCAACACAACCAGTACAAACTTTTTGTTACAAATATCATCTTCAGATGATAATCCCAGAAAAGCAATCTTTATCGAACTTGCAACTAATCTCTAACTGCAGAGAGCTGCAAAATTAATTTGATTATGTCTTTGTACCTCGTGTTTTTTTTTTCTTTCTACCTGCAAAAGGTGACTGACTGCTTATCCTATGTGAAAATAGAATCTACAGAAACCCATGTTCCCAGTACACTTTAATGATGGGGTCAACTCCCTCATTTCTTGGAAAGAGAGGAAATCCTTTTTATTTTCTTTATAGATTGAAAGACATGGCCAGTTGTGCCATAACTGGAATCAGCTCAAAGCTAGATTCTTTGTAGGACTAAAACCAAAACCAAAACCACCAGCTGACAATTGATACAAAAAGGTAGTAAACTCAGTCCTGTAGACAGGGGAAAAGGAGAAGCACCAGTTTCTATATCCTTATTTGAAGTAAACAAGAAGAGTTCAAATAAATATGAAGCTGTGGGCCCAAGGGCACTTGAAAAGGATGGTTCTAGAAGCAGTAGGAGCTGGTAAGGGCAACAAAAGCTTTATACTCTCATGTTTGTGAGTTCAAATCCCAGGTCTTTCACATAGAGGTCCTGTAACCTTACGTAAGTTTCCAAACCTCATTCAGCTGCAATTTCTTCATCTATAGAAAGAGGATAACAACGCTGCCTCAAAAGTTTCCTGTGAGAAGTTGGAGATTATCTACAGAAAGTACCTGGCATATAGTGGGAGTTCAATAGATGGTAGTTATTCAATGGAATAGATCTTGGCTTTTCTTGATAAAAATAAATAAATTAGGAAAAGGAAACTGGCACTAGCAAAAGGTACTAACATTCCGCCTGGGGTTTAATACCACCAGGAAGCCTAAACCCATCAAGAAAGGAATGTGAGCCAGATAGAAACGTGACTAGTAATCAAGACTTCATTAGCTCACATTCTCAAATTACCATCATCCAACAAACTGAGTGACACTAAATCTGGACTAAATTGAAAATAATAGTCAGAACCTGATGGATAAGAGATAGAAAGGAAGGGAGAAGGAGGAACAAATGAAAGGAAAAGGAAAGGAAAGGGAAGACAGAAAGAAACTTACAGCTCCATCTGGATTGAAGTTTTCTTATCAGCAGAATGACATGACTGCCTTCTCCTTCCTGCTGTATTTCCTGTGAAGCAAACACCATAACTGCTTTGTTCATTTCCATATGCCCAATGACTAGCACAGTGCCTGGAATGGCGCTGACATCCTATCTAATAAAAGAGTAATATGCAAATTGACCATACTCCCCTACACCCCAAGCCACGCCCACCAGCCCATCGGAGTGAGTATGCAAATTAACCCAACCAAGATGGCTACAGCCACAGAGAAGCAGTAGGGAGGCTTGGGTTGCCCCTGGTGATGGAGGAAGCCATGCTTTCCACAAACCCTGGCCTTCCAGACCTCCACTTAAGGCAATAAAGTTTCAATGCCTGCTGCCAGAGTGAGCAGAAGGCTTGGCTCTGACCCAGGCTACAAAGTTTCAATTGTAGAAGATAAATAAATCCCAGATACCAGGGCCTCCACTTGGGTCGCTGGGGATATGTGGCTAGGCTTCAAACCACCTTTGCCTAGGCTGCCCCATGAGAACCCCCACTCTGATCCAGGACACATTCAGGGCAAACCAGCTGGCCCCCACCCATGCACCAGGCCTCTATCCTATCTAATAAAAGAGTAATATGCAAATTGAACATCACTCCAACAAACAAGATGACTGCCCCCATGTGGTCAAAAAATCCTGCCCCCATGCGGACACAAGATGGCCACCAAAAGATGGCCAGCAGAGGAGGGCAGTTGGCAGGGACCAGGCCTGCAAGCGAGGGCAGTTAGGGGTGACCAGGCTGACAGGGGAGCAGTTAGGCATCAATCAGGCTGGGAGCTGAGTGGTTAGGGGTGAACAGGCTGGCAGGCAGAAGCGGTTAGGGGCAATCAGGAAGGTAGGCAGGCGAGCAGTTAGGAGCCAGCAGTCCTGGATTGTGAGAGGAATGTCTAACTGCCCGTTTAGGATCATGTAGGATCCAGCCTAAACAGGCAGTCAGACATTCCTCAAGGGGTCCCAGATTGGAGAGGGAGCAGGCTAGGCTGAAGGACACCCCCACCTGTGCATGAATTTCATGCAGCAGGCCTCTAGTTTAATAAATAACCGTGGACTCTGCAAATGAATTAAGGAATGCTGCCTATGTCTCTGGAGTCAGATATTCGCCCTACAACCAAGAATTTGAAAACTGAGAGGACTGATTTTATGCATTCACTCTAGGTACTTGGAACTAGAATTCTAGTATAACTGTCCCTAGGTTTGCATCAAGTGGCTGTCACTTAACCATCTCTCTGGCCCTGCAAAATTGCCTTTTCAAATAAAGATTTGAGGGTCCTGTAGGGTGGCCTCAATTTTATTTCGCACGCTATCAGTATTCTCAGTTGCCTTATAATATAGTTTCAGCTGTTAGATATTAAAATGCAGACAGAACTGTTTGGAGACTCTGAGTTATATTTTAAAAAAATCAAGATAGAGCTGAGCTGTTAAAAACCAGTCAATATAGTGTCTGCTCTCATTATTGAGAGATGCTTAATCTTGTTATTCAGTTTCAGGAGAAAACAGGAGGCATGCAGTGAAATTCAATACAGACAAATATATAGCTTCAAATTAGCAGCAGATAGGGTAATTTTGCAATTACCAATTTCAATATAAGTTTACCTGTCAATAATTATAACTATTTAATCAAAACATTGTTAAGAAAATTTTTTTACATTGCATATTAATATTTTTTATTCTATTCAAAACAGATCAATGTCCTATTTAGATTTATGCTTTGGGACTTTTTCTAGAACAATTCCCTGTAAACCTACGGCTACCAAGACATAGAGCTGTGAGGATTAAATTTGTATACATAAAAGTGCTTTGCAAACACTTGATGACATTGCTTCTTTCTCAGCCAGTAATATGCAATGACATCTCCTTCTTTCCTTACCTGCCTTTCCATTAGAGTCAAGATTTTTCTTCTTTCCTTCTTACACTAAGGAGATTGCTAAAAGCAATCTCATCCAATCAGAAGCTACCATATTTCAGAAATGAAGTGATTTATGGGTGGTAATTACATTACAAAAAGTTTATACATCGTTTGGACTCAATCTGGGGAAATGGGATAGTATGTTACGGCTGTTATTAAACCCCAGAGACTCATTGATCAAGAACATAAAGATCAACCACTTGTTTTGTTAAGTAATTAACTTAACTCTTCCCCATAGCTCCCACTCAGCTTTAGAATAATCCTGTTTCTCATCGGCAGTGAGAGTCCCCAGCAATGTACTGAAAAGGGCTACTGAAAGGTGATGCCAATTAATTGCCAAAAGGAATTGCCATTTTGAAATTACATTATTGTCTAATTTGCTGCCACTAGATCGTTAAAGTGCCAATTATGCATCTCTGCTCTAATGTATTAATAAAAAAAGCAATCATGCATTTATTGCCTTTATAATTCCTGAGATAATTGCCCAACAGGCTGAAGGTATATTTCTTCTGTGGTGCAGCAAATTTAGCAGCCACATTAGAGGCTCTAGTGGCTAGGAAATTAACATCCCAGAACTGACTATTAGAGCTAACACCCAATATTCTCAGCTACTTTATTTGAAGTGTCCTAGGGCCATTCCATAGACTGAAGTTGTGAGAAAGTAAGAGCTTGCCTCCACCCGATAACCTATTTCCTCTTCCTCCATTCTTTCCCAAGTAGGAGTGAAATAGAAAGAAAACCTTGTCCAGGAGCAAGAAGCAGGTTTCCAGATTGGTTTATAGGCTGTATGTTCATGCGGGTCAGGAGAGATTGAATTTCTAGGCTGCCAATGAGCCACTTACATCTTCAGGACGCTCCCCGCCTGTGTAGGGCGAGGCTGAAGCATTGCTACAGCAGGGACAAGGAAGCCGGGGCTGAAGTGGCAGGCTAGAGGTGATGTCTTCAACATTTGGCTTTATTATTGTGCTTGAAGTTCTGTGAATTTCCAGATTATAAATCTCTCTTTTTTTAACATAGATATAAAAATCCATTCTGCAAATAAATAGAAATGCTTTAAGAAGTCTTTATTTTGAATTATCTGTCCTCTCTACTTTTAATATAAATGAGTTTCAACTCGCTTGACGTGTTCTTTCTTATCCCAAATGTTATGGCATTGCATATTTTCTGTCCACTCTTCCCCACACTTGTCATGTTAAAATTGAAGTAATTGGTTCCATAAATGTAACATTTTTTTCCAAAATAATTTTTAAATGAGGTAGAAAGAGTATATGTAGTATCATTCCTTTGTCAGAAAAATAAAAACATTTTTCTTATTTATAAAAACACAGGAAAGATAAACTAGAGGCTAATGACAATAGTTGCCTTTAGGAAATGGGTAGGATTGGAATGGATGGGATATTTATACATGGGAACAAGATTTCCCCATCTATAGTTTTGATTTTTGATTTTTGAAGCACATAACTGTTTTACATACCTAATAATACACAATTAAACCAAGATTTGAAATCATTAATACAAACAAACAAATGATTCAAAAAATATTCTTACTAGATTTCTTTACACTAAATTCTGAAGAAACAAAAAAATTCAGAATGCAGGGTAGCCTACAGGACATCTTAACTGAACTCTTCAAAAGGATTAAAGTCAAGAAGAACAGTGACCTGGCAGGGGGAAAGAGATAGGATGTTCTAAGGGACACTGAAGAGATAAGAATCAATTACAATGTGTGAACCCTGACAAAATCCTTAAAGGGGGAAAAATCAACTATATGAAACATTTTGGAGAAATTTAGTATGTAGTGTGGATAGCATATTGTATGTTGTTTAGTAAGTAAGGTTATATTTGTGGGTGTGATGATGATATTGTGTTTATCAGAGGATGTCCCAGTTCTTGGCAGATGCATGCTGAAGTGGTTAGGGATGAGGAATAATAATAACAGAAACATACTTTCAAATGATTTGACAAAGGAAATTGTGTGTCTATTTATAGGGATGGAACAGATGTTAACAGTTGGTAATCTAGATGTGTGATACACTGATATTCATTGTATTGTTCTTTAAACTTTTCTCTAGGTTTGTAATTTTTCAAATAAAAATTAGATTTCAAAAAGTAAAAAAAAAAAAGATTGAAGTGGTTGTACTGAGTGCTCCCTGGAGCTCCACATGTGGGCAGAAGAACTCCCCAGGCTACTGAGGTAGCCATTACTCATCTCATAAAGGATTCTGTGCAAATTGCTTCTCCAGCTATCACAGTCCACTGATATACCTTTATTCATTCCTGACATCATTCAAGTGAAGAGGTCAACAAACTACAGCCAGCAGGCAAATCCAGCCCACCTCCTCCTGTGCATAAAGTTTTATTGGAACACAGCCACGCCCATTTGTTTACATATTGTAGCTGTCCCTGTCTTTCCATAGCAGCTGAGTTGAGTAGGTGCAAAGTGGCCCACAAAACCTAGGATATTTTCTACCTGGTCCTTTATAGAAAAGTTTGTCAATCCATATTCTAGTGGTATTTTTTCTGCTGACTATTACAGAATCTCCTTTCCCACAATTATTCTTACATTGCTTGTTTTACTTTTCTTCTCTCTGAATCATTCTTCCTAAATTACAGCATCTTCTTTAGCTTCAGAAATTTAACTCTAACATTTTATCCACACACTCCCTAGTGACTTTGAGACTAGTTTCCCAAGGATGCTCACAAAGGCACTTACTTGACAGAATCTCCTTTTGATCAGCAGCTTGATAAGAAATCACCCTCTGAGTAGATCAAAAAATTTTATGCATCCTTTCAAGTAATAGACATTTGATAAAGGTCTTTAACTGTGTGCCAGGCACTGGTGCTGAGATACAAAAATTCATAAATAAGACATGGTCCCTCCCTACTTGCTAACTCAGTCAGGCAGGGACGACCTTCAACAATTTGGGGTATTGTTGTGATTGTTGTTTAACACTTTCATAGTTACAGGCTAAAAACTATTATGAGCTTTACATATATTAACCCATTTAATCCTCATGACAATCTTATGAGGAAAACGTCCTTATTTTACAGATTTAAAAAAAAAACAACTTAGGTATGCATAAGAGAATAAAAATTTAAGGTAGGATGATACAAATGTTTGGTAATTTGGCCAAGGTCAAACTTCTATTAAGTAGTAGAGCTAGGATTTGAACCCAACCAGTCTGGCTCCAGAGCCCAAACTCTTAACTACTCTGTGAATAGTAGCTCTTATTTTCTCTGCCCATGACCTGAGAGAGGACATTGCTCCCACATGGAACACCCCTGAAACCCTCATCACAGAACTGCAGAGGATCTGAATTAGGTTGCGCCAACTCACACACTTCCCACCATCAGCCTGCTCTGCTTTGCAGGAAGATGGGTGGGTGCTGGCACCTGCAGGCTCCCAGCTTATTTGGGAATATTCTGATTTTCTAGTTAATGATTCTCTTATCAAAGCCTCTCAAAAAAGCAAAAGGTGGTTCTCTCCCATAGTGGGAGGTGAGAACTATCATCTATTTTAGCCAAACTATTGGCAACTACTTCTGACTTCAAAAGGTGAGGCAAAATTCCTCTCCAAGGGAGACAGTTCTTCAGTTTAGGAAAATACTTTGATGCATATTAGTGGTGTGTTTTTAATTTGGACTTTATTTTGGTTTATTTTTTATTTTTATTTTTTGCTGTTAAAGGGAATGGCCTCTGAGCATAAATGGATAAGAGTGTTTGAGACCATGAGGGATGATCTGCTCTGTATAATAAAGAAAAATTTGAGGGCATCCCAAAGAGAGAAGACAAGGGGCTTGAGATGATTGATAATGGAAGAGGTATGAAGGCAACCTTCAGGAAGCAGAAGGCCCAAGAAGGTTGCCAAGCATTGGGGTCATAAGAAGAGAAAATTAGCCAGGGAGAAATCTCCTAAGTGGAGATAGTCAATGGCTGTTAGGACTATGATGCCTGATTCCAAGCTTAAAGTTATTTGCTGGGCTGTGTGATCCTAGGAAAGGGCAGTAGCTCCAGAGGAGACAGGAGCATTGTGAGAGCAAGGCTGGTTTTAAAAAATAGCCTCCTAATTGAAGATTGAAAGGAAGAAGTAAATCTATCTCTATTCATAGATGACATGATTTTATATACAGTGGTACCTCAAGATACGAGTTTAATTAGTTCTGTAACCTTGAGGCGTGGGAAACTATGAGACGGTCTAGTCGCGGTAAACTGGTGGGTCGTGTGCAGCCGGCCGATCCACGTGATTACTCCTATCTAAAATGTTGCTCGTATCTCAAAAATCTCATATATTAGGGCACTTGTATCTCAAGGTACCACTGTATAGAAAATCCTAAGGCATCCACAATAAACTATCAAAACTAATAAAGAAATTTCTATAAGGTTGTAAAATATATGATCAATCTATGAAAATCAGTTGTATTTCTATACATTAGCAATGAACAATCCAAAAATTAAGGAAATAATTTCATTTTTGATAATATCAAAACAAAATACTTAGGAATAAGTATAACAAAAAAAGTACAAAATCTACATACTGAAAACAACACATCATTGGAAAACATTAAAGTAGACTTAAATGGAAAAATGTTCTACAGCTTGGCCAGCATGGCTCAGAGGTTGTGTGTCAACCTATGAACTGGGAGGTCACGGTTCAATTCCTGGTCAGGGCATATGCCCAGGTTGCAGGCTCAATCCCAAGTGTAGGGTGTACAAAAGGCAGCCAATCAGTGATCCTCTCTCATCGTTGATGTTTCTATCTTTTTCTCACTCTCTAAAATCAATAAAAATATATTATAAAAGTAAAATAAAAATAAGGGTACTTTTTTAAAAAATGTCCTATATTCATTGATTGGAAGACAATATTTTTGTTGTTGTTGTTGTTTTTTCTTTTGTCAATCCTCACCTGAGTATATTTTTTTCCATTGATTTTTAGAGAGAGGGAGAGATAAGACTTAAACAGAAGTCATGAAACCATAAAAATCCTAGAAGAAACCATAGGCAACAAAATCTCAGATGACTCTGGTAGCAATATGTTTACGGACACATCGCATAGGGTAAGGGAAACTAAGAAGAAAATAAACAAATGGGACTACATCAAAATAAAGAGCTTCTGCACAACAAGAGAGACTATCAACAAAATGAAAAGGGAGCCAGCTGTATGGGAGAACATATTTTCCAATGATACATCTGATAAAGGGTTAATATCCAAAATATATAAGGAACTAATACAACTTAACAAAAGGAAGATAAACAATCCAATTTAAAAAGGGGCAATGGACCTACCTACTAGTACAGTGGTCAGCAAACCGCAGCTCTTGAGCCACATGTGGCTCCTTGGCCCCTGAGTGTGGCTCTTCACAAAATACTATGTGTGGGCGTGCACATACAGTGTGATTGAAACTTTGTGGCCCATGCGCAGAAGTCAGTTTTCAGCCTGGGCAAGTCTATTTTGAAGAAGTGGCGTTAAAAGAAGTCGGAGTGTTGGTTAGGTGACAGGAGACGTGGCGCAAGTGGGCCACAGAATACGCAGCTCGGGGAAGGCACTCGCCATTCAAGCAAAGTTGAGTGAGCCAGTCAATCAGCAGTCTCACTGTGCAGTGGTTAGTGCTACTTGCGTCCATAAATCACGCGCCGGTAACAAAAGCACCTACTCGAAGCATGAAGTTACCTGTATTTTTCAACAAGCTGCAAATCCCAAGTGTAGGGTGTACAAAAGGCAGCCAATCAGTGATCCTCTATCATCGTTGATGTTTCTATCTTTTTCTCACTCTCTAAAATCAACAAGCTGCAGGTATTTTTGTCATCAATTTAAGAATTGTAATTATTTTGTTTTGGTGGCTTTATTATTACAAAATAAAACTTTTTCTTAGTGCCCTGTTTGACATGGTAATAAAGAAGAAGCAAAGAAAAACAGAAAATGAAAACCGTGAATTTGAAGTTGAATGAACCAAGACTTTCGCGTTTATTCAAAATGTAAGTGGCCTTCCAACCTGTCTTATTTGTCAGGAAAAATTGGTGCATAGCAAGAAATCAAATTTGGAGAGACACTTGACAACTAAACATGTGTCATTTAGTACTAACTATCCTGTCGGTGATGCAAGGAAGAAAGCAGTTGAGGAACTTCAGAAGAGTCAAGAAAAATCAAGTTCTGGGAGAAACCAAGATGGCGGTATAGGTGAACACCTAAGCTGCTGCCTCGCACACACAACAATTTCAAAACTACAACTAAAAGACAGAATGGACACCATCCAGAACCACAGGAAAGCTGGCTGAGTGAAAATTCTACAACTAGAAGTAAAGAGAGGAGCACACAGAGACACAGAGGAGCTGTAAAAAGCTGAAATATGGAGAAGTGCATGTGGAGAGAGCAGGTGCCAGAGTGCCTGGCTGGCTTCCTCTAGCGGGAGGGAGACAGAAAATCCCAACTGCACTGAACCCCAGCTCCAGGTGAGACTCATAGAGGGAGTCTGGACTGCTGTGAAAAGAAAGGAGTGCACAGAAACTTAGGGGAGCCACGAAAGACAGAAGTCTGGGGGCTCGCGAAAGTGTACACACAGAGCGCTGACTGCTGATTGTGCCACTGGCTTTCTCTAGCGGGAGGAAAACAGAACCTCCCAACAGCACTGAAATCCAGGTCCAACTGCACTGAATCCCAGTTTTGGGCAAGACCCTAGGAACCCAGACTTATATGGGTCCCTAGAGCACACAGAAACTCAGGGGAATGGAAAGGCAGAATTCCTCACAAGCACGCACGCGCAAAATACAGAAGTCTGGCAAGTGCACATGTGCAGACACAACTGACCCCCACAACCAATTGGCTTGGAGGTCAATCCCCCCCCAGTGATACCAACAACAATTAAGAATTAACTACAACAAGACTGTACACACAGTTCACAAAGGGGTGCACCAAGAGTGTAACTTGGGAGGCAGAGCTATTGGGCCACATAGGACACCTAGCACACAAAGCTACTCTATCAACTCAGGGAAGCAGCGAAATATGTGGAGAAAAAAGAACAGATCACAAACAAAAGAAATGGAGGAAAATAAACGACTGGATATAGAGTTCAAAACCACAGTTATAAGGTTCTTTAAGAATTTCCTAGGAAAAAATGGATAAATTTAGCGAGACCCAAGAGGAGATGAAAAAGGACCAACTAGAAATTAAACATACACTGACTGAAATAAAAAATATCATACAGAAACCTAACAGTAGACTAGAGGAACACAAGAATCAAGTCAAAGATATGATATACAAAGAAGCAAAAAACACTCCACTGGAAAAGCATAAAGAATAAAAGAATGTGAAGATAGTGTAAGGAGCCTCTGGGACAACTTCAAGTGTACCAATATCAGAATTATGGGGGTGCAGAAGAAGAGAGAGAGAAAGATACTGAAAACCTATTTGAAGAAATAATGACTAAAAACTTCCCCCACCTGGTGAAAGAAATAGACTTACAAGTTCAGGAAGTACACAGAACCCCAAACAAAAGGAATCCAAAGAGGACCACACCAAGATACATCATAATTAAAATACCAAGAGCAAAAGACAAAGAGAGAATATTAAAAGCAGCAAGAGAAAAATAGTTAGTTACCTACAGGGGAGCACCCATTCGACTGTCAGCTGATTTCTCAACAGAAATTATGCAGGCCAGACTAGAGTGGCAAGAAATATTCAAAGTAATGAATAGCAAGAACCTACAGCCAAGATTACTCTACCCTGCAAAGCTATCATTCAGAATTGATGGGCAGATAAAGAGCTTCACAGATAAGAAAAAGCTAAAGGAGTTCATCAACTCCAAACCAGTATTATATGAAATGCTGAAAGGTATTCTTTAAGAAGAGGAAGAAGAAAACGGTAAAGGTAAAAATTATGAACAACAAATACATATCTATCAACAAGTGAATCTAAAACTCAAATAAATTGAAAATTTGATGATCAGAATAAACTGGTGAATATAATAGAATTAGGGGCATAGAAAGAAAGTGGACTGATAATTCTCAGGGGGAAAGAGGTGAAGGGGGTACAGGGAGAGACTGGACAAAATTCATACACCCATGGATGAGGACAATGCGGGGGGAGGTAAGGACAAAGAATGGGATGAGACCCAGGTGGAGGGGAGATATGGGGGTGGGGGGAAAGAGGAACAATTTTAATCTGAACAATAAAGATTTATTAAAATAAAAATAAATAAATAAAAATAAATAAAAGCTCTTCCTCCACGCCCCCCCAAAAAAAATCAAGTTCTGTATTTAATTACTGGATGCAATCTTCCAACAATGTTAATATTGCAAGTTTTGTGGTTAGTCAAGAGAATGCTAAGAAAGGAAAACCATATACAGATGGTGAATACATAAAAAGTTGTTTTATAAATGCATCCACAGAGCTATTTTGGGATTTTAAGAACAAAGCAGATAGTCTAAAAAAAATTAGTTACCATTGTCTACTAAAACAGTGAAAGATAGAACAGTCAAAATGTCTTTGAATATAACCGACTAGCAAGTCAAAGATCTTAAATTAGTTTCAGCTTTATCAATAGTAGTTGACGAGTCTCGTGATATAAATAATACAATGCAAGTTTCACTTTTTGTACGATTTATTTCATCTACAGGTCCTACAGAAGAACTTTTAGGATTCTTACCACTTGAAAGTCAAACACGTAGAGAGAATATAGCAAATATTGTAATTAAGTGCATTGAAAAACATCATATTCCACTTGAAAAATTGTCTCAATTTCAACAGACAAGGCAAAAAGTATGACTGGCATAAGAAACGGGTTTGTTGCTATTTTGAAAGAAAAAATTAATCACGAGATACTTATCATTGCATCATTCATCAAGAATCACTTTGTGCACAGACATTTCCAGAAGAAATTTGCAAAGTTATAGAATTGGTGATTAACATTATCAACTCCATTATAGTTAAAGCTCTCAATCATCACCAATTTAAAGAATTTTTAGTTGAAATGGAGAGTGAATACACAGATCTTCTTCCACATAACAAGGTAAGTTGGTTATCAAAAGAAACATTTTGAAACGTTTCGCTTCCTTATTAACAGAAATTAAAGCATTTCTCCTCGGGAAGAGTGTTCACTATCCAGAACTAATGAATGATCAGTGGATCCAAACATTTTATTTCTTTTTATTACGTCTCATCTAAATCAGCTTAATCGTAAACTACAGGGGAAAGAAAACACAATTTTTTCAATGTTAGAAGAAGTTATTTCATTTGAAAACAAATCATCTCTTTTTGCTCAAGATTTTGAAAGAGAAATTTTGATTCACTTTCCAAGCCTGTTGAAACATTGACAAGAAAATAATTCTGATATTGACATTTGCTATTTCAAAACAACTCTTTTAACTATGAGGGAAGCTTTTCTCAACAGGTTTCAGGAATTCAGAAACAGCAAAGCGAAGTTAGCCTTTGTTTAAAAAAACTTCTTAATGCCACTGTAACGGAATTAAAATTTTTTCCCTTTAATATTGACATTGGCAACTTTGAAATGCAATTGCTGGATTTAAAAAACAAAGAATTGTGGAGCTCGAAAGTTGAACGTCTTCGTGCTGATATAGAAATATTGGAGAAAAGCAAATGTGAACTTAGTTCACAGCACAAGTGGTCTGCTTTCAAAGACCTGGAGAAGGAAAATATGTTGATGTTTAACACCTGGAATAGTATTCCTGACTCATAAAATCAACTGAAAAAACTAGTGTTTGCTGTTCTTTCCATATTCGGGTCTACACATTTATGTGAACAATCATTTTCAAGCATGAACCTTATCAAGAGTAAATTGAGAAGTCGTCTTATTGATGAGAACCTGAAATTGTGCCTAAAATTAAAAACAACATACAAACCTGACTTAGACAAACTTTCCAAGGAGATGCAAGGCCATTGTTCACATTAGTGTTTGTCAGATTTGTCATGATTTAATTTTATGGATATTGTAAGGAAATTGTAAGGAATTTAATTTTATCAATAAATAATATCGTTATTAAGTATGACATCAAGTTTTATTCAATGTACCTATAGTTTAACTAAGACTTAAAACTTTAAGTAAAGTTTATTAAGTTAATTATAGGGAACATTGTGGAGTGAAAGAAGATGTAGTGTCAAGGACTGAGAAAGGTATGTTGAGATGGTTTGGACATAGAGGATGAATGAAAGGAGATAGAGCAGTGGTTCTCAACCTGTGGGTCACGACCCCCTTTCACAGGGGTTGCCTAAGACTATTGGAAAACACCTATTTCCCATGGTCTTAGGAACCAACAGACGGCTCCTCGGTGTAGCAAAATGTAGCAATGTAGTTTACTGTTGTCATATTAAGACTGTTACCCATGCTATACCACGATTCAAGACAAAATTTCATTTATTTGTAATTAGAAAGAAATATTTCACAATACATAATTACATATTGTTTTTGTGATCAATCATTATGCTTTAATTATGTTCAATTTGTAACAATGAAAATACATCCTGCATATCAGATATTTACATTACAGTTCATAATAGTAGCAAAATTACAGTTATGAAGTAGCAACGGAAATAATTTTATGGTTGGGGGTCACCACCACATGAGGAGCTGTCTTAAAGGGTCACGGCATTAGGAAGGTTGAGAACCACTGAGATAGAGGAAACAAGTATACAAGACAAGTGTGGATGGGAGAGTTGGAAGGAGTCGACCTCAGCGAACGTACCTTAATCAGATTGAGGATGTCTTTAGCAAAAGCCAGCTTAGGAGTACCCTAATTAAGTTCATAATAATATACCTATCTATATAGTTTAAGTTTAAAAAGTTTGGCTCTCAAAAGAAATTTCAATCGTTGTACTGTTGATATTTGGCTCTGTTGACTAATGAGTTTGCTGACCACTGTATTAGTAAATAGACACTTCTCCAAAATGGACATAGAGAGGACCAAGAGACATGTGAAAAAATGCTCAGTCACTAATTATCAGAGAGATGCAAATGAAAATGACAATGAGTATCACCTCACACCTGTCAAAATAGCTACCATCAACAAATCAATAAATAACAAGTGCTGGTGAGGATGTGGAGAAAAGGGAACACTTGGTCACTGCTATTGAGAATGCAGACTGGTGAAGCCATTATGGGAAACAGAATGGAATTCCTCACAAAATTAAAAATGGAATTTCCATTTGACCCAGTGATCCCACTTCTTGAAATATATCGTAAGAAATTCGAAACACCAATCAGAAAGAACGTGCACATCCCTATGTTCATAGCAGTGCAATTTACAAGAGCTAAGATCCAGAAACAGCCTAAGTGCCCATCAGTAGATGAGTGGATAAAAATGCTGTGGTACATCTATACCATGAAATACTATGCAGCAGTAAAAAAGAAGGCTCTCTTTCCCTTTGAGACAGCATGGATGGACCTGGAGTGTATTATGCTAAGCAAAAAAAAAAAAAAAGCCAGTCAGAGAAAGACAAGTATCACATGACCTCACTTATTGTGGAATCTAACAAGCAAAATAAACTAATGAACAAAATAGATCCAGAGACATAGAAGCATGGAGCAAACTGTTGAATCTCCATGGGAAGCCAGGGTTGGGTAGGAAGAGATCAACCAAAGAATGTGTATGCATGTACTAGTATATGTATAACTCATGGACACAGGCAATAGTGTCATGAAGGCCTGGGGAGGGGGAGTTAGAAGAGGTCAATGGGGGGGGGACATATGTAATACTTTCAACAATAAAGACTTTTTTTTAAAGAATATTTAGAAGCTAGGAAATGCCAGTTTAGCAAAATACATTTTCCCTTGTCAACATTAAGGCCAAGCAACCTGACCTTCCTATACTTGCCCTCTCAATAAAGGAAATAAATCCCCTACTGAGATGGACTTTGCCAACACAAGGATTGCCTAAATCATGGCTCCTGGCAGAGAAAAGAATAAAGAACCAGGCAAGTGGTTAGATTTGGCTGAAAACAGGGCTCTCCCTGCTTAAGTCATAGATCAAAATTTGCTGCTAACCATGTGATACAAGTCATGTCCTGATAGGCTTGAGACTTCATTCTTCCAAAACATTGGAGGATAGAGTTGTGAACCGGAAACCCAGGTCAGTGGAGCAGAGGTGGAAGATGCAAAAGCCCCTCAGAAAACCTAGGAACATCTCCTGAAGAAATAAACCAACACCACCTACCCCAACTCCCTCCTGGACCCGACTCCTACCCACAAGCCAGGCTGGAGGAAAAAAGTCAGAGGAAGTTAGATCAAGGCACAGCAACAAAAGCCCCCAATCTCTGAAACCTCAGCAGTCTAAAGGGGGGTATCACCTACTGCTACATCATCAATGGAGCAGCAACACTAACCATGGACGGCCAGCAGCATGGACCCTTACCTGTAATCAGCCAGAGAAACAGTGAGGTCTATGTCTCTAGCCTCCTCCTCCCTAGGAAGACTCTTTCCTCTATGACAGAAAGACAGGGAGTGTAACACAGGTTTAGCTGCCTAAGTCTGGGTACTTCCACAACCACCTCCTATTAATACTGCAGGCTTTTAGTCCCATTTCTGAACTCAGAGAGTCCCAAATTCAAGTCTCAGCTCTACTTCTAACACCCTAAGTGACCTTGGGCACCTTATCTTCTCAAAACCCTTTAAGAGGAGTTGTCATGTTTGAAGCTGAAAGAATGAGACCAAAGACATAAACTTGAAAATCAGATGTTATAATGGCTTAGGTAAGATTGCTCAGAGAAAGAACAGAATGGTTAGAGAGCTCAGGACTGACAGGGATTTATTAAAACCTTGGTAATTGGCAATGGAAACTACTGAGTTCTGGGCATCGTTCAGTGGATTTTCATGCCTTACTGGTTTCTTCATTAATTAATGAGCTACATAAAATCTTTCATGTGCTCCTTTTACATTTATCTGAGAGTCTTAATTTTACCTTTTTTAAAATGGTATGTCAGCAGAACCAAGCCCTTGAGGAAGGCCAACAGATAGAGGAGCTGATTTTGCAAAGGGAGAAATGCAAAAGCAACCAGTGAAGCAGGGAAAGAAGCAGGCGTGTCAGGGCTCAGAGGTCAAGGTAAGACAAGTGTTCTGAAAACGGAGTGGGCAATTAAATTAAAGGGCATTTAATTAATTTTCATCTTATTTATTCGACCACACAATGGCATTCAACACCTAGCCCTCCCCACAGCTGCTGTGTACCACCAAGTCCTCCCTGGAGGTATGAGGCAACTTTTTCTAACCCACTCAAAACACAGGATGTCCTGTTATTCCCTTTTCCTGAGACCAGAAGTGGCTAATCTGACATCTACATAACCAAGGGAGCCTACGCAAGTGTTCTTTGTGAAACAAGGAACATTTGCTTCAAAGTAATTTTCTGTTCCCAACTCAAATGACTCAGATGGCAGTGAAGAAAGAGAGAGAAAGAGAGAGAGAGAGAAAGAGAGAGAGAGAGAGAGAGAGAGAGAGAGAGAGAGAGAGACATTTCAATGTAGTCTACTCATGCACTTCTTTAAATAGAGTCTATACTCCCTGCTACAATAACATCCTTGGTGGTTGTCCCACAACACTGACATCCTTGGAAGGAAATCAGCTGGCATTCCAACTGCCTTCATTTCCAACTCACAGATGGGAAAACAGAAAAAAATTATGCAGTTGTGTCTAAACATGTGTAAATTGGCCCCCTCAGCCTTGCTTTTACTTCTCAGGTGACCTGGGGATCTAGATACCCAATTTTGTTCCTTTTCCCATGCTCTGACCTCGAGACTGATTGCATTTACCATAGCAATAATCTTCCCCTGTCATTTTCCAATTCCTACGACCTGCAGAAAGAAGAGCAAGATGCAGAAAAATTACTGGAATCCAACCAATCGTTTTTAAAAAAGCAGAGCTCTCCAGATGTTCTCTAGTCTTAAAAAAAAAAAAAAAAGGCACAAGCCACAGGGCACAGCTTGAAGATGCTCTCATTTTTTCCTCATCTCCATTTGTCCAGGTTGAAGGAAAATCCCCCGACTGCCAACAGCAGGCATCATTACTTTTCATTTGTTGAACACCCAATGGATGGATCGGCCTCTTGAATTGGGTGCTCTACTGCACCACCTGCTATCATCTTTCCAGGTGCACTCGCAAATGACACTTTAGCTAACAAGCCTGAAATTTTTCTGTTCATCAGAAGGGCACTTGAAGAAATTACCCATTTGTCTAGGGCTGCAGGCGGCTGCAGTCACTGGCATCCCAGATGGTCCCACTTTTCAGTATTACGGATTCTAGAGGGAGAACCTGACACAGGAGAGCTCCCCCTCCGGCATTCACCTTCTCACCTGCTTCCTAAAGGCAAGATATCAAAGATGCCCTGGTGGCCGTTTTCAAACTGCAGAGTTCCATGACAAAATAACCACAGCCCAAATTCAGGGGGCACTTGTGAGTGCATGCCAATAAACACCTCTGATAAAGGCCAACAGTTACCCTTCTTAAACTTTACAAAATATTAGGTAATTCTTCTGAGTAGCCACGAGATGGCAGGCTTGAACCTCCCTATAGAATCTCCAGCACTTATGGTATGCTGTCTTGCAAAGTTGTGGGACACTGACATGACAAGCAGAGAGCAGAGGTGTCTCTTCCATTTGTTAACATTCCTAGGCACCACTTGAGATGCTCTTGCTTCACTTTATGGAAATGATTTGTTTGGGCATTCATTTGGTTTAAGAAGAATAATTCCCTAATCATTTGTAGGTGATATGCTTTTACATTTTAGCTCCTGCCTTTATAGAAGAAAAGTGTCTGCCTTCAAAGGATTCACAAGGGGATGTGTATATGTGCAGAATAGTCACCTGCGTGTAAACAGAGAAACCTTGTTTTCCAGGGGTTCCAGAGAATAAGGAATTTACCAACTGATGAAATAAATGAAGGTATACAATACTGGAATACACAAATCAGAAAAGAAAATCATATTAACAATAGATTGCAAATATTATTTCCAGTTCCAACCATAATTATAATGTTCTCCATCAATCCTCTGTGTTCTTTTTGGCTTCTAATGACTCAGTCACCTACTCAAAGATGAGAAAATAAAGGTGAAAGAGTCTGCATTTTAAGGTGTCAGTCACATCTTTGAAAAGTAAAACACAGAAAATCTGTTCCAACTTGTTCAAAAAGAGAGAATGAAACACTTGTACCCATAGGGTATGTACCAGCTGGAAAGGGGGCTGAGGAGGAGGAAAGGCGGGGGAAATGAGGACAGGGATCACACTGGGGACAGTGGTTACACAAACAGAAATAATCTAGGTTCTCTTGGCCAAAATGAGAAGGTAATTTAGTTGCAGCTGGATCAAGAGGATTTCAGAGTAATAAGAATCAAGTAAGGGCAACAGAGAGAGTTAATAGGGGACATTTTTGGACTCACAATAAAGATAATTTCCTTTGGGCCTTCAAATTAGCAATAGCTTCCAGAAGATAGTTAGCACAAAGACTTGAGATTACTTCAGCTCATCCTGTTCATAAAGACACACACATGGGTCCACCCACAAGAGCCAGTCATTAGACTCCACCACTCCCCATCCCAAGCAGCCTGACCCAGTGGCCATTAACCCTCCGCTCCAGAGGGAGACGCGATCTGAGAAAGCTGTGTGCACAGGCCAGGGCTCATAATGACAGCAGCAATTACCCTCCCTCCGTGTGTGTGTCTGCCTCCGGTGGGGGGGCATCGTACTGGGCACATTAAAGAGCATTTATAAACAGTAGGCTAGAAGCGCTCAGGGGAAGAAGAACCATGTAATGAGTGATGGTTATTAATGACCATTATTATCTTTGTCCTGACCTAAGCACTCTTCCTCCAAGAATGTTTACTTAGCATGCCGGGCTGGAGCTGAGTCAAACATGAGGGGCTCTGAAGCTCTGTTATTAATCCACCAGTTTTATAGAGAGAGGAAACAGCTTCATGAAGTTCTCTTCTTCAACATTAATATATATAAATGAAAATTTTAGAGCTCCCGAGTTCCACCAGAAGAGAAACAGATCAATTCTCTGTGTGGTGAGTCACATAATGGAGGGCATTAGGCCAGGTTTAACATGAATAAGATATCGATTTCTCCTTGTTACTTAATTCAACTTGATTCCTTTTGGATTGCAAAGGCCTCTGTGACAACATAGGCTGTGGTCTGGAGGGCAATTGGGAGCTGTATTTTCTGGCCCTTTATTTATTCATTAAAGTTTTGCGCTAACAATATCTGAGTGGGGATTCAGTTAAGGGTAACCAGTATGCCTGAGCCTTTTTGGATTTAATAAAGAGAGTGGGCAGGTGACTTGAGAGGCATTAAGAAAGGGGAGAGGCAGGCCATGCCTGGTATGACTCAGGCTATTGTGGGGGAGGGGAGGCTTGGTTTATTTTTTTCTGTCAAAATTTCATAATATAGTTTAAAAATACAGTTCTATTATTTGATATTATCCAAAAATATTTTGAGAAAGAAGTAAACATCCCATTTTCCATACCTGTCCCCTCTCCCAACTTATATGTCTCCTGTTGGTAACACTGCTAACATTTAGACATGTGCCTATCCAGGATTTCCTGTGCATGTGCATCCACATACAGTATACACATATAGTTTTATTTTTACAAAATCAAATGATATCATATGAATTGCTAGAGCGTAACATGTTTTAGAAACCTTCCCATGCCAGGACATTCCTCATACTTTCTAACAGATGCATAGTATTCCATAATATGGATATTCCTTTACTGACTTAATCATTCTCCCACTGATGAATTTTCAGAATGTTTTTGGTTTCCAGTTACCACAGAGCTCACACACCTTGGCCTCACCAGAGGTGTCTGATGAGGTCAGCCAGACAAGAGGCAAAGTGGTGCTAAGATAGGTCTGGGATGGCAGAGGAATGTCCTGGGACCACCACCTCTTTCCCCTCAGAGACAGGCTCCAGACAACATCTGAAAGGGCCCCCTTGCTCAACCCCACCCTGCATCCACAGAACTCAAGACAGGTGTAGACAAGGCTGTGAATGAACTAGCAGACCTGGCTCAGCCTCACAGTTAATGTGAGGGTGTTGAAGCCAGGTAAACTGGTTGGATTCAGTGACCTGACACCAGAAATAGTGTGGGGCGTGAATACTTCAGCAATAAACAAATAGCATTTAGACCCAACACAACAAAGAGAAACAGAGACATATCAGCAGAATCCAGAGAATAGACACCTGTGCTGAGGACACAGCCTGGAGAGAAGGGCAAGAGGGCAGAGGAAAAGCTGAAGAGCCTGAGTCGTTCCTCCAGAGTGCTGGAGGCTAAGACCAACAAGTAGTTAACATATAAATGTGAGAAGTCCTTAGAAGGCTAATGGACTTTGATATTCAACAAGGGCTGAAAATCAGTATTGGTAACCTGCTGCTGGCTGAATGGCTGAAGGCAATCCCCTAACCTGATAATCCTTTATTGTTTACCAAACCTTCCATTGATATGTCTGATTGCTTTTCTAAAG
The DNA here is from genome assembly GCA_011751065.1 of Lasiurus cinereus. NCBI lineage: Eukaryota > Metazoa > Chordata > Mammalia > Chiroptera > Vespertilionidae > Lasiurus > Lasiurus cinereus. The sequence continues at coordinate 19,126,808 of JAAGEH010000076.1, read as the reverse complement.
GGCAAATGTGTATTCTAGTAAATAAAAAACTATGGGCCAAGACCGAGACCGGTTTGCTCAATGGATAGAGCGTATGTCTGCAGACTGGGGAGGGGGTCCCAGGTTCAATTCCAGTCAAGAGCATGTGCCTTGGTTGCTGGCACACGCCCAGTGGAGGGCGTGCGGGAGGCAGCTGATTGATGTTCCTCTCTCAGGGATGTTTCTGACTCTCTGTCCCTCTCTCTTCCTCTCTGTGAAAAATCTATAAAATATATATTTTTAAAAAACTATGAGCCCAGACATTCCAGTAACCTCTCTACCAGAGAGTAAGGTCCCTTCAAACTTGCTTTGAATTGGCAAGATCAAATTTATCACCTTCACTGAGAGATTTCAATGATATATTAGTTTGCTAGGGCTGCTGTAACAAAACACCTCAAACTGGGTGACTTAAACAATAGAAATTTACTCTCACAATTCTCTCTCTCTCTCTCTCTCTCTCTCTCTCTCTCTCTCTCTCTCTCAGTTCTGGAGGCTAGAAAACCAAGATCAAGGTGTCAACATGGTTACTTCTTTCTGAGGATCAAGAGAGAGAAACTGTTCCATGCCTCCCCACCAGGTCCTGGTGAGTTACCAGCAGTCTTTGGTGTTCTTGGCTTGTAGAAGCATCATCCAGTCTCTGCCTTTATCTTCACGTGGTGTTCTGTGGTGTGTGTGTCTGTCTTAATCTCCCCTTGTAAGGATACTTGTCATATTAAATTAGGGCCTACCCTAATGAACTCATTTTAACTTGATTATTTCTGTAAAGACTCTCTCCAATTAAGGTTATGTTCTAAGGTACGGGGAGTTGGAACTCCAAGATACCTTTTTTGAGTGAAACAATTCAACCCATAACAAGTTTTATTTTAATTTTATTGTTGTTGTTGTTGTTGTTGTTGTTGTTGTTTAAAGTATTACAAATAGTAGTACATATGTGTCCTTTTTTTTCCACCCATTGACCTCCCCCCGGCCTCTCCTATCCCCCAGAACATGCCCTCACCTGCCCCTATAACAAGTTTTAAGTTTAGTTAAAAAGAAATAATGTCTTACTTTTGTACACCTAAATTCGGTAGACTGAAACTTGAATTCCCAAAACTATTTCACTTGCATCAAGAAATAGGAAATCTAATGGAGAAGTCTGTCCTTGAAGATGCTTGACCTATAACATAGAAAATGTTTTTACATAAGGTTGTCTCTAAATTTAGCTGAATTTGCAAATAATCACCTAAAAATCCATTGCCTCACCTCTGCAGAAGCAAAACCCTCGAGGCTCCAGGGAAGACCAGTCTAGGAGGCAGCAGGGTAAGTTACATGTGGTGGGTCCTGTACTGCAGAGGTTGCAGGGGAGAGACCTAACACCAGCCAATGGGCCTTCCAGGGTGTCTGTGCAGAGTGTAAAGGACTGAGAGAGCTGGGAGCAGTCCAGCAGCCCGGAAATTCAGGTGATGAATCCATTTGACATGCAGCCTTCCCAGGATCCTTCTTATGATTCACTTTCCCATTCATCCCAGAAAGAGCCAGAGAGTGGCCTTAGGAGGGTCAGCTACCAGCCCCAAGGGATGGTCCAGGTGCTCTTGCCAGCATTTTTAATGACCAAACCATCTCAAACTCAGAGAGGGAGAAACTTGTCAGAAGCCAATTTACTCTCAACGAGTCAATATCTGAAATGAGGTCAGCAACTTGGCAGTAGCAGGTATTTTCTGGAGCTTCCGAAGGAATGTAGTACCTGCCATCCTCTTGACAATTTCTCTAAGACCTCATCCAGTTAGGGAGCTGGTTATGGAGCTTTGTTCGAGGCTGTTTTCTTGTATGTGTCAGAGGCTGATGGCTGCTTGGAGGAGTTGGGGTTGTCAGCACAGTGGTTGAACTGTTGAGACTGCGGCAGTGCATTCTGCCTGAGAGGGGAGCTTAGAAAAATGCTTGTGTCAAAAGCAACAAAACACACAGAGACAAACCACAGCGAGCTGGTAAATAGCTCACACCTGACCACCAGATTGGGTTTACTCCAAAAAGCACATGGTGCATATCACGTGCATCACAGGCTGGAAGTGCTGGAAAAGCAGCCACATACAATGACTGATGGGATATGGTCAGTAAGCACTCAGCTCCCTCACTTGGACTGGTTGAATTCTAGGCATCTTTTGTACACTGACTATAGAGTTCCCCAGGGGCCTAAACTCTAGTCAACCAAGTGGATGCTTGATAGCACCCCTTTACTGACTACTTCCCTTCCCTGTTTCACTACCCCTTCCTCTATTGATTTTCTGATATTGCTTCCCAAATAAACTCATGGAACCCAAATCCTTACCTCGGGGAAGACCCAACCTAGAATAACCACTTGCTGAAATAGATTGTCCCTATTTCACTGAGATGTAAACCAAGATCCAAGCAAGGATTTGCTGAGAATCCTACTCTGCTCAGCACTGTGTGGGCTGGCAGCAAGTGGGAATTGTGTTTAAAGGTGTGGAAAGAAATAGGTTTCACTAATAACGAGAATATGGGTATAGAGGAGCTACTTTTCCTCCTATTCCTGCATCAGATTTTAAAATCAGAACTTAGGCTCGGTCCCCCATGTTCTATATTCCCTTCATGTCCAATTCACTAAAACAGGGAAGTGTCCTGAGCACCTGACTAGCTATCCTTGGCTCTCTTTTGAATCTAGCCTGTCAAGAGGCTTCTGGAATCTCCACTCCAGACTTTGTCATGGCTTAAAAGTAGAATCTAGCCAAAACCGGTTTGGCTCAGTGGATAGAGCGTCTGTCTGCGGACTGAAAGGTCCCAGGTTCAATTCTGATCAAGGACGTGTACCTCAGTTGCGGGCACATCCCCAGTAGGGAGCGTGCAAGAGGCAGCTGATTGATGTTTCTAACTCTCTTATCTCTCTCCCTTCCTCTCTGTAAAAAAATCAATAAAATATATATTATGAAAAAAAAAGTAGAGTCTAACTGCCTGGCTGTGATGGGATCGTAAGTTCAATTCAGATGAGGAAGATTATGAAGTCCATTCTCCCTGGCGTCATCAGAATTCATGTGAGTGAGAGTGATGACTGATAGAGTTTAGTTCAACTCCCCATCTATTTTATATGTTAGTTAAAATTTAAATCACTTAGAAACTTTGGCATATTACTAGCAATAGTAAATTATTTTGCAGTTGATTGACAGGAAAGTCTAACATGTCAACTCAGTTGGACCTACTGACATTTGTTAACTAATCCTAAATGTGGTTTGGAAAAGGGCAGTGTGAGGAGAAATGAGTTGATGTAAATCTGTGTACCTGGGAGCATGATTTATAATTAAGAGAGATGGGAAATGAATGCAGCAAGAGCAGGGTTTCGTAATGAAGGCTGAGAACAGCCATAATCAGCAATATGCCTTAAACTTTATTTAGGAATCCAGATTCTAAAATGTTCAGTGGGTATGAAGTGGTATCTCATGTGGTTTTGATTTTCATTTCCTTATTACTAATGATGCTGGATTTTCCATATGCTTATTGCCTATTTGCATATCTTCTTTGAAGAAATGTCTATTCTAGCCATGTTCCCCTGGAATTGGAAGAAGGCAGATGCAGCTGAGCCCTCTTGGATTCCTATATCTAGTTCTCAACTAGTTCAGGATCCAGAGGGCAACTGACATGAATAATTGGAACATTCAAACACCAAAGTCATGAGATATGCTATTTTCATGATGGAACAGTGGGAGGAGGACACATTCTCTAATGTTGTTGGCAGAAGGAGTGTTTCACTGCTTCATTTTGTGGGCAAAAGGTCAGAGGTTCAATCCAAGAACAAACTGGCAGCAGCAGTGGGTGGCAAGAATCACACAGCCCAACTCCAGCTGCAAACATCTGGCTTCTCTCTGACTCATTCAATGAAAATTAGTTCTCCTTGCTTCCTCAAACCAGCTGCTTTAGAAGGCAGAGCTGCCCAATTTGTGGCACAGGCAAGACAACCACCCACATGTCCTTAGCCAAGTCACTTCACCTCTCAGGGCCTCAGAGAACCCCTCACCCCTCATTCACACACACACCTCTTTCTCCTGCCTTCTTACTACATTGCTAGATCTCCATGAGCAAACATGTTTACCTGTGCCAATTCTTTGCCTCTCCATGGATCTAATGTTGCAGCCAGACCCCAGCGTGGCCCACCCCAAACTTATCTCCATTGATTGAATAATTCTAACACCCTTCAGCTTTAGGGTGTGCCTCCGTAATTCTGTGTGTCAGATTTTCCCCATACACAGAACTTCTTAAAATTTCAATTCCCCCAGCCTGGGAGTCACTGGCCCACCCTACCTGGGAGTTGCATAATTAAGTGTAACTAATTCTCAAAGAATCTTGCAGAGGTAAGATCATCAAGACTCCAGGGAAGACCCTACTGGCCACCAAGTCCACCAGAGAAGAGGCTTAGGAGGCAGCAGTTATGACATGGTGCGTCCTGCACTACAGGGGACGGAGAGGCAAGCACTGTCTCTAGGTGCAGGACAGAAAGGCAGAAGTCTTTGCTTTATTTCACTCCTGTGTGTAGGGAGAGTCTACAGGGGTAAGCCTCGGACTGACCTGTTGGCAAAGCCACAAACAAGCCCCAGCTTAGAGGACACAGCTCTCTTAGCATAATTAAGCTTGACCCTATGAGGCTCCCTAGATCCTATCTGGGTAGCTAATGGGCTGTGGGAAGTGCAGCAAGTGCTGCCAAACTAAGTGAAAATCACAAGAACATTGTAACTATGGTGACCACTACCTTGTTTACCTCTGACTATAAAATAAAGGCTCAGCTTGCTGTCTGAATCTTTCTCTATGGCCTTAGCCAGGCACAGGAGATCCACCTAGGCCCAGCTTATTCTCTTTGTTTTTTCTTCAATCTTTTACTCCCCCTTCTCAGGCTCACCAAATTCTTGGCTGTGCTGGCACAGCACACCTGGGCTTATCATTAACTCATTTTTATGAGAAAGATGGGGGCAGAGAGAATGCTCCATCATGTAAAACAACTATTTCGAAGCCCCAGGCACTGGCATTATAACTCATGTGGGGCTGATTTGTGTTAACACCCAGGGAGTTTAGACAGTCCTGGGGACTTCACAGTAATGGGATCTGACCAGAAAGATTTGACTTGCCAGGAACTCTTATTCTCAATAACCTGACACTCCGGGGAAGTTTCCACTGCGCCAACCTTGAGGGAAGGCCTCAACCAGGGCAAATAGGTCAGAATAACTGGAGCAATTCTGAGTTAGGGCAAGGTAATCCACCAATTGTCCCTTCTCTGTAAAACAGCACAACTCAAATTCAACACAGCAGAAGTGTTACCTCCAAGGTAAGCATCTGAAGTATCGTTTATGCCCTCCAGCCCAAATGCCCTTAGACAGTGTGGGCAAAAGGTTATGTTCCAACTGGGATCTTTGACTTTTTCTGTCACCCTTTCCCTCATGTCGGACACTGAGGCCTGGGTCTATGCTTAGAATACTGTTCTTAGGTATAGCTATTTGTACTTTTATCTCACCTCCGGTTGAGAACCATGGGCTAAGAGTCAGGAACTATGGGTTTGGCCTTGGTACAGCACTGAAAAGATGGAGATCAAGGGGGGATCTTTTACCTGTTCTAAATCCCACTTGCCTGCTTCAGAAAAAGATGAACAAAGCAGGAAATCTCTGAGGTTCCTTCTATTTCCTAAAATATCACTTTATTATTCAATTTAAATACATACACACTGATAGATTCTCCCTCCCCACAACCGGTGGGTAGAGTTATGACATCTGCTGCTGGGACATCCCTGAGACATTCAACCAGCTATTAGCGAATGCCGAGTGCCTGGGGCCAAACCCCTTCCCGTTTTGCCCTGGGCCCAACCTCTTCCTGTTCCCTCAAAAGGCCTGGTCACTGCTGGACATATTATTGTTTCCAGTCTGGAGACAGTCCGGAGGGTCCCTCCTTCTTCTCCCCTCCTCTAATCCTGGTTTTTCTACCTCCTCCGTAATAAACCTCCTCTTTAGACATGCTTTGGTCTCTGACTCTCATTTTCTGTGCCTCAAACCTTACACACACAACACTTAAATTGCTTGCATAAACCATATTCAGAAACAAGAGTGAGAGAGGCAGATGATTGAGAATAACTCTTTTTTAAGACACCATTTAAAAAATGATTTATATTCTAAGACTCCTATTCTGTCATCTTGGAAAGACTGAAAGAAATTCCTCCTTTTATCTAGTTGTCAGTCAACCTTCTTATTGAGGCTTTCGTTTTCTTGTTTAAAGAGAAATATAAATCTGGCTTTAGATACCTGGTTAGGAGTGAAAGCTGACCTCAGATGTCCCTTAGCATGAATGTGAATTATGGCTGCCTCTCACTAGTTTGACTGAAATTGCAAGAATTTAAGAAGAATGCTTTAAGGCAGCTGATGAAACTACAAAATGGATAGTAGATACTGGAAGTGAGAAAAGGCTATAGAAAGATTGATAATTAAATGGTGCATTGTATTTAGTGATTCTCTAAAGAATCCTGCCAAAATAGTATTTATCATCATATTAGCTTTTTGAATAAGAAGACCAGATAATCCCTATTCAACTAATGAGCAAATTACATCCAAAATGATAAATGACTTGCCTTAATTTCCATGCAGACCAGGCCTGCAGCCTCTTCAGCTTGGTGTTTCTTTCTGGGCGAGCATCTACAGAAGACAAAGAAAGGTTATTTTCATCACACAGCTTTCCTCATATCAGGGCCAGGGCAGAGAAAGATGAGCAGGCACACAGGTTGATCAGGCATCATAGCTGTAGGCTGGGAAATTCAGGGTTAATTCTATAGGGGGCAAGAAGAACCACATTTCCCTTGTTTCAAGTTCCTGCCAAACCCCTGGGAGAACATTCTTTCCTGGGCAATCAGGGCACCTCCACTTGTCAGGAATCAGCACAATATTTTAGGAGGGAAAGAGAAAGAAGCACTTGACTTGAGACCCTAAAATTAGGGTGCAGCCAAATTCAGCAGAGTGAATTGCTTTACTTCAGTCCTTGGCACCCCCTGCCAGTCTGCAGACCACGTGTCACATTGCAATTTATTTGGTTATATATCTATCTTCCTATAAAACTGTAAATCCATTGAAGGCAATGACTGATGAAGCATGCTGTTTAAATTAGCAGGGAGAAATCATATCCACTTAATCTGTAAGGCTACATGCCATATTTATTTGGACAATAATGCCCTTTTACCAGGGCAGCCACCCACACCAGAAGCAGGGAAAGCCATTCTTAGTAGTTTCCCTTGGTGCCTAAGGCCTGATCCTTTCCTACATAAGATTTGCATCACTATTCAAGAGTGTATGTAAATAATTCATGCCTTTGATGAGAAATATTTCTGATGCCCATCAGCCTTTTGGTTCTTGAGTCAAACCCAGCACCAGCAGGTCCACATTCAGAGGCAGGAGTGGGGTGAGATAGGAGAGAAGAAAGTAAGGGCAAGAATAGCAGGTCCTTCTCAAATAATAGCCTTTCATTCAACATCACTTTGTTGTGACATAGATAAGACCATACAGGAAATTAACTCTTGTTTATTAGTATATCTATTAGCCTATGGCTAAACTGGTTTTGTTATATGGCTCTCCAGTGATGTTAAGTGAGGACTCACTGTAGCCAGTTTTTCCTGAACACTACCCTTGCCTCCAAGTGACAAGAGGGTGGGAGGTCCATTTCCTTGCCACATCTTATTTCTCATGTGTTCAGTATCTATGTAATAGCTGGTCCATGGTTTGTACTTCACAAGCATTTTCGAATTAACTACTGTAGCTTTCTCTTAGCTGAGTTTCCAACTAAACACCTTGTTTGCTCCATTCCTAACTATATAAATACAATATGAGCTTTGGAGATATTCAGTGATTTAAATGTTGACCCAGATAGTTAATAGCATAATACAGATCTACAAGCATTTAATCCCATCTTTGTTTTCTATTATCTCACACTATTCCTCCTCTTCTAAAAACCTATAGCAGTTCCTTTAGCACACCAGATTTAGATGTGTCTGCTCAGTCTTCTCACCCAAATACCTCCTATCTCTCCATCTTTTTTTCCACATTAACAAGACTCTCTTTGCTATTCAAGCATACCTGCTATTCATCTCATTTTTGCCTTCTTACAAGACCTTTGCCATGCATTAAAATTCACATCCCTTTTTTCCCCTTGGAAATATATATCAGAACTCATCTCTTCCAGGAAGTCCATGCAAACAAGTATCACGTCACTCTATTCCACTCTGATGACTCCACCCTCAGCATTTCAGCAGTCCTTATATTCTCTTCATGCTGTACTGACTGACACATAGTGGGCACTGAATAAAAATTTGTTGAGTGAATGACTAGATTCTACTGATTTAAACTCTGAGCCATCTCTCAAATGTGTTCTGCTCTTCCCTTTCCCACTGTCACAGCTCCAGATAAGGATCTCATTATTGCTTTCCTGGACTATCAAAACGGTTGAAGAGCTTCCTCTTCCCTCCATTCTCCCTCTATTCATACTCCATAGTGCCATCTGAGTAATAGTCAATCATTCTTAGCATGATTTTTAAGGCTCTTCACAATCAAGTCTCAAAGAGTTCCTCCTGTCTCTATTACTTTTCATTATTGATATATTCATGCTGGAGTTAACCCTTTGAGCACAGGGTATATACCTTATTAATGATACTTCTTTTGCCAGAGGTATCCTCCCCTCTTCTCTACCTGATGAATTTTTGCTTAAGTTTTGGGAACTATCAAATCTATCATCACCAACCCCAGGAGTAGCTCTGCCCTCCTCTGGGCCCCCACGGCTTTAGTCTTGAGTGTGGAGTGAAGGTGCCACACTGACCACAGTGCATTGTAATTCCTTGTTGGTCAGTCTTTCCTCTTGCTTTGTGAGCCTCTTGGAAGCAGGACCAAATGCTCGTGTCTTTTACAGCCACAGTCCCATTAGAACACTTAGCTCCTAGGATGCTCTCAGTGTTGCTGAATAAGTGAACAAAGCATTTGTTCACACCATGTTAATTTGCACTCACACAGACATTACACGTTTAGAGCTGAAAGGGATATTAGGAAATATCTTTCCTACCTCTGAATTTTCACATGAAGAAACTTCAACCTACAAGGATTTAAGGGACTTGCCCAAGGTCATAAAGACATAGCAAGAGGCATTGATTTGGTCACCTGATCCATACCATCTTCTGCTCTATTGTACATACAGAGTCATGATGCCAGAAGACAGAGCAAGCACAGCAGTGGCAAAACAAAACAACAACAACAACAAAAACAGTATTTTCTTTCTCTTGAATTTTTCTAGACATGTGTCCTCATTTGAGTTCAACAGATGTGACTGACTTAATGACATTTACTGAGCTGTGTCTCAGTTTTGCAGTTGGGCAGCTGTCTCTCAATGTCATTTTTAAGTATATTATAGTGAGTCAGTTCAATTGTCTTGAAATTTAAAAAATTCTTCAGATTTATTGAAATTATTCAAAAATCCTCTTAGGATGATGCATATTAAAAGATTTAAATTAAATAATTATGGACCCTGACTTCCTCTGATACCCAAGGTAAGTTACAAAGTTCCCATCTTATGCAATTAATCTAAACAAACACTAATGTCTGGCTCTTGCATTCAGACTTTTGTCTCACAATATGATGCTGAGGATAATTTGCATTTCTCAGATGGGACAAGTCAAAGAAAGATGATAATAGCAATAATCACAGTAATAACAGACACGTGGAAAAGCAAAAGAACTGACACTGTTAGTGGGAAAAGAGGGTACTCTTATGCTTCTATTTTTTGCTTCTTCTACAACACTGATAACACAAACAGAATCTTTTTCGGGAAAATAATATTAAATAAATATATATGTACTCTTTTGAGCTATACAAGGCAATATGCCCTCTGAATTCATTACTATTTCCTATCTGTTGACACTATCAGCCATGAGTTTGCATTCTCCTCACTATAGGGAACACATGTCTTAAAAGGTTCTAAGAATTTTATTGAAGTAAATACACAAGAAAGAATTTTCAATCATTTGCCATAGAAAGGGGAATGGCACTTTAGAGAGATTTAGTAGCTTTAATAGTACATCCTACACTAATGTATGCACAGCCTGTAAGCGAGGAGGTTATCTTTACGCTCCTGCTAATACACTCCATTTCCACTCCTTTGTCCCGCATATAGTTAAAACAGGCTTCAGTAATCACATTACTGTCATTTTGTGCTATCTCAAAGTTAAATCATAATGAGCTTTGAGATTGTTAGTTGTTTCTCTCTCTTTTCTTTTTTTCTACAGAAATGCAGGCTCCTTTTTCATTTTGGAGGATCTAAGTCTCCAGGTTTCTATGATTGCCTCTCACGCCTTCTCTCTTCTTTTATTCTCTTCTCTTCTTTGGCTCCAAAAGCAAACTCATTACCAAAGCAAATGTATGAGCCTCCCACACAGAATCTGAAGGAAAAAGACATCCCATTTAATTCAGAGGAGGCATTTCAGAGGCCAGCCGCAGTCCACAGCTTCACTGGCCTACAGGACATACCAAGGGCAACCTAACTAAACACAGGACTATCTTTTCCGCTCGGTGGTCTGAACAAACTCATTGACATGGAAAAGCATCTATTTCTCCCATTCACAAACAGCTTATAATTTAAAAATTAAAATGATTATAGTAACAACAATAACAAACACTTACAAAAGCATTAATAGGTGCCAGGCACTTGTCAGTGCACTTTACATGCATTAGCTCATTTAATCCTCAAAACAACCCTGTAAGGGAGGTATTCTCATGATATTTATTTTACAGGTGAGTAAAGTGAGGCTTAGAAAGATTAGCAACTTGCCCAAGATCACATAGCAAGCATCAGATACAGATTAAATTTCGTATGTTCATGTTCTTTGCCACTATCCTATACTGCCTGAAATTAAAGGACAAATATATTATAGAATTGTACACCTGAAATTTATACAATGTTATAAACCAGTGTTACCCCCAATAAACTTAATTTTAAATAGATAAATAACACATGTATATATTAATGGTATTCTCACTTTTGAAACTCTATAATAGGATAATAATAAAAATAATAAAAATACAAATAGCCCTAGCTGGTTTAGTTCAGTGGCTAGAGCATCTGCCTGTGGACTGAGGAGTCCCAGGTTCAATTCTGCTCAAGGGCACTTGCCAAGATTTTGGGCTCGATCCCCAGTAGGGGAGTTGCAGGAGGCAGACAATCAATGATTTTCTCTCATCATTGATGTTTCTATCTCTCTCTCCTTCTCCCTTCATCTCTGAAATCAATAAAAATCTATAATAATAAAAGCATAATATGCTAGTTAGACCAGATATCCTTCGGTCATCCTTCCTTACCGACAAAGCCGCAGTGGTCAGGGGCTGCGGCAGAGGCAGAGAGTTCCCCGGCCACAGAAAGGGCCAGGGCCAATGCCCTTGCATGAATTTTGTGCATCGGGCCTCTAGTAAAAACTAAAAGAATAAAAATAACTTATTGAGGGTCTATGTGCCAGATGCATGAGTTATAAAATAACTTTATAGGTTTTATTATTACTTCTCATTTTCCAAATGAGAAAGTTTAGGTTAAGTAATTTGCCCAAGATCACACTGTTAGTCACAGTCAGGAATTGAATGCATGCACCCTGACTCCTAAATCATTTTGGCATACTTCTCCCTCTTACTTCCACCAGTATGAGGAAAATGAGGCACAGAGAGGTGTAGGATATTGTGTAATACAATAGCTTGATCTCATTCTTTTCAGAGAGAGTTTTTTGAAAGCTCAGACCAAACTCTAGGTCTTCTGAGTCTCAGGCCTGTGTTTTTCTCATGGTAGCTGCCCCTCCTATCTATGTACCTTACCAGTGAATGTTGCTCTGCTCCTTCCAATCACCCAAGAGTCCAAGGTACACACCTGAAATCATTTCTAGTTCCTCTATCATGCTCACCACTCTACACTAATTTGTCCTAATGATCCACTGAGTCTACCACCAATCACTTCTTGAGTCTATACCATTAGCCTATAGGATAAACTTTAAATTCCTTAATATTGCCACTCAAGCCTTTCATAATCTTACCTCAATCTTCTTTGCCAGTATTTCATCACCACAGCTGACCCCAACACACACACACACACACACACACACACACACACACACTCACACACTCACACACAACGTATTGCACTGAAGTTGCACTTAAGCTGCATGAAAGCTATGTTTTATTATACCCATAATTTTTCAAACTTCTTTTTGCAGGCAATACTTTTTCCCAAACTCTCCATTGTAAAACTCCTATATAATCCTTAAAGCCTTTCTTTGCTTATCCAGGCAGCTAGCTACTGCTTCCTTGGTACTCCATGTCACTTCTATAGTATGTATCATACTGTTTTGTTATTTCTAATCAGACTATAAATTAAGAAAGGGCAAGAATTTTGTCTAAATTTATTTACATCTTGATCACCTACATCATGCCTGCTTCATAATTAAAGATTCCATAACTGAAAGTTAAATTAAATTGAATTCTTACACAGCAGTTGGCCCAATCAGTCTAGCTCCCTATTACTCAAAGTGGGATCCAATACCAAGGCTCTAGTGACTAGCATTTGAATATCCCTTTAGCAACCATTTCAATAATCTGCAATATATTTTGCTTTCTTGCATAACCAATATAACTGAGATGAACTCTAGCAGTCTTCTAAAATTTGTGGGAGTTCACATATATGCAAAATTTTGCAGAAGGTATTATTTCTTTAGACTTGTCCAACATGGAGATACTATATTAAGGTAAACACTCTTCTCTTGATTTAAAACAAAACAATTCAGGAAAAAAATCAGAGTTATACTGAAGAGGATAAAAAAAATCAATGTTTCTTTTTTTTAACAATTATAATAGAAATATTCTAAGTTGAAAATTTTAAATGGCACTGGAATTTCAATTAAATCAATACATACATTAAACACATACAAAGCATGTTTCCTTATCAGTTTTCAGACATAACAGATGAATAGCAGAAGGAGTTGATAGTGTTTCACATTTAGAGTTGTTAAGGACCTATGGTGTTTTTAATTATTTTTTATTCCCAATTCTGGGTGGTAGGACCATATGACTACTTGTTCATTTTAAAGATGAAAATAAATAAATAAAGCATGAGGATTAAGTGACTTATTGAAATTACCCAAGCTACCATCTTCTGGTTGTAAAATATAGTAATCATTTATTGGGGCTTACTGTGTGACAGACAAAATGCTAAGTATTATAGGAATTATCTCAGTTTTCACATCAGTACCATGAAATATGTGCTATTCTATTTCCTCAACTGTATGATATTTTTACTTTTCCTTTTTTATTGATTTCAAAGAGAGGAAGGGAGAGGGATATATAGATAGAAGCATCAATGATCAGAGTGATCCAGCTGCCTCCTGCATGTGCCGCACTGGGGATCAAGTCTGCAACCCAGGCATGTGCCCTGACCAGGAATCAAACTCTGACTTCCTGGTTCAAGTTATGAGTTGATGCTCAATCATTGAGCCATTCAGGCTGGGATTAACCTTAATGATGTTGACAATCAATGTTGTGTCATTGTTTGATTGGAAGCAATTTTTCTTTGTTAGTTTACTGAAAGGAATGGTGGCATTTTAGCTCTAAGAGTAATACAGTGTTAGTCCCATATTTGTGGTTGATGAACTTAAACTTAGTGAAATGGTTTGTCCACAGCCAAACAGCTAGTTGAGTTGCAGAGCCAGAAATGGAACTCACACAGTATGCCTCTAAGCCCACACACTCAACTATCTATGGTACCCCCCACTAATAGGTATTTTGCACTCACTGCATCTGAGTTGCCAGTATGGTAATGAATGCTCCACATTGGCCCAAGAAGGCAGCAGTCTCTTTGGCTGCCAGAATAACTGAGAAGAATGATGAATGATAAAGGAATGAAAAATTAACTTTTCCTTATCAGATGGGCTTTGACTTCTTGGGGACTCCTTCAGTGATACCAAGCATCTACATGGAGGAAAGGCCTGTGGGAAGTGCTCATTCTCCCCAGAAATCAGAGTTGGGTTGGGTTGCAATATCTTTTGGGGGATACCATTGTGTCACTTTAACGACTAGTTCTCTGTATCCCTCTTGCAAATGTAGCCAAGTGAGAACCCATCTCTGATTAGATTATACTCTGTTTCCTAACATAAAGCCTGACTTTTCCGTAAACTGTGAAAACCCTTCTAAGGCCATGGTTAAATTTCCATGATTAGTTGGGTTTTAGAAAACAAACTTGGCAAGTCTTAAACTTGGCAATAACAAAATAGATATGTATTTTTCATTAATGGGAGTTGGAGAGTGGTTGTATGCCGGAATTGGAATGTGTCAGCTGCAGAGAGAGAGAGAGTAGTGGTTGATTTGGGCAGCAGTATGACTAATTAGGTTTTCTTTTATAAGGGAATTGGTTTGTATTGATTTATTTATGTCTGATAGAACTCAGCAGTCCTTCCCTGCCCAGGGAAGCCTGCCTGGACTGGTAAGTGATAAGAGGCAAGAAGAGCAGCTTGACCGGCTCTGCTGAATCAGGTGTGCAGGGCCAGCAGGACCAGATCACCCTTGCAGGTGTCCATCCCCTGCGTGCACAGGCCAAGCCTGTGAACTATCCCTGGTCTGCTGGAGGGGTCCAAAAGCCGACCAGGGTTGCCGTGGAAAATCACTGGAGAGAACTCTGAGCTTCAGGGAACTTGAGCTTTACTGATTGAATAACCTAAACCAAACAGGGACCTGTCCTATTTTGTTTGCTGAGGAAAGCTCATGTTCCCTCTGGATAGAGAGAGGCCTTTCCTATCCTTCCCATCATAGGCAGAAGAATCTTTCCAGGGACAGAACGCAGCACCTAGAGTTAAGGTATCAAAAAAACATGCAAGTAAGGTATCCAAGGCAATGTTCAGCATGAACCATGTTTTTCAGAGAGAATTAGGAGGGTTGCATTTCAGATAGGATTTTGTGTCTAATTAGCTGTATGTCCTTTTACTGAACTTCTCTGGACTTGTTTCTTAATTGTGTGACATTTTATACACGTAGAAAGATGACAGCAGTAAATTAATCATTTCTAGAGCCCATGCAGAGTCATTTTTCACAAGACATTGATAGTTTTGCCCCGAGTTATCCACACTCTTTTGCCCAGAAACCTTTGTCTCCATACACAGCAGTTCCAAGATACAGATAGCAGTCTGAAGTTCTGCAGTCTGAAGTTCTACAGCCATACATAGCAGTGGTCGGCAAACTCATTAGTCACCAGAGCCAAATACCAACAGTACAACGATTGAAATTTCTTTTGAGAAACAAATTTTTTAAACTTAAACTTCTTCTAGCACCACTTCTTCAAAATAGACTTGCCCAGGCCGTATTTTGTGGAAGAGACACACTCAAGGGGCCAAAGAGCCGCATGTAGCTCGCGAGCCACAGTTTGCCGACCACGAATACATAGCATTTATTTCTGTAAAAATGTTCAGAGATTAAGTGAAGTCACTCATAAATAGTAGGAGTGAGATATTAACCCAAATTTGTTTGAATCCCTCTATTGCCTGAGGAGTGGGTATCTGGGAGAGAGGAGTTCCTAAAACAATGAATCCCCAAGAGAAAATAATAGACACATGGCTTGGGCATGCCTCAAAATTTATAGAGAAACTAGGAGACTTTTAGAGTAATGACCAAAGACAGAAAGCATAAAAATGTTAGTGCCAAGGCAGGAGGTAGAACAGGGGCAGCTTAAGGAAACTATCCTTGGAATAGAATGTCCAAAGAAGGCCAAAGCTAGGTTGACATAACCAGAATGGCAGAGCAAAGAGGAGAGGCTGATGGTCCAGATTCAAGTGAGCACAGAGAGAATAATTTTAGCTCAACACTCAGTGAGCATGCTAGGACCCATACAGACAGGGGTGTCATCTCACTATCTCTCTGCTCCTGGTAGTTTTTATTTAAAATAAATAAGGATGTGCATTGACTAGGATTATTTGGTTGCAAACAACAGAAACTGACTCTAGTTCATTTGAACAACAATAAAAGTTTTGGGAAGGGCATGGGGAAGTTTGCACTTTTTTTTTTCTTTTTCTTCTTCTTTTTTTTTTTTCTTAAAATGTTGAACCTTGGATCATAGGGAAGTCAGAAAAAAGGGAAGCTTGGGTAATCTCAGTAGCAGGACTTTTGGACAGTCACTTCAGGATATTCCTTCAACCACTTTTCATCCTTGAGTTAACTTGTTTAAAGTTTAAATACCTGAATAGAATACCTGATTGGCCTGGCTTTTCATGGTGTGTGTGTGTGTGTGTGTGTGTGTGTGTGTGTGTGTTAGATCTTAAAAGATTACTGTAATCACTTATTAAAAATATTCATTCGCTTCTAAGTTATGTCAGCATTTTTTATGCAAACATTCGCTAGGGCATCTTTCCCACTGCTCCCAAGATTTTGTCTCTTTCTGCTGCTGTAAGCATAGATGGCTTTCCTCCCTTCTGTCTTTTATAGGCCATGATAGAATTTCAGAATTCTGGCAGTTTTTGTATTTCCAGAAGTAAGTGGAACACCTTTTCATGTCATGGTTATTTTCATCCATACATCTGGTGGAAGAATGAGATTTTGACAAGCATGCATGCACATGCTAGGAGGAGACACACATCAGTTGGAAGTCTCACCAAGAATTGTTTGCAATGTAGCTGTTACCAGTAGGAGGGAAGGATCAGGTCAGGAAAAATCAATAGACATCCACTCCAGGGTCCCAGATCAGCCATTCTACAAGACTAAGAGGGCAGACCTTGTGCTTCTCCAAGAGCTATACCTGGGAAGTTTCAAGAAGCTAGAAGCTATGTAGAGCTGAAAGAATATCCATGCAAGAAAGTAAGTGTTCAGGAATGGGAGCGACTTTAAGAATCAGATACTATTTTCAGAAGAGAACTGGTAGACATCAGTCCTGGACAGTGTGACAAAATTTCACCTCAGTCACAAGTGTCTACAATATTTCTTGCTATGGTGGAGCCCAGAACCTGGGTTAGCCAGCCTGGTGCTTCCAGAGACAGAGAGACTAAGATGAGAGCTGTTTAGAAGTTGGGTAATGGTAAGTCTTGCCAATGCCAATATAGAGAAAGCTGAAACAATTAGTTCTGCCCACAGGGAGTAGGTAGGCCAGAGCCAAACAGAGCAGAAGGTATCTCTGGGCAATCCTAGTTGTGCCCCAATGCACACTAACAGATACACACACACACACACACACACACACACACACACACACTCATATCACCTTTTAAAATCAGGGAAATAGATGCTATTGCTTCATGGATTTAATTTAGTGTCCTTGGCTTTCAATTCTCCTATCTCACGCTTCCTTTATATAATGACAAATTCGTTTACAGTATGTTAATGCTTTTGCATTTTAAACATTTCATTCCAATTGTGGAATAGAATGTTTTATTGCTAATATGTAATGAAAAGAGCATTTCATTTGGTGTCAGAGAACGTATGTTGATGAATGTAGGCTGGTCTTCTTTTCAGGCTCCATTACTGTAGGGGATGCTCATGGTGAGGAACAGTGTCCATTCATCTTTCCCTCTCTTGGCCACTCTCCTCCTTTAGGTCCAGTGCTCCCCCTACGCGGCTCTACCTTATAACTAAATTGCATCCATCTTTCAGGTCCAGGCAAATGAAGGCAGTGTGGCATAGAACAAAGTATAAAATTGCATCAATTTAAACTCCAGCTCTATCACTAATGAACTGCAAAACCTTACTTTACCTCTCTGATGCCTGTTTCATGATCTGTAAAATGAAGATAATTGTACCTCTCTTTCAAGAAGTCCATGAAATCATTTATGTAGAAAGAAATGCCCACAGTAGACATCAGATGGCTTTCATTACCTCTTCCACAAAGGCTTCCTTGCCCAACCCTTCCCAGTGATCTCTCCTTAGTGCTCTAGGCTACTAAAATGTCACCTTTATTTTAACACTTATATCAAAAAATCTCCCCCAGAGTGCTGTTTAAAAAGCTTATTCGACAATGTACAATCCTTTTCCAGGAAATGTCCTGCTAACTAAACTCTCACATCATCATTAAATCCTATGACTTAGCTGCATGAGTAAGATGTTCAGAAAGACCATTCTGAATAAGAAGTTTATAACTACATATTAAAATACCCAAATATTTGCTCTTTTCCTTTTAAATTTAACCCCAAAAGATTCTTCATGTGGATATGCTCTAAGTTTCTGAAACTTGGAACAGCACATATTTTCTTACTATCCAAAGTTAGTCACTTTTCTTTTCCTGCAGTTAATCCTGTCTGCACCCTCCACAGCCTGGCAATCCTGTGTCCTAGTTGTGCATTTCACCCTCCGTGTTTCAGTTATGCTCAGCCTTGGGATTCCTTAACCTAGGAAAAATGCAGAAGTGGGTGGAAATAAGAGGCAAGCTTTGTTAGAAACTGCCCACTCCTCCCTTTCACACCTCCCCAGGCACCATAGCCTCTAAGGAGTTACCGAATTTGAGTCTCATTTCATCCAATTTCATCAAAAGTCCAGTAACAGATGCTTCATTTGAGTAAAAATGCAAAGAGTGGGGAAGTTTAGAGCCCTAATATCAATTCTGCAAGCACATATCAGATACAATCTGGCTTTAGTGGAAGTGATGAAAGGGCATGGTTGATGGCTTCCCTGGGTGAGAGGGAAATGAAGTCTGAAGGCTGTTTCTGCTGAGTGTGCTTATTGTCAGATGTCTGGAAACAGATGCCTAAAAATTGAGCAAGATCAAAGACTCATCAAAGAATCATTCATCAAAGTTGAAACCACATGCAGTCTATGTTAGAAACTATGTCCCCTATCCACACTTAGGAGATTCTGCACAAGTAGAGACAGTCTCTGTCCCTGCTAATTGGTGTAAATAAAATAATATCCCAAATGGGGAGGGGAGAAAAAGATGAATGTCAGGAAAATCAGGGTCTCTGAGAGCTCTATGGCCTTTTGAAACTCGTAAGAAAATCTCTACCTCCTTCTTCCATCTTTCCCTAGGACGGCTCTAGCTACCACCAAAAATTGGTGTGTAGTTCTTAGTATTTGTAAAAAGATAGCACATTGAATGCCAGTGATGATTTCACGCAATGCACAATTCTATCCAATCTCTATTCTTAGGCTCACATTCAGAAGAGATGAACCACTGAGGTATAAATGAGAGACTAGACATGAAGGTTCTCAAGAGAAGTAGGTGCATAGTGTGGACGAAAGGGGCCACATGCTGACCTGATGAGCTCCGGGAGGCCTGCATGACAGCTTTGCAAACTCAGAGACCTAAAGTAACCACACAGGATGGTTTGAAATTAAATTTTAACTAAACGCAGTTATAGTGGGCAATTATATCCTAGGGCAGTATTTCCCCTGACAAAGATCAACTTAGATTTTTACTGAGTCCATTTGCTTTTTTGCCTCTATGATAACATATCTGTGAGATGTCTGGGTAACTTGTAACTTCCCCTTTTCTGGAGCCCCTGGGGCACAACCATGTGGTGGGCGCCAGGACAGATACCACAAATTCCTTCATTATCATGTTAATTGTTCCTGCACTCACCTAAATATGTGTCCATCATTTTACTTTTTATCCAATCCCAGGGGTTTCCCACCGCTTTGCTTTATCCCACCTCCTTAATCCATCACCAATGAATTTCATGTAACTCACCTATGTTCCTCCTTTGATCGCAATGTATAAATACAAATGTAACCCGCCATTCTTGGGAGCATTATCTCAATTCATTGAGGTTCTGCTTCCCAGTATATATTGACAGTTTGGCTCAAATAAACTCACAAAAATTCTTCACAGGTTTCAATGTTTTTTTTTTTTTTTCATTAACATTATGTATTTACATATGTTTTCTCAGTTTCTCCACCAAACCGCAGGACAGCAGTGGACTCTGCTCCCAAGAGAGTGCCCTGCCTGTATTAGGCACTCCTCCAAGAATTGGAAAAAGAGAAATTGCAGCTTGTTTTAGCTACTTTTGAATACTAAATGAAAACTGAGAGAGTTTGCCCTAGTCACAGATGATAGACAGGCAGAAAGGAAATGCCAGAGGCTATATCGATCCATGATGAAGGACAAAACCATGACTGGTAGGCAAACTTCCCCTTGCATTTTCTTGGGAAGCAGAATGCATGCTATGAAGAATCAGGTTGGATACAGACTCTATAATGCAATTAAGGTTCATGACTTTCTCCACATGGTTTCCCAGGCCAAGTTCCAAGTGGAAAGGAACAATGGATGAAATGTTTCTTCCTAAAAGATCTCAGTGAAACAATAGATGTTGATTTTATATTCAAGGTTATGATCCCAGATGTACTACTTTTCTATAAACACAGAAAAATAGCAGTCATTTTAAACACTGTCAAATACTGTAATGGCCAGACAAATCTTGTCTTAATCACATTTAAGAAAAGAGATGCTTCTTTACAGTGTGGCTTCCTAATATTTTTCGTAGAACAAAACCAAATATTGCAGAATTCGAAAGAACCAAAAACCAGACAGTCCAATTAAATATTCAAGTGAGATCTGAGTTCTTTCAAATGAGGTCTTTTCATCAGGAAACTGAATTATTTCCTACTATATTTGGGGCTTGGCTACAATTAGCCTTGCTCTTCCTTATAGTTTTCGACCCTTTTTCGGGAAGTAACAGATGAATGCAAAATTAGGATGCGATCTTACTGAGAGGGCAGTCACACTAGGAAGACTGTCCCAGGGAGATAAACCCTGTGGGAAAGAAATCCACACACTTTGGTGACAACAGTGGGAAATGTTCTCAACAGACTTGCTACATGGCCACCACTGGGAGTGTGGTGGAGGATGTCACTGCCTGTCAGACACACTGCTTTCACTTTGGTTTCTTAGGAAAATAGTACATGCCCTTTCTGCTTCCCACTGAGAGTGAATTACTCTTGCCTGCGCTCAAGCAGAGAGAGAGGCTGACTGGGCTGGGAGCACTCAGCTACAGCCTATTAAACTGAAGTTGCCTTTAAAGTTGGTTAATGACAAGAAAACTCTGTGTTTCCATCTATCCATATATCCAAGTTCAGATACAAGAGAAAAAAGTCTGTGCAGAAAAATGCCCTCATTTTACAAATCTGAATATGTTACTGACTTGATATCTAAAACTTTTATTAAAGAGATTCAGATAAAAATAAAAATGTAACTTGGAAATTATTAAACCTTATTCTATGATAATTCAAATGCATACACACTTGTTCATCCATAAATAAAATGACTTTCCTGGAAGTCAAATTGTATACAGCTCAGGTAGACAAAAAAAGGCAGTCTATATTCCCTCCTACTCTTTATCATTATCATTGGGGTCTAACATTTACACAGCACTGCATTGTGGCTGTTCTTTATAAACATTTCTATCAACTGGCCCTCAGCAGTAACCTTCTTTTAGAGGTCAAGTCAGAGAATGGCAGTTTTTAAATGAGACACTTAGAAGCCAAGTATTTGCCCAGAATCTCAAATCTAGAAATTCTATATGAGTACATGTCTTTTAAGCAAGAACTGAAAATAAGGTATATAGCCTCTTATTAATCATTTAGGTCATTTCCACTAGAACAACTTTCAGGCCAAACTTGTAGCAATTTTATTACTCATTTCCTGGTATTTTTCTCTTTATTCACTATTGCAATTCAGTAGGTGCTTCTAAGATGAATTTCCTCATATGAAATACCATTAATATAAAAAGACTACATCAGTCTTACAAAGCTTGGTTTTGTTCTTTATGTGTTTTAATATTCAAAGGCCATATCTATTTCTTAATTGTCCAAGTCAATTGGCCTACTTATTGCTGTCATAATTTTAGCCATTGTTTAGTTATTTTAGATAAATAAGAGTTGCTAATTGTATATGTTCTCCTCACAGTTTTAAAAGACAAAGGAACAACTTTAACTTTTAATAATTTAATATTCACCTTTAATGGAAAGTAGTAACTGTAAAGAAAACACAAAGAAAACTCAACATCATGTGTCATGATTTGTCAATGGTAGAGCACCGTCTGAATGTTTGTCAGTGTTGATGATGAAGAAAATGAGGAGGAGCAGGAAGAGGAAGAAACAGCTCTCATTGAGAAGAACTAAGCTTCACTCTTTTTAAAAAATATATTTTATTGATTTTTTACAGAGAGGAAGGGAGAGGGATAGAAAGTCAGAAACATCGATGATAGAGACATCAATCAGCCGCCTCCTGCACACCCCACACTGGAGATGTGCCCGCAAGCAAGGTACATGCCCCAGACCGGAATCAAACCTGGGACCTTTCAGTCTGCAGGCTGACGCTCTATCCACTGAGCCAAACCGGTCTCGGCTAAGCTTCACTTCTGGTTCTTAATTCCAATCATATAGATGATACCAAACTGGTTTTAAAAATGTTAGAGGTAGGACATGGCTGGGGGCCTGGTCTGGAAGTCTATACTTCTGATTAGAGATAAACTAACCATATAGCATATGGATTTTGATGGAATGACAGGATCTCAGTCATTTATCCCAAATTTGATCTTGGAAGTTGTCTAATGGCAGAAACTCAAAATGTCATAAAATTTAATGGGAAAGAACCTGGGACTAACTTGTTCTTTTCTCAAGCAAAAGACATAGAACATCTGGTTCCTTTTCAGAATAAGAACATCCAATGACCTGCAGTGATCTTAGCCAGGCACAAAATGTGAACATTTTGAACCCATTAAAGATTGTAATCCATTAAAGATTTCCTATCTGCAGCAACCATGAAAATAAGCACTAACTCATGTACTTTGGGCCTAAAGAAACCCAGACAATAAGCTGCAAATAGCTAATTCTACTTTCTTTCTTTGTGCTATTCACAAAAGTAGCTGCATAGATAGTCCATAAGTGTCATGCAAGAGGCACCTTCACTCCATTCAGATGTCCTCCTTTCTGGGGCAACATCCATATCACCATTACCTACAAGCATTTATTTCCTTAACTCATGCTGCTGCCTCCCTCTACACATACTCTTGCCCCACCCCAATTTTTAAATCTAGCTCATGTCAGTGACTCTAAATAATTGGTTAGCTGGTTAACCAGCCATTGCTGACACATGGTAGTAAGGCTGTGTAGTGTGGTGAAAGAGCCATAGATCCCAGTCAGACTTCCTGGGTTCACATCTCAACTTTGCCAGTTTCTAGCTACTTGACCTTGGGCAGTGACTGAAATTCTCTTTGTCTCAGCTTCCTCCTGCATAAAATTGCCTGCCCCACAAGCTATCATAAGAAGTGAATATATATAAAGTGTGCAGAGTAGCACCTAGTATATAGTAAGCATTACACAAGTCTATGATGTTGTTTATTATTAAGGACAAATGCTGAACAACTTCACTGATGTCCTATTTCTGAAAAATACTTGGCTGTCTTTCTCTCTGGATAGGCAGACAGCTCTCTGGACACCCTGTGCCCCTGACAATTTTCTGACTCTACTTGTACACAACAGTCAAAACCGCAGCTACCAAGCTGGTGTGAGCACTCTCGGACTTCATTCATCTAGCAGCACTCCTACATCTCTTCATCAATCCCTCTGGTCACCACTGCTCACAGGTGTCCTTGGAATTGATAGAGATTTGAATGAAATTTCCTTGGGCAATGAAGAAATAGATTGCTAAGAGGACTAAAGCAAGGCCTCTTGTCTATCTCCTGTCTGACTACTCCAGAATGTAAACATCCTAGAATTCCAACAGGTCTCTGTGCAGGAGTACTTTCCCTCCAGCATCATCTACTCCATGATTCTGCATAGACATTCTGCCCCTCTCCTCCTCAGCAGAAATGTCTATTCAGTTCTCTAGCCAGACCCTGCTGCTTATTCAGAGGATGGATCTCAACTATCCCCATTAAGGCTTCTTCCCTCTTTTTTTTTTAATATATTTTATTGATTTTTTACAGAAAGGAAGGGAGAGAGATAGAAAGTCAGAAACATCGATGAGAGAAAGACATCGATCAGCCGCCTCCTGCACACTCCACTGTGGAGATGTTCCCTCAAGCAAGGTACATGCCCCCAACCGGAATCGAACCTGGGACCTTTCAGTCCGCAAGCCGACGCTCGATCCACTGAGCCAAACCGGTCTCAGCTCCCTCTTTTTGAAAAGTCCTAAACAGGCCTACTTCTTCCCAACACTTCCTACAGGTAAAATTTTAAAGCCATGTAGAAGAAGGGATGAAACAGAGACCAGAAGAGACACTATGTTATGCAAGCAGAATTCCCATTTCACCTTATATTTCTGACCAGCCTGTTTCTGAGGACACTCACATCACATTTATTGCTTATGCTCTTTTCTTAAAAGGAGCCAGAAGGAAGATAGAGGCTAGGAATAGTAAACATGGCAGGTCTGATCTGAAACTGATTTTGGATGACAATTTCTTAAAGCAAAGTTTGGAGAGCAGATATCAACCAACATGCAAGGTGCTAGCCATTTCCCACTTATGGAAAATTATATAACAGTCTATAGAACTTGTTAATAATCAGCTACATCCTATATAATAAAGAACTAATATGCAAATTAGACCAAATAGCCAAACGACCTTCTGGATGTCCTTCCAGACAACCTTCTGGGCAAAGCTGGGACTGCCAGGTCCAGCAGAGGCTGTGAGGGGCTGTGAGGGCCAGCTGGGACTGCAAGGGCCAAGCTCCTTGCATGAATTGTGTGCATTAGGATATATTATGTACTACCATGAGGAGGAAATAGCAAATAAGTGATTGTTAAAATGAGATCTTGGGACCCTCCAGGACCTACAAAGTACCTCATTATATATATATATATATATATATATATATATATATATATATATATATATATATATAAAATTTTGTGACTTTAAGGTAGTTATATCTTTAAAAAATAATGTAAGCATTTCTATAGACTTAATATCTGCCTCTCCAAAATTCATATGTTGAAAACTAAAACCTTAATGTGATGGTGCTTGAAGGTGGGGTCTTTAGGATGTGATTAAATCATGAGGGTAGAGACCTCATAAATGGGATTAGTATCTTTTATAAAAGAGGTCTCAGAGAACTTCCTTGCCCCTTCTGCCATGTGAGGACACAGCAACAAGAATACAGCCCTTACCAGACATTATTAAATCTACCAGTGCCTTGATCTTGGACTTCTCAACCTCCAGAACTGTGAGAGATAAATGTTTGTTGTTTATTAGCTACTTAATTTGTGGTGTTTTGTTATGGAGCCTAACTGGACTAAGATAAGCATATTCTAAGATATTGAGCTGTTGAGGTATCAAAGTCCACGAAAGATTGAGGAATCTATAAAAACAATTCACTTTTGAACAAAATATGGCAAAATGTATAAATAAATTAAAGGCTACCAGATACAAATAAGCTAAATGAAGTAAAAATAAAAGTATCTTTGAATTTGGTTCTCTCCATTTTTCCACAAAAATTCTTAATTATATTTTTAAAAGTATTACTTCCCCAAGCCCTATTTATAATTTTCATGGGAAAGGCAGACTTATGGTGATATTACTAGGTGATTCCAATAAGAACAGTTTCCACAGCCCTGTCTCATTAACCCATTGGGCTGAACAGAGGATGATAACACGAGATCTAGTATTAGTTCCACCTCTAACTTATGTTGCGATCTCTCCAAGATTCAGTTTTTCACTTGTTAAATGGAGATGATAAATCTAAATAAAAATGGAGATGATCATTCTAAATACTCTCTGTAAACTTAGAATATCTTCACGTATTCTAAGATAATGAATGTATTGCTCCAAGTGGCACATATACTTAGTGAAAAGGCTACGAAGGGCAAATAGCCAGCTAACTTTTTGCACTTAATTTTGGTTTGAGGTTTCCCAGTTCTTGATCCTATAAATTATTTTAGTGAAAGACACATTCCTCCCTTCTTCTTGAACCCTTCTAAATAATGGAAGATTTTTACTGATTTGTCAGGGGAGAAGAATATCTATTTCCACACAAACATTTTGCCAACACAAAGAGAGATATCTAGGTTATAAACTGAATTAAGATACAGAACAAAAGAAAAGATAATTTCTTTCATCACAACCTCCATAATAAACCTCTTCTGTTCCGTTTGTTAATTGGCTCAGCCATTTGTTCAACAAATATAATTTTATTATATTGCCAATTATAATCATGGGCACTGTTCTTGACCCCAGATGCCTAGCAGTGACAAACCCAGGCCCTGCTCTCATTGAGGTCACATTCTAGCTGTGGGAGGGGCTAGAAATGAACTATAAATAAACATGCCAGGTGGATACAGAAAAATGAAGCAGGGCTTAGGGAGCAGAGCATGGTGGAGGGAGGGGGTAGGATGGTTATTAAGCCTTTCTCGTTAAGTGACATTGCTGCTGAGGCTTGAACAGAGCAAGGCAGCACGTCATTGATATAAGAAGGCAGCATATCCCAAACAGAGGGGATAGTAATGAAATCCTGGAAGCCAGAGGATAGTTGGCATGTTCTAGGAAGAGCCAACAGGTCAGTGTGTCTGAAGCAGTGGGAACAAGAGGGACAGTCATGGTCCATAATGTCAAGGGAGGTGACAGAGGACAGATGTTATGGAGGCTTGCGAGCTATGGTAAGGATTCTGCATTCCACTCACAGTGAGAAAAGAAGACATGATAGGTTTTAGTGTGAAGGGGTGACATGATCTGATTTATATTTTTAAAAGATTCCTCTGTGGAATATACACTTGGGTAGAAGAGCAAGGGTGAAAACAGGGAGAACAATTAGGAGGCTGCTGCAATTGTCCAAATGAGATGATGATGACTAGCATTAGTGTGGAAGCAGGGGAAGTAGGAGAAGTGAGAACTGATTGTGTTGTAAAGATACTGTCTCTGGGAGTTGCTAATGGACTAGCTGTGCAGCAAGTGAGATAGAGGGTCAAAGACAACTACATCCCCTGGGAGAATGGCAATGCCATTGTCAGAGACGAGGGAGTCTATGGAGAGGAATACATTTTGTGGGAAGAAAGAGAATCAAGATTTGTTTTGGACATGGTTAAGTTTGAACTGCCTGCTAGAAATTTAAGTGGAGACGTTAAGGCTATTGAATACGTAAGTTTAGTTTTCCCATCTGTAAAATGTTTAGGAGAAGGATTTAGGCTGAAAATAGAAAGATTGAAGTCATTAGGGGGAAAACTGGATGGGGAAGGGTTACCAGACTTAGAAAATAAATTATAGGACTGAAAAGTTATTGGTTGTCTATCTGAAATTCACATTTAATTGGAAGTCTTGTATTTTAACTGTCAGCTCTGTGGATGAGGCTTCCAGGATCACATAGGAAATAAGATAGTGTGCGCAGGAGAGGGAGAAGAGGCCCCTCTAGAGGACTGAGTCTTGGGGCAGTGCAATGTTGAGAGGGCAGAAAGAGGAGTAGGAGTTAGCAGAGGAGCTAGAAGGAAAACCAGGGAACACGGTGTCTTAAAAACCAAGAGAAGAAAGTGCTATAAGAAGGAAGGGGAGATTGACTATGTCAGCTGCTAGATTTGACATTAAATGCAGGTGGCACAGGGGAAGGAAAAGTGTGATTGGAGTGGGTTCAAGAAAAGAAATGGAAGAAGAGAAACTGGAGAGAAAAAGAACATAGGCAATATTTTTTAGTTTTATTGTAATAGGGAGTATATAAGTAGCTAGAAGGTAATTTTGGGTCAAACAATATGCTGATTTTTTAAAGATGAAATAATGGTCAGCAGGTGGGGCAGGTGATGGAACTGGTATTCTTTCCCCATACACTTGACACTGAGAAGTGAGCACTCTCCTGGTATGCAAACATGGAGTGGTGGCAGCCAGGCTCGTCTGGGAACACCACAGCGGGTCCTTGATCAGGAGTGGCCGGGATGTACACGGTGTGACACCAAGTTTGTCTTAATCCCTAGGAAGCACCACAGTCTCCAGGGTGAGACATATAAATCTCTTGCCCTGGGGTTCTTGGGTGGACCCAGGTAGACCAAAGGTTACTACTACTTGTGACTTCTGAAAAATTAGATCTGAAACTAGGATTTGTTGTCTTTTTAGCAATCAGAGATCTTGTTTCTGGATGGATACAGGTATTATGGAACTGAAATTGCATATATTTCTACTGCTCAGATGCTTCTCACTCCAAAGAGGTAACTCAAAATCCCAGACATGCCCTCATAGCATTCAGTGGCAGAGGCAGAGGATGTGACCCAGATGAAGGATGCAGCTGAGGGAGAACTGGGGTCCAATAGGGACAGTCAGCTGCCATTTACAGGGCAGCCAAGTGCATCTGTGAATCATGCAACCAGACACTCCAGCAGCGTGAGTCTACCAACCTGGGCTGACAGAGCCAATCTGGCACAAGCACATGCCCCTCTATCCTCACAGGTGATGAATCCTATTAGTGTGAGAAATACAATTTAAGAATTTGGAGAAGCAGAGGTGTTCATATTCCTTATGCAATATGTACACAGTTTATTAATGCTCTAAATAGTTTCCCATTTAAGAACTTACATATTATTTTTCCGATATTTTCTTGGGAGTGAGCTATCCCACTTTAAACTAATTTTAATATTATCTATATCAAAGCTATATAATTGCCTGTGTTAACTAGAAGTTTGTTAACTTCAACACTCATTTTATTAATTTTTCCATGAAACCTGGTAATTGTTCCTGGCTCTGCTTTTTTTTTGGGGGGTGAGGAAGGGGGAGAGAGGAAGTTTATTTAATTTTAAATATAGTAGTGTTAGCATATTTTACAGAGTCTATTTACTATATCACTAATTTGGGGCTTTGAAAAAAATGTTCTATGCTTTATTGAGAGAAAGGATGCAGCTTCATCTTTGTACCTTTTGACAATATGTTCCCTTAGTAAAATGACTATATATCAATTTGTTTATATAGCTTATTATTAACAACTGTATTGAAAAAATGTAAAAGATGTACTAGTGTGTTCACCATAAGAATCAAGCATGGAGACAGAAACCAATCATGCAGGAGACAGAATGTAAAATTGAAGCTGGGCCCTGGCTCAGTTGATTGGAATGTCTTCCTGTAAACCTAAAGATGATAGGTTCGATTCCCACTCAGGGCACATGTCTAGGTTGTGGTTTGATCCCTGTCATGGTGCCCACTAGAGGCAACCAGTTGATGTTTCTCTCCCACATCGATGTTTCTCTTTCTCTCTTTCCTTCTCCCTTTCTCTATTCCTCCCCCCTCTCTCTCCCCTCTCTCAAATGTATATATTTTTTTAATTACAGCAGTGCTGGCTTTGAGAAATCAAGGTTGGGGGATGTGCAGAGTCGAGCACACAATGGAATGAGGTACAGGGATTGTTCATCTCCTGCATCCACAGCAAGAGCTGCTTTGTGGGGAGAGCTATAGCTGGGTTCTGTGTTTGGGTGACGAGAGCATGTGGAATTTCTCCACTGATTTCAACCTCTCAGTGAGATAAGAAACTAGGTCATGAGCTAAGAGGGAAGAGTAGGGAGGGGTGTTGGAGGTTGGAAGGGAGAGAAGAAGGTATGAAATGATGATCTAGGGGGGAAATGCTGCAAGACTGGCTGACCAAACAGTGCATCTGAGGTTTATGGAAATTAATTCAGAGTAGGGTGATAGAGAAATAAAGGGGCAAGGAACCAAAGGTGTATGCAAGGGACTTAAGGAGAGAGCATGAGGGGAGATAATGATCAGTGCAAAGCTGATAGGTCAAAGGATAGGAGGTGAGGTGCAAGAGCTATTGGAGCACACATCTAGAAGAAATAAGCTGGAAAAATAGGAGATGGTGGTGGGCTATCAGAACGCTTCAGGTTGAGATTTTTAAATATATATATATATTTTTTTTCATTGATTTCAGAGAGGAAGGGAGCGGGGGCGAGAGAGATAGAAACATCAGTGATGAGAGAGAATCATTGATTGGCTCCCTCCTGCACACCACACCCTGGGGATCAAGCCTGCAATCTGGGCATGTGCCCTGATCAGGAATCGAACCATGACCTCCTGGTTCATAGGTCAATGGTAAACCACTGAGCCAAGCCAGCTTGTCTTGAGGTTGAGATTTTTAAGGGGGTATATTTCCATAAATATTCTCATTGTCTGCCATTGTTTCCAAGGTTCAATAAAAATCAGTTTGATACTGCCTAAGAATTAATATATATAAAAGGTTACTATGCAAAGTGTCCCCTCTGGAGTTCGACCAGACCAGAAGTTTGATCACTAGCTATGACATGCACTGACCACCAGGGGGCAGCATAGAATAAAGGAAGGCTCCAGCCAGCAGCAGACAGCTGGGGAAGGAAGGCCCTGATCACCCATCAGGCCTAGGAACCCTACCCATGCACGTATTTCATGCACTGGGCCTCTAGTAGTACATAAATGTCAATGAATGTGATTCAGAAAGTCTCACTTCCCTCCCTCCCTCCATTCTCCCTCTCTCATAATTCTGAAATGAAATATTATTGCTGAATTTTGAATTTAACCAAAACAGGCTAAGAGCAATGCCCGATGAAAGAGCATCTTTGCATCACATAGAAGATACAGAGAAAATGCAAAAAGAGCATGTTTCTGGGAGAAGCTGAGAGGAAGAATACAAGAAATAGTTGTCTCTTGACATTTAAGCAAGCCTGATGCTGGTGTTTTTAGATCTATGTGATTGATAAATAATAGAAGATTCCTTGTAGAGGACTAATCCAAGTGAAAAATAACCAAATGAAAAGAGAGGTTTGTGTTAGTAATTGCAACAAAAAAGAAAAGGCTGAGCTATTTTGAAATCAAAGATATTGAATGATGATTTTTCATTCATAATATTGCACCCTTCCCAATTAAGTTACTTTCACTGCGAGAATGTGCTCTCTCTCTCTCTCTCTCTCTCTCTCCCCATCTCTAATTACGAATTTATATCTCTATGTCTTTGTCCAGGTAAACTGAGGCCCTACCTGTTAGAAAAGTTCAAGACATTTTTTTTTTAAATCCTCACACAAGGGTATTTTTCCATTGATTTTTACAGAGAGTGAAAGGGAGGGAAGGAGGGAAGAGGGAGGGAGGGAGAGAGAGAGAGAGAGAGAGAGAGAGAGAGAGAGAGAGAGAGAGAGAGA
>JAAGEH010000076.1:19029470-19095736 GCA_011751065.1 Lasiurus cinereus | reverse complement strand
AGAGAGAGAGAGAGAGAGAGAGAGAGAGAGAGAGAGAGAGAGAGAGAAACTTCCATGTGAGAGAGTTATATCAATTGGTTGCCTCCACACATGCCCTGTCTAGGGCTGGGGATTGAGCCTGCAACCAAGATACAGGCCCTTAATCAGAATTGAACCCAGGACCTTTCACTCCGAAGGCCAACACTCTATCCACTTGAGCCCAAACTGGCTAGGGCTCAAGTCATTTTTTATAATAGTAGAGTTTAGTCCTGAAATGTTCTTTTATTTAGAAAATTATTTGTCTCTTTTCCCAAACTTTTCTATTTTCCTTCTCACTCAAACATTTCAGCAAAATTCTTCTCTACATGTGGCATTTATAAGTAGTATTTCTTGGAGAAAGTGGTGGGGCAGAGATTACTGTGCATTTCTCTGGGAGTGATTTGCTTTAAAAAATGGGGAAAAAAAGCCCTGGCCAGTTTGGCTCAGTGGATAGAGCATTGGCCTGCAGACTGAAGGGTCCTAGATTCAATTCCTGTCAAAGGCACAAGCCCTGGGTTGCAGATTCAATCCCTATTGTGGGGTGTGCAGGAGGCAGCCGATCCATGATTCTCTCTCTTCATTGATGTTTCTGTCTCTCTCCTCTCCCTTCCTCTCTAAAATCAAAAAGTGGAAGAAAAAAAAAGACATGTTTTACATTAAAAATTAAATATTTTGACATTCATATTAATCAGGGAGAAAAGCAAATGGTTAATACTAAATGTATAAAAGATGTTCAATATCACTTGAATGTATTTATTTAACTCATAGAGTGCTTATTATGTATCAGGCACTGCTCTAAGCACCAGCTACCATTCTAAATCTTATAAATATTAACACAATTAAATTCAAATATAGTCTTATTTGGCAGGTACCATTATTTCCCCCCATTTTTCAATGGGAAGCTGAGTCACAGAGAAGTTAAGTTTCCAAAGGTGACACAGCTAGGAAGCAGCATAGCCAGGCAGTTGGGCTCCAGGCCATGATTTTATACACAGTGCCATGAAGCTTTGCCAGAAAAATGCAAATTTAAACAAGATACTATTTTCTATGCAACAGATTGGCAAGACAATTTTAAATCCTGGTAAGGATACAGGCAAATGAACACTTAAATATTGTTACACCCTTTTTACAAGGCAATCTGGCAGTATATACTAAAATTTGAAGAACACAAAACCCTCTATATAACATTCTACTTTGAGGACTCTGGCCTACGGAAATAAAAGCATCAGTGTATAAGGATGTACATGAAATTGCAGCATTGTTTATGGTGATATCAGAACTAGAAACAGCACAAAGATCCAACACAGGAGCTATAGTTGAGTAAATTACATTACATCCACACTACAGAATATTATGCAGCCATTATATAAAATAAATCTATATCTATTAATCCAGAGAAAGTTGCAATAATGTATGCAGTTGGATCCCAATTTTTTAAATATATTTTTATTGATTGCAGAGAGGAAGGGCAAGGGAGAGAGAGAGAGAAACATGAATGATGGTCTGGCTGGTATGGCTCAGTGGTTGAGCATCGACTTATGAACTAGGAGGTCACAGGTTTGATTCCCAGTCAGGGTACATATACAGGGTACATACCCACTAGTGGGTATGCAGGAGGCAGCTGACCAATGAGTCTCATCATTGATGCTATCACTCTCTTCCTCTCCTTTCCTCTCTAAAATCAATAAAATATATATATTTTTTTAAAAATCAGTGATGAGAGAGTTATTGACTAGCTGCCTCCTACATACCCCTACTGGCGACTGAGCCAGCAACTCAGGTATGTGCACTGACTGGGAGTGGAACTATGATCCTCTGGTTCACAGATTGATGTTCAACCACTGAGCAACACTGGGAAGATGATCCCAATCTCTTTGGTAAATATTTTTATGAACATATTTAACTTTTTCTATATGGACTTTTGAATTGTTTCACTTTTTATACAAGCTTATATTGCCTCTGCAATTTAAAACTCTAATTAAGTTAAAAATCATTATCCATGTCATTGTAATAATCAGCCTAGAAAATGTTTTAGACATTCAGTTCCATTTAGAAAATTATATATAGCTTTCAAATCAGATATGAAAGACTCAGATTTATATTTAAGAATGCCTTTTATGTATAGGCATTGTAATTTATAGTTCTGAGTAATTATAGAATAAACATTCATTTTCGTTCATGGTCATTTCTGGCAATAGAAAGCAGAGGAAATCATTCGCTTATTCTTTGTCTAATGGTATAACTAGGCATTGGACAGTAATATCATTTTTTAAAGTCTATGTAAGATCTATAATCTGTTTCTATTCCTTCAGTTTCATACTCAAATGGAGAGAGAATATACATTCAGGAGGGAAATGGAAGGGCTTGTAGTGTTGAAAGGTTTAAAAATGCCTTTCTTTCCTCATAAAGAGAATTAGACAGATATTTCTTGGGCTCGACGTCTTCTCCCTATGCTCTACACTGTGCAAGGCTCTGAGAGGTGAAGGTGAAATCTGAAATAGTGGCTGGAAATGTTGGTGGGGCCTGGGTACAACGATAGGAGCCTGCAGCGTCCTCGAATTTCTGGTTGTGTTAACCAGAGGTCCTTCCTGGTGAAACTTAAAGTGCTGCTGCCATCTTCAGGAGTTCCCCATTGTCATCTTCGAGTAAAGTTACAGGTAAGTGGGATACAGCTGCAAAACCCTCTCCAGGAGTTCTGAATCACAGCTAGAAAACCTCTCCAGGTGACTGCTAAAAGGAAGGCAGTTTCTCAAAAAAGCTTAAGATGATTACTTAGTAAGTTGGCTTTTTTCTTTTTAAGTCCCTACCCAAGGATATGTTTCCATTCCTTTTTTTAGAGAGATGGGGGGAGGAAGAAAGAGAAACCTGCAACCTAGACATGTGCCCCCAAGGGGATCAAACCTGCAACCTTTTTGATGCATGGGACGATGCTCCAAACAACGAGCCACCTTCCTGGGCTAATAAACCAGCTTTTAGTGTGTATGTTATGAAATGATATGTCCCTGCAATATGAACTGAGTTAAGATATAGGGTCCAAAAAGAAAAAGTAAAATGGGGGTGGGGTAAGTGATAGCGGTTTCAGATGCACTGAGTGGCTCTGAAGCCCTTTGGGTCAGTCTCCCAGAGGACCATATATGCTCAATTAAACTCCAACATGAAGTTCAGAGAGCATTTGGTCACAAGTAACCTGTGGGCTTCCATTTTTACCTGACTGACTGAGCGATTTGTTCATCAATGCTGAGCCCTCTCTTCTCTGACTGCTTGAGTTATGAATACTTGATAGGAAAGGCCAAATTGTCTAACAGACCTCTTAGCACAAAGCTCCACTCTTCTTCCAGAAATAATTCTACTTCATTATGTTGTGGAGAAAATTAAGCCCTAAAAATGAAAACAAGCCCATTCCACTATCTTTCTCCATTGTTGTTGGAGGTGTCTGTACATGGTCTGGGAAGTCCATGAGAACAGGAGTTTGCTGGTGGCTCTCAGGGGAACAGCTGTCCAATCTTCAAGCCATGAAACCACAGTGTTTTCTGCAAATGCTCCGTTGAGACACGGAAGTTTCCCTATAGCTCATTTCACACTGCTTCTTTGTTTTACTCATCATTTTAAGCAATCTGTCCTTTTCACAGCCAGTTAGAATGCACCTTATAGACTCCATTTTGGTTCTTGGTTTGCATTATTAAAAGAAAAGAGTAAATCCCTTTCAATTCACCTTTATAAAAATTCACATCATTTTAGGAAATAGCCAAGTTCCCTTCTACCACAAAACTAGCAATTAAAAAATGTATGTTGAGCCGAGACCGTTTTGGCTCAGTGGATAGAGTGTCGGCCTGCGGACTGAAAGGTCCCAGATTCTATTGCGGTCTGGGGCATGTACCTTGGTTGCACAACTCCAGTAGGGGGCGTGCAGGAGGCGGCTGATCGATGTCTCTCTCTCATAGATGTTTCTGACTTTCTATCCCTCTCCCTTACTGTCTGTGGAAAATCAATAAAAAATATATTTAAAAAAATGTATGTTGAAAGAAAGGATTATAATACATAGCTAGTGCCATAATGGATTTTAAGTCATCAGCATGGCACTTCAGAAACTTCGCTGTATTTAGAAGACTGTCCACGTCTTCTGAAATTTTGCCTTTAATTTATTCATTTATCTGGCAAATACTTTCCAAGGGCCTATTAATATACTATGTATTCTGGTAGGCACGTTTCATATGCTACTTCTTTGTTCTTCACAATAATTCTTTGAAGACCATATAGTCTTAGCAGATGAGGAAACTGAGTTACAGATAGTTTAAGTAACTTGCCTATGGACACAGGTTTAGAAGCCAAGTATGACTTACTCTGATGCCTACACTGTTTGCACAATGGCATCACCGAAGACAGAAACATCTGAGCACTTTCGTGCTTACTACACTTACGAAACAGTCATTCAATGAACATTTGACTCTTTGCTACAATCAAGGCATTGTGGATTTTATTAATAGAGCAGTAAGAGAAGAAAAATAAGTCAGGCCTAAAATTAGACTATAAAACAAGTAAGTCATAAAAATGGAAAGTCTGACTCAAAGCATATAGAGCTATTTGTGCTCACTGCCACTGGGGGCATTGCTGACTTACAAATGGAAGGAGAACAGGTGAACAGATTATACATCATAACCTTAAAATAATCGAGCCCATCCACAATGCCATATAGAAATAAAATGGTTAAAAATCTAAAACATACCAAAATGCATCTAACCACAATTTGACAGCTGGAGCAAACTATAGATTACAATTTTCACTTTTGCTTTCATTCTTATTTCTATTACATCTGACCAGTCAAGCCTTGAAATAGAAAAATAAATGATTCCATGCAAAATTTACCAGATCTTGTTTTATGTGTAATGTTGTTACTATTTCTGGATCTCAGAGCCTGTAGATTTAATTCAATATTAGGGCAAATCTGGCCATGTTCAATTTCACTGCACTCACTACTGTGTCAGTTCTTCCCCTGGAGTTCTAAATGGGCCCAGATTCTGAAGTTGAACAGTGATGCCGCCATCTCAGCCCAGTGCTCTCAGAAGGCTCTGGTGCCACAACACAGCTGCTTACCACTTAATGAACCACTGTTTAGTGTGCTGCTAAATGAGGTTGCAAAGATAGGATCATCTCTAATGTCATCAGCCTTTCACTTGAAGAAAGGAGTTCTTTTCATCACTTACCAGTCTTCACCTGAAGGATAAAAATACGCCCCCTCCTCCCGTCCCAGACCTTCACATTTAGGTCAACTGTGAACTCTTGAAGGAGCAGATCTGATTCTGTTTGCTGACCTGGTTTTTTATTCTAGCAGACATCGTTAATATATTAATGTTAAATTGGAAGGAGAGATATTGGGATCCTCAGGCAGAAAGTCAGCCCAAAAAGCTGAATGTGAATTAACCAGGATGGGTGGGTCACGCTTAATGCTAATAATGACTACATCAAAATAAGAAGCTTTTGCACAGCAAAAGAAACCATCAACAAAACAACAAGAAAGATCACTGTATGGGAGAACATATTTGCAAATGTTATCACTGATAAAGGTTTAATCTCCAAAATCCACAGCCAACTTATACAACTTAATAAAAGGAAGATAAACGATCCAATAAAAAAATGGGCAACGGACCTAAATAGAACCTTTTCGAAAGACGACAGAAGGAAGGCCAAGAGACACATGAAAACATGTTCAAAGTCATTAATCATCTGAGAGATGCAAATCAAAACGACAATGCGATACCATCTTACACAGGTCAGAATGGCAGTCATCAACAAATCAACAAACGACAAGTGTTGGCGAGGATGCGGAGAAAAAGAAACCCTTGTGCACTGTTGGTGGGAATGCAGACTGGTGCAGCCACTGTAGAACAGTATGGAGTTTCCTCAAAAAACTAAAAATGGATCTCCCATTTGACCCTGTAATCCCACTCTTAGGAATTTATCCTAAGAAATCACAAACACCAATCAGAAAGGATTTATGCACCCTTATGTTCATAGCAGCACAATTTACAATAGCTACAATTTGGAAACAGCCTAGGTGCCCGTCAGCAGATGAGTGGATCAGAAAATTATGGTACATCTACACAATGGAATTCTATGCTGCCATTAAAAAGAAGGAATTCTTACCATTTGCAGCAACCTGGTTGGAACTGGAGAGCCTTATGCTTAGTGAAATAAGCCAGTCAATGAAGGAGAAGCATCACATGATCTCACTCATTTGTGGATATTAAAGAACATTATAAACTGATGAACAAAAGGATAGATACAGAGACAGTAAAGCTTCAAACAGACTGTGAAATTACAGCAGGAAAATTAAAGTTAGGTGAGGTAGATAAGAGATCAATCAAAGGACTTGTATGCATGCATATAAGCATAACCAATGAACATAGACACTGGGGGGTTGGGGTATGCCTGGGAGAGAGGGGGGGGCAATGGGGAGATATGTATAAAAAATTAATAAAAAAATAAATTAAAAAAAATTAAAGACCCAGAAAACCAAAAAAAAAAAAAATGCTAATAATGATGAAAAATTTGCATTGCTCAAGTCCTCTTTGAGGAGCTCAGACAAATGCTGCCCAGATTCAGCCTAAAAGTAGTGAAATCAGTAGACATTACATGTACTAAAATTAAAAAGATAAGGAAATCATTTTGATTTCTGTCTTGGGATGTACTCCATACTTA
The DNA here is from genome assembly GCA_011751065.1 of Lasiurus cinereus. Taxonomy (NCBI): domain Eukaryota; kingdom Metazoa; phylum Chordata; class Mammalia; order Chiroptera; family Vespertilionidae; genus Lasiurus; species Lasiurus cinereus. The sequence goes on along the minus strand of JAAGEH010000076.1, from coordinate 19,089,022 downwards.
AGGAGATGCTCTACCCTAGAACTGCTAGAGACATTTGTCTGAACCCTTTAATGAAACTACCCCAAATATTATGATCATTCAGATTTTTCTAACACCTCAGCTTCAAAATGTCTAGAATATTATCAGTGACATCCCCAGCTTCCTCCGAAGGACATACTTCAACTATCCCAGTGTCTCTGGTTTCGAACAGTAGGATCATGCCCACCTCTCCCTTGGCCCCTACACTTAATGTCATTAGGTCTTCCTAGGTGAAGTCCATTTCAGAATCCCTCAATCTGCCTTTCCCCTTGTCTAGATTCTCACTGTTGCACTTCTGGTCCTATGCAAACTTGACCTTGAATGGTAGCAAAATATGCCAACCCAAAATATGTCACTTTGGTATATTGATCATTTTGAGCTAAAGACACTTGAAAAAACAGCAAATTTAGGGTGATGTTTTCTCTGACCTACCAAATCCAAGATCCTCCAAAACTCCCTTGTCATAAATCCCCTCCCCAAGAGTTTCATCAACCAGGGAAAATTGATTCATCATCAGAGAGGAGACTAGAAATCCACACTATACCCTGACACCTTGTCACAAACTTATCATTCCTCCCATTTATTCTTCTCAGGGCCTATTCATCTTTCCTAAAAAACATTTTTAAATTTTCCTAAAAGGCCTACATCTTCCTCCTTTTTCCCTATTAAGATGGTATTTAAGCTTGAATTCTAAACCACCTCAGGGGTTACTCATTTTTCCCTGGGTATCTCTCATGAATACATGAGGTATACATGTTAATAAATGCCTGGGTTTTTTCTCTTGTTTATCTGTCTTTTATTACAAAAATCTTAGCTAAGAACTCAAAAGAGTAGAAATAAAATTATTTTACTCCCCTACAACCACTAACCAATCTCCTGGCCTTATAGTTTCCTTCATCCTTTCAGCTCAGATTAATTTTTCTAATGTGTCACATTCCTTCATTCAAAGTCATCTATAGCTCTCGAGTCTTCAGAGTAAAGTTCTGACTCAGCCTAGTACTCAAGTCCCTCCACAGTCACTGCATGTAGAGCTTCTGCTACTTACCCTCTGTGCTCACATTGCTCCAGTCAAAACAGCCTCTCTGTCTGTCCCTTTAATAGGACAGATGCATTTTATGTCTCTGAACTGTTATTCAGGCCATTCTGCCTGCCTCTTCTTTCATATAAATCCTACTTCTTTTCAAAGACTCAGCTTACACGAACCACCACCCCCCTCCAAGTAAGCTTCCCCAGTTCATCATTAGGTGTTCTTTTCATCTCAACACTATTTCTTTATTTATATCACTACTTCCCAAAAGGATTTACAGGCCACTCCTGTGGATTGCTGAATATGCCACTTATTTACTACTTTCCATAATAACAGTAGCTAACACATATACTAGTAGTGCTTACCAATGCCAGGTTCTATCTAGAGCTTTACATATATTAATCTATGTATTTGAAACTCACAACAACTCTATCAGACAGGTAATATTACTAGCCACTTTTAACAGATCAGACACTGGACAATGTGCTCAAGTTACCCAGCTAGACAACTGCAGAGCCAGGATTTTGACCCAGGTAACTAACTCCAGAAACTATGCTTTTTGCTACAGTCCAGTAAATACTCTTTTATTATTCTTGAACTTTTGACACATACTGCTATCTTGCTAGATTTTTTAAGGGTAGTCATTATGTCTCATAGCTTATTTCATCCCTTTCAATAACTAGTATAGAGTTTTACACATAGATAGTTCTTTACAGTTTGCTGACCTTATCTGCCTCAGAGTAGGTTTTTTTTAATTGTCAAAAGTTTACATATGTCTCCTTTCCCCCCCACCCCCACTTAAACCCCTTCCCCCAGCCATTGCCACCACAGGCAAGCCCCCACCACCCCCCCGTTTCTGTGTCCATTGGTTATGCTAATATGCATGCATACAAGTCCTTTGTTTGCTCCCTAATCCCCTGCCCCTTCCTTGCCATTTGTCTCTGGATCTATACTTGTTCATCAAATTATGTTGATCATTATATCCCACATATGAGTGAGATCATGTGATATTTGTCTTTTGCCAACTGTCTTATTTCTCTTAGCATAATGTTCTCCAGTTCCATCCAGGCTATTGCAAATGGTAAAAGTTCCTTCTTTTTTATTGTGGGGTAGTATTCCAATGCGTAGATGTATCACAGTTTTCTAATCCACTCATCTGTTGATGGGTACTTCTGTTGTTTCCAAATTTTAGCCATTGTAAATTGTGCTGCTATGAACATAGGGGTGCATATATCCTTTCTGATTGGTGTTTCTGGTTTCTTGGAATATAGTCCTAGAAGTGGAATTACTGGTCAAATGGGAGTTCCGTTTTTAACTTTTTGAGAAAACTCTATACTGTTTTCCACAGTGACTGCACCAGTCTACATTCTTACCAGCTGTGCACTCTACATCATTGTCAGCACTTGTCGTTTGTTAATTTATTGATGATAGCCTTTCTTACAGGTGTGATATGGTATCTCATTGTGGTTTTGATTTGCATTTCTCAGATGATTAGTGACTTTAAGCATGTTTTCATAAGTCTCTTGGCCATCAAGAACTACTAGACTTAAAAATGAAATTTGGTAATGTAGCAGGGTATAAAATTAACAGCCAGAAATCTATGGCCTTTTTATACACCAATAATGAACTCACAGAAAGAGAAATGAAAAAAAAAATCCCATTTACCATTACAAATTAAGATACCTAAAAATAAACTTAACTAAGGAGGTAAAAGACCTGTACATGAAAACTATAGGCATTGAAAAAAGAGATAGAGGAAGACATAAACAAATGGAAAAACATACCATGCTCCTGGATTGGTAGATTCAACATCATTAAAATTAGTGACTACCCAAAGCAATCTACAAATTCAATGCAATCCCCACAAAAATTCATCTGGAATAAAAAAAGATTCTGAATAGCTGCAGCAATCTTGAGAAAGAAGAACAATATTGGAGGGATCACAATACCAGATATCAAGCTATATTACAAAGCCACTGTTCTCAAAACTACCTGGTATTGGCACAAGAACAGACATATAGGCCAATGGAACAGAACAGAAAACCCAGAAATTGTCCTAAGCCATTATGCTCAATTAATATTTGACAAAGGAGGCAAGAACATACAATGGAGTCAAGACAGTCTCTTCAATAAATGGTGTTGGGAAATTTGGTCAGATACATGAAAAAAAAATGAAACTAGATCATCAATTTATATCATACACAAAAACAAACTCAAAATGGCTTAAATGTAAGATCAGAAACCATAAAAATCTTATTATAAGATTCCATAGGCAGAAAAATAACAGACATATCTCATAGCAATATCTTTACCAACATAGCTCCTAGGGCAATGGAAACTAAGGAGAAAATAAACAGAAAAACCAAGATGGCGGCATAAGGTATACACCTGTACATGCTGCCTCTCACAACCATACCAAAATTACAACTAAAAGACAAAACATCTATCACCCAGAACCATGGGAAAGCTGACTGAAGTTCTACAACTAGAAGGAAAGAGAAAAGAGCATTGAGACCCGGTAGGAGGTGCACAGGCATGGAAAAGCAGAGATATGGAGGCACACAAATTGGGCTGGTGACTGGGTGCACTGTTTTTTTCAATCTGAAGGGAGACACAAGCTCCCAACTGCTCTGAACTCTAGTTTCCAGTAAGATTGTCTGCCATTGGGTTGGAAAGTGAGGGTGGCTTTGTCTCAGAGGTGTATGCAAGAATCATTGTTGACTGTGCTGGGGTGTGGGATGCAGGGACACAGAAATGCGGAGACACAGAAACGCAAAGATGGCTAACTGGCAGCCATCGCTAGTTGCCATGCCCTAGTGATTCCCTGAGATCGCACCCTGCCCAATTTACAAACCCACCCAAACTGTGTGCAGCAGCTTTTGCATATGAATGGCCTGCCCTTTCACAGCTTAACCTAACAAAATGCAGCTGGGTCACACAGCTCCAAAACTTCCAAACCCCAAGCAAAGAGGAGAAATCTGTAGATCTTGCTGTAGCTCCTGCTGATTGGCCTCAGACAGTAGCTGACCTGCACTTTCTTGGAGATCCAGGAGTCAGTGTGAGATGAAACCAGATTTCAACTCCTCATATTCATAAGTGACACACTCAAGAGGCAGACTCAGTGAGTACCAAAGCCCCATGGAAGCAAGTCCTGACCTATAAAGGTGTTTCCAGCACAACAGTTCTTCGATTATAGACACAGCAGATCCTCACAGCCAATTGGCCAGGAGGTCAGTTCTTCCCAGTGTACCAACAGCAATCAAGGCTTAACTACAACAAGACTGTGCACTCAGCTCACAAGGGGGTGTACCAAGAGTGTCCGTCTCAAGTGCTTGAGGAGGCTGAACCACTGGGCCCTATAGGACACCTACCACACAAAGCCTCTCTCTCATCAATGTTTCTAACTTTCTATCCTCTCCCTTCCTCTCTGTAGAAAATCAATATATTTTTTAAAAAATATATTTTTTTTAAAAAGAAAAAAGAATCCAAAAATATGAAGGTAGTATAAGGAGCCTCTGGGACAACTTAAAGCATATTGACATCAGAATTATAGAAGTGCCAGAAAGAGAGAGAGAACAAGATACTGAAAACCTATTTGAAGAAATAATGACTGAAAACTTGCCCCACTTGGTGAAAGAAATAGACTTACAACTCCAGGAAGCACAAAGCACCCCCCAAAAAAGGAATCCAAAGAGGACCACACCAACACATATCATAATTAAAATGCCAAGAGCAAAAGACAAAGAGAGAATGTTAAAAGCAGTAAAAGAAAAACAGTTACCTACAAGGGAGCACCCATAGGATTGTTAGCTAATTTCTCAACAAAAACTATGCAGGCAAGACAGGAGTGGCAAGAAATGTTCAAAATGATGAATAGCAAGAACCTACAACCAAGATTACTCTACCCAACAAAGCTATCATTCAGAATTGAAGGGCAGATACAGAACTTCACATATTAAAAAAAAAAGCTAAAGGAGTTCATCACCACCAAACCAGTATGTATTACATGAAATGCTGAAAGGTATTCTTTAAGAAGAGGAGGAAGAAGAAAAGGTAAAGATAAATATTACGAACAACAAATGCATGTCTATCAACAAGTAAATCTAAAAATCAAGTGAATAAGAAATCCAATGAACAGAATAAACTGGTGAATATAATTGAAACAGGGTCATAGAAAGGGAGTGGACTGATAATTCTTGGGGGGACGAAGATGTAGGAAGAGATTGGGCAACAATCTTATCCCTATGAATGAGAACAGCGGCGGGGGGTAAGGGCATAGGTTAGGGAGGGGAATCAAGTGGAGGGAAGCTATGGGGAAGGAGAGGAACATCTGTAATAATCTGAACAATAAAAATGTATTTTTTATAAAAGAAAATAAACAAATGAGACGACATCAAAATAAAAAGCTTCTGCACAGCAAAAGAAACCATCAACAAAACAATAAGAAAGGCCACTGCATGGGAGAACATATTTGCCAATGATATTTCAGATAAGGGTTTAATCTCCAAAATTTACAGAGACTCATACAACTTAACAAAAGAAAAATAAATGATCCAATCAAAAAATGGGCAAAGGACCAAAATAAACACTTTTCAAAGTAATCTTATATTCTTTCTGGCTGGAAAAAGGTGGGATATAAACAAATACGCAATGAAATATTTATATTCACCAGTCCTCCTGAAAATCTATGATTAGACTTACAAAGATTTTGGTCATCTTTGAATCAGGTAAGCAAATCGTACAGTATGGAAATCTGACTTTACATAATATATGAATTCTAATGAGAGCTGTGAGTAAAACCATGCCCTACCTCTCCATGCACAGAGCAGTTTCTAATACAAATATTTAAAAGTATTTTCATAGGAAAACAATTCCTAAGAAACCAGTTCTCAAATGCATTAAATACAAAATTCATATTGAAGAAGGTTTGGGGAGAGTAGTCAGACTCTTGATAAGCTGGTTGCATTGTTATCCTAAAAGAAGTTTTTGCATCATTTAGATCTTTGGAATTTGTCATTCTAAATGTATAATAACTTGAGAGGTCAGGAACCTTGTCTGATATCACATTTATATGGTCCAAGCACATAGTATAGTGGTAGACACATAGTAGGTCTTTAAAACTTCTCTGGATTAATTTCTCCAATGTCTGCCAAGCTTACGGATTCCCTTCTCCCACCCTTCCAGCTCCTGCAGCTTTGTTCTCTTTGTTCATATTTTTCTGGGCCATTCCATTGTCTACTAGAGTTAGCCTGTAATATCATATTTGCCAGCAGGTGCTGCCATTTGCCACAGGATTTGCTAATTTTCAAAATTCCCTAGTTCTGAGACTCCAGATTGTGCAGAATAGTACAGGGCCTAATTTATCAACTTGGCAGGTTTGAAATGCTATCAAATCAGTTACTTAAAATGAGTGAGACTTGTAATGTGCTGCACAGTTTTAATGAGCAGAGCACCGCTGCTACATTAAGACAACAGGAGACCACACTGGGGAAAACAAGCAGCAAGAATGTGAGGCTAAGAGAATAGCAGGGAAACCTGTGTCTTGCCACAAGATCCCAATGGGAACAATATGTTCAACAACAAAAATTGGCTTTCTCATTGGCAAGTAAAAAGGACTCATCTTAGTGTCTTTCATATTTGTCCTTCCTCTCCACTTCTCCTATAAAAATTACTCCTGTAGTCTTACCAATTTTCTCCTTTTATTATCTCCTATAAAAATTACTCCTATAGCCTATGTATTTTCTCCCTGCCCCCAGACTCTTCCCACTCCAAACCATCCTGAACATTCTGGAATAGTCTTCCTAAAATGACACTTGCTTAAGAACCTTCAGCCCGGCTGGCATGGCTCAGTGGTTGAGTGTTGACCTATGAACCAGGAGGTCACGGTTCAATTCCCAGTCAGGGCACATACCTGGGTTGTGGGCTGGATCCCCAGTGTGGGTTGTGCAGGAGGCAACCAATCAATGATTCTCTCCCTCTCTTTTCCTCTCTAAAATCAATAAAAACAATTTTTTAAAAAAGAACCTTCAGTGATGCTCACAATCAAGGTAGCCCTCTTCAGTATGACTCATCAGGCCCTATAATCCAGTCTCAGTTTACCTGCCCAACCTTACTTTCTATTATCCCCAGATTCTCCACTTTGACAAAGCAGGGATTGTCTTTATCCCCATCGATTAAGTCATTCCCATTTTAGTAACTTTGCACCTGCTAATTCATATGCCTGAAATGCCTTCCTTCTTCTCTAACTCCTTAGTCAATGCTATTGCTATATTTAATTTCCCAGGAGTAATTAAATGCATGGAATGTTGCTGGTTAACATAATTCCTTCTCCCGACATCCCTGGGAACATCTGAAATATAGGACAAACACTCTATGACAGAGCAATATTAATGAAATACAATACCTTGTGACACTTATATAAAGCATTAAGTCAGCAGACAACATACAGATAATTCTTGGGGGAACCTCGGTCAGCACAAGCTCTTCGACTTGCTCACGGTCATTTTTGCATTCCCAGTGATTTTGAAGGAGCTTTCTCACCTTCTCAGGACTTCTCTTGGCTGCATGAGTGAAATCTCAGAAGTAACTGGGAGAACGCCCTGCCCCATTTTAAGTACCATCTCTCCTCTCTGCCAGCCCAACACATATTTTCCTGTGACTTCCTGAATGTCACAGAGCACACTATGTTGATATTTGCCCTGCTACTCTGGACCTAAGGCACACAATATCACTAGAAGGAAGGCCAGCAAAATAATGTTCCCCTTTTCAATAGTTCCATATTCTGGCCATAGTCACTTCCCAACTCCAGTTAGTCCAAAGGCCTCTCTGTCCACAAAACTGGTCAATCTCTGTCTTTTCTATGATACATCCCTGCTTTACTATTTTTAGATGAAATATACACTATTTGGAAACAGAAATCAAGTGCTTTAGATTCAAGTCCTAGCTCTGCCACCATCCAGTTGATGTATTTGAACCTCTGTTTCCTCAGAGGCAAAATGGAAATGATCATTTCCATAAATTCAAGATGTAAGCTCAAGGGGGATAATGTATATGAAGCACATTGACAACTATAAAGCACTGTGCACAAGCAAAATGTCATGCATTTATTTCTGTATTCACTCGTTAGCTGTCACAAATACACAGTTCACCCCAAGAGGAAGAAACAACACGAACAAAACTAAAACCCTGGCAGGGAGGAGGAACTCTCCAGTTCATTTTTCCCTTAGCATCTTTAAAATGTGTCCACCAGCTCTATCTGAATGCCATCTAGTGGACACGGTGTTCTTGTGAGAACAGAAGTTCTGCAAATACAAGTGAGGATTCCTAAGGCATGAACCTTTGTCAGTTCTACCAATACATAAGCTAAATCCTAGACTTAGCAGGAGACAAATGTGTCCACCTGTGAAGTACAATATAAAGAATTCTGAGTAGTCCTGGTTCTTAATGATTCTACCCCTATTTCCAACACCCCCACAATTTTATCAGTAGAGCTGCATTTTTTCAAGCATTGGAGGATTTTCGGTCTTCAAACATCTTTTATTAGTGAGCAAATAACCCCTTAAACCTCTTTCATCTCACATCTTAGCAGAATTTAGCTGAAGGAGAAGAGCAAGGTGGCACAGGAATAGAAATCAAGAGAGACAGGGAAGAGTGAGGGGCGTTGGTGAGTCATGAGAGGGTCAGAGACAAGGAAGACCAAAGGCAAACTCCATACTCACCCCTTGAGCCTGGCCTTGTTAATACATGTTGTTTGCCTGACCTTCATTCTTTTTACATCTTATAGCTTACAATTAGCTTTAATGGCTGAAAAAGCCCATATTCAAGCAAAAGTGGGAAGAATGTGTACTTTTTAAACTTTTAGCTATATCTCTGAAGCCATCTTGGCACTCACAGAGGCCTGTGGGGGTGGGGTGGGGAGAGGGGGACCTGCTTTGTGGTTTGAATCCAAAGCCCATGGGGATTCCCACCAGCAGCCCTAGCTTGGCAGCATGGTACTGGAGGCAGGCCTCTTTGGAAACGTATCAGAGCCCTGCTTAGCTGTGTCTACCCCTCCTTAACATGCTTCCTTTTTTATCTACAGTATTTGGAAAGATGAGAGACAACGCTGCGAAGAACACAAAGGCTTTTTTGCAAACCATCTCTGGCTTCCTTATCAAAGCTGTCGCTATCAGGGTTGGATTTAGTAACTTGGCATTCACTTGTTAGGACCACCCCTGTTCGCAGCCATCTGGAGTCTTTTGGAGAAATTTTAAAGAGGCACTGCTCAGAGAGCATTTTGTAATGGAGAAAGTACTGATGTTCAATTCAGGAAGCCTGGATTTGAGCCCAGCACCAGTAGCTAAGTGACCCCTTGCACTTCCTTGAACCTGTTTCTTCAGCAATTAAGTGACTAGTCAATTCTTTGCAAGATTTAATAGTCTAAGGCATAGGTCCCCAAAGCATGATCCCTGGACTGGCAGCATCAGTGTCACCTTGGAATGTATTAAAAATGCACATTCTGGGTCCTCACTTAGGCTTCCAGAATTAGATAATCTAATATTAGGGCCCAGCAATCTTTGTTTAAAAAACCCTCCAGGTAATTCTGACACAGTCAAAATTGAGAACCACTGCTGTAGGGTTCTATTACTGTTGCTCTCATTCTAGCTGTGCCTGGGCAACAATGATTTGCAGCTGGTCAAAGGTGTGCTGGGGGCCAAGGGAGGCACTCATTTGCAAATGTTGACTGACCAGGCAACTGGAAAGGAATCAAGTGCAAACAGGAATCCTGAGGGAGAGCCCTGCATTACTTCCCTAGACCCTTCCATGGCTCACGTTCCAGAAAAATTTGAGACCGTCTACAGAAAAGACATCTTTTTGGACATGTTCTCAAAGCACATTTTTTTAAAACATGAAAAGCAAGAGCAAAAGTGGTTTTTGTTAATGATGCCAACCTCTTTTTTTGAGTATTTTTATCTCTAATCCCTATAGATACATGTCATTTAGTGCTGGGCAAGGAAAATTACTTTCTTTATTTTAGCTTTTTGTTTTTTCCTCTACCTTTTTTGACAGCTCTTCCTTTTCTCTAAGTTATCAGGGACAACCTGCAAGTGTTGTTCTGGGTTCCACAAGGGAATGTGGTTTCCTAGCAACAGCCAGAGCCTGCTAGGCCATTCTCTGAGTCACCAGCTCCAGGCAGCTCCTGATAAGCAGTGCTGTTTGCAGAGGAACCCTCTGTGGACCCCACCGGGGAGCCTGTCTGCACTCACCTCCTTCACAGGGCACAGGATCTATGGAGAATAGAGCACTGGTGGGACTTAAAAGAATGGCATAAGTAGGGCTCCCTTTACTCTAAACTAAATGGATCATCTTGATTTTTCTATAAGATATCTGAAGAAGAAAAGGAACGAGCAGAGGGACAAAGGAAGAAAGGGAGAAAGAAAAGAGGACATTTTTCAACAATCATTCTCTGAGCATCTGCAGTGTATGTTTTAGCTACATACTGGAGATGAGAAACCAAATAAGATATAGTCCTTGCCCTCAGAAAGCTTATAGCCCAAGAGGAGAGAGTGTTCAGCAAATCCAATTTGCATCTCATCCTGAGAGATGTCATCATACCCGAAAGCACTGGTCCCATGGCAGAGGAGAGCTGCAGGGCCACGTGAGCCATACCAAGGCCTCTTGCAATTTTGCAATTTTTAAATTTCTCTATAAAATCACCTTATTGTTGAGATTTTCAAATGTATTAGGATTCAGTCATATATAATATGGATCTACAAATAAAAAGTGTTTAACCTCTATATCTGTGGTTATGTTAGATATTTTATTCTTAAGACTGTGTATTTCAGTCTTTTCTCACTTTTCTGTGATAAGGTTTTTCCAAGACTTTGTCTCATTTATTGATCTTTTTGAAATAGGCTCTTGGTCAATTAATAAATTCCACTTTTCTTTAAATGTATTGATTTCTGTTTGTGTTTTTATTGATTCCTTTCTCCTGCTTTCCTAAAGTTGTTTGTTTTTTTATGTCCTCTTGAGTTGAAGCCATAATTGAATCCATTTCTCTTCATTTTTTTGTGTATATTAATAAAAGCACTTAAAGCTGTGAATATCTCTGATTTCAGGTTTGGCTGCTGTCATATATCAATATGAAAACTCTTATTGAATGCCCTTATTTACTTTTGTCTGCTCGATCTACCATAGATATTAAAGTCTCCTCTATGGTTACAATTCCTATAGATTTCTCCTTGTATTTCATATATATATATTTGATATATTTCTATTTAGCACAATTTCTCCACTTTCGTTTTAGATTGCACCTATTAGCAATAAGAAAAAAATTCTTATTTATCTCACTTAATGGCCTGCCTTGAATTTCACATCATTTGATGTAAATTTTAAAATATAAATTTTTCGTCCCTGATTTAATTTTATTGTCCATACTTTCCTTTATGGTTTGGTCCTGGACCTGTTTGCCCTCTGATTTATTCCTTGTCCATCAGCTCTGCATCACTGTGGTGCTTCTATAGCCAGTCAGCTGGCTTCCTGCTGGGTCTGGCCAATTGAAGGGGATAAGCAGGTCATTTCATTCTCCTTTCCTCTCCTGTGTTTTCTGAATAGCTATACTTTGCTCTGGCTCCAGCTCCTGATGAATGGGCCTGTCCTGGTTCTAACATCTGCCAAGTGACCCCAGTAATTCTGTCCTCTCCTTCTAACATTGAGTGGACAGTGGCTTCCTGAGGTTGCTAATCTCTGCACTGCCTTACTGTCCCCTGCTTAGCTTCTCTATTCTTCTTTCTCCTTTGTAACCAATTTCTTGCATTAAATTCCTTTTGTTGTAAATACTTAAGGCAGTTTCTTTATTGAAATAGTAAAAGGAAATGGTGATTCACTTAAGTCTTTTATCCTTCTGATTCTTGAAGGAATCAGAGCTACATTCAACTCATCTAATTCAGCTCTTTCTTTTCACTCTTTATATTTCATATGAAAATTTAACCAATTCACCTTTGCAGCAAATACTGTGAGTTGACTTAACACCCATTCTAAACCCCCTCTCCTTGCCATCCGCTAGTATAAAGGCTGCAAAGCCAAAAAACTAAACTCTCTTGCAGCAAGCAAGGTCATGTAGTACAATGAGATGTAAATACAAGTCTCCTGAGGATTTCTGAAAAAAATTTTGTTCTCCAAATATAGGTATTGCCCTTTCCTTTTCCAGCCCTTCTTTCTTCTGTTCTGAACACTGGGTTTGATAGCTAGAGCTCCAGCAGCCACTATGGGTTATGAGGAAAAGTCAAATAGAAACACAGTGAGCTGAGTCCTAATGCCCTTGAGCCACAGAACCTATAAGAGCAATTTCCAAGTTTTCTGTTATATAAGGAAATGAAAACTATTTTGCTCTTAAACTATTAGTGGTAAGATTTTATGTTACCCTTAGCAGAATACAATTCCTAATTCAATATTTTCCAAATGGATGTATTTGGCATTTGGGGCTGGCCAATTATTTCTGTGTAGGGGTAGATGTGCAAATTGAGGAATATTTAGCATCCCTGGCCTCAGTACTAAATATCAGTAGCACCACTCAAGTATCGTGCATATCTAAATCTCCCCCAAATGCTTTTGTAAAAGATAGAGTTGTACTTTCTTAAAAAATAATAATGCACATCCATAGTACACATATGAAGTTTTGTATTTTAAATATAATTTCAGAAGTTTCACGAATCTGTCTCTTCCACCTAGAAACTCACCAATTTCCTAATGGAATCATTGTTGTAAGGATATAGGTTAGATATTTATAACACTTGGAAGAATATGAAAGGTTTTAAAAATAAGAAAAGTTGCCCTGACCAGTTTGGTTCAGTGGCTAGAGCGGGGGCCTGTGGACTGAAAGGTCCCAGGTTTGATTCTGGTCAAGGGCATGTGCCTGGGTTGTGGGCACATCCCCAGCAGGAGGTGTGCAGGAGGCAGCTGATCGATGTTTCTCTCTCATCGATGTTTCTAATTCTCTATCCCTCTCTCTTCCTCTTTGTAAAAAAATCAATAAAATAAGAAATAAGAAAAGCACAAAAATATTATAACAAACACCCATGTATTCACAATTTAGAATTAACAAATGTTAACATTCTGTTACTTTGCTTCAAATTTTTTTTATTAAAAGAAGTGAAACATTATAAATTGAAGTTCTTTATTGCAATTGGCAGTCTCAAAACTCTCCTTCCCTCCTCCCAAGAGGTGATCACTATCATGAATGTGGAATATTACCATTTAGATGTTTCTTATTGTTATTTGCTATGTGGACAGACACAATTTGTAGTAACATGTGTGTGGCTCTGAGTGCTTGTTAAATGTACATGAAGATTAGTGTGCTATACATACTGGGATTTGTTCTTCTATGTTTTTTATATTTACTTAAAACATTAATTTTAACTAATTAGTCACAGTTCATTAATCCTCCTTTTGATGGACAGTTGGGTTGTCTGCAATTTTTCACTATTCAAAAAACCTCATGACCATCCTTGGAGCAGATCATGGGGGGCACATTTGCAAAAGTTTCTTTAGGGCATGCGTCTAGAAATAGAATTGCTGAATCATAGGGTATGCACATCTTCAACTTTGCTTTATAGTTTCAAATTCTCCAAAGTATTAGTACTAATTTAAAGTCCCACTAACAGATTAAGAGAGTTCCTATTTCCCCGAATAGTCACCAATACTTCATATTGTCAGACACACTAATCTTTGGCAATCAGAAATTTGTATTTGTCTGATTACTAAGTAGATTAAGCATATTTTCCTTCCTTCTTTTGCCCTTTGGCTTTTATTTTCTTCAAATTGCCTAAAAATTGTTTCTGTTACATCTTTTTATCCTGTAGTCTTCTTATTATTGATTCATGGGAGCTTTAAATTCTAATTGATGGAAGAGATTTAGCAGATTTTTCAATCATTTATTAAGCACTTACTTTGTGCCAGGCACTATTCTAAGCCTGGGGATAAAATAGTAAACAGATCAGACAAAATTTATATCCTTATAGAGCCCCTATTTGTTTTCTTCTGCATCCTCCATAATCACAAGTTTAGATGTGAGTAAGCTATCATTTTATGTCCAGATTATTATCATTTTTATCACTTCTGCTAAAGTTGATACTGATAAAATTCATAGCAGCAATTATTGACTTTCTCCAATTTGAATTATTTACTTTGACTTTTTTCTTGAATTGCTATAGGACTTCTTCAAGAAGTTTCTAAGAAAGAGGAATAACTTACGTTTTTTGACCATCTGAGAATAAATTTTTCTATTGCCCTCACACATAAATAAGAAATTATTGGGTAACAATCTTTTTCCTCAAAATTTTGCTATTTCTGCCTTCCAGCAATTAGTATGGCAGAATAGTAGTATGTTGATGCTCTTATTTTTCTCCTTTCCTGATAATCTGTTTTGCTTTGTTTGTTGTTTTTTGCCTGCGTGCAAGAAGGAACCTGCATTAGGTTCTATCTTAGTGCAGGAGTCTGTGCACGAATTTTACCTGATTGCTAATAGATCCTTTCAGAGTGAAGACTCAAATGTTTAAATTTAGGATATTTTTTCTATTATTCCTTTATTGTTACTATTTCTTTAGCTGCTGTGTCTTTTGATATTTTTATTATACCTATATTGAATCTGTTGGATTTTTTTTCTCCCATACATCTTTCCTTTTCATGAATATGGTTAAGCTTATGTACTTTCCTCTGCATTCTACTCCTAGAATTTTTCAGCCTCATTCAGCTAATTCACCAATTCAATTTACTTCAAGATACAATTTTCTCAATCCTGCCTAAATTTTAATTTAAGGATAATATTTCTGATATTATGGCAATATTTTCTAATTCTAAAGTGTTTTGTTATCATAAATACAGTGTCTTCTTTAATCTTTTATTGAAATAGTAAAAGGAAATGGTGATTTACCTAAGTCTTTTCTTCTTCTGATTTGGAATATATGAATTTCAGAGGGGCCATTTCCTTTGATTGTTCTGATTGGCCTCCCTTATTGGATAATTTGAATAATTATTGAAAAATTTCTCAGGCCCAGTTATGTTGCCCTACTTACCCATCCTTATAGCTCCTTGATTGTCCTGTGTCCTCTTTTATCTTGCCTTCAGGGCTTTGCATACGATGTAAAACTCCAAAGGAAACTGTCATCCTAACATAATGGGTGTCACATAGTAAGTGCTCAAAAAAAATTTAAATTTAATGAATGAATGTTACTTTTTTTTCTATTTGAATATTTGAAAGATGGCTTATAGCTTTACTTTTACAAAATTGATAGTTTGGTTTATACACAGAAGTTTGGAAAGAGCATATACAAGAAAAGTTATTTGCTTAGCCTATTGTACTTAGTGGATGCTTTCTGTATTTATTGCCATTCCCCAAGCCAGCCTCTCTCTCTCCCTAACAGTACAAAGCTGCTGCAGTGATGTCTCCATTTTACTTGCCATGGCAGTCATGGCAATGGTGGAGTCAAGAGCCAACTTCTCAAGGTCAGTGGTAGGGTTTAGGTATGTCCCACATTTACTTTTTTTTTTACTTTTTTTTTAAATTAAATCTTTATTATTCAGATTATTACATTTGTTTCTCTTTTTTCCCCTCCACGGCTCCCCTCCAACCAGCTCCCATCCTTCCCTCTACCTTTACCTCCCTCCTGTTGACCTCATCTATAGGTGTATGATTTTTCTCCAATCTCTCCCTGTACACCACACACCCTTTTCCCCCCTAAGAATTATCAGTTTACTCCCTTTCTGTGTTCCTGATTCTATTCTATTCACCATTCTGTTGATCAAATTTTTAATTCACTTAATTTTTAGATTCACTTGTTGCTATGTATTTGTTGTTCATAATTTTTTGTCTTTTACCTTTTTCTTCTTCCTCTTCTAAAAGAGTACCTTTCAGCATTTCATATAATACTGGTTTCGAGTTGATGAACTCCTTTAGCTTTTTCTTATCTGTGAAGCTCTTTATCTGCCTTTCAATTATGAATGATATCTTTGCTGGATAGAGTATTCTTGGTTGTAGGTTCTTGCTATTCATCACGTTGAATATTTCTTGCCACTCCCAGCCAGCCTGCATCATTTCTGTTGAGAAATCAGCTGACAGACATATGGGTGCTCCCTTGTAGGTAATGAACTGTTCTTCTCTTGCTGCTTTTAATATTCCCTCTTTGTCTTTTGCTCTTGGTATTTTAATTATGATGTGTCTTGGTGTAGTCCTCTTTGGGTTCCTTTTATATGGGGTTCTGTGTGCTTCCTGGACTTGTAAGTCTATTTCTTTTACCAGATGTGGGAAGTTTTCAGTCATTATTTCTTTAAATAGGTTTTCAGTATCTTGCTCTCTCTCTTCTTCTGGCACCCCCACAATTCTGATGTTGGTATGCTTGAAGCTGTCCCAGAGGCTCCTTACATTATCTTCACATTTTTGGATTCTTTTCTCTTCTTGCTTTTCCAGTTGAGTTTTCTGATTCTTTATATTTCAAATTTTTGACTTGATTCTTGCCTTTCTCTAGTCTGCTGTTAGGCCTCTGTATAATATTTTTTATTTCAGTCAGTGTGTGTTTAATTTCTAGTTGGTCCTTTTTCATCTCTAGTTGGTCCTTTTTCATCTCTAGTTGGTTCTTTTTCATCTCCTCTTGGGTCTCACTAACTTTATCCAACTTTTCTAGGATATTCTTGAAAAACCTTATAAGCATGGTTTTGAACTCTATATCCAGTCATTTGTTTTCCTCCATTTCTTTTGTTTGTGATCCCTTCCCTTGTCTAGGCATGTTCACTATGCCAGGAGTTCTGTGTTGGATTCAGCCTTATAATACAAGAGTTGCAAAACTGCAAAAGCTTCTCTGTTGAGTTTGGGATGGGTGGTCTCAGGGCTTAACGGACCACCTTGCCTTCCAGTCAGCCCCGCCCTCCACGGCCCCTGAGTCTCATGTGACTGGGTAATCGTTGGAGCAGTCCTGTGTGCGCATGTGTTCTCTTGCAGTGCCTCTAGACTGCTGCCTCTCTGGCTCCCCTGAGCTCCGGGACCATATTAGTCTGGGTACCCAGGGTTTCACCCGAAACTGGGGTTTAGTGGAGTTAGAAGTGGCACAGTTGGGAGGGTCTGTCTCCCGCCCACTCGTGAGAGCCAGCAGCAGAATCAGCACTCGGTCCTCTACGCGCAGTGCCATGCATGTCACCAGACTTCTGATCTTTTGCGACTCCCCTAAATTTCCGTGCACTTCTTTCTTTTCACAATCTAAATTCCCCCCATATGAGTTTCAGCTGGATCTGGGGTTTAGTGTCGTAGAATAAGGTGTTCAATGCTGTTGGGAGTCTCCATTTTCCTCCCACCAGAGAAAGCCAGCCAGGTTCTCTTGCACCCGCTCTCCCCAAGCGCGCGTCTCCGTACTTCAGCTTTTTGCAGCTCCTCTGGGTCTCTGTGAGCCCCTCTCTTTCCTTCTAGTTGTAGAATTTCCACTCAGCCAGCTTTCCTGTGGTTCTGTATGATGTCCGTTCTATCTTTTAGTTGTAGTTTTAAAATTGTTGTGCAAGGCAGCAGTGTAGGTGTTTACCTATGCCTCTATCTTGGATTCTCCTCCCACATTTACTTAAGGCCCTGTTGGTTTGAGCTTGGATATTATCTGGGAGTCTGCTGAGGCAATCCACCCACTTATTTTCCAGGTGAGTCTTTCCTTCACATGCATTGAATTGCATCTGGGTCAGCACTTCCCTAAATCTACTTTTTAAGGTTTTCATTCATGCTTGTAATAGTTTCGTAGGGCTGTCATAACAAATTGCCACAAACAGGGTGACTTAAAACAATATAAATTTATTTTTTCACAGTTCTAAATGCTGAAAGTCCAAAATTAAGGCCACGTCCCTCTGCAGGCTTTAGGAAAGAATCCTTCTTGGCCTCTCTCTAACTTCTGGTGGTGACTGGCAATCCTTGCTGTCCATTGGCTTTCAGCTACACCACTCCAATCTCTGCTTCTATTATTACATGCCCTTCTATGGTATACATGTGTCCAAATAACCCTCTCTCATAAGGGCATCAAGCATTGGATTAGGGTCCCTAACGGTGCTGGCGGTTGGGACTTGAACTTACCATTTTGAGGGCTACAACTCAAACCATAATAAAGATTTTTAATAAAAAAATTCATAAAATAAGTTTGTCTCATGACTATATAGTTAAGACTCTAAATCTAGTTTTATATATACCATATCTTATAGAAATGTCTTAAAGTTTCTGGCCTGATGAGGGCATCATTTTTTGTTTTCTAGCTCTGCTATAGATGTTATCCAATCTTTCTTTGGCTGTTCCAAATGAAATTTGGGTGGGAAGAAGGGGAGTGAAATATGTGGATACAAATCAATCATCTTAAAGTGAAATATAATGTTATTCACAAATTTTAGCAACATTCACTTATTGATAATATTAAATGGGATTAATCATGAGCACTAGGAGAGAATATCAGTTATTCTCTCCTATTAAGAAATACACATAAAATGATCATTGATCTCTGCCCTGAGATTTCACGAAGCCAAAGCTCAAGGCATACTCCTTCCCTCGACTGCAGAGTACTTTTCCCCCAGAGAACTTGTGTAGGTGCCTAGCTTAGAAAATATCTAAGAGTGTTTTTCAAATTCTTTCTAATGTCAGTAAAAATAGAAAGATAATGTGCAGTGACATTTTCTCATTCTTCTAGCTGAAGAGAGATGGGAAGCCTGAGGCACATGTCAGCTTTAGGAGCACAGTAGAGCTGACCACGTGCGTGAGGCTGATGACCAGAGGTGAGAAAGATGAGGCACCTTCTCTGTACCCACACCTGAGCAGGCACTCTTCACAGATTAATGCATTTAACCCTCACACAGCCTGCAAAGTGAGTGGTAGTAATCCTGCTTTTGCAGATGAGCAACCAGACTCAAAGGGATTCATTTGCCTGCAGTCATATGACAGTTAAGGAACAGCTGCAAGGGAGCAAGGGTGGGCTGGTAATGTAGAGGGACATGCTGGGCTGAGCAATGAGCTAGGGGTGACATACCTTAGATAGCTTTAAAATCACACTTATTCCAGTCTTGCTCTGTCGAGTACCAACCAACTGAGAAACTTTGAGTAGGTTACTTATCTTCTCCCAGCCTCAGTCAACTCATCTCAAAAATGGTATTCAATGTGACAAAATATATGATACCTGTTTCAGAAGGATATTAGTTCCCAACCTAGAAGGAGAACTGCCCCCAAGAGAATTCTGACCTCTCTAACTTTGCTGTATTAATCCTTTTTATTTTCATTCTTAAAGTTTGTTACATGCCTTATCCTAGTCAAAACTGGTTAGGAGAGTCTAATACCCACCCCTTTGCTCTGACAGATGAAGAAACAACCTCAGAAGCACTGAGCCATCTTCCCAAGGTCACAGAGCTCCAGCTGGAACTGGGCTCCCGATCACCTGATTTCTGGTTAGAGCTACACCTAATGGAGCAGTCCTGCAGCACCGCATTTGCTGAATTACTAAGCACTGTAGCTGTACATCAAAGCCAAAAGCTAGAACAAGCTGCTGTGACAGCAATTTCGGGTTGAGTCTATTGACCTGTTAGCTGTCCGCCCTGACTGAGGCATCAACTACCTCACCCATTCTGTGTACAACGTGGAGCTTCAATAAAGGGCCAGGTGGGGACCATCCATCAGTGTCACCACTGTGACTAGAAGCCCTCGTGGAGACAGGAGTCGGGGAGAAAGAACACTGCTCACAATGTGTGAGCTGGGAAACAGGTTCACATAACCTTTGATTTGCTACTCTACTTCTCAGATAGAGCCTTATCTGGGAAACAGAAATGAAGAAGCCTGTCTGTCCCACAAATAAATTTTTTTTAAAATTGTAAATGTGGAGAGTCAGTGAAAATTATCTATAAGGCTTTCAATCATTATTTTCCTTCCACCCTGAGATTTCTACATCTACTAATTAATAACTGTCTCTTTATGCCACACACACACATACACACACACACACAGAATCTAATTCAGGTTCGGTTGCTGGTATTCATTTATCTTGACTTTCACAGCAAACAAGGCAAATGTTAAATCCTTCTCCCCATTTGGATCCAAATCAATAATTTTTTAGTCTGAATGGTAGGAGACAAGCTCCAGAGTAATGCTCAGTTAAAATGCTGCACAGCCAGCCTCATTTCCATCGCAATATCTTAATCTCCTGAATGTTAAACCTTCTGTGGTGGGAATCCCTCGCTTACTATTCCCCTCATGTGCAGTCTGCACGATTAGCAGCTCAAAAGCGAGCCATGCTTTATGCCAAGGTGATCTCAGGCTCTTGCACACATTATGCAGACTTTGCATATAGGGGGGAATAAATCTCAATGACCCTAAAGTCTTTCTCTCATAATCAGTTTTCCTTTCTATAACTGCATCTCTCTGAGGACTGTCTGGGGTTTTACTGCAACAAATAAGTTAATGTAGAAAAGAAAACAGATGGGCTTGACTGCATTCTGGGATTTTATAAAGCAACTTATTTTGGAAACTGTAAGTGAGGTTTTGTCTACAAATTTCCTAAAGGCATGAATAAAGAATGGGAATTTGGTTCCCAAAATAACAAGGAAAGGCAATAATTACAGTTCTAATCCCCAAGTGGCCTGAGAATTCAATCAGTAGCACTGAGGTTCCAAATGCTAATTTGAGGATGGTCACCCTATGATTTGCATATGGTGATAAACATCTCCACATTAGGCTGGAGTTTCCATTTGCCTCACAAGTTTCATATAAGAAATACCTATTCAAAGCGAGCATGTTACTTTTTACTAGCTACTAGAGAGTTTTGTGCCTCATCTTAAAAAGGAAAGTTCAGATCTCAGAAGATGGCGGCATAGGTAAATGCCTGTACTCGTTGCCTCCCACAACCACATCAAAATTTCAACTAAAATACAGAACAACCATCATCCAGAAACATCATAAATCTGGCTGAATTGAAGTCCTACAACTAGAGAAGTCAAGAAGAAAGCACACTGATTCAGGTAGGTGGTGAAGAGGCATGGAACGGGATGGTCTGGCACCCACATGGGCTGCTTTTTTAATTAGGAGGGAGGTCATCTCTGCCGAGGGCACCCAGAGGAGCAAGGGGTCCCAGCCCCACACCAGACGCCCAGTCCAGGACCCCAGGGTTGTGAAACGAAGTCCCTACAGGGCAGTAAGAACTACAGGCTGTAAAAACCAGTGCAGATTGAGGCTCCATGACACAGCGGCTGCTGGAGACCTAGCTATTTCTCTTAAAAAGAAGCACACAGATTGAGCTTACAAGATCCTGTTTGCTTCAATGCCAGGGCAAGGTTGTGGGGAACACATATACATACCAGGAAGAATTGGATTGTCTGGCATCGAGGCAGGAACTTGGGGCAGCTTTCTCCCAAATGGAGGTGCTTGGAAGTGCTCACAGGGCTTATTGTTCTGGACTCCCTAATTTCAGAGCTCATTGAAGCATTTCTATTTGCTCTGTGCTGGTGATCCCCTAAGACAATGGTCGGCAAACTGCAGCTTACAAGCCACGTGTGGCTCTTTGGGTTCTTGAGTGTGGCTCTTCCACAAAATACCACGTGTGGGTGTGCATGAACAGTGCGATTGAAAACTCGCAGCCCATACACAGAAGTTGGTTTTGGGCTTTCAAAAGAAATTTCAATGGTTGTACTGTTGATATTTGGCTCTGTTGACTAATATGTTCGCTGACCACTGCCCTAAGACCCTGCCTCATCCAATTTATAACCCCACCCAAGCTGTGTGCAGCAGCTTTTTCAAATGAATGTACTGTGCTTTCTCAGGGTAAAACCTCTCAAACAAGCTGCAGCTGGGTCAGGGAGTCCCAAATCTTTCAATAAAAGGCCCAAAACCTAGCACCAGCCTGCCTTGCTTCACAGCTGGACCTCTTCTGGGCCCTTCCAAACCCAATACAAAGAGGAGGAATCTGCAGATCTCTCTTTAGCTCCTATTTGGTCCCACAGTGGCTGACTTTGCACCTCCCTGGAAATCCAAGTGCCAGTGTACCCAATGGTCAGTGTCAGACCATACCAGATTACTCTATACATCCATAAGCCACACACTCAAGGGTAGACTCAGTGAACACCAAAGCCCCCTGAAGCAAGTACAGCTCCACAGGCATGTCTCCTGCACAACCGTTCTCCCACTGTAGTTGTAGCTGGTCCTCACAGCCAATTGGACTGGAGGTCAATTTCTCCCAGTGAAACCAACAGCAATCAAGTCTCAACTACAACAAAACTGTGATCGTAGCCTACAAAGTAGTGCACCTAGAGCTCCCAACTCAGGGAACAGGGAAGGCTGAGCCACTGGGTTCCATAGAAAACCTATTACACAAAGCCACTCTACCAATGCAAGGAAGCATAGCTTCTCTACCCAATACATAGAAACAAACACAGGGAATCAGCCAAAATGTGGAGGCAGGGAGACATGTCACAAATGAAAGAAATGGAGGCAAGGACACTACTGGATATAGAGTTCAAAACCAAGGTTATAAGGTTATTCAACTTCTAGAAACCTCCAAAAAAAATGAAAAAAGTCAGTCAGAAGAAATTAAGCATACACTGACTTCAAATGTGAGGGAGCAAAAAACAGACAACCAGAAATGCAAAAAGAATAAAATAATCTAAAAATGTGAGGATGGTGTAAGGAGCCTCTGGGACAACTCCAAGCTTACAACATTCGCATTGTAGGGGTACCAAGGGGAGACAGAGCAAGATATTGAGGACCTATTTGAAAAAATAATGACAGAAAACTTTCCCTACCTGGTGAAAGAAATAGACTCACAACTCCAGGAAGCTCTGAGAGTCCCAAACAAGAGGAACCCAAAGAGGACCACACCAAGTCACAACATAATTAAAATGCCAAGGGCAAAAGATAAAGAGAGAATCTTAAAAGCAGCAAGAGAAAAACAGTTACTTACAAGGGAATACCCATATGAGTGTCAGCTGATTTTTCAATAGAAACTATGCAGGCCAGAAGGGAGTGGCAAGATATATTCAAAGTGATAAATAGCAAGGATCTACAACCAAGATTAGTCTACCCAGCAAAACTATCACCTAAAATTGAAGGTCAGATAAAGAGCTTTACAGACAAATAAAAGCTAAAGGAGTTCATCACCACCAAACCAGTAGTATATGAAATGTTTTGTTTTGTTTTTAAATATATTTTATTGATTTTTTTACAGAGAGGAAGGTAGAGGGATAGAGAGTTAGAAACATAGATGAGAGAGAACCATCAATCAGCCACCTCCTACTGGGGATGTGCCCACAACCAAGGTATGTACCATTGACCAGAATCGAGTCTGAGACCCGTCAGTCCACAGGCTGATGCTCTATCCACTGAGTTAAACCAGTCTTGACAGTACATGAAATGTTGAAAGATATTCTTTAAGAAGAGGAAGAAGAAAAAAAGATAAAAAATATATGAACAACAAAATCATAACAAATACATACCTATCAACAATTGAATCTAAAAATAAAAAAAATTAATAAGAAATCTAATGAACAGAATAAACTGGTGAATGAAGTAGAATCAGAGGCATAGAAATGGAACAGACTGATGATTCTCAGAGGGAAGGTGGTGGGGGATGGGAAGAGATTAAACAAAGATCTTCTATGCATATATGTATTACTAATAGACACAGACAATGGGGCAAAGACCTGGGGTGCAGCAGCAGCTGGGCAGAAGGGGGCAATGATGGGGGAAAAGGAGGATTTCTGTAATAATCTCAACAATAAAGATTTTTTTAAAAGGCTCAGTTCAACTTAAAAATAACAAATTGTCAACTGATCACTTCTAATACTTAGGACTATGCTAAAGTTAGTATGCTGGGGGTGAGATTTGGGTAAAACCTTGCCTTTTTTTCTGAAAACTGCTCCACAAAGGGCCTATGCCTGAGTGTACCATGTCACTGTTCTACTCCCACACTCCACTGCCTGCTCCCATAATGAGCAGAGTAAGTATCTGGGCCAAAGGAAACCCATCCTGAGGTTGAGCTGGGGGAACCAGACACTGTCTCCTAGTAAATTAGAATTAAAAGGTAGTGGACATCATCATACATTGGTGGTGGGAATCTCTCCTATCTAATAGAAGAGTAATATGCAAATTGACCATACCTCCACCACACCCACAAGCCATGCCCACCAGCCAATCAGGAGCAAGTATGCAAATTAACCCAACCAAGATGGCTGTGGCCATGGAGTGAGCAGGAGGCTTGGGTTTCCCCAGGAAAGGAGGAAGGCAAGCTTTCCACACACCCTGGCTGGCCTAGGCCTGCACTCAAGACTACAAAGTTTCAATTATAGAAGATAAATAAATCCCAACAAAAATGGTGGCAGCTACAGAGCTAGAGAGCAGGAAGCTTGAGTTTTCCCCAGCGATGGAGGAAGCCAAGCTTTCCACACACCCTGACTGGCTCAGGCCTCCGCTTAAGGCTAAAAAGTTTCAATTATAGAAGGCAAAAAATTTCAACAGAAATGGCTTCCACCACTGAGCGAGCAGAAGGCTTAGCTCCACTCAAGGCTACAAAGTTTCAATTATAGATCAATAAATCCCATATACCAGGGCCATCTCTTGGGTTTCCAGGAGGCATGGCTGGCCTGTAAACCACCACAGGCCCCTCGCCCAGGCCACCCCATGTCCCAAGGGAATCCCCACCCTGATCCAGGACATCCTTCAGGGCAAACCAGTGGCCCCCTATCCATGCACCAGGCCTCTATCCTATCTAATAAAAGAGTGATATGCAAATTGACCATCACTCCAAAACACAAGATGGCTGCCCCCATGTGGACACAAGATGGCCACCACAAGATGGCCAGCAGGAAGGGCAGTTGAGAGGGATCAGGCCTATAAGGGAAGGCAGTTGGGGGTGATCAAGCCTGCAGGAGAGGGCAATTAGGGCTGACCAGACCTGCAGGAGAGGGCAGTTAGAAGTGACCAGGCCTGTAGAGAAGGGCAATTAAGGGCAAACAGGCTGGCAGGGAGTGGCTAGGAGGTGATCAGGTTAGCAGTCAGAAGTGGTTAGGGGCAATCAGGAAGGCAGGCAGGCAAGCTAGTTGGGAGGCAGCAGTCCTGGATTGTGAGAGGGATGTCTGACTGCCCATTTAGGTACAATCCAGGTAGGATTTAACCAGGCAGTTGGACATCCCTCAAGGGGTCCCAGATTGGAGAGGGTACAGGCTGGGCTGAGGGACATCCCCCCCACCCCACCGCCCATACACAAATTTCATGCACCAGACTTCTAGTATATATATGTGTGTGTGTATATATATATATATATATATATATATATATATATATATATGGCTAATGTGCTAAGTGTCCATCCTACCAGTAGCTATTACACGCACTGACCACCAGGAAGCAGATGCTCAACACAGGAGCTGCCAAGCTGCAGTAACTTGACAATGGTGGTTCTCAGGTGATGCATTCCAAAACCAGAGAATAGGGAGCCCAATTCCTCATGGGCCTCATGATTTCCACCTTTGGCCATGGGTTATGTTATTGCTGGAGCACTGTTGGCCCTGAATCTGGTTTACTACACACTAGCATCTGCATTCCACACCCTGTATGACAGCAACTTTGCAGAGTGCCCTTTCACACTCCAGGACCCGTCGGGGATGTCAGAGAGCTAGTTTTGGCAGAGGGACCCCATCTGCTGGAGGGACCCCACTCATTTTGCAGGCACTCTTCATGCCATGGCACCTCCCCAGATGCAGCCTGGCCGGGGAGGGACCACAAGAGGTTGGCTCCAGGGCAAGTCCTGCCTATCTCAGCCAGTCTCACCCCGCCAGCCATTTTGGAATTAATTTCCTTTCAATGTGCAGGAATCCGTGCACCAGGTCACTAGTGTAAAATGATGTATGAAGTGTTTGCAGTTGTGGAAAACGTTATGGCATTTCGTCAAAAAGTTAAACATAGAATTACTATATTACACAACAATTCTACCCCTAGATATATAGCCCAGAGAATTGATAACACATGTCCACACAAAACTTGTACCCAAATGTTCATAGCAGCAGTATTGATAATAGCCAAAAAGGAGAAACAACACAAATATCCACCAGCTGATAGATGTTCAAACACAATGTGGTATACCCATAGGCTAGAATAAGGTTTAGCAATAAAAGGGAATTAAGTACTGTTACATGCTGCAACATAGATGAGCCCTGAAAGCATTCTACAAAATGAAAAAAAGCCAGACACACAAAAAATACATGGTTGCGTTTATATGAAATGTCCACAATAGGCAAATCTAGAGAGACAGAAAGTAGATTTTTTGGTTGCCAGGGAATTTGGGAAAGGGATAATTGGGGCTAGTTTCTAATAGGTACAGGGTTTCTTTTGAGGTGATAGACGTGTTTTGCAATTAGGTAGTGGTGGTGGTTGGACATGATGAATATATTAAAAACCACTGAAGTGTACACCATAAAATGGTCAATCTTACACTATGTGAAATATATCTAAATTTTAAAAAATACTACAGCTGAAACCGGTTTGGCTCAGTGGATAGAGTGTCGGCCTGCGGACTGAGGGGTTCCGGGTTCGATTCCGGTCAAGGGCATGTACATTGGTTACCAGCATATCCCCAGTAGGGGGCATGCAGGAGGCAGCTGATCAATGTCTCTCTCTCATCGATGTTTCTAACTTTCTATCCTTCTCCCTTCCTCTCTGTGAAAAATCAATAAAATATATATTTTTTTAAAAATAAAAAATAAATTAAAAAAATACTACAGGATGGGGTAAAAGTAAGTTTATAGTTGTTCATATGGAAAATAACATGATAATTAATAACTAATAATACAAAAATAAACTGTGTTTCATGTACTCATGACTATAAACCTACTTTTGCCCCACCTTGTATATTAAAAAACAAAAAAAGTGAGATTAAGTATGGGCTAAGTCCTAGCATGGATTCTGTGAGACCGAGCCAACTACCCTGCCTTGGTAGATATTGCTGCTCCTACTTAATTGCTCAAGCCTGTTTGAGAGGATTTCTGGAACCAGACAAACCCTCCGTCTAAGACCAACACCAAGGCAATGCCGATACATTAAAGCACCTGTTCCCCTCTTTGCCTCACCAAATTAAGAGCATTTTCCAGGTCTCTTAGGACATGCACTTTTAAAAATGGAAATATCCTCAAGTCCCAAATACCTGGTCCTACTGAAGAAAAGGAAAGCTCGCTTTCACTTGGTCAGCACACTTTCTCTTGAAAAGCTCTGAAGCCTGAGCCCAGCAGGAGCTTAGAGTAACATGTGTCTAACCTGAGGGACAGGGGACATGGAGGGCACAGCAAAGGCTGGTCTCACCTGACTGTCAATCAGTGAATAAAGGAAGCCTCTCCTTTCGGAGCAGCTGCAAACTGCCCAGATTACCTCCTCTAAAGTTTCCTTCCTCAATCCTGTCTACCCTGAGATGCCCTTATGTCCCACTTATGGCTAAAAAGTAAATGTTGGGGAGGACACTCGGTCATACAGCGCCTAGAGAGGGTTGGAACATTCCAAAGTCTGTCTTTTTTTTTTAAATCATCTTCATAAGATCTAAATTTTTCTCCCAAAGTAGAAAGCAATATGATATATGGTAGGGGAAAAGCTTAGTGAACACCCTTCCTAATAGCTTCCATGAAAATTAACTTTCATTGATTTGCTATTAAAATTCTACATCCATAACTACTTTGTATAATGATTTACTGGGTAAGGCTGATTTGAGTCATGAGCTGGCAGGTGCATAGGTACATTTATAGCAGAGAAGGAATCCTTTTAAGGATGCTTGGAGATGCCTAAACTCAACAGCCCTATTCTCTTCAAGGCTCCCAAAGATTGGAATATCTACATCTTCCAAAGACTCCATTTTCAGAAACTAGTGCTTGCAAAATCAGAAAGTTATCTGTGAGGTCATTGGACCTTGGTCTATCTCTAATTTGAATAATTACATTTCATTCCATCCTGAGTCAGTAGAGGCCCCTGATTAATAATCAGCATTTGCTACATGCCAGTGAAGTGTTTGCTGCTATAAATAGACAGAGTTAACAATCTAATTAACTATAGGAACTGGCAAGATGAACACTCCATTCAGGGAAAAAGATAGATGGCAATATTTTTAAGGTTTGTGGGCACTGAGCTGTCCCTGACCCTAATCCATTAGCAGTTATTGTCAAAGGTCACTCTGTTAACCCTCATTTTTAAACACCCCTTCCAAAAGATGTCATCTTTTCTTCCTGGGGGCAGACATTCCAGCAATAAATATTCTGTAATGATATGATAGAACCCTGAGGTACCTACATATATGCATGACTGGAGAAACATATATCACTGTCATCCTAACACTTCTACCCACTTGTTGTTCACAGCCCTCAGACCTGCTGTCCTCAGTAACCAAGTCCCTACCTCTGGTGGCCAGGCTGGTACAATTCTTCTATTGCCTTTTTCACATCACAGCTTGCCTCTTGTGGAATTTCTCTGACACTTTCTTTTATCAAGTTACAATGAAATTAAATCCAGCATACGACAAGCCTCAGAGGAAAGAGTGTGTTCTATTAAGTCAGTGGTTGGCAAACTGCGGCTCTCGAGCCACATGCGGTTCTTTGACCCCTTGAGTGTGGCTCTTCCACAAAATACCACATGCGGGCACGCACATACAGTGTAATTGAAACTTCATGGCCCATGCGCAGAAGTCAGTTTTTGGCTCTCAAAAGAAATTTTAATCGTTGTACTGTTGATATTTGGCTCTGTTGACTGAGTTTGCCAACCACTGTATTAAGTGATTTATAATCTGAAGTTCACATTCTTAATTTCATCTGGGAGTATCTGAATGTAGTCCGTTAAACTAAAATAAACTTTTTGCCAGGAGTAGGATTTCCCTTTTCTCTCATATTTGACTTGTGATAATATGTCTCCTTCCCTTGTCTTGATTCCCAACAAAGGATGCTTGAGCCCTAGAGTATCAGCTCAGCCAAGCTGTGACCTTACCAGTGAGCCAATCTCTGGCATCTACAGAGGACCTTTGCTGTTCACACATTATCTAAGTACCCATAGTATCTTGTGGCTGTGAGTCCAGGGCCTGGAGTGCATGATTAATACAGATTTCTTGCATTAGGCCTCTGCCTTAGCTGCTATGCCAGATGCCACTAGTGGTGACCTAATGACAAAATTTAATTCCCATGGATTTATTGAAGCATCTGCCACCACTCAGCACCTTTTAGATTCCATCTTTACATTTTATCTGATTCTTTCTTCCCTTGGTTCAGCTAACATTCTTTTGGTTTCCTTTAACCTTGCTGATAAGGTTGCCAGATTTATCAAACAAAACTATGGGATACCCAGTAATTTTTATTCCAGATAAATATGCAGGGGACATATTTATACTAAAATGGCATTTGTTGTTTATCTGAAATTCAAATTTAACTGGGCTTCCTATATTTTATCTGACATCTCAACATGGTGATGGTATTCTTCTGCCACTTTCCATCCAAGTTCTAGTCTTTGTTCCCATTATTTCCTTTATCTTCTCTTGCCCCACTCTGAATTTACCTATTCTACTAGGTTCAACCATCATATCCCTTCTAAATCCCCTTCTCTGAACTCCTTAAACCTATTTAGCAATATGCCTCCCTGTCACATAAATCTTTTCTATTGTCTTAAATTATTATTTGAATCATTCATGTGTTTATTACTTATCTCTTAACACTTGATTTTAAATTCCTGGAGGTAAGAATTCTTTGTGTCCCATGGCCTGCAACAGGGCTTCTATGTTTGGGTTGTCCTAGCCTTTGGTTTGTACTCTTCAAATCCCTTACAGAGCTGCCTGGAAATCCTACCACTACATGTCCATAATACATTCACTCTCCAACTCTCCTAGATATTATACCTTGTCCACCTCTTCCTTCTACCCTCCTCACTCTTAGCTGAAGGTCTCACTTCCTACACTGCTGAAAAAAAGAGAAGCATTCAGAGAAAACTTCCATACACTCTCACTTGTGTAAATAACAACCTACTGGTGTCTGTACCACCTATTCCACCTACACCCAAGACAGTGAGTCCACTCTGAGCTCCTTTCCTAAGATAACCTCTCCCTTGCTCAGCAGACCTCATCTTCCCCACTGATTCAGGTCATCACCTCAGCAATTCTCCTTTCTCTCCCCTACATAATGTTCTCCCTTTTCTGGGAACATTACCATTAACATGCGCTAATATTTTCCTTTTTAATAAGTAAACAAACAAACCTCCCTCTTCCTTGACATCAAATTACTCTCCAGCTACCACACTATTTTTGGCCCTATTTACAGCAAAAGTCTTCCAAGGGCTCCTGTATTTTCTGTCTCTACTTCTTCTCCTACCATATTCTCCTGAATTCACTGAAATCAGGATTTGGTCTCAACTATACCTAAATTGTTGGGGTTTTTTTGTCAAGGTTGCTTATTCATTATTTCCAAATTGTCATATTAAATGGAAATAATTTGGAATTATTTATTCAACCACTCAGCAGTGTGTAAACTGAGTTTATTACTTTAACAATTGTCCTTCTCTATCCTGTAAAATAAGTTTTGAAACATTCTTGGAACCACATCTTCCCTCAGCTTCAATATCACCACTCCCATTTGGTTTATTCCTCCTCTCTCACTGGCTGTTCCTTCTTAATCTACTACTTCTCATGTTCCTGATCCTTAAAAGGAAGAATACCCAAGGGCTCAAACTCTGAACCTCTATACTTACTCTGAAGGTGATCTCATCCAGTCTCATAGATTTAAATACTTTCTATATGCTAATAATTTTCAAGACTTTTGTCTCAGGAACTTTTCCCTAAATTCCAGACTTGTATGTCCATTTGTGTATACAACATCTCTACTTGGGAGTCTACAATGAATTTTATATTAAAACTAGAGGCCTGGTGCAGGAAATTCATGCACAGGAAGGGAAGGATGGGTTCCCTCAGTCCAGCCTGCATCCTCTCCAATCTGGGACCCCTTGGGGGATGTCCCTTTCACAATCTGGGACCACTGGCTCCTAACTGCTCACCTGCCTGCCTGCTTCCCTGATCGCCCTTAACTGCCCCCCTGCCAGCCTGATCACCCTTAACTGCCCCCCTGCTGCCTGATTATCCCTAAATTCCCCCCCTCTGCTGGCCTGGTCACCCCCAACTGCCTCCACTGCTGGCCTGGTCACCCCACACAGCCTGCTGTTCAATCGTTTGGTCATACCTCACCTACTCCTCTGCCAGCATGGTTGCACCATGCAGTCTGGTTGTTTCAGTTGTGACAGCCCCTGGATTTTTATATATTAGGATGTCTAAAACTACATTGGTTTCCTCAAACCTGCTTCTACCACAGAACTTACCATATTAATAACTCTAACATCAGTTCTTCCAGTTGCTCATATTAGAAACCTTGAAGTCACCCTTGACATATCATTTTCCCCCACACTGCACATGAAATTAATCATAAAATCTTTTTATTTATACCCACAAAATATATTCAGCTTTTGACTTTTCTCACTAGCTCTACCTCTTGCCTGCATTATTAAAACAACCTTGGTTACCTACTTCCAGTGCTGTTCTCCAACCACCTAGTCTCCATGCAGCAACCATAATGATCCTTTTAAAACATTATTTTTAAACTTAGCTACATCAGGCATTGTGCAAAATGATAATTACACCCTCTTATAACACCCTTCAATGGCTGCCTATATCAGACTAAAAGCCAAAAATGCACATCATTGGTCTACAAGGCCACATGATGAGGCTTTCCATAACTTTCTACCTCCAAACCACTCTCCCTATCACCCCCCCCACAATGCCTCCTCCCCCCCCCCCACACACACACTGGCTTCCTTGCTGTTTGGGGGTGATCCCAAGCAAACTACTTGAAATTGCTTTTATTTGCTATTTCCTTGACCTGAAATAATCATTTCCTGGATACCCATTATTTCCTTCAGAACTCAGCTCAAAGGTCATCTTATCAGATGGGCCTTTCATGATGACTTTATATAAAATAACAACCTTCCTCCTCTCTCTCTCACCCCTGTAATCCCTACTCCCACCATCCTGTTTAATTTTCTCCACAGCAATTTCATGTCAAGATAGAAGTTTGTTTCTTTACTATTTTCCCTCCACTAGAATGTAAGCTTTTCCTGAACAGAAACTTGGTCTGTTTTGTCACTGCTGTATGTCTACATCTAGACCCATGCCCAGAACATGGCAAACATCCAACAAAAGTTCATTCATTCTTTTATTCATTCAACAAATGCATATTGACCATTTACTATGAACCAAGTGTTTTACTAAGCACTATAAAGTAGAACATATAGCCTGGAGAACAAAACCGTCCTGTCACCAGTATTTATCACCTATGTTGCCTTTGGCAAGTAAACAGCTTCCCTAAATTCTGCATTGATCAGCACATTAGATCAAGAGAACAATCCACCTTGTAGTGTGATTGGAAAGAACAAATAAGACAATTTTTTTTAACCTGGATGTGCTCTGTAAACATTATAGTGCTATGTAAACAGAAATCTTTATTGATACAGTAGTCCCATTTTTTAATAAAAAATAATAAAGGTTAAGTGATTTTCTTTCTAATCAGAGATAGTAGCAGAGCTAGAGATGCATTGCAGGTCCTTAAGCCTATGTCCTAGTTCTATTTTCATGGTATTCTTCATTCCAGATAGTTTAATATATGTTGTATGGGTTAATGTAATTAGATTTATGAAAGCTTTCACATGTCTTTGACAAAAGATCTAGAGAAGGGGTTATATTAGTTTCCTAGGGCTGCCATAACTCTTACTAACTTGGTGGCTTAACACAACAGAAATGTATTCTCTCACAGTTTGGGAGGCTATAAGTCTTAAATCAAGGAGTCAGCAGGGCCCTGCTCCCTTTGAAGGCTCTAGGGAAGAATCTTTCCTTGCTTCTTGCTAGGTTCTGCAACCTTTGCTTTCCTTGGATTGTAGATTCCTCCCTCCAATCTTTTCCTTCATTGTCACATGGCTTTCGCCCTATGTGTATGTGTGTTTGTGTTCAAATTCCCTCTTCTATAAGGATACCATTCACTAGATTAGGGCCCATCTGAATCCAATATGACTTCATTACAACTTGATTACATCTGAAAAGACCATTTTTCTAAATAAGGTTACTGACACAGGTACTAGGAGGAAAAGGTTTGAATATCTTTTTGGGGTGGAGAGGGGAGGACACAGTTCAACCCACAACAGTATTTAAAGAGCTTAGGACCATTTATCAAAGAGCATGCCAGGGAAGAAGTTTAACATTGTGGGAAGGCATACATACCCAATGACAGTCCAGCTGTGCAAGAATTGGACACAGACCAGAGTTTCCCTTGCAACTGACAAACAAAAGCAAGGAGAATCAACCTAAAGGCATGAAATTGTCATCCTGGTGGAAAAGGCTTTGGCAAAGTCCCCCGGTTTCTCTGAGAGGCAGATTGATTCATAAAGTAATCTACCTTAATCAGCATTATATAATCCCGCAGAAGCACGTGAAATGGAAGCAATGATGCAAGCAGGGCAGAGCTCAGGGAAAAATCTTGCCCTACATTGTTACGCAGCGCTATTGCGCAGCTGGCACACCTTTCAGCTTGCTCTGCCTCTAGCACCTCGCCCGGCAACTAACCCAATTTAGTCAGACCTTCCGATGTGAAGGGAGAATCTATATTTAGACAATGGTTTCTGCCTGAGGATGACCTTTCCTGGCTGCAGTGTCATACCTGAACACGGCTCTGTGCCTGCCCTTTGTTTTTGTTGGGGGAACCAGCAGCTTTCTCTGACATATAAACTTAAGGTATTTTTGGAGATAAAGAGACCTCCAACTCATCTAATTCAACTCTTTCTTTTCACAGGATTCAGGTAGAGACTTTGGAGCCACTACCTAGGTTTGAGTGGGAGTGCCAACAATTCCTAGCTGTGCACCTTTGGACCAGTTCCTCTTTGTGTCCATTTTTCTGACCTGTGAAATGTAGACAATACATAGTAGTATTTGCTTAAACGGGTTATTGGAAGAAGTAGATTTATGTAAGTACTTAAAGCAGTGCCTGGCACATAGTAAATACAAAAGAAAATTTAACCATTACAATTTTCATTGTTTCAGATGAGCACACTAAGGCTCTGAGAGACACGATGTGAGCCGCCCAGGTTAGCCGGCAATCTAGTACAATCAGACCTGGAATTGGTCTATTGGGGGAATACCTCTTATTTGGTCCACAGTTAGCAAACTTGAAGTAGCTCCTTTGAGAGCAATAAAAAAGGTAAGAGCCACACCTCACCTCTAGCTTTCATTTGTTTCCCAGATCACCTGATTGTCACTGGGAAAGTGAGACCTGAGGAGATGAGATAATAACAGTAACAGCAAGTTAGATTGAAGGGGTATATGATTAAAGACAAGAAAATCACGTACTGGCAATTACAGTAGTCTATGTAGTAAATAATTAGATGAGAAGGGAATAAAATATAAGGAAATTCTGTTTATTCATAAAAAGAACATAATAGGGGGTTAAAGATGACAGCATAAATAAATGCCTATATTCACAGTCTCCCACAACCATATCAAAATTTCAACTAAAATACACTGGAAAGAGAATCCAAGATGACGGCATAGGTAAATACCTACACTGCTGCCTCGCACAACAATTTCAAAACTACAACTAAAAGACAGAACGGACATCATCCAGAACCACAAGAAAGCTGGCTGAGTGGAAGTTCTACAACTAGAGGGAAAGAGAGGGGCTCACAGAGACTCAGAGGAGCTGCAAAAAGCCGAGGTACGGAGATGCATGCGAGGAGAGAACGGGTGCCGGAGTACCTGGCTGGCTTTCTCTGACGGGAGGGAAACGGAGACTCTCAAAGGCATTGAACCCCTTACCCTATGACACTAAACCCCAGATCCAGCCGAAACTCATACGGGGGGAGTTTGGACTGTGAAAAGGGAGAGGTGCAAGGAGATTTAGGGGAGTCGCAAAAGATCAAAGGCCTGGTGGCGTGCACAGCACTGCGCGCAGGACAGACTGCTGATTGTGCCGCTGGCTTTCGCGAGTGGGCGGGAGACGAACCCTCCCAACTGTGCCACTTCTAACTTCACTAAACCCCTGTTTCGGACGAAACCCTGGAGACCTAGACTCGTGTGGTCCTGGTGCGCAGCGGAGCCGGAAAGGCAGCGGTTAGAGGCACTGCGGGCTCGTGCATAAGGACGCTCCAGCCATTACCCAGTCACGTGAGACTCAGGGGCCGCGGAGGGCGGGGCTGACTGGAAGGCAAGGCGGTCCCTTAAGCCCTGAGACTCCACCCATCCCAAGCTCAACAGAGGCTTCTGTGGCTTTGCACGTCTGGTATCATAAAGCTGAATTAAACACAGAAGTTTCCCCGGCATAGTGAAAATGCCGAGACAAGGGAAGGGAGTACAAACAAAAGAAATGGAGGGAAAAAAACGACTGGATATAGAGTTCAAAACCACGCTTATAAGGTTTTTCAAGAATATGCTAGAAAGGATGGATAAATTTATCAAGTCCCAAGAGGAGATGGAAAAGGTCCAACTAAAGATAAAAAAAGACCAACTAGAAATTAAACATACACTGACTGAAATAAAAACTATTATACAGAGTCCTAACAGCCGACTAGAGAAAGGTAAGGATCAAGTCAAAAATTTGAAATATAAAGAAGCAGAAAACATTCAACTGGAAAAGCAAGAAGAGAAAAGAATCCAAAAATGTGAAGATAATGTAAGGAGCCTCTGGGACAGCTTCAAGCGTACCAACATCAGAATTGTGGGGGTGCCAGAAGAAGAGAGAGAGCAAGATACTGAAAACCTATTTAAAGAAATAATGACTGAAAACTTCCCACATCTGGTAAAAGAAATAGACTTACAAGTCCAGGAAGCACACAGAACCCCAAATAAAAGGAATCCAAAGAGGACCACATCAAGACACATCATAATTAAAATACCAAGAGCAAAAGACAAAGAGAGAATATTAAAAGCAGCAAGAGAAAAGCAGTTCATTACCTACAAGGGAGCACCCATACGACTGTCAGCTGATTTCTCAACAGAAACGATGCAGGCCAGATGGGAGTGGCAAGAAATATTCAACGTGATGAATAGCAAGAACCTACAACCAAGAATACTCTATCCAGCAAAGATATCATTCATAATTGAAAGGCAGATAAAGAGCTTCACAGATAAGAAAAAGCTAAAGGAGTTCATCAACTCGAAACCAGTATTATATGAAATGCTGAAAGGTACTCTTTTAGAAGAGGAAGAAGAAAAAGGTAAAAGACAAAAAATTATGAACAACAAATACATATCTATCAACAAGTGAATCTAAAAATTAAGTGAATTATAAATTTGATCAACAGAATAAACTGGTGAATATAATAGAATCAGGAGCACAGAAAGGGAGTAGACTGATAATTCTCAGGAGGACAAAAATCATAAAGCATCAAACAGACTGTGAAATTACAGCAGAAAGATTAAAGTTAGGTAAGGTAGATAAGTGATCAATCAAAGGACTTATATGCATGCATATAAGCATAACCAATGATCACAGACACTGGGGGTCGGAGTATGCCTGGGAGGGATGGGGGGCAATGGGGAGATATGTATAAAATTAATAAAAATTAATTTTAAAAAATTAATAAAAATAAAAAATAAAATACACTGGAAAGCTGGCTGAATGGAAGTCCTACTAGATAAGTAAAGAAGAAAGCACACTGAGACTGGTAGGAGGGGCAGAGGCACGGAATTGCTTGTCTGGTGCCCACATGGGCTGCTTTTTTAATTGGCCCAGCCCCACACCAGACCCCCATCCCAGGGTCCCAGAGCTGGGAAAAGAAGTCCCTACTTGCAGTCAGAACTATGGGCTATAAAAACCAGTGCAGACTGGGGCACAGTGACAAGACCAACTGAACTTACAAGGTTTGGCTTCCTCTGAGATCCAGCACCAGGGTGAGGCTTTAGGGGACACAGACACATATGAGGAGGAACTGGATTTTCTAGCACCAGGGCACAAACTTGGAAGCAGCTTTCTCCCAGACTAAGGTGTTCACAGGGGATCATTGTTCTTATTGTGGAACCTTCCTGGTTTCAAGGCTGACTGGAAGCCATTTCTGTTTGCTTCACCCTAGTGATTCCCTAAGACCCCACCTCATCCAATTTACAACTCCACCCAAGCTGCCTGCAGCAGCTTTTGCTCAAGGTAAAACTCTCAAACAAGCTGCAAAGTCGCAAACCTATCAATAAAAGGCCCAAGACCCAGCACCAGCACCAGTCTGCCTTGCTTCATAGCTGGACTTCCTCTGGGCCCTTCTAAAACCAATACAAAGTGGAGGAATCTGCAGATCTCTCTATAACTCCTGTTGGGTGGCCCTAGGCAGTGGCTGACTTTGCACCTCCCTGGAACCCAAGTGCCAGTTTACCCAATGATCAGTGTCAGATCATACCAGATTACAACTCTACACATCCATAAGCAACACACTCAAGGGGCAGACTCAGTGTGCACCAAAGTCCCACTGAAGCAAGTCCTGCTCCATAGGCATGTCTCCTGCACAGCAGCTCTCCCGCTGTAGTTGCACCTGGTCCTCACAGCCAATTGGACTGGAGGTCAATTTCTTCCAGTGAAACCAACAGCAATCAAGTCTCAACTACAACAAGACTGTGCTCACAGCCCACAAAGGGGTGCACCTAGAGCTCCAAGCTGAGGAGACTGGGGAGGCTGAGCCACTGAGCCCCATAGAACACCTATCACCCAAGGCCACTCTATCAACTCAAGGAGGCATAGCAGCTCTAACCAATACATAGAAACAAACACAAGGAAGCAACCAAAATGCAGAGACAGAGAGGCATGTCTCAAGTAAAAGAAATGGGAGAGAGAAGACTACTGGATATAGAGATCAAAACCATGGTTATAAGGTTACTGAAGATTCTTCTAGAAATCTCCAAAAAAAAAAAAAAGAAAAAGAAAGAAAAGAAAAGAAAAGGACCAGTCAGAAATTAAGCATACACTGATTGAAATAAATAATAATATACAGAGATTTAATAGTAGAATAGAGGATTTTGAGAAGTAAATCAATGATTTGAAATATGAGAAAACACAAAACACCCAACCAGAAACATAAAAAAAAAAGAATCCAACAATATGAAGATAGTTTAAGAAACCTCTGGGACAACTTCAAGCATAACAACATTGTGGGCCTTTGCAAAATCCTACAACAAATTCACTCACTCATTCATTCATTCATACACTCAGAGATATTGTTGAATTTCTGCTTATTGCAGGCTTGTCCTATTCTAAATGCTAGAGAAAGGGTCTAGGACAACACAAAGTTTTAGGGCTTTGGCACCTAGGCTGTGAGGTAATAAGTAAACAAAATATCTACAAAGTGTTACAAAGGAAGTAATGTGAGGCAACTGGTACAGGGGATCTGAGAGGGTATTCCTGAGATGGGTGGGTCAGCAAACACACCCTTCATCTACATGGACGGTCTTGTGCAGGAAAAGAGTCAGCCTTGCTGAGATCTGGGCAAAGTACTTTCCAGGCAAAGAGAAGATACAAGGCCCAAAGCTGAGTCAAGTCTAAGCTAAAGGAGGACAGCAGGCGATGGGCCTGGAGAAATAAGGCAGGGGCCAATCTATGTAGGTCCTGGCATTCTCAGAAGTTTAGATTTTATTCCAAGTTTGAAAGAAAACAAGTAGAGGTTTTCAGGCAAAAGAGTGACATTGCTTGATTTATGTTTTTAAAAGATCCTTCCAGCTGCCATGTGGAGAATGGACCGTAGAACAGCATGAATGATAGATGAGAGACTAGTTAGGACAGTACTCTATAGTCTAACTAGAGGTCATGTGATTTGAATTAGGGTGAAGCAGTGGAAATGGAGGTAAGTGGATGGGCATTACATATCCCATATTTTTAGGAGAATTAATGAACTAATAAGGAGAATAGCCAAAAAGAAAAGAACTCAAGCAAGAATAATTTATTAAGTTTTTGTTATCTATTCTGGTGAAAGAGAGCAAGCACTTCTAAATCTAGGCAATGGATATAGTAAATTGAGGCAAACAAGGGAGCCCATAGAATTAGGAAAGACTCAAGCTTTGGTCACTAAATTAAATTCAAGTTCTGGTTCCACCACTAATAACTGCATTTCCTCGACTGCAGAATGGCAATAGTGCCCATCTCTTAGAATTTTTACTAGATAATTCATGGAAAATACCTAACACAGTAGTAGCATATAGTAAATGCTCAATAAATCTAATCACACTATCCTTGGTGATCTGAACATAGCATCTCTTTGAGTTGGGTCCACAAAAGAAAAGCAATTGATCACCATTCTCTGGTGTTCACCTCATGACAATAGGCACCTGGCTTCTGAGTCTGCCCAGGGACATCTTTTCCAGGATGTCTGGCAGAGAGGACATTTTTATACGGCAGCCTGACCAACTATACTCAGGCTTTTCTTGACTATGCTTGCCATATTTAGAAGCACAACTCAAGTGTTAATACTACATACATAGTGTATAATAAATGTTAGTCATTCATGAATGGAGTTGTGTTGTGATAGAATTGTATTAATTACCTGCTAGACCAGCATCTTTAAAAAAAAAAAACTATTACAGAGAGGAAGAAAGAAATAGAAACAGCAATGATAAGAGAGAATCACTGATTGGCTGCCTCCTGCATGGCCCCCACTGGAATCGAGCCTACAACCCAGGAATGTGCTCTGACAGGGAATCAAACCCTGACAGCATGGTTAGGCATTGACATGGTACATAGGTCAACATTCAACCACTGAGCCATGCTGGCCAGGCTAGACCAGCATCTTTAAAAAAATTGTTTTAACCATGACCTATAGTAAAAAATACATCATAACCCAATAAACAGTGTGTAATGGGAACAAACCATAGCAAAACAGCATTTATTGTTATTAAACACTAGAGGCCCATTGCAATAGGCTTTCCTTCCCTTGGCTTCCAGCATCGGTTTTACTCCGGCACCTGGGACCCAGGCCTTCACTCCAGCCAAAGTCTGCCTTCTTGTCTTTGCTGCAGACTCCGGCTGGAGTCGGCCATCATGGTCTTTGCTGCAGCACTCTGCTCCTGTAAATCCCTTGACCCACCCTTCCTCCCGCTGCCTTCCCTCTCAATAAGGAGTCCTGGCCTGCCTGGTCACTCTGCCCTGGAGCAGCTGGGTGGCTGCCATCTTTGGCCTTCTAATTTGCATACTCACTATGATTGGCTGTGGGTGTAGGAGGAGGTACAGTCAATTTACATGTTTGTCTATTATTAGGTAAGATAGTACAGTCTGAATATTTCCTGTCCTATTTCTACCACCACCTTTTATTTTAAATTCTGGTCACAACCCACTAAATTGATTTCATGATCTCTCAGTGGGTCCATAGCTTTTTTGAAAAGCTATGTTGGAGGGACACAACATATTGTTTATACCAAGTTTTCTTACTCTAGTCTCACCCTGTGTGGTTTGTTATGATTTGCATGCGTTTGAACTCTACATCTGTAAAAGGCCGTCATTGCTCGTTATTTTTCAAAGGACGCTTCTAACTCAAGTGTTAGCCCATCTGTTAAGACCCATTTATTGCTTTTTAAAAGAAAAAATAATTAAAAGCAAATTAGGAATTCCAGGTTTACACTAACCAGGATTCCCCCTCCCACCCTCCACCTCCCACCCCCCGCCCCTCTTTTGTAAAAGCCTTCCATCTGTCTGCCCTCTTTTGGACAAAACTCAAATAGGAGCACACATCTCATCAAATCAAATGTGGGAAGTGTCAAAAGCTGCCAAAACATCATGCCAGTTGCTTTATCTTTTAAAGAGATTTAAAATTAGATTTAACAGAATGAGTTGTTTGTTTTGTTGCTTTTTCTTCCATTATAGAAACATGGCCCTCAATTTATGGCCTATAAGTTTATGCAGTCGCCTTCCAGGGACAGTCCTGAGGTACACTACAATAAATCTGGATGACACACTTCTTCTAGGGCAGAGATTAGTTAGTGATGGAAAAACAAACCACTGGGGGAGTTGCAGTAGACCAAGAGCTCTAGCTCTGTACCCTATTAGATCAGAATCCCAGGGTGGGGGCAATTATCCCAAAAGACTTAGTTTTCTCTCCCCCACAGAGCCTAGCAGAGAAGAGCTCAATACCTTTCAATTCCAGTCCCCAGCTAAATTAATCTTTGACAAGTTCTCTCTCTTGATCTACCTTTCAGATTTAAAATAATGGCTGTCTAGCTACTTCTCCAAAGATTTGCTAAGAATAATCAGGAATTAAAGAGCTATATATAAATAGAAAGAGGGAACGACTAGTTACTGACCACTTATCAGATGGCAGAGCCCTCTCTTGAAGATACCTTTCTCCACAGGATGGGTGTGGTCTCAGGCTGTAGCCTCAGGACTATCACCCCACCACCACCAAGGAAGCAACATGCAGCAAGGAGGTGGTGCTATGCAAGGTTAAGAGCAAAGACTCTGAAGTCAATCAGACCCTTATGTTCAAATACTGGCTCTAAATCACATAATCTCTCTAAACTTCAGTTTTCTCCTTGTTGGGAGACTAAATGGAAATAAATTATATAGAGTACACAATATGCAATAGCAAAAAAGAAGCACATAAATGGCAGGTTCTACTCTTATTGTCTTTGTTATTGTTATGAAAGGAAGAAACTTTACTCAGGTATCTTATAGGCATACATAGAGCAGTCAAACTAGAAAAATTTGTAAAAGAAAGAAAGAAAGAAAGAAAGAAAGAAAGAAAGAAAGAAAGAAAGAAAGAGGACACTTTTAAGATTAATATGATGATAAAAGCAAATGCCTAGATTTGAAAACCAATGACACAAAACAAAATAAGAGATGGATGAAGGTGAAGAATTAGAGCTGGAAAATTATTTTAAGTGGAGTATTTAAGAAGAATTGCTTTCCTGAGTCAGTTTAATGTCTCAGTGGTAGGTCCTTACTTAATCATGCACATATCCTTATTTAATCTTACCTAATCATAGAAGCAGAAACTCATTTTTCAATTTCCCTTCTCATCATTTTCA
This sequence comes from Lasiurus cinereus, assembly GCA_011751065.1. NCBI lineage: Eukaryota > Metazoa > Chordata > Mammalia > Chiroptera > Vespertilionidae > Lasiurus > Lasiurus cinereus. Next base: position 19,046,941 of record JAAGEH010000076.1, on the reverse strand, counting down.
TCTCTTCTTGTCACTTCCTCATTCTAAAGAATCTTCCTCCACAAGAAAACTAATTTTTGTTTACTCAAAATATGCTTGTTATGGACTCTATCATATCTTCTCCACTAATACTTTATTATTGTTTTGTGTTGTTAAATCACTCTTTGTGTTTCTTTGATCAATCTATCTTTTAAGTAGTACTTGGTTATTCCATGAATAATATCTGAAGTAAAATTAATTAAAAGGGGGAAGGAGACTTCAAGTTTGTAAACCCTAACAGAGAAAAAATTACTATGATAATATGTTTGGGTGGGTTTTAGCATAAATTCATAAATAAAAATCTTGTCTCCAGTTTTCAGTTCCATTTAGTGACTCTGAAATGATCTTTCAGGGGTCTTTTAAATGCAATATTTCTAAAATATTTTTTCTATCTACCTAGGCAAGAATACCTTTCTAATCCAAATTAGTGCAATTCTAGGATACAAGTATTTATGGAAAATAAAATATTTTTAGTTGTATTTTCCCATGGTTTATTTTATTCTTTAACCTCATTTCTGGTTGTTCAGCATTTGGCAGTGGTTCCCCCAGTCTCTCTACCAAGTAAATAATGATCAATAAGTAATATGTACCAAGGAAATTGTAACTTAAAGAAATGTTGCTATTTAAGATAATTTATTTGTAAAGTATTACTTATAACATAAGTAAGTTTCTAACTTATTTAGGTTTATATTTAGAGTTTTGTAGAGCACTTTTCTTAAAGTAAAACTTCAAGGCTGTACCATAAAGGACAAATAAGCTCATATTAAATTTTTAGTGATTTCTCTTCTATGCAGTCTGGGCAGGATATTTAGCTTATCAGAACCCTAGTTTCCTCATCTGTTAATAGAAGTGATAATATCCACCTTGGTTGTTGTGAAGATTAAAAGTGATAATGTTCTTGGAACTTAATAGCAGGCACTTAATAAAGGCTAGCTATTTTTACAAAGAGAGTTGCTAATCCTATCTAATAAAAGAATAATATGCAAATTGGCCATCACTCCAACACACAAGATGGCTGCCTTCATGTGCTCAAAGATGACTGCCCCCCTGTGGACACAAGATGGCTGCCACAAGATGGCCAGCAGGGGAGGGCAGTTGGGAAAGACCAGGACTGCAAAGGAGGGCAGTTGGGGACCAGCCCACAGGGGAGGGAAGTTAGGGGTGACCAGGCTGGCAGAGGAGGGAAGTTGAGGGTAATCAAGCCTATAGGAGAGGGCAGTTAGGGGTCACCAGGTATAGAAGAAAAGTTTGGGGCAAACAAGCTGGCAGGGGAGCAGTTAGGCACTAATCAGGCTGGCAGCGGAGTGATTAGGGGTGATCAGGAAGACAGGCAGGCGAACAGTTGGGAGCCAGCAGCCCTGGATTGTGAGAGGGATGTCCGACTGCCTATTTAGGCTCGATCCAGGTAGGGCTTAAACAGACAGTTGGACATCCCTCAAGGGGTCCCAGATTGGAGAGAGTATAGGCTGGGCTAAAGGACATCCCCCCTGCACGAATTTTGTGCACCGGGCCTCTAGTCTATATAATAAAAGTCTGAGCAACAATTACTGCAGAACAACCAGTTACCAGATGACCAGTTGCTATGATGTGCACTGACCACCAGAGGCAGACACTCAATGGAGGAGCTGCTTCCTGGTGGTCAGTGCACCCCGACAGCGGGAGCGCCACTCAGTTGACAGATGAGTGCCAGACACCAGGCTGACAGGTGGCAAGCATAGCTGCGGCAGCACAAGCCTCTCCCACAGAGTGCCCAAGGGGCAGCAGCAGGTGCAGCAGAGCCAGGATGAGCGGGAGCAGAGGCACCCTGGCTCAGGCTGCCTGCTGCTTCATGCACTACTTGGTGCTGTGCGGGACCGATGTGGACAGTGGGCTGGAGCCTGAAGAGCTGGCAGGTAAAGCCAGACTGGCAGGCAGCACGGAGGTCCACTGATCCCCCAGACCAGGCCAAGGGACCCCACCAGTGCACGAATCCATGCACCAGGTCTCTAGTAGAAAATAAGAGAATGATGAAGCTGAAGATAAGTCCAGCTGGAAAATATTTTTAAATGGAGTACTCAGGAAAACTGCTTTTGTGAGTTGATCAGATCTCTGTGTTGCTAAATCAGTCAGACTAAGCAGCCAACCATTATCTATCCACTGGTGTGGCTCTTTGGGGACACCCTGGAAGTTTAGACTCGGTCTCATTGGAGAACTTGCCACCAAGTTGATTTCCTGCTGCCATTTACTAACCAACCTTGTTTGATTTATCCAAGAATTATCTGGACATGATCCTCTATTAGAGATTAGTATTGATGTTTATTAATGCGATGGTCAAGCAGGGTTAAATCAGACAGTGCAGGGCTGTCATCATAAGTGCCCATTTAATATTTCCTAGCTGATAAAAATTTTTAGACAAGATGACCTCTGAATTCTCTTCTATTTTTTAATATTTCATGATTTAAACCCAAAAGTTACTAACTGGCATGATTTGTTGAAAACTATGCAAATTCTTTAATTTATAATTATAAAACATGAAGTGCTTCTAAAACTGAATGTTTTGGTGTGTTTTTTTGTTTTGTTTTGTTTTGTTTTGTTTTTGTAACTCATTTGTCCAAAAACCTGACCTGAATGGCTGAGACTATTTATAGTCCTTACATACTTCACTGCAGAAATATTCATGCATATGATTACAGGGTACCTGCTACAGACCCTGCTGGCTGTTATATAATATACAAATATTGTGTAATTCCCTTATAGTAGATACTATTATCCAGGGTCATTTCTGGAAATTCTGAGCGTCACTGTCACCACCTTTTTTCCTACAGAAAGCTTGGCACTCTACCACGCCTTAGGCAATCTTCCCCATTGAACTGATTAGGTTCTGGGAAGTATGTTCTTGTCCTGCAATTCTTCCTGCAACCCAGGCTTTAGCCATTTGACTTCACAAAGGCAAAGAAAGAAAATAAAATTGTATCAGTAATTTGCCTTAATTATCACCTGCTTGGAAAAAACATTGATGAACAAAAACTATTGCTATTATTGTTTTTTTTAAATATATACATATATATATATACATATATACATATATCCCTGCAAGATTTAGGCATTATGTGGAGATTTCACACACACACCCTTGTAAAGAACTTCCCCCTATTATTGTCCCCAAAGAATCTATGTAGTATTTGTAGAAAATATTTTATCAGTTTTTACAAATGAGAAAACTAAAACCCAGTATAGTTGTCTAATTACAATGGGCAATATCAATAACAACAACAAAATTATCCTTATTTAAGAGTACGGTAGTCCCCCCTTATTCACGAGGATACATTTCAAAACCCCCAGGGGATGCCTGAAACTGCAGATCCTACCAAACCCTATATATGCTGTTTTCTTTATACATACATACCCATGATAAAGTTTAACTTGCAAATTAGGCACAATAAAAGAAAACAACAATAATTAATAATGAACAATTATAATAACATAATAACAGTTATGGAATGTGATCTCTCTCTCAAAATATCTTAATGTATTGTACTCACATTTTCACTTAAAGGAAACACTCAAGGCTTCTCTTGGGCTTGTCTGAATTGCCAACATCACTATTGTACTTTGCGGCCATTGTTAAACACAAGCACCAGGAAGCCTCAACAATTGGTCTGTTAACTCAGAAAGCTACTAAAATAATGGGCAGAGAGTGTATAGAGCTAGAGCATCGAAGATTAAACATTTTCAAAATATAGTAAGAGGAAAAATATATATATAGTGAGAAAGCTTTCCTATATTCTCTATTAAAATAAATTCCTCACACATGTGTGGGTGAGATTGTTTAAATACCAGAGAATAGGGAGCTTTTCAACTCAAACTAATAAGTAACATACTTTGTACTTAAGAACACCAGTTTTTAGAAATGTAAGTCATTCCCAGAACTTGAGGTAACAAAAACACATTTCAGAGGGGAAATGTAGCAAGAATAGGCCTCTTCTAGGCATTATCCAATAAGGCTTCAAAAACACACTGATTCTTGTTTCCAATCACTCATTCACAGTGACTGTCTTCTAAATCACATCAGAAGGATTCTTTTTGCATATAGATATTCAATTGTCCCACAAATTTGTTATAAAGATTATATTTTCTAGAGCTGGGTGAAAAAGGTGAAGGGATTAAGAAGCACAAATTGAAAGTCACAAAACAGTCACAGGGATGTGAAGTACAGCATAGGTTATTATATAGTCAATAATATTGAAATAACTATGTATCGAGGGTATTAGACTTGTCATGGGATCACTTTGTAAACTATATAAATATATAATCACTATACTGTACATCTGAAACTAATATAATATTGAATAGCAACTGTAATTGAAAAAAAACGTTCAATGGAGAAAAAGTAGGGAAAAACAACAAAATAAAATTAACATTTTAAAAAAATATTGACTTTCCTAATTGTTGCCTTGGCACTATTGTCAAGAGGCAATTGACCATATATATTAGGATATATTTTTAGACCTTCTGTTCTGTGGATCAATTTTTTTTAATCTTCATGCCAAAAATCACATTATATTGATCATTTTAGCTTTATAGTAGGTTTTGAAATCAGATATTGTAAGCCTTCTAACTTTGTTTTATGTTTACAAAGTTGACTTGTCTATTCTTGGTCTTTTATGTTTATATGTAAATTTTAGGATCAGCTTGCCAATTTCTACCCAAAAAAGCTGATGAGGATTTTGACATCTTAACAATATTGAATCACTCAATTCATGAATATTGTATAGCTTTCCATGTATTTAGCTCTTTAATTTCTCATAATTAAATAACATGTAAGTTTTCAGTGTAAAGGCCTCAAATTTAAAATATAAATTTGTAACTTGTTACAGTCTACTTTCAAATAATATTATACTACATAAGGTATATTATAAAACTCTTACCACAATACATTTCCATTTCTCCCCTTTCATCCATTGTTCTATTGAGATTCATTATTTTATTTCTGCATATATTATTTATTTATTTTGTTTGTGTAGTAGATTTTGTTTGAAGAGAAATTTTAGGTTCATAAAAACACTGAATATAAAGTTCAGAGTTCCCATATAACACCTGTCCCTACACATGCACATCTTTGACTATCAACATACCCCATCAAAGTGATACATTTTTTGTAATAGCTAAACATATATTCACATGTCATCATCACAGAAAATTTATAGTTTACATTAGGGTTCACTCTTTTTGTTGTTGTTGTTTTTATTGTTATTATTAATCCTGGGTATTAAAAATACCCAGGGATATTTTTCCCATTGATTTTTGGAGAGAGTGGAAGAAAGAGAAAGAGAGAGAGATTCACACATAGAGAGAGAGATTAAGAGAGACAGATCAAGGTGAGAGAGACATCAATTGCTTGCTTCCTGCACACACCGACCAGGACCAGGGATCAAGACCACAACCAAGGTAATATGCCCTTCATCAGAATCGAACCTGCAACCCTTCATTCTGAAGGCTGATGCTCAAACCACTGAGAAAAACTGGCTAGGGCTAGGGTTCACTGTTGATGTTGTACATTCTATGGATACCTACCAATATATGCACATCATAGTTTCATACAGAATAATTTTATTGCCCTGCCAACCATGGATTTTTTCACTGTCTTTAGACTTTTTGCCTTTTTCAGGATGTTATAAAGTTGGAATGATACAGTATGAGGTCTTTTCAGGTTGGCATCTTTCCATTAGTATTACTCATGTATTTTCATAGCTCAATAGCTGATTTCTTTTCAGCGCTGAATAATATTTCTTAGTCTGGATGTTCCACAGTTTACTTATCCATTCACCTACTGAAGGTCTGTTTGATTTCTTCCAAGTTTTGACAGGTATAAATAAAGCCTCTATAAATACGCAAGTGCAATTATTTTTTTCTGCAAAAGCATAAGTTTTCAAGTTCTTTGGGTTAATACCTTGGCACACAATTACTGGATTATACGGTAAGAGTATGTTTAGTTTTATAAGAAACTTCCCAAGTATCTTCCAAAGTGGCTCTACCATTTCAAATTCTCATCAATAATAAATGAGAGTTTCTGTTGCTCCACATTCTTGCCAGCTATTGGAGTTCTCAGTGTTTTAAATTTTGGCCATTCTAATAGGTGTATAGTAGTACCTTATTGTTATTTTGATTTGTAATTCTCTAATGACTAATGATATATGACATTTAAATATGTATCTTTATATCTTCTTTGGCAAGGTATCTATCTATTCAGATCTTATGCTCATTTTTAATTGTTGTTTTTTTATTTTATCCAGGTTTTCATATACTTACTCTTGAGTTTTTAGAGGACTTTTTATAGCTTTGAATAACAATTTTTATCAGATATGTATTTTTTTAAATAAAATTTATTGGAGTAACATTGATTAATAAAATTATTTAGGTTTCAGGTATACAATTCTATAATTCATCACCTGTATATTATATTGTGTGTTCACCATCCCAGGTCAAATATCCTTCCATCACCATTTATTCTCCCCTTTCTCTCTGGTAATCACCATACTGTTGTCTATGTCTATAATTTTTTGTTTGTTTGTTTGTTTAATCCCTTCACCTTTTTCACCCAGTCCTCCAAATCCCCTCCCCTTTGATAGCTGTCAGTCTGTTCTCTGTACTTATGACTCTGTTTTTCTACTTCTTTAGATGTTTAGTAATTTTTGTTGAATTTAGACTCTTTGTATTATGAAGACTTACCACTCTGGCTAGTGAGAACACCAACTATTTTTAGCCCTATGAAATCTACCTACGCCTTTCCATGATTCTTTCCATGACTTTAAATAACTTTTTCACACACATGAGCAGATAATTACTCAGCCAAAACTTAAAAAAAAAAGACTTAAGAATTCCTTCTACAGATTTACAAAGATCTCTTTTTGTGAAGTTCTCACCTTCCCATATTTTTCCCTGAAAACTCTAACCACTTGGTCTGCCTAAACTTCAAACTCTTCAACTTGCAGTATTGGTAGTCTCTCTGTGGGTTCCCCTTTTCTGTGCTGCAATCTCAACATTATCTCCAGGTAAATAAACTTTTATAATTGTAGCACTCAGCTCTTTGGTTTCCCTGGTTTCACTGTCCTGTGCTGCCTGTTCCCCAATATCTGAAGCCCACTGATTCATCTATTGTGCCCAGTTTATAGCTGTTTAGAGAAGGTGGGTAAATATGGTCCTTGTTACTCCATCATGGCCAGAAGTTCCCTGGTGGGTTCTTTTTATGTGAGACTTCTTAGAGATAAATGGAAGGAATTAATTAAAAATACTTGGACTGCTTTTTAACACAAGTGTTTTGTTTTCTTGGTTAATAATCAATTAGGTAAGACATAAGTTAATGTTGGATCATGCATAGCAGTTCAGTGTATACACTTTAGAATCAGGTTACCTCAGTCTGGATGCTGCCATTTACGAGCTGTATGAGATTGATCCCATGGTCTCATTTTCTCTTTGCCTTTGCTTCCCCATCTGTAAAATGGAAGTGATAAAACTAACTATTTTATGGGGTTTTTATAAACATTAAAGTGAGCCATTCGTGTGTAAGGTACAATATACATTATTGTTGCATTACAAGCTCGACTAACAAAATACTCTAAAACTTTATTGCTTAAAACAAGAATCACTTATTTCGTTCGGTTTGGTAGGTCACAATTTTGACTGGGCTTCTCTGGACAGTTCTGTTGGTCTCCATGTAATTATGTAATTTACTCACACATCTTCAGTCAGTTGCCGATCAGTTAGTTGACCCTACTTCTGGGGTTCAGTTCATTGCTCGATCTGATGATGGAGGTCAGTGAATCACTTGCCCTTCATCCTCCCTCATGGTAGACTGGGCTTGTTCACATCACTACTCAGGGTTCTAAGAGCAGCAACAGTGCAAGCTCCATAGTTCTCAAGGGTCTGTCTCAATCACATTTTCTATCATCTCATTTACCAATACAAGTCATATGGCATAGCCCAGTCAACGAAGGAAGGAATTCATCAGAGATATGAATATAGAGAAGGGGCAAATTTGTGATAGATTGACATTTCTGCAGTCTATCATAGATACTTAGCAAAATTATAACTTTATTATGTTAGTAGTTTTCTCTTTGTTTTATTATAGTACATTGTAACAAATACAACAAGCATGTTGTAGTTACTATTTAAAAGTAATAGACGGTAATAAGAACCAGATAGCTAAGGTGTTAACTCGATTGCATCAGTATATTGTTATAGCTAAAGTAAATGTATTTGTCTTGGCTCAGCTAATCTTTTCACTGTGTTTCTGTGCAATCATTACAACTTCAGGGGACATCTCTTGCCTCCGGTTCTGTAATCACGTTCTGCTGCAAATTTCTTCTCTCTGCACTCTTCAGTGGGAACAGTTGTATAAATCATCCAGAATGTTGGCAAGAGCAGCTTCTGGGCTGAGTGCTTTTTGAAAGGGGAAAAAAAAAATCTTCCTTGCTACCCAGAAGTCATTTACATAGGTTAATTCCTGTGGTTAAAATTTACAGCACCTCTTTTGATGTAGCAACTGTGGGAGAAACTCTTTTTGCAGCATCACAGAGGAGTTATGGTTTAAACATTTTATGCACACATATGTGGGCACCCTGCAACAAAAATACTGTTTATTGTTCCTGCATATTTAGGTCTGAATAGCTCTCACTTTCTGGATATGTTACTCTCCTGACACCAAATGCTATAATTATTTCCCAGTGAAGTATTGCCTGAATCTTCCAGGGGTAAGCACTCAACTGCAAATCATTGCTCAATCATTCTCTGGTCTTACATTTCTAAAATTGATTCAATCATAGATAGTGTGTGCATATCCCACAAGTCTTCACCAAACCTCAGTAACCTACAAGTCACCTACTTCTATATGGCGGGATGATTCATTGAGATATTAATTTTACCTTGTTCTTGCTGCAGTAGGATAATACAAAGAATGAAAGGAAAAATGTTCACAACTACCTCCCTTCCAAGAATAATTATGCCACTGTGATCAGCCTCCCTTGCTTTGTAGGAATTATTTTAGTAGCTTCTTTGTGTTTCAGAAGAGATCCTAAAAGCAACACCTCTCCCACCCTACTCCAACCTCACACCCAGCTCTTTGTTTGGGAAGAAGTCAGTGCTTAGAAAACAGGTCTGAACTCTGAAGAAAGGGAAGTATTCTATAAAGTGGGTAGGTTTGGATGGGGAAAAGGTATTGTATGTTTTGAGAATATATAGATTTGGACTTCACTCTCTGGCTGTAGCCCAGGAGTGGTCAGACCTCTGATATGGCAACAGGTACCATGACTTCTGGAACCATAACCAAGCTTGGTGTAAGGAAGGATTCATATTCAATTGGACCAGTTGGGCTTGGGTTATGAATGTCTTAGCAGCAACCATCCTATCAAATAAAAGAGAAACATGCAAATTGACCGTACCTCCGCTATGCCCACAAGTCACACCCACAAGCCAATCAGGAGTGAGTATGGAAATTAACCAAACCAAGATGGTGGTTGATTTGCATATCTCAGTACAGAGCGAGACAGCATAGAAGGAACCTAAGTGCTGTAGAATGGGGGGAAGCTGCAGAGAAGCAAGCAAGCAGGGTGGCAGAGAAGGGAGAAAAACAGAGCAGGAAGCATGCAGGGCTATGGAGAAGGGGGGGAAGCAGGCGGGGCAGCAGAGACCTCAGCAGGAAGCCCTATTCTTGCAGGAATCTTCCTGCAATGGGCCTCTAGTGATAGAATAAAGACAGAGGCCCTTTCTCCAAGTTTCCTACATTATGTACTTCCCAGTTAGGGGAACAGCACTGCCCTCTCCTCCTTGCCCCAGTGCCTGCAATTAGATTCCCTGCTAATCCTGGCCAGGAAGAAAAGCCTGTATTACCTTTTTCACATCCTTGTCAGAGTACAAAATTAAACTGACATACTTGTAAAAATAACCTCTTCATCAACAAGTTCCTGGGAACTGGCCTTCTAAATCACTTTCCATCCTTTCATTTTTTTTGTTTCAAGCTAGTCACCAGAAATTCCAGGGATAACATCATCCAAGAGTTAGGGGGAGACTAATATGTCAGTGTTAAAACGTATCTGGTATGCAACATCTAGCTGACTGGCACCAGTAGGCCTGTTAGCAGGTGTGAGGTAAAGAGGATTCAAATCCTACCATGGCTCAAAAAGCAATTACACAGAAGTGTTGCTGCAGGACTTAACATTTAAAGCTCTCCGTCAGTTCTAGTTGGCTATATCCACTGGTCCAAAGGCAATTTCCTCACAAACTTTTAGCATTATAGATTCCCTCTTTCTCCTTGAACCTGAAAATCCAGCTGTGTTCCCTCGCCTCTGACATCAGCATCACTGGCTTTGATACAGCCAACTATCTGGTCGATGAGGCATGAGACAGAATGGAATCCAGCTCACTGGTCCCTGCTGCTTCCACATGAATCTACAACTCACTGGCGTCACCATGGCTGGCAAGCTGTGACTCAGACTCACAAGGAATTAACATAGTAAATGACCCTGGCCATAATTTCTGATGGCCATCACTGATATTTTCAGGTTGAGAATGAGGTGGTTCTTTTTTTTGTGTGTGTGTGATATCACGAAACCTTGGCGGGAGGGGGGTACACTTTTAGTCAGGTAGTCTCCACGACTTCACCTGATAATGTGAATTTCTCAGTACATGTGATAGCATAAAGATCTAGAATATTGAGAAAAGGAGTTAACATTTTTAGCTATTTCATTTTTCAAGTATGAAATGTATTTGCTCATCTCTGTTTGAGTTCAGACTTCTTCTAAAGCTGCTCTTTATGTTTTCCTACTCCTTTTCAACACCTTGTCTGTAAGTAGAAAACTTTTACCCATCAGCATTAACCATTTTCTTCATCTCCCATCTGCAGTACCTCACTCCTCCAGCTTTCCTGTCATTTCTTACTTGGGGAAATTATAAAGGGGAAAGAGAGAAAACAACAATCACAAAAAAGAAGAAATGAGAATAAGAAGCAGCAGCATGATGGTGGAGACAGGTTTTGTAATTAGGGGACCTGGATTTAGTCTTCACTCTGCTACTTACTAAATGATTGATCTATGTATAACATCATTCCAACTCTCTGCACCTGGAATTCCTGATCTGTAAATGAGGGGGGAATAGTAAATGAGGTAGGATGTGATCTGTGTAAACTAACGAGTCCTTATAAATATTATTTATTAAAGGAAAATTGAGAAAAGGATTTTGAACTTCATATTAGACCCAAAGTAGAGGCAATAAAATGAAAGTTACTAAAGAACCCACCTTCTCGTTTTCCCCATGAGCACTGAAGTAGAGACTATATTTGTTTGGTGTAGTGCTATCATTATGGAGATGAATTCTCTGAATAGATTTTCCCTGGCAGGATGAGAATTTCTCTCTCTCTTTCTTTTTCTGCAGGGAATAGAAATTTAGGATGTAGAAAGCAACACATAGGTCCTCTGCCCATTTATCTGCCTGTGTCCATGGACTATCCAGTGACTTTTTCCAGCTCTCCATTGAAACTAAAATATAAAAAGAAAAGGGCCATCCACAGACATGCTCAATGAGACTGTGCAAACCTGTTTTATTCTCACTTTGTATTCAAGACACATGCGCTCCTCCTCCTGTAGTATTTGCTGATATACTTTGCACTCCAGCTGCTGCAATATTTAAATCAGTGATTCAGTACACAAACCACATGATGTGCCACTACACTCCAACAAGTAAGGTCTGTCTCTCCATGGGGACAGAGGATCTAAGCATCTGTCATTCTTCTCCCTTCACTTATAATTAACCACATACCCCTATATACACATAAATATTTATATGCAAAAATAAAACTCCCTGATGCTTTAAGCCAATCTTTCTTCTCCTCAGTGAGCTTTGAAAGTTGCCAAAATAAATGTTTTACTTAATTCAAGACTCTATAAAAAAACTCTTTTGGAAAAGCAAAAAGAAAAAAGAATCCAAAAATATGAAGATAGCGTAAGAAGCCTCTGGGACAACTTCAAGCGTACCAACATTAGAATTATGGGGGTGCCAGAAGAAGAGAGAGAGCAAGATACTGAGAACTTATTTGAAGAAATAATGACTGAAAACTTCCCACATCTGGTGAAAGAAATAGACTTATAAGTCCAGGAAGCGCACAGAACCCCAAACAAAAGGAATCCAGAGTGGACCACACCAAGACACACCATAATTAAAATGTTAAGAGTAAAAGACAAAGAGGGAATATTAAAAGCAGCAAGAGAAAAATAGTTAGTTACTTACAAGGGAGCACCCATTCGATTATCAGCTGATTTCTCAACAGAAACTATGCAGGCCAGATGGGAGTGGCAAGAAATATTCAAAGTGATGAATAACAAAAACCTACAACTAAGATTACTCTACCCAGAAAAGCTATCATTCAGAATTGAAGGGCAGACAAAAAGCTTCACAGATAAGAAAAAGCTAAAGGAGTTCATCACCACCAATCCAGTATAATATGAAATGCTGAAAGATATTCTTTAAGAAGAGGAAGAAGAAGAAAAAGGTAAAGATAAAAATTATGAACAACAAATACATATCTATCAACAAGTGAATCTGAAAATCAAGTGAATTAAAAATCTGGTGAACAGAATTAACTGGTGAATATAATAGAATCAGGGGCATAGAAAGAGAGTGGACTAACAATTCTCTGGGGGGAAAGGGTTGTGGGGGGTGTGAGAAGAGACTGGACAAAAATTGTACACCTATGGATGAGGACAGTGGGGGGATTAAGGGCAGAGGGTGGGGTGGGAACCTGGTGGAGGGGATCTATGGTGGGGGGGGAAGAGGAACAATTGTAATAATCTGAACAATAAAGAATTTTAAGAAGAAAAAAAAGAAACTCTTTGGTGTAAAGAACTTATATAGTTATATTCCCAGAAAATAATTATAAAATCTCAGAGTTAGAAGTAGGATACATGCAAACTTCTAGAATATAAGCTTCATAAGGGAACAATCTTTATCTATTTAATTAATATCCCAAGTGTTTAGAACAGTCCCTGACATAGTGTTAAATCAATGAATATTTTTAAATGTTAGAGGAATAAATGCACAGGAATCTCAACAACAAGGCATAATTTTGCTGTTTAGGATGAAGAATTTAAGACTAGGACATCCAGGCAAACACTGTGGAATCTGAAAATACTTTGATATTACATGAGAATAAGCAAGAGTGAGAAATAATTACCCACCTATTCACTTATTCACTCGACAAATCATTATAAACTATTGTCAACCATCATCACATTCGGTCCTGATGCATTTACAAAAAATATTTTTTACCCTCAATGAACTCCTGGCTTGTGTGTGATTCTCAAAGGATGGTCCATGGCTCTTCCATCAGTATTTGTTAATAGTGCAGACTCCCGGACCCCACCCCAAACTTTTCTGAATCAGAATCTGTGAGGATGGTCTGGGGAATCCATATTTTAATTTTAATTTTATTGTTTAAAGTAATATACATAGTAATACATATATCTCCTTCCCCCACCCCCATGGACCTTCCCCCAGCCTCCCCTACCCTCTGTCACATGCCCTCATCCCCCCACCTTCCGCCCCGCTCCAGTGTCTTGTGTCCATTGGTTGTGCTTATATGGGGAATCCATGATCGCTGTTTAAGAAGCTGGTCTAGTGAAACTCATGTTATTTGACTATTTCTCAGCAACTATGTGCTCCCTGCTACCATTCAGGTAAAATTTACATTGTCACAGACAAACATCCCTTAGTAAACTTATAGAATGTGATAATATTAAAATAATATGACAATTTTAGATTAGTTATTTGGTTTCCTATTTTTAACTAATTCTTTCTAAGACTGGTGATTTGAGATTAACTAAAAATACAAACACTTAGCAGATGCAGACTTTAAGAAACAGATCTAAATTGAATTTCTTGCATATTTACTAAGTTCCTAAACTTCTGCTAATAGTGTGTAAAACTTGCCTTAGGCCTCATCAATTTCAAATATTCCAATGTTTCTATTAACCTGTCCTGCTCAGCACTAACTCCAGAATTGACTGACACCTGCACACCTTCTTGAGAAGACTAATTAGGTGCTCAGTGCCCAAGGTGTAGTCAGAATCAACCACCATCTGGCTCAGAATGGTGAAGCCTTAACATTCTGAATGTTTAGCTTTAATTATATGTTTCTGTAATTTAATGCAACTTTCTATAGACTAACAAATCACATCTTTAAGCAACGTTGCTAATCCTCTGTGCATTGTAAGATCCATTTCCCAGTTGTTCTTCTCATTTAAATAGCTCCTTAAATCTAGCTCCAGCAAGAAAAGCCTTTCACACATATAATTTTTAATGTCATTCTCTTCTACTTTTTCATATCTCCACATTGTTCAACTCTGCAATTTCTACTGGCTCATGAATCATGTCCTGTATGGATCCTGACACCTTTAATAACCAATCTCTTCATTTTAGCATTCTTGCCAATCCTTCACTAATTCTTTTTGAATGATTTGTAAATGTTTAATATTTCATTATTTTCCTTCTTCTATGCCTTGGAGCTGTGTTGTTTGCCATTTCACTAAGGATAGAGTTGGTACAAATTGAGAGTTTGATCCCATACAAGTGTGATTATTATTTGTATATAATATTATAGTCTGATTCTCTGTGGAAAAGATATAGTTAATTCCATGCCAGCTGGAAAAAAATGAAAATGGTTTGGGAATTGCAAACATTGGTCACTGAACTAGACTTAAACACCTCCTTAACATTTTGAGAGAAAAATACAGATTACTAATGATTAGAGATGTCTTAATGTCTTAATGTTAAACTGTGCATATTTGCTATTAATTAAAACAATCTTTTTCAACTCACAGTGATGGTACTTAATGTTCTGTTAATTATGCAAGGAGCTAGTCAAGTTTCTCCTTAAAGGATGTTCAACTGATTAAGAGAAGCTAATCATCAATTATGAAATCTATACAGCTCAGATGAGTCAGGGTTCAAATGCTTTTTGCTTACTTGGGGCCAATAATTCTGTCTCCTTAAATTACCTACTGTTTCAGTTATAAGAAGTTATTTTTTTCCCTTAAGTATGTAGGTGTTACACCTTACTTATGGATTGGAAATTAAAACTTAGGTTTTCAAATCAAATAAAGAACAATGGTATAATAGATTCAACTTATTAAGTAATCCCTAAAGGGCAATAATTAGGCAAAGAAATTATATTTTGACATTAAAGATATATTATAATGAATGAAATAAGACTACTTATAAGTTTAACTCCCCTCAATGCTGCAAAGAGAATCTAGGCATGTTAATTGTTCAGTACTCTAAAAAGAGATTAATAATAATCATCTATTCAACAAATATTTATTCGATGTCAGGTGCTAGACACCAAAAAGGTAAGTAATAGTATATAAATCACAGTTCCTGACCTTAAAAGGCCAACCAAAAGACCCAAAGTAACCACAATGGTTGATCTTAAAAGTTTTCATCACAAGAAAAAAAATTTTTTGTAACTCTGTGTGGTGATGAATATTAACCAGACTTATTGTGGTTATCATTTGGCAATATATACAAATATTGAATCATTATTTTGTATACCTGAAACTAATGTAATGTTGTTACATGTCAATTATACCTCAACTTAAAAATTTTTGAAGCACCCAACATGATCAGTAATTAGACACATTTTTACTCATGAGTCATTTAAAAATAAAAAAAGCAAAACAAAAAAGAAAAAAAGCAGATTTATACAGCAACATGGTATAGCTTATACATCAGAAATTAACAGGTGGACAAAAGCTACCCATGTCAGAGAAAAAAGGACAATTCAATGTTTCTTAATTTAATGAACTGGCAGTCAGGATGCCTAGCCTCTACTTCTAGCTGCTAGTTACTCCTAATGCCCTTGGGGAGTATTTAAATTCTCTCTACATTTCAACTTTCTCATCTGCAAAAGATCAGTGAATTTTCACCACTTGGTAGGGGTCAATTGCAGATCATTTGGAGGAAAACCAGAACATCCTCAGGGGCTTCTGTACTTGGAATCCAAATACAAAGTGCATTAGACAATCAATCATTCAGTCAGTAAGTATCTATTGATTATCTACAGAGTGCTCTCCATGGTGCTAGGCCCTATGGGAAACACATAGAAGAAGAAATAAAATGACCACTTTCTTCATTAGCTGCCTGTTTTGTTGGAGAGAAGACAATTAATATGCAGTGATAACAAAGAAGAAAATTAATAAGTGATATGCCAAGTACTGTTATGCTTTTTAGACTGTAAGGCTCTTTCACATATTATGTTATTTAAGAGTAAGCAAGTGTAGCCCCGCCAAGATGGCTCAGTGGTTGAGCTTCGACCTGTGAACCAGGAAGTCCCAGTTCAAGATTCCCAGTCAGGGCACATGCTTGGGTTGCAGACTCGATGCCCAGTAAAGGAGGAGCTGATCCTTAATGTTTCTATCTTTCCCTTTCCCTTCCTCTTTGAAATCAATACAAATATATTTTAAACGAATAAAAAAAGACTAAGCAAGGGTATATAATAAAAAGGTAGACTGTGTGGCCTGTTGAGAGATATAGAAGGAGAGAGATATCAGTTAGGCTGCTTTGAAATGAGAGGATTTGAACTGAGCCACGATGTTGAACTATTCAGCAGCAGGTGAAGTTGAATAGACAGCATCACATTCCAGAGGAAAGGGATCAAACCCAAAAGAGGCACAGAATTGAACATGCTAACCATGGTGTGTTTCATGGATATATGCTTTTACTGAAACAGAGGTCTTATAGACCAGTGATGGAGGACTTAGAAAGCCTAATTTGAAATTGGCAGGAATGTCAATTTGGAAGAAAGTGTGTAGAAAGAAAGAAAATCCCTGGAGTAGAAAGCAGATCAAATTTCTAGATTAGGGAACACATGTGGTAAAAGAGATTTAAGGGACATTGATCTGGCAGTGGCATGTTAACTAGATTTTAGAATGTAGCAACTAGACCATCAGAAGATTGTCTCCTTCGGAACCCAATTTTCCAATTTCTGCAACACCTAAATCACAGATTTTGCTCTGATCATTTGCAGGATAATGTATCACTTAGAGATTTTAGATCTGTTAGTGACAGATGGCTTATGCAATATAAAGCACTAATCCTACTTGGTCCAATTTGAAATTTGTCATGTAAAGATTTCCTTAAAAAGAGAACAGTTGTTTATTTGCCCAACTTTTATTTCTTCACTGTCTTCCTATCTACCTTTTCGTTCAGTGTCGAGTTAAAAAACAAGATCAGCCTTACTAGTCTGGTATTTTGGTTGGTTGCAGCATTGTCCTGTACACCAAAAGGTTTCTAGTTCTATCCCCAGTCAGGGTTCATATCTAGGTTGTGGTTCAATTCCCCGACAGGGCAACCAATCGCTGTTTCTCCCTCACGCTGTTTCTCTCTCTCTCTCTCTCTCTCTCTCTCTCTCTCTCTCTCTCTCTCTCTCTCTC